>OX123181.2:59418800-60618800 GCA_944739405.2 Euclidia mi | reverse complement strand
CGATGTTTTCCTTCACCCATAAGCAAGCGGTAATTAACAAAATAATACACACTTCGAAAAGTTATTGGTGCGTGCCGTGAATTCGAAGCCTCATTCGAAGCCCTCTGCGTAGCAGTCTGTCGGTCTCTCCACTCGGCTATGGGACGTATACCTGGGACGAATAATCCATTTAGGTAGGTCTAATTTCGAGAAAGAGGTCAATCGTCGAATCCAACTCGGTTGAGCAGCGTTCGGGAAACTTCGGCATATCTTCACGTTCGACATCCCAGTGTCTCAAGACGAAAGTCTTTGACCAGTGTGTGTTGCCAGTGTTGTCATATAGAACGGAGTCTTAGCCGCTCACTATGAGATTAGAAAGCTCAAAGTCACTCAGATGGCGATGGAGAGAGCTCGGAGTTTCCCTACGAGATCGAATCAGAAATGGGGAGATCCGCCGGCGAACCAAAGACACCGGCATAGCTCTCCGAATAGTACAGCCGAAGTGGCAGTGGGCCGGGCACATACCCAGGAGAACTGATGGCTGTTGGAGCAGAGAGGTTCTGGAGTGGCGGCCACGCACCGGACGTCGTAGTTGAGGTAGGCCTTCCGCAAGGTGGACTGACGATCTTGTTGGGATCGCGGGTAGCGGATGGATACGGATGGCTCAGGATTGGTCCATGTGGAGAGTGGATTAGCAGTGGACGTCTTTCGGCTGATGTGATGATGATGATATTTTTATTATGAGCACGTGTAGATAACACAATAGTTGGCAACTCTATGGTGGAGACGCAGCTTAATATATTACTTGTTGTTCTAGAGGCGACGTACACGTACTCCCGCTTCGAGCTGGACGCGGCGCTGATGTCGTGCTGCGGAGGTCGCGCGCGCGCCGCCGCGCTGCACGCGCTGCCGCCCGCCGCGCTGCACTCCGCCGAGTCGCTCAACGACGCCGAGCCAATGGCCAGGCGGACCAAGAACGAGATAGCTGCGGCTCAGAGGTATGTTGTATATACCTAGAGGCGGATCCAGACAGAGCGAACAGCCTCGAGAAGCATTTGCCACGCGAAACTGTCCCCGAACGAGCGCGGCAGCCCCGGTATCGTCGCGAGACTGCTACGCACGGCAAGTCCGAACCATTTAATCATTGGTTCAGTTGAGAGTTAAACAAAATACGCGTGCGTCCAGAGTGCGCGCGGCACACGACAGAAGCGCCTTTGAGCAAAACAAAAAACGGATATTCGGTGGCTCGGCCGCTCGGTGGCTCGCACGCGGCTGCACACGCGCTTTCCTCGGCCGCGCCACGTCCACACAGAGCGAGCAGTCTCACGAGTAATTTACCGCACGAGGCTGCTCGCTCTGTGTGGACTCGCTTAATGCCGAACGCCCGGCAGGCGCACGCTAGAGTGCGAAGATCGCGCATGCCCAATGTGCATCACATTTCACAGAAGCAAAAATTTATTTAAAACAACCCTTAACGCATTTCTTGTTCTCGCGTTGACAACCCTTACGAAGTTGGAGTTTGTCCTTGGAAATTGAGGCTCAGTGGACTGTGAAGTCTCACAGAGAATGCCCCTTCCTCCGACAAGATGGCGTCGGAGCCTTTGCACTAAGATCACGACGGTATTCCTCTAACGAGCTATTTGAAATGGCGGGGTCACGGGAATGACGCTAGTAACACATATCCATGGCAAATTCATTACAAATGTCGTCGATACAGTTGGTTTTCCCAGTCAACTATCTAAGCCGATTTTGCAAAAAAATCTGGCCTGAGAATTTTCGGAGACGTATAAGCATCGCGGACCCGAATTTCTTTTATCTAACGTAGGCGGTTGAAAGATAAGACATTAAATTATTACGTCAAATATAAAAATTAAGTTGAATCTAACACAGTGATGTTTGTTCCTATTCCAGGCTAGCCCGCAAAGCCAGTCTGTCAGCGGAAGCATGGGCAAAATGTTTACTGGGCGCCTGTTACTCGCTCTACTTCTTGTCTCTCCCGTGCCGAATGATGTTGAACCGAGGCAGGGAACACGCCACGCTGCGAGCCGCGTTCGAACTACTCGAGCGGGCTACTAAGCTCAAGGTGCCTTGTGATGAGGTAAGGATCAATCATCATCTACCTTGTTTATAATCTGACTCAGTGCATTACACACCTCTTCTTATTATGAGGAAGTTAGACCATAGTGCACCAAGGTCAAGTGCGGGTTGGTAGTGCTTTAAACACATGGAAAGTCATTCAGACGTACTTTGAAAACATTATGTAGAACTCTCAGGCACTTTGTCTACAAAGCGACGAATATCGCCGATACTTGACGATTTTAGTCTCCATTGACTGCCACCGTCCGTACCTCACGTACGCATCGCTGGAGAATAAAATCATCGTCGCCTTGTGGGCTCTGATATGTTGTATGTTTCATCACGTTGTTTTCCTTTACCTTTTCTTCTTTCTCTTAGCGTTATCCCAGTTTCCATCTAGGGTCCGCTTACTAGTCTAACCGGATTTGGCTGAATATTAGCTTTTCCA
This sequence comes from Euclidia mi, assembly GCA_944739405.2. NCBI lineage: Eukaryota > Metazoa > Arthropoda > Insecta > Lepidoptera > Erebidae > Euclidia > Euclidia mi. Next base: position 60,616,297 of record OX123181.2, on the reverse strand, counting down.
CAGAGCGACTGCCTGTCTGACCTCCGCAAACCGAAGGGATAGCGATATTCCATGGTTTAGACTAGTGTCAGTTTATTTAGAAGGTACTGACGCCCTGTAACGACTGTCAAAGATCTTCATGACAACCGGGACCGTTTAACTCCGAAAAGTCATTGGTGCGCGCCGTGGATTCGAACCCGATACCCTCTGCATGGCAGTCTGTTGGTATATCCACTCGGCTATCGCTGCCTTTACCTTTTAATAAGCTATAATAACCAATTTAATACGCATTTAACTTCGAATTTTATTGTCAACAGTGCGTGCAGTGGAACGTTTATGTTGCAATCTGTTGGTCTCTCTTATAGACTTGTAAAGTGCAAATAAAGACATCAGGTCTTTATTTTTACTTTACAAAAATAACCTTGTATAAAATACTCTTCTCAGGTATGCTACCGAGTCATGATGCAACTCTGCGGCAACCATTCCTTACCCGTGTTGGCGGTCCAACTGCTGTTCCTAATGAAGCGAGCCGGCTTACAACCCAACGCGCTCACGTATGGCTACTATAACCGCTGCGTGTTAGAAGCCACGTGGCCAACGGATATGCCTAGGTAAGTAACAAATATTGACACTATTTATTACAGCAAAATATATAACATTCCGGAACAATCTTCTTTCGTGTGTGGCCAACTCTGGTTTCGGAATTTATAGACAGCCCGAGGACCTCCGACGTGACTTAACTATTCATGTCCTGAGACAAGAGCTGGCACAGACAATTTTACGTGCGCTCCGAAGTATGCTAGCGCTCTGAATTGAATGCCATTCTAGGCCCCAACTAGGTCGCCCTTTCCAACTAACCTGTGTAAACATTGCCTATCTTAGGCGATTTATTATGATCGGCAAATCAAGACACGCTATAAGTTGTAGAGGACAAAATGGAAATGCTTTATTAATTAAGCGATTAGAGACCCTTCACACTAGCGTTTCCTCTGCGGTAAATTGAACGTTGCGCTAGTGCGGTGTCTGCGCTGCGAATACGTGTTCTTAAGATCCAAGGTCACTTTTTAGTGTGTACCTTTAAGGGCAATCTTTTATTAATACTGCTTATTTACCTAACTCCATGTTTTACTGTATTTCCATAAAACGTTTGTCCATAAGTAAATTAAAAAAACTATGTATGTATTGTTATTTGATAGCAAAATCAATAAAAATGTAACTATTTGTGATACAGCGGTGCGCAGTTGCTATGGAACAAGCTGCGTATAGCTGTAGTGGGCGCGGCGTTGTTCCGCAAGGCGGGCGCGCAACGAGCAAACCGAGCCGCAGGAGCCACGCTCAACTCTATCGCCGCTGGCAGTAAGTTGGATTATATTATTATACTCTTTATACTAATAGGCTTCCAAACAAAAGGGATAGTGATATTTTACGGCTGTCAAAGATCTTCATGACAGGCTGCACTGACGACTTAACTTGCTTTACGAGGCATGGGGCAAGCCATTATTAACAATTCTAAGCGCACATACCTCCAAAACGTCAGTGGTGCGCGCCGTGGATTCGAACCCGATACCCTCATGGCAGTTTGTTAGTATCTCCACTAAGCTATCGCTGCCTAAAACTCTGTAATTATGAATATATTTCTGTTTAACTTATATCTGTTTTTTGTAGGCAGTAGTACATTGCCGCGCGTTCGATCAGCGGCAGCGGTGGGTGAAGGCGCAGAGCTAGCGAGTTTAGCCGGGTTAGCGGCCTGCGAGCCGGCGCTAAGCAGGACCAGTCTGGACTCAGGTATTATTTATACTTTTGTCTTACAGGTGGGTTATAGGTGTGCGTATTTTTTGCAAATATTCTAGAAAAGAAATATTTATAATTTCAGCGAGGTGGTTTTGGCGCCGATTTTGTTCTATCCTTTTAGCGCTATGGAAAAGTCTGGTTGCGAAATTGCCAAGTACGGACTTCACATGTCCGCCAACCCGCACTTAGCTAGTGTGTTTACCATTCCCATAATGAAAAATACGCCTCATGGTTCCAGCACTTATTTGCGTATTTGAACCAAGTCACGGGAGAGACGCGCGGTACTTACGATTGTTCTTTCTCTCGCGCCTTTTGTAAACTCCTTACTGTCCCTTAACCATTCTCCCCTTCAGGGGCGGCTCTACTACACTAGGAACGTGATTGCTGTCGATATCGACGACGTCACTTGTACAGCTCCATCGTCGGCCTAGGCCTTATCCACATTTTCTGTCTGTACGCGTCGAGTGCCTGTTGCGCGCGAAGGTTTGCCACTGAGTTCACAAGCTCGACATAGTATGGAGGGTCCTTAAACGTGCAGGTGATCCCGTCTAGCATCCTAGACCTAATCTTTTCATGAAGGGGCAACGTCACCCAACATGATCGAAAAACTCATCTTCTTCCCAGCAGAATACACCTTACACAGCTTCATATTAAACAAACTCTTCCTAAAACATGAGCCGTGACCTTACAGAATTTGGGAAGTCTGGTAGTTCGGCTCGACACAGGTACTACACCTGAGTCGAGCCGCCATGTCCGGAAAGTATAGAGCAAGCTCCTTACCTTTTGCCTCACCTTCCCATCTCCAGACCTTCCCTCCCAACCCAGAACTTACGCTTTTAACTGGGACCCCATTGAGTTGATCAGTTGGTTGTCGGCCGGGCATCTTCCTCTTCAGAGTCATGGTGTGTGAATTGTAGGGGGACAAGCAATTGTCCCGTGGCGCATGAGGCCGCAACTTTGATGCCGGCGCGCTAGTTGCACTCAATGAGGATCGTGACGTCATTGGCACATGTGACCAATTAAACACCATCTAGGTACGGTAATCGAAACAAATAGTCCATGAGAAGGTTCCTCAGAGGGGGTCCCAAAACTGAGCCCTGCGGACAATCTATGGTCAGCGATTTCTACACAATCTCATTTTCGACGAAGAGACCAGCCAAGTGGTTGGAGAAATAGCCGACCAACATACAATCCAATCAGATGATGGGCACCCGTCATATTTCACCTTCAGCAGGATCATTTTATACCACCACGCGTTGTCAAACAAAAAAACATCTAAGAAGAGTGCAGTGCTTGGACGTATTTAGACCTACTGGTAGCGACTACTTCTTGAAGGGACTTCCCTGACTGTGGGACAAATTAAACAGGGCTGATGATGATGACGTGTACAAACATGAACATGTGTGTTGTGTTCGCAGGCAGCAGCCGCACAGCTGAAGCGCGGCGCGGTGCATTCGAGGCGCTGGTGCGGCGCGGACACATCGTGCGTGCGCGCGCGCAGTCGCACGCGCACACCAGCGCGCACGCCATGTCCGCCGCCGCCGGGATACTCATCTCTGGTACTACACACTTACATTATATCGTTCGGGGCGCTGGTGCGGCGCGGACACATCGTGCGTGCGCGCGCGCAGTCGCACGCGCACACCAGCGCGCACGCCATGTCCGCCGCCGCCGGGATACTCATCTCTGGTACTACACACTTACATTATATCGTTCGGGGCGCTGGTGCGGCGCGGACACATCGTGCGTGCGCGCGCGCAGTCGCACGCGCACACCAGCGCGCACGCCATGTCCGCCGCCGCCGGGATACTCATCTCTGGTACTACACACTTACATTATATCGTTCGGGGCGCTGGTGCGGCGCGGACACATCGTGCGTGCGCGCGCGCAGTCGCACGCGCACACCAGCGCGCACGCCATGTCCGCCGCCGCCGGGATACTCATCTCTGGTACTACACACTTACATTATATCGTTCGGGGCGCTGGTGCGGCGCGGACACATCGTGCGTGCGCGCGCGCAGTCGCACGCGCACACCAGCGCGCACGCCATGTCCGCCGCCGCCGGGATACTCATCTCTGGTACTACACACTTACATTATATCGTTCGGGGCGCTGGTGCGGCGCGGACACATCGTGCGTGCGCGCGCGCAGTCGCACGCGCACACCAGCGCGCACGCCATGTCCGCCGCCGCCGGGATACTCATCTCTGGTACTACACACTTACATTATATCGTTCGGGGCGCTGGTGCGGCGCGGACACATCGTGCGTGCGCGCGCGCAGTCGCACGCGCACACCAGCGCGCACGCCATGTCCGCCGCCGCCGGGATACTCATCTCTGGTACTACACACTTACATTATATCGTTCGGGGCGCTGGTGCGGCGCGGACACATCGTGCGTGCGCGCGCGCAGTCGCACGCGCACACCAGCGCGCACGCCATGTCCGCCGCCGCCGGGATACTCATCTCTGGTACTACACATACATACATACATAGACTCACGCCTGTTTCCCGAAGGGGTAGGCAGAGACTACGGAACGCCATTTGCAACGATCCTGACATACCTCTCTTGCTTCATTCACTCCCATCAGATTCCTCATACATGCTCTTCTGTTCAGGATGCTTCTAACCTGTCCTGTTTTAGGATGTCTCCAATCTGCAGGCCGATTCAGAATGTCACGACAAGTAATCGTATGATATGTCAAATTATTGTCCTCGTCTTTTAACCGCCTATCAGAGATATTTTGAACAAATATTCTGAAGTGTGTGTATGCTCCCTTACATTATTTAGCTAGTAAGTACGCTCCTTAAGAATTATAAGTCTCGTATTTGTAACGCGTCAGCATTTTACTTGTACGAACCATTTTACTGTAATTTTCCTTTAATATAATTCTATTCGCTGAAGTGAACGAAAGTCTTTTATTTAACCCTCGCAATTCACCGCATGGTGACCTTGCCATGCCCAATACATCTCATGGCGACCCTGCCATGCCGGCCTTGAGTTAGGAATATTTTGGCAGTTTTCGAAAATTAGACGATGTGTCGTTCTACCGTTGAGAAGGATGAAGTATTTATTACGCAAAACGCTGCTGGAAACAATGATGCGACTTTGAAAGATGTTGGGCAACACGTACAGCGACTAAATATTGCCGTCTACGCAATGCTGGCCATCCTTAGCATTGTGGCTTGCTACTTCTTGGTACGTCTATACAAGAAGATCCATCGCCATTGGATTCAAGAAGAAATTGGTCTCCAGGCCATGCAACGTATCCGCGCTTCACTACGAGGACGTCAGCGTGAGGAAACAATGGAAGAGTAAAATGACCGTGAGTTACTTTAAATACTTAAAACCTTGAAATTATCTACCTAAATAGTTTGGTGAAAATAATAGTTAATGTGCGTCAGTGCGTATACTTACATATGTGCGTAATATTTTCGCGAGTGAACGTCCGAATTTTTCCTACATTATGGACTTTTATTCATACCTAGTTAATATTTAGATCTAAAAATAGATTAAGCATGACAATATTATTTTATAACGTTCTTTGGTAACTTGTCAAGAATCGTGCAAAAACACTCATGCAATAAGATACCCTGCCGCGAATATGGCAACGTAAGCATTTCTTTACTTGCACCTGCATGGTTTAAAGTTTCTTTACTTATGTTTTATGTTAATTATACAACGTTGATTTAATTTCTGTAGTTCTATTTTTAGATTATGTTAGAAACATTGATAAAACATTTTAATATTTTGAAAGATATAAGGAAATATTTAGTTAAAAAGGGTAAATCAAGATATTTGGGTAATACTATAGAAATTAAGTCAAAGGAAGCGAAAAATTGTTTTGATAAGTGTAGTGAATTACTTTTACTTTTAAAATCGGAAAAGGATCCGAAAATTATTGCATCTGCAACTGAAATTTTCCAAAATATAAGACAAATTTATGAGGAAATTAATAAACTTTGTGTGTGTCCAAATATAAATATTTCAAAAATGGAGTTCAATTTAAAAACGGCTTGTAGTTTGTTGCCTGTAATGGACGGTTCAGAAGATGTAACGAAACGATTGATTGATGGTATAGAGATGTATTCTAATATGATTAACGAGGCAGATAGGCATTTATTAATAACTTTTGTTTTAAAAAATAGGCTTTCAGAAACTGCGAAGCTGCGAATGTCTTCGACGTATAAATCTGTTTCAGAACTTGTCAAGGACATGCGTAATCACTTTTTACCTAAAAAATCTTTTATGGCAATTCAATCGCGTCTTCAAAATATTTCACAAGGTTGGAGATCCATAGATGAGTACGGCTCAGAACTTGAAAAACTTTTTACGGACTTGACAATTTCTCAAGCAGACGGCGAGTCAACGAAATATGACATTTTAAAACCAATCAATGAAAAACAAGCGATTAGAAAATTCGCAGATGGTTTAAAAAATTCTAGGTTGAGTATCATAGTAGCATCTCGTAACTGTAGCTCCCTAAAAGAGGCTATACAGGTCGCAAAGGACGAGGAGAGTCTGAGTTTATCAATTCCGGGTAATGTTATGCATTTTACTAATAAATCTTTTAATAGGGGACAAAGAGGTAACTATTCCGATCGTTCGAGTTTTCAAGGACGTGGCTTCTGCGTTGGAAGAGGTGAACAAAGACGTGGCTTTCATGGCGGAAATGGTGCCAACATCCTTCGTGGACAATCATCTAACCGGTACGTACGTGGTCAATATTTTTCTTACGCTAACCCTAATTCTCGTGGTAATCGTAATAACAGCTCGTTCAGCCCCCGAAATGGTGGTCCACCAGTTCGATATTTTAGAGGTCGAAATTTTTATAATTCTAATCGTGGAAATACGCGTCAAATTTTTACGGCTCAAGAAAATGACTCGACTCCTGTCAATGTCTTAAAAACTGAGCAATCAGATTTTTTTCGTGAATAAATATGAAATTTTTGCTACCAAAGGATTATCGAAATTAGTTTCTTTTAATTTAGATAATTATAAATATTATTGGTTATTAGATACAGGAGCTTCTTTATCAATTATACGAAAGGAAAGTTTACCCCAAGATATTCATATTTATGAAAATGATGTTTTAGTTTCTGGTATAGGAGGTCAAATTAAGTCACAAGGTCATGTCTATCTCACATTGTCTACTGATGGAGGTGATTCATTTCAACATAAGTTTCACGTATTCAGTAATCTACCTCTTATGGCCGATGGTATTATCGGATTAGACTTTTTAAGTACTTATTTGTCAAGAATTGATTTAATTACTAATATTTTGACTTTAAATATAAATGGCAAAGACGTTATAACACGAATATTTGACAGAACAGAATGCAAAACGGATTATTTGACGATCCCAGCACGAAGCGAATCTTTTCATTATGTAGATTGTAATTCAAATTTAAAAGAAGATGGTGTAGTTTTTCCAAAAGATTTGGGACAAGATTTATTTTTAGCTGGTGCTATAGTGAATGCAAGTAAAGGTAAAATACCTATTAAAATTTTAAATGTTAGTGAAAAGGGTGTACGTATTCCTAAGTTTACTCCAGTAGTAGAACCATTATCATCTTATGAATGTCATACTTTTGATAAAATTAAAGCAAACTCGACTAGAGCAAACACTTTGAACTCACTTTTAAATTTAAAACATCTTAATGCCGAAGAGAAACAGTCTATCGAAAATATTTGTAAAAAGTATTCAGATATTTTTCAATTACCAAATGATAAACTGACAGTAACTAATATTTATGAACAGAAAATAACATTGAAACCAAATACTACTCCAATTTATACAAAACCGTACAGGTTACCACACAGTTTGAAAGGAGAATTAAATAAACAAATTGAAGATATGATTAAAGATGACATTATTGAAGAAGCTCATAGTGAGTGGTCTAGTCCAATATTGCTTGTGCCTAAGAAAAGTAATGATGAGAAAAAGTGGAGATTAGTAGTAGATTATCGCAAACTTAACGAGAAAGTTCAAGATGATAAGTTTCCACTACCAAATATCACTGAAATTTTAAATTCTCTTTCTGGTGCAGTTTTATATAGCCATCTCGATTTACATTCTGGTTACTATCAAGTTTCATTAGAACCTTCAAGCAGAAAGTGCACAGCATTTTGCACAAATTCAGGACAGTTCCAAATGAAACGCTTACCAATGGGTTTAAAAATTTCTCCAAGTGCTTTTAGTAGAGTAATGACAATAGCTATGTCTGGCCTTACTTTTGATAAATGTTTTGTGTATCTTGATGATTTGATTGTTATTGGACGTAATTTAGATAACCATAACCGTAACCTTATAGACATTTTCGAAAGACTGAGAAAGGTAAATTTAAAATTAAATCCCGCTAAATGTCAATTTCTGAAAAAAGAACTATTATATCTAGGTCATGTTGTATCTGCGCAAGGTGTCTCGCCAGACCCTGAAAAAATTAAAGCCATACTAAATTACCCAGTACCACAAAATTCTGACGATATAAAACGTTTTGTTGCTTTCTGTAACTATTACCGAAAGTTTATCCCTTCCTTTGCAGAAATAACATTTCCACTAAATAGATTGTGCAGAAAAAATGAAGCATTTATTTGGTCCCAGGAGTGTCAAAATTCATTTGATCAACTTAGACATTTCATGAGTAATCCACCAATTTTGCAGTACCCTGATTTTTCAGATGATAGCAAATTCATATTAAAAACGGATGCTTCAGGAATAGCTATTGGATCAGTTCTATGCAACAAAGACATGAAACCCATTGCATATGCGAGTCGACCGTTAAACAAGGCTGAAAGGAACTACCCAACAATTCATAAGGAGTTGCTAGCCATTGTTTGGTCTGTAAAATATTTTAGACCATACCTTTACGGTAAACATTTTACTATTGAAACAGACCATAAACCGTTAATATATCTTTTCGGAATGAAAGATCCTAGTAGTCGTTTATTAAAATTTAGATTGACACTTGAGGAATATGACTATGAAATAGTTTATGTGAAAGGTAAAGACAATGTAGCTGCAGACGCATTGTCGAGGATAGTGATAACATCAGATGAATTGAAAGATATGAATAATGACGTAGTAAATGTTTTGACTAGAGCGCAAAAGAGAAATCTTGCAAATAATGAGAATAAAGAGGATACAGATTTGCTTAGTAATTCCGTCGACACAAGGTCTGATCAACCAAGAGTTGCGGAAATATTAAAGAAATCTAAAGACTCTGTAGAAATGACTTTGATTAAAGGAGACGATTTGAATAAGTTTTTAAAATATAATAGGATATCCTTAGAAGAAGAATGTTTTGCTTATGAAGAAAACAGAAAGATTATATATGTTAATCTCAACTTCAGGTTACATTTTACGCGAGCCGAATTTGTGACAAAGTTGAGTGCATTTTGTAATAAGTTAAAGATTAAAGAGATTTGTATAATTAAAGATATAAATAATGCTAGCTTTTTGAAAGAATTATGTAAGGAAATAGACTCAATGAAAACATGGTCCGGACCACAAATACATGTTTTACGAGGAGTTACAAGAATTACTAAAGATGAGGACATTAAGTTTATCTTACACGATTTTCATTTATTACCAACCAGTGGACATGCTGGTATACGTAGAATGGTAAATAACATTAAAAGACAATTTTACTGGCCGGGTCTCGAAAAAGATGTCCAAGATTTTGTATCCAAGTGTGACAAATGTCAAAAAATGAAATACGGCAAAAATATTAAGGAACCCATGTGCATAACAACCACAGCGTCGTATGCATTTGAAAAAATATTTTTGGATATTGTAGGTCCATTACCACAAGATTATGACGGTAATGTATACATTTTAAGTCTCCAGTGTGAGCTGAGTAAATTCGTGGAGGCATATCCACTTAAATCTAAGGACACCGTAACTGTAAGTAAAGCATTAGTAGATAACTTTATTTTAAGATTTGGACTACCGAAAACAATTGCAACTGATCCCGGTACTGAATTTATGTCATCAACTTTAGAACAGGTTTGTAAACTTTTAGATATAGATAAAATATCCTCAACAGCATACCATCATCAGTCTATCGGTTCGTTAGAAAATAGTCATAAAAATTTAGGAGCTTTTCTCAGAATTCAATGCAATAATAATCCACAGTCTTGGTCACATTGGCTACCCTACTGGTGTTTCAGTTATAACACAAGTGTTCATTCATCAACAAAATATCAGCCGTTTGAACTTGTTTTTGGTAGGCCTTGTAATGTTCCTTCTAGATTAATTAATGAAGTTGAACCATTGTATAACCCTGAAAATTATTGTAGTAGTCTTAGATATAAGCTTCAAATAGCTAATAGAGAAGCTAAAAATAACTTAATTTTAAGTAAATATAATCGTAAAATTAATTATTATGATAAAAATGTAAACCCTATTAAGTATAAAAAAGATGATTTGATATTGTTGAAAAATGAAGTAGGAGGGAAACTAAATCCTGTATTTGACGGTCCTTTCACTGTTTTGGAAGATATGGGTTGTAATGTCAAAATTCTAAAAAATAATAAAAGCGATATTGTGCATAAAAATAGGACCAAACCTTTTGTTACCTAATAATATAGTAATTAAAAAAAAAATATATAGCTTAAGTATATATTTTTTTTTTCTTAAATGCCGGAGGTGAAGTGTGTGTATGCTCCCTTACATTATTTAGCTAGTAAGTACGCTCCTTAAGAATTATAAGTCTCGTATTTGTAACGCGTCAGCATTTTACTTGTACGAACCATTTTACTGTAATTTTCCTTTAATATAATTCTATTCGCTGAAGTGAACGAAAGTCTTTTATTTAACCCTCGCAATTCACCGCATGGTGACCTTGCCATGCCCAATACATCTCAATTCATTGAATTCGGTTTATTTATTAATTTACTTCATACTGAATGCATAAAATTGATAGGAAATGCGATAGTTTTGACAAAAAATGAGGTAGCCCGTTTGATAATTAACGGAATCGAATGTCAAATGAAATATCGAACGATTCTGAATCGCCCCCCGGGTCAGAGAACGTCCGCCTAGGTCTTCCCCTTCGTCCTGTCCCTTCACACTTGCCTTATATATCTGCTTGGTCAGTCTTTCGTCATCCATCCTCTCCACGTGCCCAAACCATCTTAGCATACCTTTCTCGATGCTTGTCACTACATCTTCTTTTACCCCACAACACTCTCTTATCACACAATTCTTTACTCTGTCAGTCAAAGAAACACCACACATACTTCGCAGTGCTCTCATTTCTACAGCATTTATTCTACTTTCATGACTCTTCTGCCATACCCAACTATCACTACCATACATAAGAGTAGGTACTAACACCCCTCTATGGACAGCCAAACGTGCCTTTTTGGACACGTTTTGGCTATTCATAAATGCCTTCAGAGCTCCATTCACTCTATTACCTGCATTAACTCTTCTTTCAATATCTTCTACATTCTTACCATCTCTTGTAAACAGTGTACCTAAATATACAAACTCATTCACTCGATCCACTCGCTGTCCATCGATCATAACATTACAAGCCGTAACACATTCCTCCTTTTCAAAAACCATAACTTTCGTTTTACTTACATTCACTTTCATTTCTTTCCTTTCTAACGCACCATGCATGATTGTTACCATCTCCTGCAACTCCTCCGCTGAAGACGCAAATATAACCTAATAATAAAGGAGGCATTTGACAAGTAACTCATTCATCCTTAATCCACAGTCACTATTTTTCAAATCTTGTAAACAACTGTCCATGAACAGGTTGAACAGCCACGGCGACGCTACACATCCCTGTCTAACACCTGTCTCGATGGTAAACCAATCCGTGTACGACCCATTTATCCTCACACAAGCTCTAGAATCTTCATAAAGGGATTTCAGAGCTCGTATGAGGCTGCTGTTCACCCCATACATCGACAGTACCGACCACATTTCATTCCTCACCCCTTTATCGTAAGCCTTTTCCAAATCCACGAATGCGCAGTAGACCTTTTGACGTTTGGCCAAGAATTTTTCGGCTACGCACCGCAAGGAAAAGACTTGATCCGTGCACCCCATACCCTTTCGGAATCCTGCTTGTACATCCCATATTTTCTTGTCGGTTACTTCCATAACTCTTTCAATTAGTACCTTCGCATACAATTTGCCAACAATGCTGAGAAGGCTAATGCCTCTATAGTTCTTGCAGTCTTGTTGCGAGCCTTTTCCCTTATAAAGAGGCACAACCACCGCTGTGGCCCAGTCATCAGGTACTCGGCCGGTGCTCCAGCACAAGTTAAATATGCTCTGCAGCTGACCAACTATGATGCCCTGTCCAGCCTTCAGCATTTCAACTGTAATCCTATCATATCCTGCAGCCTTACCTGATTTCATACTTCCCAACGCCTTCACAATCTCATCCACACCAATATCGCTTTCATCATTGCTATGATTACCATTCATTTCGTCGATCGGTGTCTCTATCGCCGTTCTTTCAAATAGACCTTCAAAATACTCCTTCCATCTCTTCAGCACGCATGATTCACCATTCAGTATCTTTCCATTCTTGTCTCTGATTGACGTGTATTCTGAGTACTACACACACTAACATTATATGAAAGTATACATGATATGTAAACTCTGACCCGCCGCGCGCCGGCTATGTAGCGAATAACCACAAAACTAGTGATTTATGCGAATTTAAATAATGTTCAAAATAACAAAATGCCTGAACGCATTGAAGCGACAACGTGCGCATACGCGCGAGTCCTCGCAATCCGCTCGTACGCTCTGTGCTGCGCTTTGCTATGTACGCTATCCCTGATGCAATAAATATAAACCTTTGTTGAATCATTTTTATGTTCGCTATGTTGAGAATACTACACCAATTACACCATTCTAATCACCCAATTACAACTGTCAACGAATATAAATTTAAATTTTATCTTAAACTAAGTGTTCTCATTATCCTAGGTGTGCCTTCAAATCCTGATCTAAGTCAATCACCGAGACCAAGAAGTAATTCATTAGGCAACGAAGAATCAATTACACCCATCACAATACCTGAAAAAATACAGGTAATATCTCTAGCAAATTATAATGACATACAAAACGAAACTTCAGTGCCGTAAATATTTGAGTAATTTAATCATGTAATTTCAGCCAATTCACGTGAGCCCAGACAGTCCGTCAGATCTGCGCATATTGACGCGGTCCGAAAGCTTTGCAGGAGACGCGCAAATAGTGCAGAATATACAGAGGCTAGCGTTTTCAAATGGTAAGAACTTTTATTTATAATAGCAAAGATTCTCTGTAGTTACCCGAGTAAGGGTTGAGCCACACCTGTCAGCACCGCATCGCACTTTCCTATGCTTCTATCCTTTTCTGTCACTTAGGACCGTCATTTACTAGAGCGAGAAAGAGAGAGGGAACGCGTCAGCACGATCGATTCCGCGGCGTGCTGACGCGTTCCCACTCTCTTCCTAGTAAATGACGGTCCTAAGTGACAGAAAAGGATAGAAGCATAGGAAAGTGCGATGCGGTGCTGATAGGTGTAGCTCAACCCTTAAAGCGCCACACTCGTTACAGTAAAAATAAGCCTTTCCTGCCCACCTCCCATGGTTCTGCCAAGCTCGTGGTTATAACGGACTGAATCTCGAGAGATGCGTATCCTATTTGCTTGGGATCTTTCATGTGTGGAATTTTTAACACCCTTATTTATGTTGACCTTCCTTTGCGTCTTCACAGATGTTTCGTTCTGGGGAAGTGCACATTATTTGCCGTCCGATTTACACAATATCGACATAAAGTAGCAATATTTCTACAGTTGAGTTACTTTCGGTGAATGAGAGCGCCGGTGGTCCCAGACCTCTTCCCGTCCGATTTTCGTATACTCAAAGAAAAGGGAACGAAATAAACAGATGGCCAGAATAGCTTTGGCCCTTTTCTCCTATTGAAACAAATTATAATAACGCATATTACAATGAATGAGAAAAAAAAGCAAACCTATTTTAAATGCTTATTTCATGTAAATTAAATTGTTTTATTTGCTTGTTTTACATTACGTTTAATCTATCAACAGCAGGAACGCCGACTTCAAAATCACGGTGTTCGAGAGCGTTAAGTTTCCCTGAAGAGCCTGAAATAGAAGTCACTTCGACTGAACAGCCAGATGAGAAACAATCCTCACCACTTAAGTAAGTTCCTGATTTTCTCCTCGATTTGCTTTGCAGTAGAGGTAACCACATAGCATTATTTCTTTTAAAATGAATCAACTTCTTTAGACTTTCGTTATCATTAATTATGTTTTTTGTTATTAATTTAATGGCCATTAACTGTCTTACTAATAAAAAATATTACTCACACGTTTAACGTATGATTACTTACACAGCGTATAACGTCTGTATAGGAGTTATACAGGGTTTATACAATATCGCTACTAATAAACGCAAAGACAAGCTTGTGTAACTACTCACGCTGTGTACACACAGCTACACATTAACCTAAACAAGCCCAATATTAGGCGAACTCCCTTAGTGTGACCAACCTGTTGTTGAGTAGTTCAGCTAATATTGGTTCTGTATAGGTTGATGTGTAGCTGTGAGTACGTCAAATATGCTGACAACCTTTTACGAAGTATGTTCAAAAACTTCTAATCGTAACTTCGTTTTAATAATTTTATTGTATTTTATAGTTTATATAGAATTTTACTAGCTTAATTATATATTAAATGGGGTTTCTTCTTAAAAATATCACTTATCTATTAATATAATGTACAAAAACTAAAGACTAATGGTTGTTATTTTCTGAAGGATAAATATGTTTTGATTTGTACTCAAAGCTTCCGAACGCCTCCATCGACAATAACATTCATTTCATAGATCAAAGAAATATATCCTTCCTAGTCCAGCCTCTGTGTTATAGATTGCGCGCGCATAATCTAAGTAAAGTGACAACTTCAGAGTCTCAGCTGGCCAAATAGCCGCCATTTTGCTCTTACGCACTCCTTATACAAGGGTACAAGCGTGTGTAGAGCTTGTGTAAGTCTAAATAGATATTTTGATCTCTTTTAACGTATGTATACACGTAATCTGTCAAAATATTTTTATTAGTTGCATTTTTGTTACGCAATGCTTATAGTACTTGTATACACTGTGTCGTAATTTTTATTAGTAAGACAGTTAGTCTTTAGAGGTGAAAATATGTTAGGCCGATAATGTCAATCATTTACTGACAAAATTATAGTATCTTATAATAAAGATCTTTATTGCTTCGCAAGTAAGTATCACTTCACTTATGACTGAAACAGGAAATATGAATATTGAAATACGAGTTATTTTTATAAGCTGTTTTTGTGATGCAATAATATTATACGTTTTCCTCAGAGTGTCAGCCCGCACCCCAGTTCTAAGCGACGATCCCTTAGGCGCGCTAAGTCAGCCGGATCCTTGCGAAGCGCCCGCACCTCGCTCGCCTCCTACCGACGACGAGCCGTCCCTCCCCAAGCACGAGCTCAGCGTCAGCCCCAAGCTGTTCCACCGACGATCTAACAGCTTCCAAGACGAGCCGCCCGAACACACTGGGTACACAACTTCCTTTATCACTTGTCGCATGCTTGTCCTTTGGCTTTCAGACTAGATTTAAGATCCCCAGGCTTTATTTCGTAGCCAAAAGAAGAGTTAATCATAAGCCCCAAACTGTTCCGACGTGCCAATGGCTTCCAGGAGAGTCGACTGAAGACACTGGGTACACAACTTCCTTTATCACTCGTAGCATGCTTGTCCTTTGGCTTTCAGACTAGATTTAAGATCCCCAGGCTTTATTTCGTAGCCAAAACAAGAGTTAATCATAAGCCCCAAACTGTTCCGACGTGCCAATGGCTTCCAGGAGAGGCGACTGAAGACACTGGGTACACAACTTCCTTTATCACTCGTAGCATGCTTGTCCTTTGGCTTTCAGAGTAGATTTAAGAGAAAATTAAGCCGTAGCGTGGTGTACTACGGCTTAATTTTGTAGCCAAACTGTTCCACCGACGTTCTAACACCTCCCAGGAAAAGTCCCCTGAAGGTACACAATTTCCTTTATTACTTGTAGAACGCTTTTCTTTTGGCTTTCAGAGTAAATTTAAGCATTTTTTTAGTTTAGAAATGTTATACTTAGATTATTTTCAATTCAAAAATGAGTTTAGTACCTATGAGCCCAAAGATATTTCAATACGCGTCCGTGCACGCAGGTGACTCAAAACCACATTACTTATACGTGTAAGTAAGTGCACGTCACGCAAGCAGCTTGCCATTACTCAACTTCCCATGAATGCGTTTGTGTTTAAAGCTTTTATTCTATTTCCACGAACTGATGCATGCACTGTAGTTGTGTGAGCCTGCACGACCCTACAAAATCCATCACCAAAAGTGTGTGCATCCACCCTACCAGTATCCGCCCTAAAAGACACCTTCACACGGCGAAAATAGTTTGCAGGAATAGTAATTTCTATGTTCGAGTATAACGCATAATTTAGATTTTTGTCTAAATCTAAAAGTCAGCGACCGCGCTGTACAAGACCGCCGACAAAACCGTGCGTGCAAAATTACGTATGACTTTGTTCGATGCCACTGGTATACATGTCGAAAACGCAAGCCTCGATCTATGTCGATCCCAATTTCTAGTTGACAGCTGACCCGGATATAATATTACCTTTCTCACAAACTACTATCCCTACAAACAAATTGAGGACATAGACCGTGTGAAGTGGTTACAATGCGCCCGCTAACGTTCCCGTATAGCTAGTGCTGCGGCCCGTTTGGACTAGATAACCTCGATAGTTTCCTCTGCGCAGGAAACTGCACAGGAGTGAGACGGCGCCCGCTGGCACCGTGTCCTCCAGCCTCGTCAGCCTCGGGAACACGCTCAAGATCAGCTTCGGGTGAGTCATGACAATACACGTCTCGACTCGGCTATGCAAAGAATGTGACTATCGGTGTCTAGTTGTTTTATTTTTTAAACGTTTTTGTAGCGGTTCTTGATAAAAAAGGTTTATTGAATATTTTCGGTATTAAATTATACTATACAGAATTCTATGACGGTTCTTTTTAGTTGTTACTCCAACTAGATGGTTTAAATTGCTTTATAATAACTTAATAACTCCATAAAATAAATCAGTTTCATTACTAAAAAATCATCATTGAATTTGTAAATTATTGTGTAGCGTTCAATTTATTTTTTGCAAAATGTGACAGTTCTTGCATAGCCACAATGTCTTGGTGTACAAAAATTTGTGTATTCTTTAATTGTTAATGTGCATCTAGACAACTATACTGTAAATATTATACAGAATTCATTGATGTCACTGCTATGTCTTTAGTTCACAAACATCTTTATCAGTAAAAAGCATGTATCAATTTATAGTTCTTTTTAGTTTTAGCCTTCAATATTGGCTATTTACATCTTGAAATACAACTAAATTTATTATACAGTCCTCAATGACCTTGTTACCAACTTGCACTTGGCATGTGCCTTTTGCTCAGCAGTGTCTCATATATAAACGGGAGAGATTCGCTATATAAATTAATATTATTATTTATTTATATACCTACTTATGCTGTATTTGAAGATGTAAAACCATTTTTCTATAATTTATTTAAACAGAGTTGAAATGTTTTTATATTTTATTAACCGCACACAACACGCCAGTACGCTAGCCTGTTTGTTTTCTTAGACGCTATTCGCCCGCCAGACTGTCGTTGCGCAAGGAAAACATGAAACTCAGCAAGGCTATGCTCGAGAATTACTTCAGGTGAGATCCAAACCCCAAAGATGATGAGCCCCATTAAATTGATTTTGACATGATTCCTAGTAATGTTAGGAAAACCTGAACACAAATTATTCCTAGTACTTTAGGAAAACATGAACTCAAATGATTCCTAGTCATGTTAGGTAAAACATGATCAAAATGATTCCTAGTAATGTTAGGAAAACATGATCACAGTAATGTTACTTGTTAGTAGAGTAATGTTAGAAAAACTAAGAGATCGGCGCCTCAATAAAAGTGAGATTCTATAAACAAGTTTGACAGAATTAATGCAACAATATATTTTAGGTTTATAAGGGGATCGGCTGAAGCAAACCGCCTCTCCTCCTAAACAAAAATAAACTTCTTAAGATCGGCGAAAGATCAAGTGATATACAAACAAATCCTGGATTCTCTACTGGAGCTACAAGTCTTTTCATACTGTTACAAAATAATAGCGATGTTGCAGTTGCAAGTACTTATATTACAAAAAATAAAATCGATTCTGTGCCGAGTTCCGCAAATATTTTAAATCTAAGGATCAGCTCTGCCCGTTTCAGTCTTACAAAAAGTCCAAAGCCAAACACATCTTACATACTATCCTACATAATGAACTCTAAACTAATCACGCCTGTGATTTCTTATTTTTTACTGAAGCCTTTTAATATTTTCTATCAGGAACATTTTTCAGTTTCGCCTTAATTGAAAAAAAAAAAAACATTAAAAATGCATGTGATTTTTTAGTTATTTAGTATACTGTTTTGTAAAAAGCATGAATGTTTTTCGCCTTGTACTATAGTTGTCACATATTTTATATTTAATGATTCAGATATGAGGTAAGTTATCGTCTCTGATATTCTTAGTGGTTGCAGATAGACTGCACCACAACCGATGTCGCGTGCGATTAAGACCCGTTGTATAAACTTTATTAAATATAAATCGAGGCCGAAACGTCGCAGAAAATAAGAAGTATTTTACTCTTATTTTTTCAATCATTTACGCAGTGTAGACCCTTTACATAAATATTAGTTTGTTTACAATCGTAAATCGAAAGTTCCCGATATTTTCCAAATAAAGCTTTGGCAACATTGCTACAACTAATGAAAACATTTCAGTCCTACAAGTATAGCCGGCAAGAGATCAAATGAGCTGCTACAAAGCGGTCTTAGCAGTCTCAAGTCAGCGGCTACAACTATGGCGAAGAAGTTCGACGAAATGAAAGAGGTTATATCAGCGAACTCTACGCCTGTGAAGGGCGCGTTCGGCAATGCTACCAGCGCACTCAACAGTCTTATCGGAGAGGAAGATTCTACTGATGGCTCGTCAGAGATTAATCCAGACGGTAAGGACAATCACTTGAATAATAATTGTGCTTTTTTCAATTCTTTATTAGCCTGCTTTGGAATTACCTGACGGAAATCATTGGGCTCATTTGACAAAATAGGCCCGAAAGTTTTTACGAACTGTGGAGTAGGTGTTTAAGATAAATTTTATCCGCCTAAGTCGGAACTTGCAAAAAAGAAATTGATCCTCCAAAAATGAACTATAACATCGGCCATTGTAGTTTTATTTTGATTGGACGAATAGAGGTTTTTAAGCGGATTCCTCACCCTTTAACCCAACACGCAATATCCAAGAGTCAAGGTTAGGTGACTGTCTGTAAAGTCTCCCACAATAAAGGACTTAAACGTAATACGGGAGATGTCTTCTAAAGAATGAATAAATAAATTAAAATACTTAATTGTATAATTTCAGAATGGGTGGCTGGTGTAGGGTTCCGACGCGCGTCGAGTGACGCCGAACTCGCGTGTTCTATGGAACGTGGCTCCCTCGCTACACTCGTTTCACATCTTCCTGACAACCTATATCCAGTGCAAACTGTGAGTATTATTAATTAAGAATTTAAACATTTGTAGCTTCTTAAACTCAAACATCAAACATTAGTCATGACTCCAAAAAACTGGGTACAACATTTCTGAAACATGTAATTCAATGTTTAGGAAAACGCCACTGACGAGAATTCGACAGTGACCGTCCGTATGTCGTCTTGTTCTCAATGCCACCAATGCCTGGCGCTGTTGTATGACGAGGACATAATGGCGGGCTGGGCGGCCGACGACTCGAACCTCAACACGCGCTGCATCGCGTGCGGGAGACATACAGTACCGATACTGTCTGTGCAGGTATGTCATTTTGTATTCTGTAGTCTGTTCGCAATGCCACCTCGCTTGGCGTTGCTATACGAAGACATACTAATATTTATTATATGGACCTCAAATACGTAATTTTAAATTACATTAAAGCAGTTCCGGAATAATACAATAATTTTAGTTTTTTGACAATCCGTGTATTGTTTGCAGATACTTCGTGCCGACAAACCAACAGAAACATTGAATGTGCCTTACTTAAACCCTCTCGTTTTAAGAAAAGAATTCGAATCTATATTAGGTATGTATTAGAAATTGTACAAAATTATATTACAGCTTTCCTTTCAACATAACTTGTCTAAACATTTTTTTCTTGAATCTGTTGAGATATATGTTATTGCTTCCAGTTATACACACATTGCAACCAAGTTATCATACATAATATACACTCTACCTCGACACACTCAGACTTTTTTAACCGAGTGCGACATCCTGGACTAAAGCTAGTGGAAATACATGGTGTTTACAAAACAGGCAACGGACGGATTTCAGGATTATAATATTCTATTAATATACTTAAGTTGTGAAACAGCAAGCATGCGTAGGACACGACACAGTGACACACACAATTTGAAAGCACCATCCCTAGGTACTGAACTCAAGCCTCGCCCCTTGCCTTTTTATTTGTGTACATTTTCATTCAATAAGGGTTGAGCTACACCTATCAGCACCGCATCGCACTTTTATATGCTTCTATCCTTTTCTGTCACTTAGGACCGTCATTTACTAGAGCGAGAAAGAGAGACGGAACGCTTCAGCACGCCGCGGAATCGAAAAGGCGATCATGTTTCCTCTCTCTTTCTCGCTCTAGTAAATGACGGTCCTAAGTGACAGAAAAGGATAGAAGCATATAAAAGTGCGATGCGGTGCTGATAGGTGTAGCTCAACCCTAAGGGTCTGGCGTTAGTCTGTCTAAATACGAAAAAATTAGTACTTCCGATGAAAATTAATACATGTATATTAAAATACAATAATATAAATGTCTGTTACAGGTAGAGAAGGCGACTCATGTCTAGCAGACTCGGGCTTCGTGGAATCTCACCCGATCGTGTACTGGAATCTAGTGTGGTTCCTAGAACGTGCCAATATTGAGAACCACCTCCCAGACCTGCTGTGTCCAGACTTCCAGGCCAAATACCTCAGTACAGATATGTTGCAAGACGCTGAGAAAACTGGTAAGTGATGTCTGAAGTTATTTATTTATAATTTCATAACTTTGGTTTCTTTGTGCATTGTTTTTTGGAGTGCAATATAACAAAGAATTGAATATTTTCCCTCATTTTTGTTGGGCTTAGTAACATTATATTTTATTGCTATTGTTACGAGCTGGGGTTTGGTGATAAATTAAACTCCTATGCCACTAAAACTACACTTTATTTACAAACAAAACACTTAATTTCCAACACCACTAAACACTTCCCACTCACCCGATCCTTCGCTGATCTTGATCGCTCCGTTATTAGAACTGAACTGTTTTTATTCGCTCGTCCGCGCGTTATTTATACCGGCTGGATAACAAACTAGACATTTATAGTCTTCCCTAAAATGTTCTCGTAACAGTCGAAACATAATCGATACTTCGAGTAAACAAACAGTAACGCCATCTAGTAGAGAGTAGATGAAATACCTTTAAACCACCGATACATCCACTCCCTTCTAGTTCCCTCATTCACCGATAGATGGCGTTATTTTCAAAATATCTCCATTCGTAACACTATGTTTAACGAACACACAATGCGAGGAAAAGTTCATTGAGCTCATTTTCGTATCAACTAGGTAAACAACTTTAGGATAATAAATGAGACAGCTCTTTTTTCAAGTTTTATCAGAGAAAAAAAAATACATGCTATGCAGTTTAGTCGAAACATCAGCAGCACCAGTCCTCAGTATTAATTAAAGTGATCACTCTACAGTCTACAGCATGAGAGTGACCACTTTAAAACAAAATACTACTCCATTTGTAATGTTACGAAGTTTCAGCATTGTAGTTACAACTTTTAAATGTTTATTTTGATAGTGGTTTACTTTGTATAGGCAGTTTATCGTGTTTATTATCGTATTTTCAGTTTATTCAAGATTGTTAAGCCATTCTCGAGTTCACATATACTTGGAAGTGTCCGTTGCAAGTAATACAAGCACGCCTAGAAGACGATTACGAAAATACTTCCCTTTTAATTTATTTAAGTCACAGAGTCCGTTCTAGGAAATATTTCATGCGGTTTGGCAAGTTATCTTTTACTATTTTTTTGTAAATAACTAGATGCAATTGTTGTATTTATAGTGTAGTAAATAGCTGTACCTAAAGTAAGATTATTATTTTAGATAAATAGAATTGCAAGATGTGCCACGAAAAAGTACTAGGGTGGTCTGAAAAGTTTCCGACCTCAACCTGAAGGAAGCAGCACTCGTCAAAAAAAGTGTTGTGACACCAACATTTCAGTCATTTTGGACGCGCATTTGATTGCGTAGATCTGAGTGTTTTTGTGAAAATGGGAAATTTTGTAGCGAGCTGACATTAAATTCTTGTCTTGAATAGACAATACGCCGAGGAAATTTAAATTTGAGTTAAACTCATTCTATGGGGACTCTCTGCTCCATCATTTACCAGCATGAAATTTTTGGCAGCTGAATTTAAACCTGATCGTAACAGCTAGGGAACAGATGAACGTTCGCGGTGTCCAAACCAACAGAAACCAATGACGATAACCTCGCTAAACTTCACCAAATCGTGCAAGACGACCGCTAAAGAGTAAGAGAAGCAGAGGCTATGAAAATTGCCCATAAACGCATTTGTCACAGTATATAAAAAGCGTTTGAATGAACATTTTTAACACTTTCACTATCCGACCGCAGACACAATAGAAAGTCAATTGTTATGAGCCACATGTGGCTCATGGGACTGGGAATGGGTTAATGCTCTTTTGACGTATATTAGGCGTACTAAATCCAAGTTTTGGCCCAATTAATGACTGTAGAAACTTGGATACACCATTATACGCCCAAATCCATTAGACCGGAAAATTTTCAAACCACCCACGTATTTTATACAGTTCCATATACAGAATAAACCTATGCGTAATCCAATGTAGAAGAAATATTTATTTGAAACTTAATTTTTATAGGCATTCTTGTAATGCTAAATTGCCACAGATAATAAAAATAGAATACTATACTAGTATTATAGCTATTAAAGTAAGAGCCGTTACGTATTCGAAATGTCGGAACTAGATATCTGAAGACACGGTCGTGTTCGCGCAAAGACGAGCAAAGCGCCAGGGCACTACCTATCGTTAGAGTTAGTACTAGTAGTTTAATTGCCGAAATACCAGATAGTTCAGATCATCAGATGTCAATAGTAGACTTATTAAACGTACAAAGTTTTAATTGCATAATTGAGATACTTTAAGTTTTACTGATATCGAAATTAAATATCATACAATATTATTTAGCGGGTCTTAGTCGCGATAATTTATTTATTTCAAGGCATAAATACCTCTGTTATTCTCCTACGTTTCTACCGGCTTGCAACGGTTGTGGTCGCGGAGGGACTGATGTCAGCTTACATGCCTTATATCAAGGGAGCGACGGACAAAGTTGGAACAATACTACAGAAATACTCCATCAAGACTGTATATAGTCCCCTCTCCAAGGTAGCACACAATCTGCGTACCCCAAAGGACGTAATTCCTCTACAAACACCAGGCGTCTACAAGGTTGCAGTTGTGGCAGTTCCTATATTGGACAGACCAAACGAACGATCGCTGAAAGGGTCAAAGAACATATGCTGTCAAAAATCGACAAATTAATAAATCTGCCATAGCTGAGCATTTGCTGGTATTTTGGACCAAACCACTGGATAGAATTACATCAACCACAAGTCTTATCCACCGATCGTCACTATTACTCCAGGATAGTACGTGAAGCGGTTAAAATCAAAAAACATAGAAATTTCAACCGGGAGGACGGATACAGACTATCGACCACTTGGAACCCAGTTCATCAACAAATGCAAACAACGCCGCAATAACACAACTCATCAGTGTGTAGACGTCATAAGTGTAGTGTGTCGAAGTACCGACAGTGCGGATAGAACTAAAAATATCAAAAATACAAAACAAGTGAGGGTAGCTGCCGAACCCGCGCTTCACAAGGACGGCGCTGAGCTGACATCAGTCCCTCCGCGACCACAACCGTTGCAAGCCGGTAGAAATGTAGGAGAATAACAGAGGTATTTATGCCTTGAAATAAATAAATTATCGCAACTAAGACCCGCTAAATAATATTGTATGATGTATACAAATCGCGAAAGTTTCAAATCGAAATTAAATATACCGATTTCGTTACTGACACTGGTGATTATCAAAATGTCAGGGTACTTCTTGAAGTGCTAGAAAGCTGAAATTGGTATGTGAACTACTTAGTATACAAATAACAAAAAATAAACAAAAGCTTTGCCTATCTTTGAGGACATATCTCGGACAATACATAGCTTCAAAACCCATTACATCGTTTAGATTCTAACGCCAGACTAGGCAAGCGCAGCGGTGATGCACTGAGAGTAGGGCAATTTGGATATGGATTATGGACTTCAAAACTCGCGGGGTCATTTGCTGACTAGCTTAATGGAGAAGGAAGCACTCTTCATGATGAATTACTTCTTCAAAAAGCGAGAATGCCGCAAGTGGACCTGTATAATTCCTGACGGTGCCACCAAAAATGAGATTAATTGCATCATGTCAACGAAGAGACAAATATTCAGTGATGTCCCTGTGCTCAATTCAATATTAAGGTTCCTGGATGCTGTCCATACAACGGCTTAATTTTTTTTAAGCCCAAAGCTAGTAAAAAAGCCCGTCCAATCTCTGGTCCGACCCTCGAGCTTTTAGGGGAAAGGCGTAGGATGTTTCCGCTATCCTTCGACGACATGTCAAAATATCGGCGGCTCAGTATACGCATATCTTACGCGGCGTCCAACGTGAGCGCACAGTGTATTATTTCGCCTTAGTTGCGGACATGCCAGTTTTATTTTTTCCCCGTATAGATTAAACCATTCTAAAGCATTCAAAAAAATACCCGTTTTGATAAATCACTTCACTTAGGAGTTATAAATATTTTAGAGAAAGGTCACTGACCTTTCTGAAAAAGTTGTCTGTATTTCTTGAATAAAGCGAATGTCCGTCTCTAGTAAAATACATATTAATTGTTGGTTTGAAATATATACAATGTAAAATTTTCAAGTTTCTAACATCACAGGAACAATTATAAACAATTATTTTGTTAATAAACGAAAATAAATTATAATAAATTAGCTATTTGCGGGTCGTATTTTTTTTGTTTACATAATATACATAGGGGTAGTACCTACAACTTGAGAAAATTCTAGATATGTATCTAGCGAGATCTCGGAGATATTGCGTTTCTAAGTTTTCTTTTAATTTCTATGGAAATAGGGTTGTCCCAAAGTAGTTTATATTTAAGTTGATTAGTTCAATTGGTTATTCAATTATGCTCGCCAATGCGATTGAATTGACAAGCCGGTGGCATAGCGGGAGTGTAACCGACTACCACGCCGAAGGTCGAATGTTCGATGCCCGTTCAAGTCAAACATTTATGTGCGTGAATATGGATGTTGGTCTTTGGTATAGGTGTTTCTTTGTATTATACTAGAGGACGCCAGCAGCTACGCCTGCATTTTTTTAAATTTACCCGTTTTGGCCGATCCCGTGGGATTTTCGGGAAATCCCTTCTTAGTGCACCCCTACGGTCCCCAAGGAACATACATGCCAAATTTCAGCTTCCTGCGACCAATAGTTTCGGCTGTAGCGTGTCTGTCAGTCAGACAGTAACGCAAGGATTTTATATATTATTAAGATTATGTATGTTTACAAAAGAAGATGTATAATATGTCATTGTATGTTCATCCATGGTCTAGTTCACCCATAATACAGGCTCTGCTTAGTTTGGGCCTATATGGTGTTGCGTGTCTTCATCATCATTATCTTCCAAGCGTTTTTTCCCGGTTGCATCCAACACTTACGTCTTCCAAGACGTAAGTGTTGGATGCAACCAGCTCCAGCTCGAGGTCCGCTTTCTAGTCCAACCAGATTTGACAGAATATTAGCTTTTCCACAGAGCGACTGCAGTCTGACCTCCGCAACCCGAAGGGATAGCCATATGCTATGGCTTAGACCAGAGTCATTATGTTGGAGGTTACTGATTCCCCGTAACGACTGTCAAAGATATTTTAGATGACAGCCGGGACCGACGTCATAACGTGCCCTCCGACGCTCGGGGCAAACGACAATTACGAGTTTAATACGCACATAACTTCGAAAAGTCATTGGTGCGCGCCGTTGATTCGAACCCGAGACTTGGTCTCTTCATCAGGCTATCGCTGCCTCATGGTGATGGATAGATGGTGTTGCGTGTATGTGGTAGAATATTATATTATTATTACCTTTATCTTATTAGTACCTATATTATTATTACCCAATTCCACATAATAGAACTGTTTTACACAAAATAAAACAGTTATTATGTGCTGTAAGAGGGCACAACAATTATAATGAAGAAAGCGTTGATGATATTACCTTCCTAGAGCAAATTTAACATAAAAGTTTACCTGTTTGTCTATGATTCACCCAAAAGTTACCATAACTGGAAGCAGGGTCGGCTTGTCTATGCGAAGCTAGATCCAGCCGATGACAGTTCTTCATAGTGTCTTCACCAGCAAGGACCTTGCTGTATTGTTGTGCCCTCTTACAGCACATAATAACTGTTTTATTTTGTGTAAAACAGTTCTATTATATGCTTTTCAGAGGGCACAACAATTATAATGAAGACTTGTTTGTTATCTGCTGGTGATGGTACTAAAACGCTATGTGAAAAATAATGCAGGTATTATAAATCATGCAAGAATTTATAAATCACACTATTTATTGCAGTGAATAATCCTAGAAAATGAACAATCAAAAATTCACTATTAAGATAAGACAACACAAGAAGATATAATTATGTGCCTTAAACAACAATCTATGCACCCTAAATAAGTTTCAAAACAAAATTTTAACATGACTAATAAAAGTATTATAATCAACCAATGTTGTTATAATCAAGCAATACTGTTATAATCAACCAATTATCATTTATAATATAATTAACTATTCTTAACTATTAGATAATTAATTTAATATTAAAAATCATACACAGGCAAAATTAGCACGAAGTAAATCTTCTGAGTTATTACTGTCTTCCCTAATAATTTCTTTGCAGTAATATTTTTTAAAGGTCTTGTCACTCTTCCAATTTCCTCTACTTAATATTTCTTCAATAGGGATGTTCTGCCACCAGCCCTTAGATGCCACAGCTGCTCTGACACTGCCTGGAGGGGCCTCAATTTTGACCTCTTTAAATATCGATCTCACCCAGCCACCTATAATAGATCTAGTGGCTGGTTTGACATCACCCTTGAGTGAAATAAAAAGACTGGTCAACCCAGTATTTATACGCCTGGTTTGTGAACTTTCAATTAATTTCTTTAAATGTCTTATAGGACATAAGTTTTCATTTGGATGTTTGGACAGTAACCAGCCTGATTGCCTATTTTTACATGAATCAGTTTTGGAACCAAATTTAGGCCACAAAATTATCTGATCTTCCTCTTCTATTAAGTTTTCTGACGCTATATCTAAAAGGGTGAGGTCATGTATTCTGCGGCCTGATGCTAAAAGTAAAATAATAGCAGTCCTTCTAGACAACTGAAAAAGGGAATTATTGTAGGGGACTGTATTTAGCCAATCAAATAACAATTTGGTGTCCCAAATGGGAGCTTTACTGTCCTGTGGCTTGGTCAATGCAATTGCTTTCAGTATTTGCTGTATAAAAAAATTTTTGGAAAGTGTTTCAACTCTAAATGCACAGTATGTTGAAATTGCGGATTTATGTAATAGAATTGTACTATATGCAAATTTGTATTTTAAATAAAGATCGGCTAGAAATCTGGCAACATCTTTGCCATCTGGGTTTTTGTTGTCAATGTTATGAGCGTGGCAAAAAGCAAGCCACCTTTTAATTGGAGCTTTATAAGTATTAATTGTGTTTGTGCGCCAACTGCTACACAATAATTCTAATTCATTTGTCCTCCAACCTTTGACCTCATCAGCCCACCCCCAATTTTCCAAGCCTGGAGGGACAACTTGTCCACTTGAGGGGGGCACATGCCTGTTGTTCGATCCACTAGGTTTGTTCTCAGGTCCTGTATTTGTAATGGCTCTGTCAGGGCTCTCGCCTGAAGGTCTGCTAGCCAGAAGCATTGCTCCCAAAGAGGAGCTATCAGGATGTATGTGCCCATGGCATTGTTCAAATGCGCCAGCACTTGAGGTATTAGGTTGGGAGGAGGAAACACCCAAGCCAACTGATAATTCCAGCTTCGACTGAATGCGTCGCAAAAGGTTGCTGACCCATCTTTGGAGTCCCAGGTAACGTATTGTGGAACTATTGCAGTGTTTTTTGAAGCGAACAGGTCTATATCGGGTGTTCCCCACTTTTCGAAAATGGCCTGTCTGGCCTGTGGCAGGAGCTGCCACTCGGGTACAGCCTTTCCTCTTGAGAGGCGGTCTGCAATCCCGTTCAACCTCCCCGGGAGGTATGATGCCGACAGCGTTACATTGAGCTGCTCGGTGAGAAGGAGAAGTTTGTTTGTCAGACTTAAAAGTGGCAGGGAACGGGTCCCGCCCTCGTTCCGTATATAAGCAATCAGAGTTTTGTTGTCGGATTGTATTAATACATGGCCGTCTTTTACATATGCACCTTGTTGCAATAAGGCTGCATACACTGCAAACATCTCCTTCAGGTTGGAGTGCCATCTCTGTTGTTGGGCACTCCATTTGCCTGACAATAACATATTGTTCAGGTGTGCTCCCCAGCCCGCGTCCGCCGCGTCTGTGGTGAGAAAATGAGTCACCTTTGGCCTGTGCATAGGCTTTGTGCTCATGTCTATATTTTTTAACCACCACTGTAACTCTGCGGTCACTAGTGGAGGTAACAGCCGTTTTTGCCTTGGACTGGTTGGTTGAAATCTTCTTAGGAAGATTTGTGACCTGCGACAGTGAAGCCGGCCATTCAGGGTCGTCAGGTTGGCAAAATTTAACATTCCTAACAGCCTCTGTGCCTCTCGGAGACAAGTCATTTTTGTCATTAGAAGTTTGGAAAGCAGTGCTTTTATATTTTTTACCTTTTTTATAGGGAGAGACATCATATTTGATTTTGTGTTCCAGGTTATTCCCAGATACTCCAGCTCTTGGGTTGGGATGACAAGTGATTTTTGGTAATTCACTTGCCATCCTAGATTTGTCAGAATTTCCAGAGCCTTGTTTGTTTGATCTATAAGCAGAGATCTGTTTTGATTTGCTAAGAGAAAATCGTCCAAGTACACTATGACTCGAATTCCTTGTCTCCGAAGGATTTCCGCAATCCAGTTGGTCACAGTAGCGAATGTTTGAGGGGCCGAAGAGAGGCCAAAGGGTAGGGCTGTTAACTGTAATATTTCTTTGCGATATATTATCCGCAAGAAACGTCTGTGAGTCTCCTTTATGTTCAGGTGAAAGTAGGCCTGGTGGAGATCTATTTTTGTCATCCAATCCTTGTCTTGAAGGAAATGGATGACATCGGTACGGGAAATTAACTGAAAATGGCGTGTAGTAACGTAAAGATTCAAACGCTTTAAATTGAAAATGGGGCGTGAGCCCCCATCCGGCTTTTTCACTAAAAACATTTTGGTATGGAAACCTGGTGTTATACGATGCGGCCTCTCTAGAATACCTTTGTCTAGTAAGTCGTTTATCATGCAAGTCATTTTGGTTGATTCTTTGGTTGCAAATTTTTTTAGCACATTCTGATATGGGTAATGTAACGGGGGTTTCTGTTTGAAGGGTATACGGCCCTGAGCTATTAATTTTAAAATTAGTGGGCTCGCTCCCAATTTTTGCCATGTCTGTACATGGTCTTTCAGCTGCCCACCCCGGAAGGCACTGCTGTGGTTGTCACTGTTGTTGTTTATTATTGGAGAAATTGTCCTGAGAGCCACCTGAGTGACGAAAGGGCTGTTTTTTAAAACTGCGCTTATTTTTCTTGTCTGTTTTATGTGGGTTATTTTTATGAGAATGTTTAAAGATTTTCTTATGAGATGTTTTATTACTATTGTTAAAACTTGTATTAGGTTTCTTTTCTTTCATGTAACTAGGTGTGTTGAGCCACACTTGAGAACCACCTAGAGAATCAACTAGTGGTATAAGAGCTTCTCGATTAAACAAATGTTCAGAGCTAGGTGGAATATTTTGCAAAGCCATTTTAAGGTTATTGTTGCCTACTTCCTTTAAAATGCGTTCACGCCTTATTTCTATGCATTCAGCGCGTTTGCCACAGATAATTTGCATGGTGGATTCAGTATTCTTATAAGATTTTGAAGTTGGACCAAATGTTTCCATTAGTTTATCACAAAGTGTGGTAGCACTGAGCTCAGATTTATTATGAGACGCCCAATCCACTATGGATTGTAGACCAGACTTTAAAAGTTGTCTTTGATCTAAGACGGCATTGGACAAACCTGCTAACAAATTCTCTGTATTAGCCAAATAATCTATTCCTCTATTCAGATGACAGAGCTCTTCATTTAATTTTAGCCCAATAAAACCTGGAGAAGCTATATGGCTTTGTAGATCCTTTTTATACCTAATGCCCTTCCATGCCGGAGAATTGAATTTTTGTAGGTTACTTATCTCAGCTAACTTAACTGGATCAGCAGTGGGTATTATCTTATTTTCATCAAAGTTGATTTGTATATTGCCTAAAGAGATAGGTGCTAACTCTGTTTCAGGTCTGATTAAAAATTGTGATTGAGAAGCTTCAGGCGAATTAACACTGTTGTTAGAACAGTTCATTGTCGAAATCAAATGTGGTATTTGTGTCATGCAATCGGAAAGAAAGCTAACTTGATTAATTAATGTGTCCATTCGTGGGTCCGAACACGTTCCGACATGTTTTGACCCGTGCCGTTTTGACCTTTTTGGTCGTTTATTCGGTAGAGGTGATGCGAATCCTTCCTCTTCTGCCGAAGAAGAGGAAGAACTGCTCTGACTGGAGCTCGAGCTCCTGGCACTTCGCCCTCCATCAGGAGCGGCGATTTGCGCCTCAGAATCCGACATATAAAAATTGTGCAGACTCACCGAATACACGCGAACGGCCCAAAACAGCTATTTTACAATGTGATTTCAGTTGAAAAAACACTCAACAATCACTGTAAAACACTCAATACAAACTAAAACTTCAAAACTTTGAAAGAAAAAACGTTGGGAAAATTTTTGCTCCTTTCGCGGCAAAAATCACAAACGCTATGAAGAACTGTCATCGGCTGGATCTAGCTTCGCATAGACAAGCCGACCCTGCTTCCAGTTATGGTAACTTTTGGGTGAATCATAGACAAACAGGTAAACTTTTATGTTAAATTTGCTCTAGGAAGGTAATATCATCAACGCTTTCTTCATTATAATTGTTGTGCCCTCTGAAAAGCATATAATATCTTTCATCGAAGATAGATCACAAAACAAAAGTGATCGAATTCCACCGCAAATATTTTTTTATATTGACTCTAACTTTCTGCACTATTTTCTATATAAACTTAAACTAAGTAAACTATACACATCACTATTTAAACCCGCAATTGCTAAACCTAAGTCAAAAATAATGAATCATAATGAGTAATGTTTGCATGAAGTAAGTATTGTATGTTGCTCACAGTTTTGATTGACAACCCTAGCCCACACTTTTAAAATTCAATATTTCCGTAATCCTGGGTTTGTCGGGTTTGATTTTTTTTGTGGCGATAGTTATTATAGTGATCAACATTTAGGCATTTAAAAAAAACGCGACCATGAAGAGAATCGCCAGAAAAAAAATATTTACAAAATCATAGAAAAAAATATATTCTCGCCTGTGTGAGCAAGATTTTTAAAGTTTACAAGAAAAAAATGGTTCCTATAGTGAATACCTATCACACCTTAAAACATTTCGTGTAAAATTCAAATCCAAAAACGAGATATTGTGTTTCTATGGTTTTTAAGGATTTTTCTCGATTTATTTAATTTCTCTTAAACTATAGAAGTTGGAGCCGGCGGTGTTTTAATAGGGTCTTAGTTTGATTGTTAGCTTTTCAAAAAACACATAAAACGAGCATGTCCGCAACTAAGGCAAAATAATACACTGTGGAGCGGTCTGGATACGAACGCGATGCGGCGCGGGAAGAACAATCAGTTGATATCTATTGACGTGTCCTACTTGACCAAATGCACGTGACGTGCGATGCGGCGCGGCTCGAGTTGACGCGAACGCGATCAGTTGGCTTGATATTTCCGCGCCAACGGACGCGGTGCGGTGACACATGTCACATGTCATGTCTTTGTTTTTTTACAAATAAATATTGTAATGTCGGAAGTAGAAATTTTAATTATCGCTATACATAATTAGTTACATTTCTCTGTCGTACATAATTCTTGAGTATCTAATACTTATGATATGATTTTTCCAATAAATGAGCTGTCATATCCATCTTAAATTGTTAATGTCAAATGAACGGCGCAGGATGAAATAAAACGAGTCGCGCGTACGTAGGACAGAGCTGCCGCGTCGAACAGCACTGCGTAGAAACCGCGATCGTACCGCAATCGCGTTCGCGGTGAAGCGCTCACGTAGGACACCGCGTAAGTCTCTGACTCGTCATCTCCACCAATACAACACGTGTGTTCAAGAGGCGATCGAGCAGAATAAGGGTTTCAAAGTGATCTAAAAAGATCTGTCTATTGGGCAGAGTCAGCTGATAAAGCTGAAAACAGAGGATGGCAGAATTATCTCGTCCACACCTCAGCTCCTGGAGGAGATGCAACGGTTATATACACGACTACATGACCACCTGTTACTACTCCAGCAACTGACCCTAGAGCTGGATTGACCCGATACTATACCGATGATATCCCGGAAGTCAGCATACACTAGATTAGTGTGACCTTAAAACAACTAAAAAACGACAAGTCACAGGGTGATGACGGTATTACGACAGAGCTTCTGGAAGCCGGCGGCGCACCTGCCGTGGAAATACTTTGAAAGTTATTTAATTCTGTGATTCGAGGACAAAACGTCACAGAAGTGTAATGGTGCTATTCTTCAAGAAGGGCGACATACCCATTTGAAGAACTACAGACGCATCCCACTTGAGAGTCACGTCTGTAAGTTGTTTTCTAAGGTTATCACGGATCGTTTCGAAAGCAATCTAGACGACTTCCAGCCTCCCGAACAAGGCGGTTTCCGTAAAGGCTATGGTACCATAGACCACATAATTATATACGCTTCGGCAGTAGACCACATACAACATTTCATACAAAATGTTGCATATACCTATACTATATTGATGGCACTTTTCTGCTGCTTACGTTCCCATTCGAGATTTCCTTACAACTTTATTATACTTGTATTTGTGTGCAATCATCAGGTAGTTGTCGCGTGATATGCGCGTGGGAGTGGCCGAGTGCGGAGACGGGCGAGGCGGGCATCACGCTGCACCAGGCGTGGCGCCAGCGCCGCCGGCAGCAACGCTCGCGGGCGCTGCAGGCTCTACTGCTCACGGAGGACGACTCGCACACTGCGCGCACGTATGTACACACCATCATACAATCTCCCACACTCCGGCGTTAGACGTAGGCGTCATACGATCCCACCTGCAGCGGCTTGTGGCGGTGCCAGCGATTTCGATGTACATGGCGCGATCTACTCTGACGCGACATGAACCGCGGTGGAGTACGGCGACTGCGGAACGCTAGCGTATACCGTTGACGTACACGATCACGTGCACGAGCGCGTAATGAGTTCAGCATCGACGTCGACCATTGTAACATCCTAATTATACAATAAATTAATAATACATGTATTTTTCAGTATTGCAAGGACGATCCTCAATGGTTTGCTAAGCAACGACCTGACCGACGCACTTCGCAAACTGGCCACGTGGAGAGAAAATACATCGACTAACAAACGATACCATTCCTTCTATAGGTATGTTACGATATCAGTATTTTGTAGCACAATAATATGTCTGTGCCAACAAATTGTTTGAATACAAAATTGATTATATTTTGCAGAGATATACTGTTCCTCGCAATGGCAGCTCTCGGCGAGCACAATATCGACTTGATAGCTCTGCAACGTGAATACAGCAGAGCTCTGGACCAACTTGGAGGCGAGGCCAGGCCGCAGGACCTCCCACCTTCCCCTACCGCCGTGTGTTGCCGACATTACTTCAAGCGACTCCGGCTCATCGTCGACGAATAAAGTATTAACATGTATTATTATATAAACATAATGCAGGGTTGCACTAGAAAGTCGCACCATTTAATCGATCCCTCTATTAGCTTCCAACGCTTTTGTTTTCAACGGGGCCTTCATTTCCCAATTTGACCCATATATAACATTTACATACACATAAAAAGCATATACAGAAAAGTATTGTTAATAAAAAAGAGTTATTATTTTTCGTAGTTTAGTTTTGAACGTATTGTTTTATATACAACACTAGTAGGGAAACCGTCCATTTTGTTAAAAGGATGATAGTTTTTGAAGCGACGTACTGTGACTACGTTCTGGAATTAGAACTTATAACGCCCGTCCAGTCGGGATCAAGGTACACTTGTTTCACATAGTTGTATTGGAAAACTTAAATAGGTGTATTGTGGCCTAAGTTCGATGAGAATGCCCCAAACTTTTTATCTATCATTCACAGAGCAATTGATGTAATAAATTCATATTTCAGCATATCCATTAGTTTAGTATTGTGGGTGCTAAAGATATGGGGACGGCGACCGTAGAACTTGTATGTACATAGAGATGTTGTATAGTGTAGGTGTAAGGGACACGAAGGCAATATGTCGTTGCGTTTATTATGTGATGCCAGTGTAATGCAGTTGAATTCGTAAACGAATTTTGTGAAGTGTGCGTGTTATAGTCACATTATTTATGTCATGCACTTAGGTTTTAACTTACGTTCCAATTTATATAGTCTATTTCAAAAACACTAGTTTTCTTTTTATCTACTAAACCAATATTTCAGAGACAGTAAATAATGTGACTGCCAAAACTCAAAAGTATTCATATACGTGTCAATATAGTTAGTTAATATGATGAAATCATATTCATTCATTTGAACTACTCTTACTTTTGTTGCTAACAAATCTGTACCAGCTCATGACTGCATCATGTTCCGAGTAGCATTTTATGCTTTAACTATAGTACCAACGTTATTATCGAACTCGTGGTATACATGTTTATAGTAAACAATATTAGTGGTCGAAATTTCGAATTGAATGTATGAGGATGTATATAAAAACATTCGACTTAGTTGCAATCCGTCTTATAACTCGCCAATCACGAATACTCAGGATACTAACAAAAGTTTGCGTTTATATCAATTTCAATGATATACCACTTTATTTATTGAAACTAACTTTAGGTAGGACACAAGGTCAGAAAACTATTGTCGATCAAATTCATGGCACTTTTATTTATTTCGATACTATGGTACATAACTGATACTTGGCTTATTAACTTCAGTATCCAATACTATTAATACGCAATGTGAATTGTAAGTATAATCAAGTGATTAAAAACAAGCCATATTATTAGTTCCATATAAATTGTACAATGAAGCCACATAAGATTTGTTTCAAGTTGTTAATTAATTAATTGTAAGTGAAATCTAAATGTTCATTATAATGTTTACAACTACCGTCATAAAAGACATGCTATTCATTCATGGGAGTTCTGTTACTGAATATAGATTTATTTTATTTTGACAAGTGTAATGAAATGCATATAATTTTTATAAAAAAATATATAAGGCTTCGATATTTAATGTTTTATTTACAACCTTTACAATATCATTTACATTCTAATTGGACATTCCTAAAACTCTATACAAAAATTTGCCATCATGGTCATAGAAACAATCATTCACTTTGTAAG
This sequence comes from Euclidia mi, assembly GCA_944739405.2. Lineage (NCBI taxonomy): Eukaryota > Metazoa > Arthropoda > Insecta > Lepidoptera > Erebidae > Euclidia > Euclidia mi. The sequence continues at coordinate 60,580,486 of OX123181.2, read as the reverse complement.
TAGCGCCTTTCTTGTAAGCTTTCTTTGGTATTCTTATTCTTTCCGGATAATTCATTATCTCTGTTGGTGATACATCCTTATCTTTAAATTCTACTAAACTATTTTTATCAAAACTATCATTAAACAATTCAATTTCTTTACTAATTTGTTCTGGTTTCTTTACGTCTACATCGGATGTCATTGAGTCTACAATAATCTTGTCTGTTATGTTAACATTTTCTCCTGTTTCTAGTCGCTTCTTTATCTTAGTTGCTAGTTCTTCTAAAGTTACTATTTTTGGATCCGACTTGCCGCCTTTCATCTTCTTGGTTTCACCGTCATCTTCTGCTGTCATAACTGGTAAAGCAATTCTATTTTCATCATTATCGGACTGGCTTGTTGACTGCTGCTCTTTTCCTGCACATTTTCGTACAATACTTTCAAACTCTCCAAGATTTTCTTCCCGTTTGACTTCAATTTTTATAGATTCTTGGCTTAATGGTGGGATGACCCTATTAGAAAATTTTAGAAAATGTTTTCGTAAATCCTGTGGGATGTCAAGGGAGCCTTCTTTCAGTTCCTTCCAATTCCTCATGACCGAAGCATCATGACGTGCAATACGCTCTTTTGTTGCTGGTTTCCAAGGATACTTGAGGAGCCTCTGTAAGCATACAATTTTTATTTAAGTTATCTTACAATAAAAGTAATGTACAAAGGGCAGCCTCATCACTTAAATAAATAACGTAAGATTTAGATGGAGATATAATTGGACAGGAAAAAGAGGATGTAGAGGACTGTTATTCTGAACAATGATATCTTCACAATACAAAGGTGTGGTTCGCCTGTGAAAAGTCATTAGTGCGTACCGTGGATTCGAACCTGGACCCTCTGTGTAGCAGTCTGTCGGTCTCTCCACTAGGCTATCGCTGCTTTGAAAGACTTGGAAAGTTGCATGAAATAGCAGTTTGTGACATATTCTTTAGACTGCAAGCTACTATTATTTGTGATCACACATTTTATTCCATGTGGGAACCAAACCCACAACATTGGGTGCAATACTAAATGGTACTGGAGCTGCTTGAAATACTTTTCTGGGGCAGAACTCATACTCTCTTACCAATGACTTTGCCACAGTGATGGGATGTATAATGTTAAACTAACTTTTTAACAGGTTTGCGTAATGATTACAAAGTGTTAGAGAGTAAACAATAAATAATTAAAATCAAGTGCGAGTCAGATCCGCTCATGAAGGGTTCTGTATTGAGGTATCCAGTGGAATAAATTTTGAAATGATTGTTAATAATAGGCATTGGCATTGCATTGGTACGCAATAAAGTAATAATTTCAAAAAAATAAAATGCCATAAAATTAGAATAAAGAGGTATTTGGTGAAAATGTGGAATTTTTTTCATCACTTTTACAATAATTTTAAAATTTCTCGAAAAATCGTCCCCTTTACCCGACTTTTTTTTAATTTTAAGTTATTCTACATCGTTTTAGCTTTCTAATGGTAAAAAAACCATGTTTATTACTCAGGTACAGCATTTTTAACTAGCCTTTTACAAAAAAATAATAAGAACCGTTAATAAACTTTCGTAGGATTCTAAACGCGAGATAAATTTTATTACTTTACGCAAACATTTCCGTAAATTTATCAATTTGCGACGTCTCGTCGTAAATGTATAAACTGACTGAAATCCATTCGTAAGATTCTATAGTTGGTGCCACGAGAAGATAGACTTTTTGTAAACACACATTATGGGCTTCACAACCTTTTTTCAAACAGGTGTGTTTTGTAATGTGTAATTACAAAACATTTGTAGGGTAAGATGGTCGACAATGAACCACCTAAATTTTCAAGAGCTGTAACTCTACTCCTATGGGCCCTAAGTATATACTTTTTACTTATAATTGTAGACAATTTAACAGACTACATTATGTAGTACTTCATTTTTGTTAAAATACCATAACTTCTAATGTATTTATATTTTTTTATTTATTGGGAAATGATTCACTGTGTACACTCAATGGTACTCAATGAACCGGGGGCTGGTACACAGTGAACCGTGTGTGCAATGAACCATGCCAATAACCAAAGCATTAAAATTATTGGATTATAATAAATCGTGTTAAATAAAACTCAGAATTAACGTACCTACCTATATATTTGTAGTTACAATCAAAATGTATTTTTTTTGGTAAACATGAATGCAATTAACGTTAATTTCTTAGATATCAACAGTTACAGTTTTACGAAAGTACTAATCAACAGATAACAAGTTTGTACCTACCTACGTAGAAATAGCATTTATACTATTATTTTCTTAATCATTAATTAACAAGTCCCTTTTTATTTTTTGTTATCGGGTTGGAAAATCCTCATGCAGTCCCTCCGCCCTGGGGGGGAAGGACGAAGGGGACTGGCAGACTTTTACTGACTAAAAACCAACCCGTGCTCCTCATGTACCCATGTATCGGAGGGTAGGGTTTCACCGAAGCATTCCTCGCTACCCCCCGACGGGTATTGACCCGCCAGATGGTCAGGCGGGCCCCGAACGAAACCCCCTTGGCGGCGGATGAAGGTGTTGGGCTCCGCCGGCCCATCCTAAAATTAAGAAATTTTATTACTTAGTCTTTTTTATTTCCTAAAATAACTAGGTATAAATGCAATTTATCTGGGTTATTACTCAATCTACCAAAGGTGGTTCGCAATTAACCAACCCTTGGTTCATTACATTAGTACAATGAACCAAGGATGGTACTCAATGAATCATTGGTTCATTGTTTACTCTCTCAAAGTGGTTCATTCTGTACCACCCCATACTTTAAAATTTGAGGATAAATAGAAAACTATCTTAAGTAAAAGCCCAAAAAACAACTAATTCGTTAATCCAATTGATATTCAGCTAGTATTTACACAAATTGAATGAGACGAAATTTTACTTACGTTATTTTTATACAATTTTCGCTACAAAAACACAAAACATAGGCGCGCTTGGCCGCCTGCGCCGCTAGCTCTCTGTTGACTGGGGAGAGAGTAGGGCCCCTCAAAGACTCCTATTTAATGCAGTTTGCACCAACCGGCATCGTCGCGTTTCTGAATTATTTGCATGGTTCACTCTGTACTGCTGGTTCATTGTTAACCACTCGACCCTAATGTGTGTGATTTTATACTTTTTGAACAGTCTTTTTTTCAATGCCTAATTATGCCACTATGTTTTTAAATATATATTGTAAAACTTTACTTAAATAAAATATTTGATTTTGTGTTTGAATGGTCGAATGTTCATAAATTTGCCGATTTATTTGTCGTTTTACACGTAATTTATTCCATAAATTAAGGAAAAATAGAGTACCATGTATGTTAATGATAGAGTACAACATACATATTACTCTATTGTGGACATGATTTTTTTGTAAATCATACACAATAAATCATTTGCTCAAAGTAGCCTACCTATCCTAAAATATTAAATTATTGAATAACAATGAATAATATTACAGATAACTAGCTAGTACATTGCATAAAAAATTCTAGGCGTGGAGATTTTACGTTGTCTGTGAATGAAATCGTCAGAATGAACTTAAACAAAATCCATTAAAAGCCATCTGCTATTCTGCACCCGCTTTTTCCAGATGCCGGCAGCGGGAAGAGCGTTGCGATCCTATAAACTTGTATTTAACTTTACCCCTTCTTGAGAACTAAAAATAATAATTTTGTCCTATGATAAATGCATGTTATGCTCAAGAATGTAACTTTAAGGAACTAACGCCAAATGTTGACATTCTAGGCGTCAGTACCTCAAAACATTAAAATTTCCTGTTGACAGCGCATAATATCGATAAAAACCCGATCCATTGACATATTAGTTTCCAATGACACGTATCTATGTACCGTTGCGCTCATTGGATTTGACATTATTTGTTTTTGACAGAACTATCGCTAAGTCACTTAGTAGAAATTCCAAGGAGCAAGAGAAATTCTTTGTTTACAAAAAAGTCTATGTTCTCGTGACACTGACTATACACGATTCGACCAATCACAGAAGAGCTTTTAATTTTACGCTTCTTTCAAATACGGAAAATCACACACTGCTCTCTGATTGGTCGGTCGGTGATAATGATGGTCGGCATCAGTTTAACTTAATAAGTTATGTTAGGTTTTCTTGTGACCTTCTGTGAATAGGAGCCCTGCGAAGCAGGGCGCAATTTAGTCTCATTAAAATCGCTAAAGTTCCGGTTTATTCGTAAAAGTGGCGAAGAATGGCGGTGGCGCGAAAGGAAATGGAACACGTGACTTATTCAACCAATCAGAGCGCACATGGAGCTCGGTTATTTCTTACTTATTATTTTACGAATGCATTCGGTAAGTTTATAAATGTACGAAAATATGGACGTAAAATAATACAATTTGTCTCTTGTTTAGAATCCTACGAAAGTTTATAAATGTCCTAGGAAATTTATAAATTTACGGATCTTGTTATTTTCCAGTGGCATATAATTATATTTTTTTTTTGATTCGTCGCTCTCTTACTTTAATAGTTAGAGGCGAGAGACACTCATTTTACCATATTGTAAAAAAGATTGACTTTGAGAAACAATGGTATTAGGAACCTAAAAGTAATTTTAAAGATCTATCTATAGATCCCACAGATATAGATCTACATAGATAACGCAACTATCACGATTTGTATTGAAACCAAGCGTGCCGACTTTTTAATACCTACTGTGACGTTGCCTGTATCACGAAGTCGAAGCTATGCGCGACAGTATCGCTTGTGCGATATTCATCGTCTCCTAATACACAACGTCAGATCAAACGTCCGAAGCAAACGCAAAAGCAAACGTAATGTGAATAAAGTTTACTTAACGGTAAAACGGACGCGCGGGGACTGAAGTTAGTGGCGACCAAGCTCGACGCTTGGTCGGAGTTCAGACACGCGAAGTGCATGCATTTGCGTTATCTATGTAGATCTATGTCTGTGATAGATCCTTATGAGCCATCTCAACTTGACGCCAAGCCGGCCGTGAGTGTGACCGACCGGGCTTGGGACTGGCGGAGGAAGTGTGTGGAGGCTCTCCCATATAGGCACACCCACGGGGCATACCCACTAAAAGCACCACGGTGTCCCTATGGGTCCCGTATGTTGGCGGGGTCACGCGATTCGCGGATAGCATACTTTTCCGCGACCCCACCCGGGATTGGCTCGCCGTTGGTGTTGGCGGGCCTCGTCTTGTTGGGAGCGAAGCGGACACTACGCCGCCTACTTGCCTTTTGGCGGACGAGGAGCAGCCCCAGCCGTCGCCGTCCGCAGGCCCTAAAACCCAGCGGCCGCAGAGAACGGCAACCTGACAACACCGCATCCGACCGCGCCCGACTGCGAGGGACAGGCAGAACTGTCCCCCGCAGCTGCACTCTTGGACGCATCCTACGCAGGCGTCACCCTAGCCCACAAGGAGCCCCCACTCCCGGGATTCCGCTTAGCTTCACTGTGGGTGTCCAAGCCACGGTTACTGAACCCACCCCCACCAACAAGGTGGACATCCCTGGGGTGGGATCTATAGATACCCTGCATGTATATGATAGACGAAAAATACATTCTGTCTTGGTCAGTTCAATGTATGGAGCCCTCCTTAAATTCCTATTTCTTTTTATTGTAACACATGTTGACTGGTTCTGCTTGTGTTCGTTGGTTGTATGTTTATAAGTCCCCTGTGACACAGAATTTATTCCTAGTGCGGCAGTCTTTTTAATAGAAAAAGATGAATAGCATCTACCTACCAATTTTCAAATGTGTAGTATCAATCATTTTGGAATAAAGTGACTGTGATATATGGACGGACAGACAGACTATCTATAGGGGTACAGGTTTTTGCCATTTTTGGCTACAGAACCCTAAAAAGTGACAAATCTATAATGAAAATAAGTATGTAAATAAACAGGTTATAAGTAGTTTTAGTGCTGATTTTTAATAGTAAACACATGTTAACTGTAACCTGGCTAAATTCAAAAGTAAAATTACATTATTAGTGATGTTTAATCCTGTGAATAATGATTGTAAATCAACCCAATTGTAAAATCTGATAATTTTAGTTTTCATGTTTGTAAGCCATTTACAAACCTTGATAACAGGTACAGTTACAGGAAAACTTTCAGCAAGCCTCTCTGGTGTCCACTCATCTGGCTCTGTAGATGCCAAATGTCTTATCTGTTCCTTCTCACTCCATGTCAATAAGTTAGGCATATTCTCTTTGAAGTACTTCTCTTTGACGATCCGGTGACGAATATCATATTTACCCATCAGTGTTTCATTCATGTGTTCATTGTATGCTTCTCCAACCTGTATTAGAAAATGCACACCATTTACAATAGTCCTTAGTTATAATATTGAAATATAATAAAATAAAACAAAAGGAATGCTAGTCAAAAGCTCAGTAATATGACTGTTGTCGAATTAGAAGTGTTCTAAATTAATTAATTTAAACTTATTGCTTGCCTTTAAAACCAACAATAACCAAAACAAATAGTATGAAATTTTATAACCTCAATCTTTTATACTTATTTACGTACATTATGGAAATCGCTTTCAGACTGCTCTATAACTTCTTCAAGTTCTTCATTTTGAATGCGTAAACCTTGAGCCTCGAAAGACTCCAGTCTGTGGTCTAACCCAGGATTCAGTCCTCTACCTTGTGCTTTTCGATTTCTTACTGTACGAATAATAACTTTATCAGTGATACGGTATATCTGCCGTAATTTTAGAGCGAACATCTTCAAATATTGCACACGCAAAAGATGCTTGGATTTAAATAATTTTATTTTACTAAAACAGACAATAGTTCAATACAAAGCACAATCTTATGACATTAATGACAATTATAGTCCGTTCACGCTCGGGCTACACTACCGGGATATGCCAACAATTATTGCCATAATTTCAACAACGCCTAGGTGTAACCGCGATTTATGGCCATAATTTTACAATGCCAATCAATATGGCATATGCCGGTAGGCAATAGCTCCGGCGGCGGTCTTTTTCGCACATCAAAGAAAATTACCGCAGTAATTATTGCGTTTGTGGCCACACTACCGTTTGTTCAGTGTGCAACACGAGTTCGACGACGACGCACGTATCTACACTATCTACCGATATGGAGTGGTCAAATGAAAAAGCGCTCAAATTTTTGGAGTTATTGCAATCCGAACCGTCTCTCTGGGATACCCGACAGAAAGCTAAAAATTTAAAAGATTCATGTTAAAATGATTGGCACTCATAAAATACCAAACAGCTGCAGCTTCATCCGCCATCTTGAAAAATGATATTTTTACCGCCTAGTTTATTGGCATATCTCGGTAAACTCTAGTGTAACCACACGACTTCACGCAGTAATTTAACGGTAATTTATTGCCATAATTATGGCGGTAACAGCCCGGTAGACGGTAAGGTAGTGTGGCCCGAGCATCACAGTTATTTTACCTCATTTTACCTCTAGCTGTTATGTTCCGGCTACACGCTCCGTCTTGCCTGCGATCATGCCTGTACAAACCTGTTTGCGCAGGTAAGCGCGCGCGTGTGGACGGTAAGACGGTAGCGCGCGCAGTCCTGAAAGAGCGGCTTGTGCGATCGTCGACATGCTGAAGATTTGGACTGCGCAAACTTTACTTGCACGGTTTTACTTGAACGTGTGGCCGGTTATTCAAGCCGCGCAACAGTCCGACGTAATTATTTTCGAGATTGTATTTACCTGCGCAAACAGGTTTGTACAGGCATGATCGCAGTCAAGACGGAGCGTGTAGCCAGGCCATAGCCACTACAGTGTGTTCCGTCTTTTTGCACAGTCATGACTGCACAAACCGGACTGCGCAGGCAAGACGGAGCGTGTAGCCGGGCCATTAGATTGGCCAACTTTTTTTTTTATAACTGGGCGTTGTGTTGCTATATTTGGTATATAATACTCCCATTTTAAATATACATAATTGCTAAAATGTACTTATTTTTTATTGCCTAAGCGATCGTATTAAATATTTGTAAGTAATGTTTGTAACAAAACCTCTTGATATCGGCATGGCTATATGCATGTACATTTATTTTCTTACGATATAACTAATTTCCTATGAAGATGAGTAGTTATAATAAAAATGTTATCTATTTAATATATAAAGGTAAACGCATCATAATTACGCCAACGTGAGGTTCTAATTATCAAATACAAAAACTGCAAATTTAATTTTCATATTTATTTTGAATAAGATGATGTGGGTGTAATATTACACCTCTGCCTACCCCTGCATGGAAACAGGCGTGAGTCTATAAGAATGATCCATGTGGACTGCCAATGTTATGATGATTCGTAACTGCTGTCATATTCTGTATCAGACTCAGAATTTAATTCTATTATGAACCTGTCCATTTCAGCATCTGTAGACCCATCTGTTTCACGAAGCTTGTCTTCAATGTGGCGCTCATGTTTACATTGTTTTTGTCAGTCTTCTGCAGTGATAGATTGAAAAGCTTCTTCAGCTAAATTCACAATATTGGTTGCCTCTTGTCCTAAATTTTTGCTTGTGACTCGCCTTTTAATGAGACTCCACATTAGTTCAATTGCGTTTAGCTCGCAGTGGTATGGCGGTAATCTAACCACTTTGCGGCCATGAGCTTCAAGCATTTGAATTTTTGAAGCATTTCCACTAATATTGGGTAAAATGTTATGCACTTGTAACCCTATGGTCAACACAGAGTACAATTCCAACATAAAGAAAATAAACACCGACATCTGTCAGAGGTAAAATAACTGTGAACGGACTGTAGTAAAGTCATACTTCAAAACTATTTGACAATTTGGCAATTTGACATTTGACATGATGGTTTTGACATTTCACAAGAGTTGCCAACTCTTAAGAAAATTTTCGACGAAAGTTTATTCATCGTTTTTTTATGCAATAGGCGGCAAAAGATCGGACGTATCGCCCGATGGTAGATCAACAATGACCACCGCCCATGGACACAAACAACACCAGAGGAGAGACAACTGCGTTGCCGGCTTCTGACCTGAAAAAAGGAATAGGAGATTAGGAGCAGAAGCGGGATGTGGGAGATCGAAAACGAGATGTGGCTGTCGGCACTCTCACTCACCGTACGAAACGCATCAGTATACACACTGTTATTTTACGTTAATATTCTGTAAAAAGTTACATAGTTACTTCAACTTTACGAGGCCTTACCGCCTTACTGATTTCAGTATGAAAGGCCTGCTTCGATAATAACTAAAGATGTCGTCTTTGTTAAGTTTAGAAAAATATACTTGCATAGTCTGTGCGGAAAGAGAATGGGCGTGGGTAAAATTGTAACTAACATTAAGATTTGATTTTTAACTTATGTACGTACGATTGAAAACCCTTCTGTCTGTCTGAGTAACACAGGCTCAACCAGGGCTCAACAGATCAAGATTTTTAGTCGCACTATAATAAATTCACAATGTTGCCAACATGAGAAATACGGTAAGTACGTATTGTTGCGCCCTCAAATCAAAAGTCTGTTCTCTTGCCGCACAGACTGTGGTTCTGACTAACGCATATTGTGGTTCTTGAATTTTTACTACGTCCTGAAATAAATGCGACGAATCTATTTGCGTGCGATCACAACCGATAATGCCGGCGCGCCGTGTGTGTGCTACTCTTGAAATCGCTTTTAATAAAATTTTAGGCCAGTTTAATTTATGTACGTGTAGAATTTAGACCCATTCAGTCACGTTTTTAAGAACCTAAAAACGCATTCGAAGTAACAAAGACTATGACCAATCTAAACTATGTAAATTCTTTGCGTTACACAGTCTATGCGTAAGTGGTTTTTGTGCTCAAAGCCATCTCAAAGCAATGATAAAAGCTAGCTTAGCTAGCCATGAGTTGCAAATTAGACACCGAGTATGTTAATTCTTAGTTAACTGAGATAGCTTTTTAATAGCATATGGAAGTCTAGAAAATGTAGGTAGGTACAAAGTATTTTACATAAACGTTCTTAAAATGCCTGAGAAATATTTTATGGCAAACTACTATTGCGCTACAGTCTACATCTACACTTTTAGAGCCATTACGGACTGTCGACTAGTCGCCGGCGACTCGGTCGGTGGCGACTGTGACTTACTATAGTTTAAATAGGGTTTAGAGCCATTACGCACTCTCGCTGGATAATGGCCCTTGTACTAATTGCTAAACATGTGTACCTAACTCAAGCTGTTTACTTAACTTGTTTCACTTTTAATTGTGCTGTTTCAATTCAATAGCCCTTTTATCCTGAGTCTCCTTGACTCTAATTAACATTTCTTATTATTGCATATTATTATAAAATATCACGGAGCTCAGTGTGCCTCTTGGCAAAGGCCTCCTCTAAGAACTTCCACTGTTTCCTATCCCTTGCAACTATTTTCCAGTTTGGGCCAGCTGTAAGTCTGAGTTCGTCCTCCCATCTTTTCCGCTGTCGCCCTCTACTTCGCTTGCCATCTCTAGGATACCATTCTGTTATGATTTTGCTCCATTTGTCTTGGGGTGTCCTCAACATATGCCCAGCCCATCTCCATTTCATATGGTCAATTTTTGTGAGAATGTCTGATACGCCTGTCCTGGCTCTAATAGATGTGTTCCTTACTCTGTCTTGTTTTCTGATTCCCAGCATGCTTCTCTCCATGGCTCTTTGACAGTGCTCTAGCATATCTCTATGTTGTTTAGAAAGTGCCCACGTTTCGCATCCATATGTTAGGCAAGGAAAAATACATGTGTTGAAGACTCTACCTTTCGTTTTAATGCAGAGGTCTGGTGCTTTCATAACCTCTTTCAGCGACCAATACCTTTTCCATCCATTTGTTATTCTTCTTTTAATTTCCTTGGTAGATAGGTCCATTTGCGAAATTATTTGCCCCAGATATAGGTATTCTTCTACATATTCGATCGGTTGGTTGCTAATTATGATTTCGTGGGGGGTTGAGTTAGACAACAGCTTTGTTTTGCTCAGGTTCATTGATAGTCCAACCCTCTCATTTTCTTTATTTAGATCTTGTAGCATGACTTCTAGCTTGTAAGGGTCTTCTTCGAATAAAACTATGTCATCTGCGAAACGGAGATGGTGTAGCCTCATACCATCTATATTCAACCCAAATTCGTCCCATTCTAGTTTTCGGAATATATCTTCGAGCACGGCTGAAAATAGCTTGGGGGATAGTGGATCGCCCTGTCGGACACCTCTTTCGACTTTGAAGACTCCTCTCAAAGTTTCCATTTGTATCCTCGCTTTACATTCGACATAATTATATTTGTTTTATGATGTTAATGTAGGCCATGGATATTCCCTGTTTTGTTAGGCTTTCCCAAATTGCTTCATGTTTGATGCTATCGAAAGCTTTTGCATAGTCGATGAAGGCCATAAAAACCGGTTTGTTATATTCGCTGTACTTCTCTATAATCTGCTTGACTGTATGGATGTGGTCTATTGTAGCGAAATTTTTCCTAAAGCCGGCCTGTTCCACTGGTTGGTTTTCATCCAATGTAATGCTTATTCGGTCCAGTACTATCTTGGAGAAGACTTTATATACATTAGACATCAAGCTTATTGGCCGATAGTTTGATAAGTCTTCTTTTGAACCTTTTTTGTATATGAGAATGATGTGCGAGGTTTGCCATTGTTCTGGGATATTTCCTGATGTTAGTATGGTATTAAAGATCTTAGTCAAGACAGGGACGAGTTCGTTCAGCGTGCCTTTCAGTAGTTCATTTGTTATGTTGTCCGGACCTGGTGCTTTGTCCGCCTTTTGACTTAGTATGGCTTTTCTAACTTCGGTTTGTAAAATTTCGGGTTCTATGTCTTGGGAGTGTGCAGTCCTTGTGAATATGTCGCATTTTCCTTTACTGGAATTTTCTGGGTTGGAATAGAGGTTCTGGTAGAATTCAGATGCCGTTTTTATTATATTTTTGCGGTTTGTGATGTTCTTTTGATTACTTTTCAAGTTAGGTACCCAAGGGGTTTTCTCACGCAATTCTTTGAGAGCTTTTCTAGTTCCTCCTGTTGAAATTATGTGTTTTTCTAATGTTTGCATTCGTAAGATTTTCCTGTCTTTTCGTATGCCCTCTCTGATTTTTTTGCTTAGTCGTGTTATTTCAGCAATATTCTTTTCTTTGTTTTTACATTCGAATAGCTTTTTTCTTGTGTTTATAAGTTGCATAGTGGTGTCACTCAGAGTGTATTTCTGCTCGTTAGGTTTTTTAGTTTTTAAAAATGTAAGTTGTTTTTGTAGTTCGGTATATTTGCTTTTTATATCTAATTCATCTGTTTCCACTATATAGCTGAGCTGACTTGCTAGTTGTACTGTTTGGTTGTTATTGAGTATGTTGTAAGCAGTGCCTGGCATAGTGCAGTATTTTCTGTGTATCTTAGGAGGTGCCATCTTGAGTGAAGCTCTAACCATCCGGTGGTTGGTGTTAACATTAAACCTTGATACTACTGATGTGTCCAAGAACAATTGTGGGTGGCTGCTTATTATATAGTCTATTTCGTTTTTGTATTTTCCATCTGGAGAGATCCAAGTCCACTTGTTGTTTTTGTTTTTTTTGAAGATACTGTTTGTAATAGTGAGATTATGTTCTAGTAAAAGGTCTATTAGTCGCTGTCCGTTTGTACTTCTTTTTCCATGGCCAAAGTATCCCAGTATATATTCATCTTTGTTCTGTTTTGCTCCCACTTTGGCGTTGAAGTCCCCCATTAGAAGAATTATATTGTTCGCGTAGTTGTGCATAATGTCGGATAACATGTTGTAGAAAGATTTGTGTTCTAGTTCCTCAGCCTGTTCAGTCGCTGCATAGGCTTGTATAATTGTCCAAATTTTTTTGTAGCTAGGTATTCTGATGTTTAATATGGCTATACGTTCGGAGACCCCGAGGAAGTCCTCTATGTAGCCTTTCAGGTGGGTTTTAATCATAAATCCGACTCCTCTTTGGCCTCCGGTTTCGCCCTTGTGGAACATTATATATTCGTTGTGTTCGTCGATTGATTGTCCGGGTCTGCGCACTTCGCTTAGTCCCAATATATCCCATTTGAGATTCTTCAAGGCTACTTCAAGCTCTGACAATGATTCGGGTGTCCTTAGGGTCCTAGTGTTGAGAGTTGCAATATATAGTTTATGAGATTCTCTTAGAGGGTGGTGGTCTGGACTTCCCGCGGTGACCAACCGTGGTGGGAAGGTTTCTCGGTTACAGTGTTCTAGCCTAGTTTTATTTTGTAATTTTCTTATTTCCGTTTGTGTTTTTCCAGTTGTGGTTATATTAGATTCCGTGTGTTTATTATTTAGTTTTTTGCAATGTCTGGGGTTGAAGGGTTTTTGTCTCTGCCCATATAATTGAGTATGTTTGGTTTCAGTATTTCTTTATGGTTGTTAGTATTGCCAGACTTTGGTGTATTTCCACCTTTGTTTGGTGTGTTTCCACTAGTGTTTGGCTTTTTCTGTGTTGACAGGTTGGGAGATTCAATTTTTCCTCTTTTCCTTTTTTCGCGTTGATTGTCGTTTGGTTTTATGACAATTAGTTGGTCTCTTTTAAGGAAAGCAATGTTCCCTTTGTTACGTTCTTCCTCTACTCTTGGTTGTAGTTGTTTTCTAATTTCTAGTACATCCTTAGGGAAGTCTTCTTTTATATAAATGCCTTCTGGTAGTTTGGCTTTGGATTTCAGGATGAGGTGCTTTTTCCACATGGTAGACAACGTGATAACAACGGGGCGTTTTTTGTTCGTTTTCTTCCCAATTCTATAAATGTTATTTATTTCGTGGCTGTCCAGATGCACTTCTGCTTCCTCTATGATTCCTTTTACATAGTCGACAAGTTCCGCCTCCCTTTTTCCCTCTTCCTCAACCCCAAAAAATATCAGGTTGTTTTTCCGTTTATCCTTTTCCATGGTTGTGATTTTTTGTTCCAGTTCAGCAATCTGTATTTTCAAGTTCTGGTTTTCATTCACTAGTGTTTTCATTTTTTCATCTATTGCTTCCATAACTGTTGTTGTAACTGCTGTTGTTATTGTATGGGTTTGCTGGTTAAGCTTTTCATCAAGTTTAGTATCAAGTTTCGCAAACAGTAATTCCATTTGGTCGTTCATTATTATTATTATTTGTTTATTGATATTATTAAAAAAATATTTGAAATTATTTTAATTATTTAAAATTTTTTTTTGTCACTGATTATAGTATAAAATTTAAATTTGTTATGGTATCCCAGATATAATATTTTTTGTTGGCAACACTGGTATGTCTGACACTGTTGATTGTCAAGTCGGGACAGTGACAATACTAATAATAATAAATAATACTATTATTAGTATTGTCACTGAGTCGGGAAAATAGACAACTGACAGTTCTTTTGAGGACGAACTGCACACTAGTGTTTATTATTTTTTTTTTCTCCGTTATAGCGCTAAATAACCGACTTTTACAATTGATTTCGATATTTATTTACTGAGTTCACTGATTTGCTTTCGTAATAACAGCTTGACACAATCATTCATACAAATTCACTCGTTTTTTTTTTTTTTTTTCAAATGTAGGTATGTTTAAAAATATTAGTCAAGAATCACTATTTGTATCGCAAATTTTCGATTAATTTGCCACTCAAATACGACGACTGAATGTTATTTGGTCGCACTATATGTCCATTTGTAACACAAAACACTTTTCGACACGATAAAGCACTTTTAGACACAAAAATTACAAAATTTGTCGGGAGCCAGCAAACGCGATGTTACTCAGTTGACAACCGGAACCGGAAAACAATTGTGCTGTTTACTTACCTTTAAATAATTACAGGCAGCAATAGCCTAGTGGAGATACCGATGGACTGCATTCAGAGGGTACCTATCGGTTCGAATCAATGGCGCGCACTAATGACTTTTCGAAGTTATATGCGTATTAAATTGTTAATTATGGCTTGCTCCGTGCCTCGGAGAAACAGTACCCTAAGATAAACTGATACTGGTCTCAACCATGGATTATCGCTATCCCTTTCGGTTACGAAGGTTAGACGGCAGTCGCTCTGTGGAAAAGTTGATATTCTGTCATATCTAATGGAAGGAAAGAGGAACTCACCACGCACTTTGGGAGCGTGGTCGGTTCCTCTTTCCTAGGTTACAGACTACAGTTGAGTTCCGCCAAGTAACGCCTGATTCAATCAACTATATTCTGTCATATTATTATCTTCTTAGACCAGTAAGCAGACCTTGGGCTCCAAGGCGTGTAAGTCTTACTTGATACTTGATGGCACGGGCTGTTTCCGTAACTCCACGTCTTGGCGTGTATTTTGCGTGCGGGTAGGAATGGTATCGTCATTCGAGCCACCCCAGCTCTTCGAGGAAGGCCAGCAGAGTCTTGATGTGGCCCACTGCTTCCCTCAGGGTGCTGTATCTGGTCAGGTACTGCTGCCTGTACTGTGCGACCTCAGGGCAGTCGAGGAGTAGGTGGGCTGCCGTCTCGTCTGCTGCCATACAGGCCCTGCACAGCGGGCTGTCGGTGATACCTATAGTAAATAGGTGTTTATTAAAGAATCCGTGTCCTGTGTAAGCGGCCGTGACTGTCCGCAGTTGTTGATTGGACAGCCGGAGGATTTGTTTGGCTATCTTACTCTACTGCGGGAAGAGTCTCCTTGGCCTGCCTACATGTTTTAATACCAATCCAGGACTGGTTGTGTTGGGTCCTGGTCCTATTTCTTACCAGGTTGCGATAAAAACCAGAAGGGAGGGGAATAATGGGCTCGGGTCCCACCACCTCTAAAGTGGCCCCTCTTCTGGCAAGTACGTCGGCTGCGTCATTCCCTCTTGAGCCACTGTGGCTCTTGAACCGTTGCAGTGTTAATTTGTTTTGTTTACCTACCTCTGTTAGTTTCTGGTGGCATTCAAGCGGGAGTATGGCTTTTGAGGGCTGAGAGGACAGCCTTACTATCTGAGAGGATCCTAATGGATTGTTCCCTTACCTCACGTGCCATGATTGCAGTGGCAGCTAGGATTATGCCAAAACATTCGGCCTGGTAGACCGTGTTGTAGGCTCCCAGCGGTGCTGCGATGTTGATGTTTAGGTCCTCGGAGAATACTCATGAACCAGTACCTGTTTCCGTCTTAGACCCATCTGTGAAGATCGTGAGCTCGTTGTGATTAACCACTCCTTCGTGTAGATCCTCGTACAGTTGTATTTTGTATTTCTTGTCGAACACAAATTGTTTCGGTATTTGGTCGCCAATGGCTTATGTGAGAGGACCTTCTTCAAAGTGTATTTAAGTTGCTAGTGTGCGGTGTGTTAGTGTCTTTCCAGAGCTTCAGAGCTCTGGAAAGACATCGTTGCTTCCTGTTGTATAAACAGGTGGAGGCAGGTCCAGCAACAGTTCGAGTCCCGCTGTAGGTGTAGAGTTCATGCAGCCCGTGGCCGCTAGGCATGCAAGTCTTTGAAGCTTTTGAAGCTTGTTGGCGGCCGTTGTAAGGTTGGTCCGAGGCCACCACACTACTGCGCCGTAGCTTATCTTCGGACGTATTATTGTCTTATAGAGCCATAAGACAATTTTGGGGGATAGGCCCCAGCGTTTGCCTATCATCTTCTTGCACTGCCAGAAGACAATGCTCCCTTGTTTGAGCTTATTTTCCATGTGGCTGTTCCATGTCAATTTGCTATCGAGAGTGACACCCAGGTACTTGACCTCAGTAGACAGCTTAAGCTCTGTTTTAAATAACCTGGGCAGTCGGTAAGTACCCAGCGCGCGTTTGTGTGTGAACATAACTATTATAGTTCGGTCTTGGTCGGGTTTACAGATAATTCGTACTCATTACACCACCACTCTACTATGCGTAGGGCTTGTTGGGTGAGGTCGTACACTGTACTGGTTACCTTACCTGAGGTGAGTATGGTTAGATCATCTGCATAACCTATTGTGTAGAAGTATCTCGCGTTGAGTTTGTCTATGAGTTTATTGATGACTAAGTTCCACAATAGCGGGGAGAGTACACCTTCCTGCGGGCACCCTTTAGTTATTTAAGGCTGTCTGAGGGTCGCCTTGCAGGCGCACTACCCTTTTGCTGAGCATGTTTTGGATCCACTGTATGAGCATCTGATCCACACCATGCCTGGCTAGGGCGTGTAAGTCTTGGATGCAAGCGG
The DNA here is from genome assembly GCA_944739405.2 of Euclidia mi. NCBI lineage: Eukaryota > Metazoa > Arthropoda > Insecta > Lepidoptera > Erebidae > Euclidia > Euclidia mi. The sequence goes on along the minus strand of OX123181.2, from coordinate 60,563,344 downwards.
AAAATCGCTAGGACGATGATGAATTACCTATTTTTTTTTTTTTTTTGTGTCGGGTTGGAAAATCCTCATGGAGTCCCTCCGCCCCGGGGGAAGGACGAAGGGGACTGTCAGACTCTTACTGACTAAAAACCAACCCGTGTTCCTCATGTACCCGTGTGTCGGAGGGTAGGGATTCGCATAAGCATTCGTCGCTACCCCCCGACGTGTATTGGCCCGCCAGATGGTCGGGCGGGCCCCGAACAAAACCCCCTTGGCAGCTGATTAAGGTGTTGGGCATCGCCGCCAAAACACTCAGCGGCCGCAGAGGATAGGGAGGACGGCAACGCAACACCGCATCTCCTCTTCCTCTGCGGCCCCACCGCGACGCATGGAATGGTGCGCCCCCATTTGGTCGCGGGAGATAGAGCGCGCGGCAACGCAACACCGACACGCCTCTCCTCCCGCGACCGCACCCGACTGCGAGGGACAGACAGAACTGTCCCCCGCACCCGCACCGTTGGACGCATCCTGCGCAGGCCCCGTCAAGCCCACGTGGAGCGTCCCCTCCTGGATCCCTCTTAGCTTCACCGCGGGGTTCCAAGCCACGGTTACTGAGCCCCCCCACCACGACAAGGTGGAGATCCCGCGGGGGGGATGATGAATTACCTATATCACAGGTATTATTATCTTGATATATGTCTTCTATAATGTATCCAGTGAAAACAATTGTTGGTGGACCAAATAAAATAAAATTAAAAAGACTACCCCACCTAAGATCAGTACCACCTGCTCGGACTGGTGTCACGCTCCATCGGAGTCCTAGCGTTTTCCCAGTTTCAGATTTGAACCCTTTGTATAGTAGTCGCCACAACCCTCTGCATATTCGGTATTATGCCAATACCAACTGGTGTTACTGGTGTCACGCTTAGTAAAGTGATTTTGTCGTCTTGCTAGAGCATTTCGATCGTGCCCATAGTTTTACCACAGAATTATTAGGCTGTGGTTTTACAATTTTTTTTTGGTGTCGGGTTGGAAAATCCTCATGGAGTCCCTCCACCCTGGGGGAAGGCGAAGGGGACTGTCAGACTCTTACTGACTAAAAACCAACCCGTGTTCCTCATGTACCCATGTGTCGGAGGGTCGGGTATCACCGAAGCATTCCTTGCTACCCCCCGACGGGTATTGGCCCGCCAGATGGTCAGGCGGGCCCCGAACAACAACCCCTTGGCGGTGGATGAAGGTGTTGGGCTCCGTCGCCAAAACACCCAGCGGCCGCAGAAGATAGGGAGGACGGCAACCTGACAAAACCGCATCTCCTCTTCCTCGGCGGCCCCCCGCAACGCAACAGATGGTGCGCCCCCATTTGGTCGCGGGAGATAGGGCGCGCGGCAACGCAACACCGACACGCCTCTTCTCCCGCGACCGCGCCCGACTGCGAGGGACAGAAGAACTGTCCCTCGCACCTGCACCCTTGGAAGTATCCTGCGCAGGCCTTCGTCAAGCCCACGCGGAGCGTCCACTCCGTTAACTCGCTTAGCTTCACCGTGGGTGATCCAACCACGGCTACTGAGCCCCCCCACCACGACAAGGTGGAGATCCCACGGGGAGGGGGCTGTGGTTTTACCATGCTTTTCTCAGCATTGTGTAGCTGATAGGGTTCAATCTCTCTATGAATTAAGTACCTACATAGGCACAAGGCAAATATTTTTTTAAGAAAACATCTCAACATTTAAAGCTTTAACCTAATGGAAGCAAAGAGGAACCCACCACGCATCCTCGGATTGCCCACACCAACTATTGCAATAGAAAAAGGTTGACAATAATAATGCGGAAATGGGTTCCAGGAAAATACCTGGTGTGCAGTATCCCGCTCTATGCGCCGACTATGCTTCGGCACGAGTTTCGCCTCTCCACGAGGCATGATTTTCCAGATGCGGATTCCATATATCCCTTATCCTTTGTCTTTAGAGGAGTTCGGTATTGTCAACCTTTTTCTATTGCAATGGTTGGGGTAGGCAATCCGAGGGTAAGTGGTGCGTTTCTCTTTCCTTCCATTAGGTTACAATGGAGTTCCGCCAAGTGACGCCTGATTCAATCAACAATCAACTATATTTAAAGCTTTCTCTGCATTAGCATTAAATTGTTTCTCCGCATAGGACGAACAGGCAAACAAGTGGGCGGTGGACCAGTTTGAAAAAAAATTCCCTGGCTCGCTCATAGAGTCGAGGCACACTAGAAATTGTTTTGTATACGAGTGTCAATGTGTGTGTAAAGTAGCGCTGGAAGCGACGATGCCTTGCTGAGCGATTCTCGCCCTTATGGTGGTCTAGCGGGCAGTTGTTCGATTGTAGGTACTTAACTAAGTGCTCCCTCGTCATCATATTGCACATATATCCTGAATGTCGAGTATAAAGTGATACTAATATTTTAAAGTCATCCGAAAATTGTAGACATATTATGGCATATCGTTAAAACCCATTAAAAACCCATCGCAAACAAGATGTCACATTGATTCCAAAGAAAAACAATGCAATCTCCGGTCATTGTTCTGTAACCTCATTTGTTTTCCATTGCTTAAGAGAGGTAGGTACTGTAATTATCTTTACATTGTAGATGCAGTGCAATAACAATTGCTACCATTTTACTTGAACTAAAGTTGTAGGTATATCCGGTGTTTTATTTATTGATTGACTATAGTTATAAGGTAAATAGGTATTTAATTTTACAATTTGGTTTCCATTGCTTAAGAGAGGAACACACCACGCACTTTGGGAGCGTGGTGTGTTCCTCTTTCCTTCCATTAGGTTACAGTTGAGTTCCGCCAAGTAACGCCTGATTCAATCAACTATATTCTGTCATATTATTATCTTGTTAGACCAGTAAGCGGACCTTGGGCTCCAAGGCGTGTAAGTGTTGGATGCAAGCGGGAAAACGCTAGGACGATGATGAATTACCTATATCACAGGTATTATTATCTTGATATATGTCTTCTATAATGTATCCAGTGAAAACAATTGTTGGTGGACCAAATAAAATAAAATTAAAAAAGACTACCCCACCTATAATCAGTAGGTATACCTGCGCCTTCGATCAACAATACTAGACAGATATCGTGTCGGCGCAAAAACCCGTCTCGGCAAATAACAGCTCGCTTGACAGCGCGATCGTATATTGTGTTTAGTTCGATTGAAACACAGCCAACGTCAACACGTTTCACAATGCCGCAGTGCCTAATCAAAAGTTGCAAAATGATTCCCGAAAATGCAATTTAATGGATGGAATATCTTACTTTCGGTACGTACATAAAAATAAGTTACATTTTAAGCTTAGAATTCCCAAATTATATCATATTTTGAACGAAATTAATGATTTAATCCGCCATAAAAATGTTTTGACGCAAGTCAAAAAATTTTGACGAGCCACAGATAACAGTGATAACACTGATAACACACACACAAACCAGAACAGTAGATGCACGGAATCGATTTGTTTTGTAATATTTTTTAATAATTTGTTAATATTTTTAATAAAATATTTTATTAAAAAATAATAAAATTTATATTTTTTATATATTTTTTTAATAACCTAATTCAGGTATCACATAAAGTAGAAATAATTCTGCAATGTTTTGATATCTGTCTTACGATAAAAATTAAATACATAATTACGCCAACGGTACCACTTAAATTATGAATTATGATTTCACATTTATCATAAAATAATTTTAGATAAAATCGATTGTCTACAACTAATATAAGTAAATAAAATTTCTATGTTCCATCCGCGTCACCTGATTAAACCGTACGTATCTCCACCGCTTAAGTTTGTTTTCAACCGACTTCAAGAAAGGAGGCGGTTCCCAATTCGCCTGTACTTTTTTGGTTTTGTTACCTCAGAACTTTCGACTGGTTGAACGGATTCTAATTATTTTTTTTTTATTTGAAAGCTTAGTGCCTTCCGGTTGGTCCCATTTTAATTTTGTCCAATTTGAAGAAATATTATGTTTACCTATGTACCTAATTAAAAAGTTACTATAATGCGTGTGTTTACTTATTAAAGAGGTGTGCATTCAGAACCTACGTAATTGTAAGAGGCTTAATGTGCTTATTAAACATTAAATGCCTGTTGGTGAACCTAAATAAGTAAATAGAACTGTCCTTGTACCATGAAAATTGAAGATGAATATAAAGATATGGAATTTAGGTGTATTTTTATTTGTCACATCCTGCGATATCTAGCTTGGTGAGCCGTCGACAATTAATACCTACATTTGAAAACAGGCGTATTTACATCTTTGTGTACGGTGCATAAAAAGTAAATAAGCATTATACACAAAAACGTAAGGCTAATCTATACTGCTATTATAGAACGATGCAGTGGGGAACAGATAATTAAATTATAAGTAATGTTTACTAACAAACATAGATGACCCTGAACTTAAAAGTAAAGAACTAGTAAACTTTTACGTTCATTCATATTATAAATTATTTTAGTGTTCTGCGCGAGTCCATACCTCCTGTAGTAAAATTCCAATTCAAAATTTGAACAAATAAGAAAATAAACAAAACGGACGTTTTTTGTGACGACTGGTCGTAGGTAAGTGTAACCTATTAGATAACATTTTTATGATTTGTGCCTTTATTACTCGGTGTTATGGGTGTAATTTGGTTGAACCTAAAACTGTTTTTAAACATTTATGTCTGTTTGGTAGGAATCAAATATCGCGGACAGATTTTAGCTAAGATTTTGTACGTGACCCGTCATCTTGTCCTAGTATTGATAATCGAAGACCTGCGCGGACTGGTGTCACGCTCCATCGGAGTCCTACCGTTTTCTCAGTTTCAGATTTGAACCCTTTGTAGAGTAGTCGCCGCAACCTTCTGCCTACAGTTGGTATTATGCCAATACCAACTAGTGTCACTAGTGTCACGCTTAGTAAAGTTATTGGTTTTGTCGTCTTGCTAGAGCATTTCGATCGTGCCCATAGTTTTACCTCAGAATTATTAGGCTGTGGTTTTATCATTTTTATTTGGTCCCTCCGCCCTGAGGGAAGGGCGAAGGGGACTGTCAGACTCTTACTGACTAAAATCCAACCCATGTTCCTCATGTACCCGTGTGTCGGAGGGTCGGGTATCACCGAAGCATTCCTCGCTACCCTCCGACGGGTATTGGCCCGCCAGATGGTCAGGCGGGCCCCGAACAACAACCCCTTGGCGGTGGATGGAGGTGTTGGGCTCCGCCGCCAAAACACCCAGCGGCCGCAGAGGATAGGGAGGACGGCAACCTGGCAACACCGCATCTTCTCTTCCTCTGCGGCCCCACCGCAACGCAACAAATGGTTCGCCCCCATTTGGTCGCGGGAGATAGTAGGTTGCGCGGCAACGCAACACCGACACGCCTCTCCTCCCGCGACCGCGCCCGACTGCGAGGGACAGAAGAACTGTCCCTCGCACCTGCACCCTTGGACGCATCCTGCGCTGGCCTCCGTAAAGCCCACGCGGAGCGTCCACTCCCGGGATCTCGCTTAGTTTCACCGTGGGTGACCCAACCACGGCTACTGAGCCCCCCACCACGACAAGGTCAAGATCCCACGGAGGCGAGGAGGCTGTGGTTTTACCATGCTTTTGTCTGCATTGTGTAGCTGATAGGGTTCTATCTCTCTATGAATTAAGTACCTACATAGGCACAAGGCAAATATGTTTTTTTAGGAAAATATCTCAACATTTTAAGCTTTAACCTGATGGAAGGAAAGAGGAACCCACCACGCATCCTCGGATTGTCCACCCCAACTATTGCAATAGCAAAAGATTGAGAATACCGAACACCTCTAAAGACAAAGGATATATAGAATAATGCGGAAATGGGTTCCAGGAAAATACCTGGTGTGCAATATCCCGCTCTATGCGCCGACTATGCTTCGGCACGAGTTTAGCCTCTCCACGAGGCATGATTTTCCAGATGAGGATTCCATATATCCCTTATCCTTTGTCTTTAAAGGAGTTCGGTATTGTCAACCTTTTTCTATTGCAATAGTTGGAGTGGGCAATTCGAGGGTAAGTGGTGCGTTTCTCTTTCCTTCCATTAGGTTACAATTGAGTTCCGCCAAGTGACGCCTGATTCAATCAACTATATTTATAGCTTTCTCTGCATTAGCATTAAATTGTTTCTCCGCATAGGACGTACAGTCAAACACGTGGGCGGTGGACCAGTTTGAAAAAAATTCCCCTGGCTCGCTCATAGAGTCGAGGCACACTAGAAATGGTTTTGTATACGAGTGTCAATGTGTGTGTAAAGTAGCGCTGGAAGCGACGATGCCTTGCTGAGCGATTCTCGCCCTTATGGTGGTCTAGCAGGAAGTTGTTCGATTGTAGGTACTTAACTAAGTGCTCCCTCGTCATCATATTGCACATATATCCTGAATGTCGAGTATAAAGTGATACTAATATTTTAAAGTCATCCGAAAATTGTAGACATATTATGGCATATCGTTAAAAACCCATCGCCAACAAGATGTCACATTGATTCCAAAGAAATACAATGCATTCTCCGGTCATTGTTCTGTAACCTCATTTGTTTTCTATTGCCTAAGAGAGGTAGGTACTGTAATTATCTTTACATTGTACTTAGATGCAGTGCGATTACAATTGCTACCATTCTAACTACTTGAACTAAAGTAGTAGGTATATCCGGTGTTTTATTTATTGATTGACTATAGTTATAAGGTAAATATTTCATTTTACAATTTGGTTTCCATTGCTTAAGAGAGGTAGGTACCTACTGTAATTATCTATACATTGTAGATGCAGTGCAATTACAATTGCTACCTACCATTCGACCTGAACGAAAGTTTTATTTCCGGTGTTTTATTTATTGATTGACTATAGCTATAAGGTAAATATTTCATTTTACAACTGTAATTGTAGTTTTTTTATAGACCTACCGATATCCTCGAAGGCGTAGACAGACGTGTAATATTTCACCCACATTTCGCTATGTTATGAATTTTAGGTCCCACGTAATCCTATTGCCGTTACTTAAAACCAGACTCCGTGCTGCTACTGAGAATTCGGAAAAACTCAGTAACACTTTTGCCCGACTCGGGAATCGAACCCGGGACCCGATCGAATTGATCCCAATCAGCAGACGCATACGCTCTCTACTGGACCACGGAGGCAATTTGCAATGCTTATCGTTTTGGAATACTTATTTGCCAATTGTACATTTAAATGATTTACCTACATTTATCAAAATATAATTAACTAAAGATCTACGTCATTCGAATAAAACACACACAATTATGGCCACGCTTTATTGCTTTTGTCTTTATTTTTATGTGTGCGCGCGAATAATTTCCCATATCCTTGAGACACATTGTCGCTGGTGATGAGACGTGGATTCGTAACAATGCCTTCCAACTGAATCAAAACTTGATAAGCAAGGAGGTAAAATTCTAAGCTCCTTGCTGATAAGCCACGCCGAAGTCGATCAAAACTCAAAGTACTTAATGTTGCCTGTTTTCTTTGACATTTGCGGTGTTGTACACTCGGTAGGTATTCTAGTTAATAGAGAATGGTATTTAAGCGATAAGCGGTGTTTTATTCATCATCATCAGCCCTTTATACTGTCCCACTGCTGGCCACGGGCCTCGTCCCATTATGAGAAGGGTATGGCCATAGTCCACCACGCTGGCCAAATGCGGGTTGGCAGACTTCACATGTCTTGCGAGAACATTGTAGAGAACTCTCAGACATGCAGGTTTCCTCACGATGTTTTCCTTCATCGTTTAGCAAGCGATAATTAACAATTAAAATACGCATATAACTCCGAAAAGTCATCGGTGCGCGCCGTGGATTTGAACCCGGACCCTCTGCGTAGCAGTCTGTCGGTCTCTCCACTAGGCTATCGCTGCTTGCGTTTTATTCCAATTCGACGAAAATGGCCAGAGTAGTTAGAGAAAGCAAATTCTTGGATTTTGCATCCTTTGATTATAAAGTAAGTAATCAAAATTTGCATCACGATAACTAATTTATGACCAACAACTCAGTAAATACCATCGAGTAACAACACTTTTCTTCGAGCAACAGCTCCAACCAACTGCTTTCTTTTGCCTAAACTTAAATTATCAGCTCATGGCACACGTTTTTGTTCGGTAGTAGAAGAATATAGAGCAGAATTCGGAACTGAACACAGCTCCATCCGGCGTATTTCCATTTCCGTTTTCAATAGGAGGCAGTACTGCCTTGAAACACGCACGGGTTTGCCACGCTAACTGACTTTACAAAATCGTGCTCAATTCAAGGCATGTGTCCTCCAATCTCGCACGGGTTTGCAACACCAACTGTTTTACTAAACACGTGTTCAATTCAGGGTACGCGTCATCCGCTTTAACCACTACGCCAACCGTGCAGTCTAGGTTTTAAGGTCTTCTTGTGACCCTGCATCCGAAAATAGGAGCCCTGCGAAGCAGGACTCCGTCGACATAGTTTTTAGACGAATTAGGCATCAATATAAACACTTTTACACCAAGCTAAGGTCGCAAGACTTGCAAGTACTGATAGATACCTAGTCCTTCGAACCCACACTGATTTGTGACGCTTAATCAAGGCATACTCCTTACAAATTGGATGACGCGTACCCTGAATTGAACACGTGTTTAAAAGAACAGTTGGTGTTGCAAACCCGTGCGCGATTGGAGGACACATGCCTTAAATTGAGCACGATTTTGTAAAGTCTGTTAGCGCGACAAAACCGTGCGTGTTTCAAGGCAGTACTGCCTCGTATTGAACACGGAAATGGAAATACGCCTCCCTCAGGCAGAAATGTTTTGATGAGTAAAGTATTCATTGGGTGAGTTAATCATTTCTGAAGAAGCATACTTCGGTGGGGATAATAGTAGATTAGTAGCCAAGGGCTGTAAGGCTTCAATTGCAGCCCGAGATATTTAGGCGCCCGAGCGCAGCGAGGGCGCCTATAGTTCGAGGGTGCAATTGGTGCTTACACCCGAGCTAACTATTCTGCTTTACATCTCGATTGTGAGGTAAGTAGAAAAATACTGGCATTACAAGAATAAAAGCTTTTAATTGTTAATTGCTGCTTCAGCTTCCATTTTCATTGAATCGGGAGTGCAGCTTATATCTTCATCACTTGAAGAACTCATATTTTTTCCTAATTAGCACATAATTATAAAAAAATCCCTAAAACAAACAATATTAGTAAAAGTTTTCTATTCCCGCATTTTTTCATAAAAAAGAATCAAGTAAAGAACTTTTTTTTTCAAGAACGAAATTGAATACTCACACGAAGACAAGGCTGAAAAGCAAAGCGACCGCTTTGGTCATTAGGCTGAATGCATGATGTCTATAGCCAGTATGATGGTTAGATATACGCGAACATTTTGGAAGAAAGGAGTGTTTTTTTTAATTACTTACCGCCCTAGGGCTTTTCTAGCTACATTATTACCCTAGAGCGCTAATGAGTCACCTACAAGCCCCATTTGGAGGTAATAAGAACCTACTCACCGAACATGAGAGATGTAAAATAAATTTAGATGTAAAGCTCAGATCAATGTGTATTATCCGGTGATCTTTATCCGGTAGGTAATATCTTGACAGAAGGCAGCAATAGCTGAGTCGAGATACCAACAGTCTGTCATGCAGGGCCCGAGGGTATTGGGTTCGAATCCACGCCGCGCATCACCGAGTTTTAGGAGTTATGTGCGTATTGAATTATTTATTATGGCTTGCCCGAGAGAGATAGAGTCAGTACCCCTGAATAAACTGACACTAGTCTAAATCAAGGAATGTCACTATCCCTTTGGATTGCGGCAGTCAGATAGACAGCCGCTCCGTGTAAACGCGTGGATGAAGATGACTGACTTGACGTAGTAGTTATTGACATTTTCTTTATTTCCTAGATATACACATAGTACCTGTACCTAGTGATACTTAGCAAACTAGCAATACATACCTACGTACCTACTTGCTTCATTTCAAATGCCTTCTATTTCGTAAGGCGCGTGCTTGTCCGACATAGTATTTAACTAAGCCCATTCACGTGCAGGCAGGTTTTTGTCCAGAAGGCGGATTGCTATGCTACTATTTGATTAAAAAACATCGCACTGTAAGAATATTGTTAAAACAAATGTTGAAGCAAACATTTTGTCTTACCATAACCTTGTGTTAATTATTCGCGCTCAGTTTCGAAGGGACACAAGGTACCTACTTATATCGAAGTTCTTGAAAATATAAACTACACCTAAAGCAGGTTTCTTATCTTTTTCGTTGTATTATAATATAACGCGTTTGCGTCAATCCGACTCTTAATTGCTTATTACTTTTTATCTGTGAATTTCCGTATCAAACAGGACGTAAAGACACCTTCAGATGTCTAATGCTATGGTTTTAATGGCTGTCTTAGCTTTGATTACAATGTGAACCTAATTACTAAGTAATACTTAGTCATTAGGTTCAGTCTAATGAACCCATTAATAACAATATAACATTAAGCATAACGAATACTAAAGGTATATTATTATACATAAATAGTTAGGTACTTAATTTTGTTATTATTGGGTTCTTCTAGATTAAGAATATTCATGGGAAAACGTCTACGAATTTTTTTTCCGATATCTAAAGACGACCTAATTTCTGTAACGACGATGCTTGCCTGATTTCTTTTTATGTTGTATGGTATGTATCCACTTATTTTCGATCCCCTTCTTCTCTGAAAGCCGCGTCGAGATTATCAGCACCATACAAACTGATATGCGAAAATAGTAACTAGATATTTTTTATGCAGTTTTACGGAGATGCAAACGAATGCATAAAGCCAAGAAAACCGACTTAAATTTCTCAATTGAAAATTACCTTTCCAAAGACGAATGCATTTCTGATAGTAAAGCCTCTCAACAGAACATTTTGAAGGTCATGTAAGTATCGCAGTATGATAATTTAAATTCATGTTCGCGTTTCAAAATCGCAAGCAGTGTGCGGTTGTTCAATACACGCGTGTTGGCCAGAACTTGGGCACACTTGGCTGTTTGAGACGCGGTCGTCGCCAGTTGTGTTCGACAGTCCGAGGCATTTGCCCGCTCCCTATACATACTTACTATTTTACCGGCGTGATACTTTCCAGTCTTTCGACCTACGGTATTATACTTTCGATTAGCGAAATATTTCGGTCGAGTCAAGACCGAATTTAATTGAAATATTTCTGTGCTTGTTTTGACTGCAGCGTGATTTTGTGAATGTGAGTATTTTAATTATTTTATTATTTATTTTCGCACTGTATTTTTATTTATTAAACATGAAAATCAAATAATATATTTTTTATAATTTTATATTTTTGATGTGAGCTATTTTAACATTAATATTTTACAAAAAGTTTGATACTGTTTGTTACTCCAAAATACTTACGTATTTTATTTATATAAAAGTAAAAAATAAATAAAATTTTCAGAAAGAATTGAATTATTTTTGTGCGTAGACCAAAATACTTGCCAACTTACAACAGTTAAAATAAATTAAACGCATCGTGCGTTTATAAATAAAAGGCTCCTTCTTTATTTTCGTATAAATCTATACACTAAATAAAATTGGAGTGTCTGTTTGTAATATTAAAATAGCCGCTTTTTACTTAATGCATATGGATGTATACACGGTACACATCCAGAAACGTAATATTTTTTTAAAGTTTTGTCTGTCTGTATGTTTGTTCTCGCTAATCTCTGGAACGGATGGACCGATTTTGACGGGACTTTTACTGGCGGATAGCTGATGTACCAAGGAGTAACTTAGGCTAAATAAACTAAATTAACCGGGTACGCGAAGTAGTTCCCTCAGGACGCGGGTGAAAGCGCGAGAAACAGCTATTAGGTATTAAATGAAAACAGCAATATGAAATTGCTCAATAATAGGCAGGATTGGATTGCTCAATATCGGCATAAGAAAGCTTCAGAACTCTACTTCTCAGAAAACTAAATAAATTATTTTTGATATCTATAATAACGGTGTACCTACTTACATACTTTAGTATATTAAGTTAAGTGCATAATGTTTATAAACGTTTATTACATTGCCTAGAAACGCAGACATTGACACAGTAAGCGATTGCAAAAGGAAGATCACGTCATCCCGTCACCAAATAAACGGTCAATAATTATCGGTCCACTAATGAATTAATAACACATAATTGCTAATGTTAATGACTGTAGCCTAACGGAATGAATGTTCCACTGCTTTTGGTCAAAGTCATCTAGTCTCCATTTTTACCCTAAACGGCATTAAACTCTACCAAAATGGAACAGGTGGATCGCTCTTTATTTGTATTTATAAAGAGCAGACACATCCAAAACTGAGAATAACAATACATTAGCCACAAAAGGAAACCAAGTAGGTATCTTCCCTACATATCGAATACGTGTTTCAAGATTTGGTTTGTGGGAGGTGTTTCCTTTCGTTTAATCTCATCCCTACGTTAGTCATGGGAGGACTGACATACTTACTTAGGTGTAGGAGGAAGGATAAATATGGTCGTGGTGTGTTTAGTATTCGGAATGTCACCACCCTATATCATCTTATGGGTGTCGTAAAAGCCGACAGAGGGAGCATATTATGCAGAGAACAGCACTGTAAGAGAAGGAACACTTGGTACAAACCCTATACCAACCCGTCTGGCCAGCGTGGTATAGTAGGCCAATTCCTCCTTTCAAAGGAGAGGCCTAGTCCAGCAATGGACTTTTAAAGGTTGATGATGATATTTACTATTCTACTTCTAATATAATAAATTTTAATTTACAGTGGCGGCTACTAGATGTTATTAGTTGAGGGGGAAGTTGGGGTGGGGGGTATTATTCGTCTTAAACCTAGTGAAGGAAGCTTTACTAAGGAAAACACTAAAAAGTAATTTGTCTTTGTAGGAAGATACATAATTTTGGAAGGCCTTGAGCCCCCAGCGCCTATCTGGATGCACCAATGTTAATATAAACTGTATGTCACAACTCTTAATGATGATTTTTGTATTGATTTGATTTAATGATTTGCATCTAGTTAAAAGATTGGAAGGCCAAGGAAAACATGGATGGACTGTGTGAGGATGGATATGAAAGAGAAAGGGGTAAATGATCAGATGACGGGCGACAGAAAAGAATGGAAGCGAAGGACGTACTGCGCCGACCCCAAATAGATTGGGACCAATGCAAGAAAATGATGATCTAGTTAAAAGATTACAAATAATGTCATGTGTAAATTATGTGCATCTGGACCACTGTGCCATATGACACATGGGTTTTGTGTCTCTTGATTTGACGATATTGCTTGAAATGGCTCCCAGTGAAGACAATTGTTCAGACCACCGCATTTTTATTGTTAGGCGTAATCTTAAAATCGAAACATTTATTTCACGATGAAATGTTGAGTTGGTAATATCAACGTCAGTCGTGCAGCAAAACAGTTACTTTTTTGGATTCCAAAGTCAGGCAAAAAACTGTTATGATTTCGTCATGTCCCGGCTACAGGCCTCAGATAAACTACTTTCTCATTTTGATGAAAATTGATACTTATAACAGTTATAAATAGCTGCCTAATAATAATAGACTACCTCGTTGGTCTCGCGGCATAAATGTGCGCGTGGGATTGGGAGGTCTCGGGTTCGATTCCCGGGTCGGGCACAGTGTTATTGGGTTTTTCCGCTAGAAAATTCTCAGTAGCAGCACGAAGTCTGGTAATGTGCCCGGTACGGCAATAGGCTCGCCCCTTGTTACGTGGGACCTACAAAATTCATGGCGAAATATATTTACACCTCTGCCTATCCCTTCGGGGATACAGGCGTGAGACTATAAAAAAAAATAGCTCATAACCAGAAATACCTTTTTTATTACCTGCAAATTACAAGGCCACTTGGTTCAAAAATGGGCTCTGCTCAAAAAAATATCAAAAAGTTTTCAATTATTATATGATTGTTCTTCCTTATCTTAATATATATATATATATTTCTTGTGTGCGTGTGTATGTCACTGAACTCCTCCTAAACCACTAGATCGATCTTGATGAATTTTTTTGTGTGTGTTCAAGGGAACCTGAGAATGGTTTAGATTCACAATTTAGTCCACTGGAAAATGTTTTTTTACTTAATTTTTAATTTGTAAGTAGTTGTTGACATTCTAATGTTTCACATTGGAATCGACGGACTGCGCTGCTATCGCAGTGTCAAATCTTATATTAATAATTTCTTTTCTTTTCAAATTTAATAAGGAGTACATCGAAACCTTACCTGAATAATAAAACATTAAAAAATAAAGATTTCGAGTCGACAACATTATCCCCAAAATTCGGATTGTCGAGTATTTTGTTAAATTCTAATGGTTCTGACAGACAAATCACAGTCGCTATATTGGCTACTCTCACGAAACGTCACAGATACCGGATAACATTTTGAGTACTAAGTCATGACTAAGTCTTAGTACTAAATAGTTTGTATGTGTAAATACTTTTTTCAGTTATATAGTATCCGCCCAATAAAGGAGATTTGTGTTACCCCGAACATCGATGATATACTATAACTAGAGAACTCCAAATTTACGTGAGCGAAGCCGCGGACAAAAGCTAGTTTACTTATAAAATACGAGGTAGTTTTTAGTATTGGCGATGCAAAGATGATCTGCGCGCCTCTAGCGGTGAATTTGGAAGTTGTCCGGGTACGACACTTTTGACAGCTTTCAAATTTTCAATACAACATTGCTTTGAGGTCCGTTTGACATTGCAGCTGTTCTTATCTGAGAAAATGTATACATATCTAAATTCGTAAGTTTGTATCTAACCAAGTTTTTGCTAAACGTCTTAGCTTATCAACATAATTTAATAACCTTAACATAATGCCGTAACAAATTTATTATTATATCTTAGTTAAAAAATATAATCAGGATTATTCAATAAAAATACTTTCAAGGTCTTATCAACATTAACTGATTTTTTCAACAGAAATAGCAATTTAAGCATATTTTCAAACTCGCAACTACTCGCAAGGGAATCAAATCCTACAGGGTACTTCCCTTGAACTCAGAAACTTGAAATTTGGCACGAAGCATCGTCTTATAGCACAGATAAAGTGAAAATTGCAAAAATCCGTAATTTTTTTGTTACATAACGTGAGTGGAAAGTGCAATTTTACTTACTAGTAGGACGTCTTTGGAATAAAGATAGAAATAACTGAATCACAGGCCAACTCACATACGGATTACGGTCATTGGATTCCAAAGTGGGCAGAGCATAGCAGAGAAATTATTATCGTTCTAATCACACAACGATTTGCCCTTTTTGGATATCTGACAGGTCAGTTAGTACATATCTGTCTGTAAATATAAAATTCTTGCGCTACTGACCGATCAACAGAAAATGCAAAGACAAATCTATTGGAACAAACCAAATCACAAATGCTGAATTTTGGCATGAATTAGTTAGTTACTAGGTGTGCAATAAGAGGGGTTTTACCGTAATTCCCATGTGATGAAACAGTTAAATTAAAATAAAGTGGGTGTTGTAAGAGGGAAATAAAGAAAATACAATAAGCGAATAATATCTTTGCGAAGAGTCGGAAAACTCGACATCAAACCTTGAACCAACCCATCACTCGCCACAGCGTGTTGATGCAGTGGCGAGTTTGATGCAAATTAGGAGGGGCTTAAAAGTGGTAGAGAAAATACTACATTATAATATTTTTGTTGACACGGCTTTTAGAATAGTTTTTAGTTCCCTACATTGGTACTCTGCGTGTGGTAATTAATTGGCGCAACCGTGTAATACTTTCTACCGTAACAAAAACTGCGGTTACGCGGTTAACGCCACGAGCTGGTAGAACCTATCAACCAGCCGTAAAAAATGACAACACGATTACAAATGGTATCGGAGAACACGTACGAAATAGAATACTCATTAAATTCCATTTATTCTCGAACAAAGTAGAACGATGGTCTGTATCAAATCAGCACTTCAATAGGACGCCAACTTGGAGCAGTGGCCGTCCTCTATGTCCTTTTCTGTACCCGTGGCAAGGTCGTACCTATCCCTTATACTTCATGATCAATGGGTCCATATTTAGCGGACCCTGGATACCAAGACGAAGGTCTTGGATCGCAACCAGGGCAATGACGATGATGACAACGATCGCTGAATATTTACGTACGATATTAATGGCAAAATATCAAATTCGTGTTCCATTGAAATGTTCTTGTCGAACACATATTGAAGAATTAATACCGTGTTACGAGTATATACCTACTGGTGTATGGTCGTCAAATTGATGCCGAGACATTTGTTATATGTTAATTAATACCAAAGGTGGAATAATATGGCTGTGTCAAAATTGGCGTCTGCATGTTAATCTGCTAAAGTATAGTTTTTATAATTTGTTTTGTAAACGAAGAAGTAAATAGGTGTAACAGTAAACTTAGTTTAGATCCAAACTCCGTTAACGAAAATCCTCATTTATTCTGGTGACGGATTAAGAATACGGAATGTCACCACCCCATATCATCCCATGGGTGTCGTAAGAGCCGACATAGGGACCATATTATGCAGAGAACAACACTGTTAAGAGAAGGAAAACTTGATACAAACCCTATACCAACCCAAACGGGTTGGTATAGAGTTTGTATCAGCGTGGTATAGTAGGCCAATTCCTCCTTTCAAAGAAGAGGCCTAGTCCAGCAGTGGACTGTTAAAGGCTGATGATGATGATTTTAAAGAAAGATGCTTCCCAAAAATCTGCATTAATCTACGTAAGTTCATCAAACATGGCCATGCTTTAACTTCAAACTTTTAGTCCGTGATTTTTCTTATCGGTCAACCGAGTTCATACATGTAACATGCTTTTAATCGAGTACGTGTATGATTTAGATAAATTCATTCAATCTTATACCAACCTACTAGCAGATGTAGTGCCGAATTGCCGATCTCAAATCGAGCATGAAAATTACTTAATTTGCTTCGCCTATGCGTGCCAAATACTGCATTTGCCGTTGCGTGTCAATTGAACGAATTGAATTAAGTATACGATTGTAGTAGTATACGCACTTCAATTTAAAACTGTTATTCCAGTCTGTAATAAATACTTTAATCTTTCGCGATTTTTATGTTCTACATATGACCAGTCACCCTGTGAACACGGCTGGTGTAATCCGAAACGCGAGGAGCACCTAAGAACCTAATTTTACATATTATCACTAGAGCTACTAAGTTTGCGTCAAGCTTTATACTAGTTCGCCCTGTACCGCATGACTTCCTCTCGCACTAAGGCAGGTTTAGTGTAAAGTTTCGTATCGCCAAACCACATCGTTTTGTATTATGTAATAGGTATGTCGCAGGGATTTGGTAAAAAGCGTGATATTATAATTTCATTAGTGAAATTATAATTACACCGATTATAGTCAATCGTTTGTGTTATTCTGTGGTGTTACTAACAATTTAACGGGCTAGTTTCAGTGTCATTATAATTTCATTAAACCGATACAGTGAAATTATAAGGCAGTGATATTTTGACAATAACACTGGTTTAAGAAAACCGTTAGATTATCAGAGCGATCGCTGATTGGTCCGTTTTCGTTACCAGCTATAGTAAACACATAGAGTTAGGAAATAAGAGACAGGCTTTTAAAGACTAAACGAACGTAAAAATAGGAGCCCTGCGTGGCAGGGCTCCGTCAACTTGGCCTCATAAACACCGCCAAAGTTCCGTTTTTTTTTGTGTTTTATCAGATTGGTAGTATATTCGTAAGTGTGTGCGACTAAGTCAATTGACCAATCAGAACACGCGTGGCTCCAACCACAAACTCAACTCATAATAAACCTAGATTTATTATAATATCACTATTGCGGCTCAGTGAAATTACATTATCACTGAAAAGAGCCCGTGAAATTATACGAACTAGTCGTTATTGACTATACCTAATCTGTGTATAATTTCACTAGTTAAATTATAATGTCACGCTTTTGACTAAATCCCTGCGAAATATATACTAATATAGCCTTTACATTATGTTGATTCGAGTTCTAGATATGTGTAGAAATTATAGTATCACGCTTTTGACTAAATCCCTGCGAAATATATACAAAAATAGCCTTTACATTATGTTGATCCGAGTTCTAGATATGTGTATTGTACAAATCATAGCAATTGTAAAGAACAATTATTACAATTTGAAATGTTCAACTTGTTGCGATTACTATCATGACCATCTCACTCACAGGCTTCTTCTCCAACGAGATGGGTCAGGCCATAATCCATCTATCTATCTATCGTACTCAAAATTAAATTGTACCGAATACCTACCTACCGAGTTAAGATTCTATAGTTCCACCGGTTTGACAAAGGAAGCAGTAAGAAGTATCGTGGTCGGCATTTAGATATATTATATCTCATCTTACTGGCACTATATCGTAGCTAGCCGTAGTTCAAACGTTTTAAACATATGTTCGTTAACATTTAACACTAGAAACAGTTTTGGCCCAAACCGTTCTTCTCTTACCGCAATTGCTACGAAAAGAACGGAGACCTTGGATAAAAGGTATTTATTATTTTATTAATCGGTGAGCAACCGATGTTTAACTCAATATAGCAGTAAAACCTTATGAATACTTTAATTGCACGTAATTGGATGACCTAAATATCTTGTAGGTAATTGCTCAGACGATATTAAACATTCAAATACTTGGTATTAGAGTTTCTTGTAAATCAGAAGCATAGCTTTTATGTTAGTGCGTTACGAAAGAGTGACAACAGATAAATTAAATGTGTTTTCCAAACTAGCAGCGAATGTTATGTGAAGCTCGGCGTAGGTGGTTTTATATGCACGTGTAACTATGATTAAGAAAGAAAAACGTGACACAGGAAATTAAAATATATATCTATTCAAAATTATAATACTTACACACCTACATAATTATCTATTCACATAATTACACCATAGAACACGTTTTGTATCAGGCGGTTATCTAATTATGCTGATTTCAATGCAGAGTTCGTCAGCATGGTTCGGTTTTATTGAAAACCGTATCATGTTCCTATTAGGTAACTATTTTATTACTTTTACAAAAGCGGATCAAAATACATATATACTCCATAGTGATTGGTAAACCTTGCATCAAGTGGATAATATTTTGGTTCTCGATTGCCCAAATAAGTAATACAAAAGCCTGCCTTCAGTAAAACGTACAGAAGATCGATATGGGGCATCAATAGTGCAATGACCCGGTTACAGCACAACCTGTATTGCAACCGGTTCATCACGCGCTTGGTATAGTGGCGTTTTAATCAACAAACGGTATCTTAAAAAAACTAATGCAGTAGGTATAGTTGAAGTGACACTATAGCTTTTTTTAACAGAACTTGGGCTCGTATTCCGTTTTCTTTGTTTTCTTATTCGTGTGTACCCACTTTGCGTACTTCTTTTTTAATGAAATATGTTTTGGTATCTACCTTTGTAGAGGTTCGATCGAATTCCGCGTCTCAGTACCAAGTACTTACCGAGCTAAAGTTAAATAAGACCTTACTAAGTAAATAACGTTTCATGTACAAGTTCAAAGGATGCTATGTCCGTCAATAACTATGATTAAACAACTTGAGCAACACGACATAAGCATAAGTGTAGAGTACACTTAAAAAGTTGTTGAAAATCCCCATAATTATAGATTTAATTGCGTGGAATTATCTATTGTGTGTAGGTACATTTGAGGTGCCGATTTGTAGTGATTAGCTATCCAGTAAACCAAGTGATCGGCATTTAGAGTCATGTCACAGAATAATTAATAGTACTAAGTTTAAATATTTAAAACCTTTTAATAATAATTTTAAAGTTTGTAACTTTTTCTAAAAATTTATTCTAAATGCATGTCATAGTAAATTTGAGTTCAAGATTCAAGTTTAAGACAAGTTTAGTGATCTATGACTGGACGTCGGCGAAGTGTTTTATTGATGTCTCGTAGCAGTCGTAGCAGTGCAGTATAAATTTATACTTATTTATCTATTTAGGTACGAAAATTTAATGTTTGATCTAAGAAACATTGCGCAATATTACAAAATATGCAGTTAGCATCAGTATGTTTCGATGATTGAATTATTTTTATTGTGCAACATATTGTAACTTTAAAAATAATAGATGATAGATGTAGATCTACCTACTTAAGGGACTTAACGAGCGAGGATCTCATTTATATAAATACAATTCTATTTATAAATAGGTATAATAGCCTCATTTCGTTTGAGGAAAAATCTCCATAAAAACCCAGTGAATGTTTCTCTGTTTGATTTTTTATGTAACCTTGTTATTTTTTAAAATATTCCATGCAAAAGGCAACATTAAAATGTAAGCGAATATATGTTAATAAAA
The DNA here is from genome assembly GCA_944739405.2 of Euclidia mi. Classification (NCBI taxonomy): domain Eukaryota; kingdom Metazoa; phylum Arthropoda; class Insecta; order Lepidoptera; family Erebidae; genus Euclidia; species Euclidia mi. The sequence continues at coordinate 60,542,988 of OX123181.2, read as the reverse complement.
CCAGTTTTATTTAAGTTCAAAATTATGCAGTCCATTAACATATCCATATAGGGTAAAACGTGTAAAAGACATTTGGTTACAGGTCTCTACGCAACATCTAGTTTTGGAACAAGTATCAATGCTCTTAAAGACAAAGGATAATCAGAGTTTAATCTGATCATTTATTAGCCTAGTGGTATACATGGTACGAACAGAGTGTTTCGCAACTACTCGTCTCTCGGTTTCAAACCCACCTCAGACTTTTCGAATTTATGTTCGTATTCAATTGTTAAATATCACCTGCTAGACGGCGAAGGAAACCATCCTAGAGATAGCGGCATATCTGAGACATCATTTTCTCCAAAGACGTGTGAAATCTACCAACCTGCACTTGGCCAGCGACAGCAAAGTGAGCTAAGGCTTGATATTTATCTAGTGTGAAGAAGCCCGAGCCCAGCAGTGAAGCAACATATAAAAATATCTGACATTTTTAATAAGTACGTATAATTACTTACTAAAACAACATAAGGGTTACGGATGTTAGTATTTGGGCAAGTGTAGGTAAATAATGAATTAATCATACTAAACATATTTACCTACTCGTTAAAACCTGATATTATTTTTTATTTAAAGTACAAATAGGTACGACCTTGTATAATCGTTAATCATATTCAAGATCGTATTGACATTTTATTAAAGGTACAACCATTGCGTCAACACTAAATTGCAACAATTAAAGAGTGTATTTTAAAAATAAATGTATGATTATTGACAGAACTAATGGAGAGCGGACGAGGAGATTTATTTGATTGCATTTATATTTTGTAATCATCTCAGTGTTCACCTTGACTACCACGGAATTCGGTCCAATGTAAAATCAATTTACATCGATTTAAGATGAAAGTGTTGCTTATCTAATGTATTAAAGCTGTAGAGTTTGTTTGCTTAGACGCGCTATTCTCTCGAAATTGTCATCTTTAAAAAAATATTTATATATATTGAAAGCCACAGTCGTGATTGATTCTTGTCTCGTCATCTTACATTGTGCAGAGTTGCAACCCTTTGTGTGATTTGACGATTGTTCGAAGTCGGGTGTTCTTGTTTGAATGTTTGTCAAATACACTGCGATACAGGACGTCCTCTTAGTGTGGGAGTTGCAAAACAGAAAAAGAAATATTACATGTTTGCGAAATAATTTCAAAACAAAATCAAATAAAAATTGCCATTTAGCTCAAGTGCATTAGAAAGTATAGCTTTAATTTATTAATTTAAAAGGTGTAAACATACATTATATTTTAGCACTTTTCAACATATAACGTGCATTCTCTTTTTAAATGACACTTGTATCCTTGACTCTTTAAACTTTTTAATACGTTTAAAAATATATCCATCATTTTGTTGTCATGGTTAACAACATAAAGGTTTGATGTGGTAGGTGTTAACGTTTTAAATATCTTAATACTTTTGGGGTATATTGAGTAATGTTATTTTTAACTAGTATGTGAAGATCAAGAGCATTGGCCAGTTTAATTCGATTGGTAACGTTACGCTTTGTTGCAAACGCTCGTGATAAATGTGCATACGCAACTAACGGCGGTGAGGTCACGCGTTCGATGCCCCTTTCTTGCGAGCGGTATGATTAGATTTAAACGATAACTCAAATATCGGTATTCCACTTCAATGAAGAAGGAACGAGCTATGGTTAAAAAGTACATTAAGTACAATTCAATTTATGTAATCCATCTAAAGTGGTTGCTAAGGATATCTGTGTGACTATACACATTATAGGTACGTGACTGGCAATGTAAAAAACAATGACAAGCATATGTCATTATAAACACTTATTTTATAAACAAAAAGGACAAATTTCGGCTGTTGATGGCCCCAATTAATAGCTAATGGGTCAAAATTATATTATCATAAGTCAAACCTGCCCGTGTAGAGACGGACTAAAAATACACTGTGTCGATACCCTATTTTATTCCATGGATGTCGCAAAAGGCGACTCAGGAAAATACACGTAGCAAATAATATATGTATTTGAGCGGGAAATCGACAGCAAACTCCATACCCAGCCCGTCTGTTCAACGTGGTATTGTAGGCAAAATCGTTCTGTTGACTCACAATGTTATTGTTAAAGGTCTAATATCTACACAATATGTTACTAGTACTGGCCATCTATCGTACTGCTATCTGTCATGCATTGTCGGCAGACATGTAGACATGTATTTTGAATTCTATGTTTTCTTCTATGGTTCTAAATAAAGTTTTATTTAAAGAAAAAAACAAAGACTGAATAGTTATTCAGTCTTTGCCACTCGTCCATGGGAATACGTTGTTTTATTTCAGTTATAGTGACTCAAATTAGGAGAGGCTTAAAACTAGCAGTGAGCTGCGAAAAAAGGAATAGTAGACTCATAATATACCTACAGTTAGATGTATAAAGAATCTGAATTATCAGAATAAGATACCCTACAACTCTACCATTTACTTTGCCTTTTTATACCGTAAACAGAATCAATACATAATCGTACTTAAGTAATTCTTTATTGAACGCATTGTGTCAAGGGCAATGCGTATCATTTACGCACCAATAATAATTATGAGTAAACAGACTAACGACCTAGCCCCGACAATGCCAGTGAAAGTTCAAAATGACAAATCTTTATACAAATATGGTAAAGATAAAGTGAAATGGAACACCAGCTTACTGCAGAATAGCATCTTCATAAAACAATTTTCATATTCTGGTGACTGCAAGTATGGTGAATTTAAATTTAGCGGATCTTAGTCGCGATAATTAACTTATTTCAAGGCATAAATACCTCTGTTATTCTCCTACGTTTCTACCGGCTTGCAACGGTCGTGGTCGCCGAGCGCCGTCAGCTCAGCGCCGTCCTTGTGAGGCGCGAGTTTCGGCAGCTACCCTCACTTGTTTTATATTTTTGATTCTATCCGCACTGTCGGTACTTCGACAAACTACGACTAGTAGGGTAGCTATTACGTAGAACTAACTCTGCCGCGTGGTTTCACCCACCACACTTCGACCAGCGAGCCGTCATCTACGTCTACGTGGGTCAATTTTCTTTTAATGTACTTCCTGAGGGTATAGTAACGTCATGGTACATAGCCTTCTTCATAAATTGGCCTATCAGATACATAAACATGTTTTAAATCGAACCAGCAGTTTCCGAGATTAGTGCGTTCAACGAAACTAACAAGCTTTATCATATTATTATAATTACATATATAGATAGGAAACGCGTTGAATTCTTTTGTTCCCACATTCATGTTCATGTAATGTAAAATATTAATGCCTTTCAAACAACTACCTATATATGGTTTATACATACATACATACATACATATCGTCACGCCTTTTATCGGTGTATTTCTATATCGGTATTTTAGAGGTGTATTTCTACACCCACTTTTTCGCCAGATATACTTTAGTCCCACGTAATAAGGGGCGAGCCTATTGCCGTACCGGGCACATTTCCAGACTCCGTGCTGCTACTGAGAATTTCGTGACAGAAAAACCCAATAACACTGCCCAACCCAGGAATCGAACCCGGGACCTCCCGATCCCACGCGCACACCTATGCCGCGAGACCAACGAGGCAGTCGTATAGGGTTTGATGTCGAGTTATAGTAAATAGTAAATAGGCAACCTAGTAGATATGTATTCTCCTAATCATAAATATACTTAAACATTTGGTTTTAAGCAAAAACTCGATGAGTGCACTAATTTGTCGTGGGATCTCGTACTATAGGTAGTTGGATAGGTAAATTAATAAACTGACTGAAAAGCGAACATTTTTGAACACGCCATCCAAAAGAAGTTACAAACATTTGCGTAGACGCAAAGATGGTATTTGCATCGTGTTATCCCTTAGTCGCCTTTTACGACACCCACGGGAAGATAGGGGGTGGTGACACTTGTATTCTATGCCGTCAACCACACGGTTTGGTTATAGATATTTTTTTTTACTTTTGTTACATATATTTTAGACAGTTATTTATAGGTAGATAGTGTTTTTTACACCAGATACCTTCCGAGTCACGATTCAAAGACAAAAAAAAATATAGACACAATAGAAAATGTAACTACAATAGGCTGTCTCATGGCTAAAAGCAATTTCTTTTAGACAACCTTTTCTTTTTAATTTGACAGACGTTATTACTATACTTTTTCTGATAATGTTTTGTTGCTGATAATATTTGATATTAGTGTTTCCGATATTTTTGATTATTTAGCACAGCATTGGTGCAAGAGACGAGCGTACATTTTAATGGGTGCCAGTTTTAACAGTGTCAAGTGTCAGTGTACGCAAGGGGCGAACCGGTTGTCTTTTGACCCACTATGCCTTACGAATCGATGTTTGACTGAGAGTTACATAGTAAGTTTATGATGCTTACGGCCAGTTTCGCCGCTTTTCCAGAATATGTTTGTATGATTTGAAATTGTAAACAAATCTTATCGGAGGGTGGTGACAACGATTGGTAACCAACCAATTATACAATTTAATAAAATTGATTTTCACGTACAATCTACACTTAATATTATTAAGCTGAAGAGTTTGTTTATTTTCTGGAACACACTAATCTCAGGGACTACTGATCCGATTTTTTAAATTATTTCTGTATTAGATAGCCCATTTATCGAGGGAGGCTATATACTATATACTATCACGCTATGAGCTACGGGAGCGGAGCAGTAGCCCTAACTGTAACACTAGCTGTGTGCTCATCTGTATATATAAACTCCTTGCGTTACTGACTGACTGACAGACAAGCTACAGCGAAAACTATTGGGCGCAGGAAGCTGAAATTTGGCATGTATGTTCCTTGGCGACCGTAGGGGTGCACTAAGAAGGAATTTCCCGAATTTCAAACGGAATCGAGTAGCAAAGGGCAAATTAAAATAAAGAATGCGGGCATTCTCTAGTACAGTATATTATTATAAAGGCGAGCTGCTAAAGAGTTTGTTTGGTTGAACTCACTAATCGCAGGAACTTCTGATTCTATTTGAATAATTTTGTCTTTGTATTGAAAAACCCATTTATCGTAGAAGGTTAAAGGCTATATAACATCACCCTACGAGCCAAGGGTGCGAATAACGCGGGTGTTACCGCTGACTCAGCTAGTATTCTATATAATAGCATATATAATAAACGTGGCTTTAAAATATCGCCTCGTAGATACGTAGCCTTTCTTTTGACATTTACAACATACCTACTTATAATTTAATAGCATGAAACCACAGACAGATAACGAAATTCAGGTCTCATATTATTTCTAAATTTAAATTTATGTTTCTTATTATACGGTATATATTAATATATAGCTTGCATAATTAAGACTATCACGTTATGTATGTTGGATGACTTGATGACGTCAGTAGATAGAAATTATCAAATAATGTGAATACCTATAACTTTCTAGCTGTCAATATTGTAGATAAATTATGAACGACATTGATATATCTTCTGTATATAAAATACTTGCGTTACGAAAGTAGCGCCCATTGATGAAAAGGTAAAAGGGAGTCGATTGGCCTGGTATGGACATGTTATGCGAAGAGATGAGATGTACGTAGGTAAGAAAGTGATGAATATGCATGTAGAAGGACGAAAAGGGAGAGGGCGGCCAAGGAAAAGATGGATGGACTGTGTGAGGATGGATATGAAAGAGAAAGGGATAAACGATCGGATGGCTGGTGACAGAGAAGTATGGAAGCGAAGGACATACTGCGCCGACCCCAAATAAATTGGGACCAGGGCAAGACAATGATGATATAAAATACTTGCGTTACTGAATGACTGACACGCTACAGCTAAAACTATTAGGCACAAGAACCTGTAATTTGGCATGTAGGTTCCTCGGGGACCATAGAGGTCCATTAAGAAGGGATTTCCCGAAATGCTCACAAGACCGGGAAGAAGCGCCTTAATTAAAATAAAAAACAAGCATTCTCTAGTAGAATATAAACTTTATACATTATGATAAAAGTTGATAGAGTATTAGTTCTTCTCTATAATAAACTTCGTTGATAATGTCTACAGGCAGTCATTCCATGCTTGCTTGTAATATCCTATTGTCTTTAGAATATTCATATTATTATTAGAGAAGGAAAACTCGATATAAACCCGGAAGTCTGTTCCGCCGTTAGGGACTTGACTGTCAAATATCTACATAGAAATACCTAATACAGTCTAACTACCGACGTGATCATGGCTGTGGGAAATAATACTGTATATGTACCCCAGGGGGGTACCGGCGGAGCCGGAGAATCCCCTCCTCGCCCTGTATCTACAGGACGAGGCTGCTCCTCGTATTCTGGGGGGAGCAACCTTACAGCTGCAGGCGGCGACGATATTCGCCATACGTCACGCCGAAATCACCACCATAAGCGAAATTGTTCACGTCGGGGCGGAAAGTGGACATCGGAATGTCGATTTGCGACGTTGAATATAAGAGGAGGAATAGATGAGAAACTGGATGATGTCTACGAGTTAATGAGTGACAGAAATTTGGATGTATTGTGTGTGAATGAGACTAAACGCAAGGGGAAAGAAATGCTGACGCGCGGCCCGTTCACTTAAATATGGTCAGGGGTTACCAATGAACAACATGGTAGTGAAGGCGTCGGTATAATTCTTTCAGAGCGAATGGCAGAATGCATGCGAGGGTATGAGTGTGTAAGTCCGCGCCTTATGTGGGTCCGGATGAAAGTAGGTCTGACGCCTCTATTTTTGATAGGGGTATACGCACCGGACTCTTCCCACAATAAGGCGGTAAGAGAGGAATTTTGGGAACAAATGAGAGAGCTTGTGTTATTGCGTAAGTGGAACGAACGTATTGTCATGCTTGGAGATTTTAATGCAAAGGTTGGAGTGAAGCGCGATAGTTATGAAAATGTACTTGGGACGTTTGGAGATAAGAGCGTGAATGACAATGGCGTATACTTGTTAGATGTATGTGTGGAGATGGGTCTGTCTGTGATGAATACGTGGTTTCAGCACAAGCTGATACATATGTATACATGGCGAAAGAAAGAAGGACATGGTATGTTAAGGAGCATGATAGATTTTGTGATAGTCGATGAAAGAATGAGAAAGAAAGTAATGGACACTAGGGCATATCGTGGACCAGATATTGGCACAGATCACTATTTGGTAATTACAAGAGTTGGTGGTATGTTTAATCGCTGGCGGCACAGACCTAAAGAGCCTGCTACCGAATTAGAACGTATAAAAGTGGAAAGATTGAAAGATCAGCGCGTGAATGAGATGTACAAAAAGCAATTGAGTGAACGGCTAGATAAAATCTGAAGTGATGTAAACGAGGAAAGTGTGAGTGATGTATGGTCGGTATTTAAAACCAACGTAGTGAAATGTGCTGAAGAGGTATGCGGTTTGAGTAAAAGAAGAAGTAAGAAATGTGAGAAAGCTGACTGGTGGGATGATGAAACTCGAAGTATGGTTGAGAAAAAGAAAAAGGCATGGCTGGATATCCTAGCAATAGAAGCAACCAATAGAGCTAGTGGTGGTATGAATGAATATGGTGTTAAAGAAATGAAGGACAAATATAGGTGTGTGAAAGCTAAGGTTAAGGAATGTATAGTGAGGAAGAAGAACGAGAAAAAGAAGAAATGTGAGGAACAATTCGGCTTAAGTTTCCGAGACAATATAAAATTGTTTTGGAAACTCGTGAAAGAAGCGTGGGGCAAAACCATGAATGCATCAATGAATGTAATTAGGAACGAAAGAGGTGAAGTCATGAATGAAGAAAGAATGATACTAAAGTGCTGGAATGAGTATTTTGAGAGCTTATTCGAGAAAGATGTGAGTGAAATAGAGCCAGAAGAGACGATTGATATGCCTGTAGGTCCGAGTGATGAAATTGGAGTGGATGAAATAATGAAAACACTAAAAGGTATGAGGTTAGGAAAGTCTGCTGGGTGTGATAAGGTGACGGCTGAAATGTTGAAGGCTGGCGATGGACTTATAGTAAACCTACTGCATCGCCTTTTTAATCTTTGTTATATACAGGGCCAGGTGCCAGATGACTGGACGAAGGCAGTGCTCGTCCCAATTTATAAAGGCAAAGGTTCGCGGCAGGAATGTCATAATTATCGCGGGATCAGCCTTCTTAGTGTGGTAGGAAAAATGTATGCCAGAATATTGATTGACAGAGTAATAAATGTGACTAATGACAAGATATGGGATGTGCAAGCGGGATTTCGGAAGGGAATGGGATGTACGGATCAAGTCTTTTCCTTGCGCTGCGTAACCGAAAAATGTCTGGCAAAAAACCAGAAGGTATATTGCGCGTTCATAGACTTGGAAAAGGCTTATGATAGAGTGGATAGAAAGGAATTATGGAAGGTGCTATCTATGTATGGGGTGGACAATTTTATAATAAGAGCTCTGAAATCTCTGTATAGGGATTCTAGAGCCTGAGTAAGGATTAACGGTGCCTATACAGAATGGTTTGATATCTCCAAAGGTGTCAGACAGGGTTGTGCAGCCTCGCCCTGGTTGTTCAATCTATTCATGGATAGCTGCATGAATGATATAAGAGAAAGTGAATGCGGGATCGATATGGTAGGATTGCGTGCTAAGTGCCTCTTGTACGCCGATGATCAAGTCATTCTTGCGTCCTCGGCGAAAGAGTTGCAGCAAATGATGGACTGCATGAACGAGAGCTTTAAAGCGAAGGGTATGAAATTAAATGCAAGAAAGACGAAAGTGATGGTGTTTGAGAAGGATGAAAGTGTGACTGAGTGTAATATTGCGATTGAAGATGAGCATGTTGAACAAGTTGAAGAATTTGTATATTTGGGTAGCATGTTTACAAGAGATGGAAGATGTGATGGAGATATTGAAAGGAGAGTGACTGCGGGAAACTGTGTGAATGGAGCGCTGCATGCCTTTATGAACGGTCAGACTGTGCCGAAAGAGGCGCGACTGGCGGTTCATAATGTGCCCACGCTGATGTATGGTAGTGAGTGTTGGGTATGGCAGAAAAAGCATGAAAGCAGAATTAACGCAGTTGAGATGCGATCACTGCGTAGTATGTGTGGGGTGAGACTGATTGATAGAATTCCTAATGCAGTAATACGAGAGCGATGTGGCCTGAAAGAAGATGTTGTGACAAGAATTGAGAAAGGAATGCTGAGATGGTTTGGACACGTGGAGCGAATGAGTGAAGAAAGAATGACGCACCAAATATATGAGGCAAACGTGTATGGGCAAGCCGGTCGCGGCCGACCTCGTAGGACATTCGTCGACCAAATTGGTGACGTTCTGAAAAACGGCAAGGTCCGAAGCACCCGCAACCGGCGAGCATGTATGAAAAGAGTAATGAATGTAAAGGAAGCGCGAGAGGTTTGTAAGGATAGAAGCAAGTGGCGTTCCGTTGTCTCTGCCTACTCCGACGGGAAAAAGGCGTGAGTACATGTATGTATGTATATTCATATTGATGGTGTATTGTAAAGTGCTACCATGCAAGTCTCATTAACTAGCTACTTATAGTTTACTACATGACTTCTGTAGTTTAATAAGTTTCGCCTTAGTATTTTTATGTGCTCATGATAGAAAGCGCCCTTAAACTAAATGGTTTTATGTCTTCATGTATATTAATTGCGTATCTATCATTGTTTGCTTAAAATTTTCAAATTAATAAACCAATATCTCAATATCTGATCGTAAGTTTGTTTACCTACTTCTCTTTAGGTTTGTCGGACTTTGCGAGTATAAACCAAAGACATGAAATATTTGTATATTTCATGTCCTCAGTGGTACAAACATAGAAATAATAAACAATAATGATACACCAATCTCGGGTTAATAATTTGTGTAAGTACTGTACGTACTGTTTCGTCTACAGATCGGTTCACATGTGTGACCCTAGATCATCTGTGCAATGTTGTAAGTAGACCCTTTGCAAATATTATTCCGACGTATTATTTCAGTATGATTGTTGGTTTATTTGGCAATAAGCAATTTGTTATTACTACCAATGATTGTGAGTCGTTGTGAGATTGTAACCACTATATTTGTAATTTAATATAATTGGAGATGCGTGTTGCATATGTTTTGTTTATATGGATCACTAGTCTTGGCCCGTGATTTCACACGTCACACTTTTTTCACTGAACCGTTGCGTCGTATCGCATCGTTCGCCCGTGCTATTACATGCTTGTGCGTTCTTTATCTTTTTGCTCAGCTCCCAAGGGTCGTAGCGAGATATTACATAGCTTATACATAGCCTTCGTCATGAATGTTGCTTTCATAAACAAAAACATTTCTCGAATTCGACTGGTAGTTTCATAGAACAGGGCGTTTAAATAAACTTTTCTACACAACTTCTGTATGTAGGTATAGATATTATCTACTGCAGTATATTGAGTGCATTTACATATATACCGATTATATATATAGGCATACGAGTGTCGTTTATTTAACTCATCCGGCCTGATTGTTTTGTGACCTTGACTAAACCGAAGGTCGTTGGTTCGATGCCCAACAGGACAAGTTCTTGTGTGTTGAGCATAATTATTTGTCTTCCTGTCTCTTTGTCTGAGTATGATCATTTATTTGTTTATTGACCACTTTACCAACATTTTAATCGGTATTGCTTTAAAACACAAAAAATTAACTTTTTTGGCATGCTTGTCTGACGGACTGTTTGTTTTACAGTTTATCTACAATAGTAAAGTATAGAACATGCAATGCCTAGTTTAAGGTCAGATGAAAGTGTGTGAGTTTTCACTGGCAATTATTATTTTAAAACGAAATAGATTCCGTGCGTCATATAAGGCTCGTCAGCGTGTGATAACATCGTCGCATATTATTATCAAAAATGTATTAAGGTCGGCTTTCTTTTGTGTGCGGAGAAGTATAATTTCTCTTAAATCATCTCAGAAAGGCTTTAGGTTAGGAAAGTTTGCAATCTTTTGTAACATTGTGGATTGATCGAGTAGTGATAAGTTATATTGGAGAGAGATAATTACGACGGGAGAGTAGGCTACATCTTCATACCCATCACTGTAACATCTGGGTAGCCAGGTTAAGAAGTCATGACTATATAAGACACCAATTTATGTCACAAGGATCTTGGCATAGGAGTTTCTTATATTGGCGATTATAGTAGAGCATTTGTGCCTTTTAAAGAATGTTAAGCCATCGGTCCCGGTTCATGACTTAGGCCAAAGGTGTTGCATTGTATTTCATCATTCCGGCCAGTCTATAAACCACATACTTACACACATATCTATATAGAAATTCATCAATAGCAAGATAGATTGGAGAAAAGAATTTCCGTGTATTTTGCAAGCACTTCATCCAAAGTACTAACCTTTCAAGATTACTCAAATGAATGTCACAAATGACATGACCATTGATAACATTTGGTAACTCGTACGTCTCTATTCAATCCCACATAATGCGATGGCTCAAGAATGGTAGTAAGATTTATTGAAAATTGCAGCAAGGAGTGCCTGTCTAAAGAACAGGTTACGTCGTGAGCTTAGCTTAGATGAATACGAGCTTAGGTCACCTAACTGTAGTACTACGAGTATCAATCTTCTTCTTTTTGTGTGAGTGTGTGGACAACTCTGAAAGCCAATTCTCGTATTTTATATGACATCGCAACTGTATTTTGAACGAAATGAGATTAGATTTTGAATTGATTCACTATCGGTATTCTGCTAATTTAATGTCATTTTCGTCTTATTTGACATAGGTATTTTATAGGTGACGTGGTTCGAAGTTGACACATAGATTGACACATTATTCAATTTACAATCTAGCCACGATAACATTCGAATATCAGTAAATTTAGGAGAAACCAACTGTGACATAAGTATGACACTAACATTGGCTCGAAAAAAATTCTCGAAAAAAATTCTCGAAAAATTGCATTTTGAACAAATATAATTAGGAGAATTGGTGTCAGGGTTTTCAGACTGCACCAAGGCCCCACATGGCTTAGCAATCCTTGGCCAGAGACAATAATCGGGACTGGCAGCTTAGAACCTTCCGAAGTACGGTACTGCACTCACCTAACTGACTTGGGACAAGGCAGTTAGGTGATCTAAGCCTCGTATATTCTTTAGCTCTCGCTGTGTTTTTCCTTTTTTGGAATTATCTTTTTAATTAGTCCTAAAGTTAGTCATTGAAATGTGAATAACACGAACCACTCCTAAGGATTAGGTAAGAAAATATTATTGTTTTCTTTTGAATGTGTAAAATTTCACACATATACACAATTTACGAGGAACATGGATATAAATGTCGACCATCAAATCGCACCTATGTGCGAATACTTCAACTTACAATATATTACTGCGTTACAATATAATAGATATTTGTAAGTTGTAAAGATTATATGTTGTTGAAAATATTATTATCTATAATCTCGTGATAGAAATTCTTTATGAAGGTGGTTATTATCCAGCATATCTTATTGATGTGATCTTTCAGAAATACAAAATCTAATACGGAGTATATTGCATGGCCGTATTGGGCGTCGTTTTCGAGCTTGGACCTAAACACGCAACTGGCGTATTCGAAGCTATATCTTAAAGTGAAATAACTTTTTACTTTAGTAATAAAATAGAGAAGGTCGGTCACTATGGATCTATAGAAGCCGTATTTTTAGAAGCCTCTAGGTCCCTCTGAAGCCGATTGAGAGAAGAGAGAACTATGCTCGGAGTTTTCTGCGAGATCAAATCAGAATTGACGAGATCTGCAAGAGAAAGAAATTTGTCCTGGCCGTTTTGGGAAAAGTTTCCGAAGCGGCGGATGACGCAGCAACAAGATAGGCCGTTTATCTATTTGGGATTGCGGGAATTAGATTCTTGTACAGGGCCATGGAAGGGGCATCTGTCCAGCAGTGAAAGTACTAACCCTGCCGTGTCCTCTCCTGGACTTAAATGTATTTGTGAAGTTAGGTTAAACTTTTATCCTGGCCTAGAGCAAAATACTAGATACGTTTGGTTTAAAGTAATCCTCATCACTACATAGTATAAAACAAAGTCTGCCTTCTGTCTGTCTGTCCCTATGTATGCTTAAATCTGTAAAACTACGCAACGGATTTTAATGCGGTTTTTAACAGGTAGAATGACTGGAAGGTTTATATGTACAATAGGTACATAGGTATATAGCGGTACGAAGTTCGCCGGGTCAGCTAGTATTTTATAAAAAACAAACGTAATAATCAACCAAAAACATTTAATGCCCAACGAGGAGAAGCTACATTAATTAAGTTGTTGTAGGCAGCCAGTTACTGATACTTGCATGAGTACTTATCGATCGATGCAGAGATTTTACGATATTCTGTTAATAAGGCAATTTCACACACAAGGGCACGCTTCACGCTATTTCGTAATCAATAGTTACCTCATAGTAACATTCAATTTATCATGATTCGACTTCGCAATGCGATGTGCGTGACGAAAGAACCGAATAATATATCGCCCAGCTTCTCATCAAGCAAATATATTGTAAGGATTTAGTTATAGCGTTATTTTGATGACAAGGTGGAAGATTTAAAAAAAACTTTGAATCTCGATATCACAGAAACCGTTAATTTTGGACCCCAAATATAACCTCCTTCAAGGAATTAGTCGGATAACCAAACATCTTGTATATGTATCAATAGGCGACTACCTATAATATTCCTATATAAGAACAGCATGTCACTTTTCCACTGATATAGAACAGACAATTATTTAAAATCCATGACATAATGGCAATAGTTCAGTAAATCAAACGCGACGCGAAGCAGGTGTTTTAATTTTGGATAGGCAGCACTCGGTCTGGACTAAATCTAGACGGAATTTACATCGCATTTGAAACGACCATTGTGTTGTATGATACACAATAGCTATACATATAACAGTACTTAAACCAATCATTGATCTCACTCGCGGCATAAATGTGCGCGTAGGATTGAGAGGTCTCGGGTTCGATTCCCGGGTCGGGCAAAGTGTTATTGGGTTTTTCCGTTAGGAAATTCTCAGTAGCAGCACGGAGTCTGGTAATGTGCCCGGTACGGCAATAGGCTCGCCCCCTATTACGTGGAACCTAAAAATTCATGGCGAAATGTGTGCGTAACATTACACCTCTGCCTACCCCTACTACAGGCGTGAGTCTATAAAATATATATATATATAAGAACAGCATGTCACTTTGCCACTGATATAGAACAGAAAATTATTTAAATTCCATGACATAATGGCAATAGTTCAGTAAATCAAACGCAACGCGAAGCAGGTGTTTTAATTTTGGATAGGCAGCACTCGGTCTGGACTAAATCTAGACGGAATTTACATCGCATTTGAAACGACCATTGTGTTGTATGATACACAATAGCTATACATATAACAGTACTTAAATCAATCAATTTTAATTCTGACTAGTAAATACTTATCGCACAATACGATAAGTATAAGCACGGACTGATAATAAAATACTACCTATATAAGTAGTATATGTATACGTAGGGCTGCCATCCCCTAAATTGCCGACACCGGATAAACACGGCAAAAATCCCGGACATTTGGGCGAAATATGGTTTTTTCCCAGGACACCTCTGAAAAAGAACTATTTATTGCTTATCTATAAAAAAATGGATTTCCCCTGACAACAAAAGTGTCTTTCAAAAACCCTGGCTGGACGGGCCCCGGGCGCCCTTCAAACTAGGACAAATCCGGGAAATCCGGACGGATGGCAGCTCTAAGTATAAGCAATTAAAACTGTCATTTTGTTTTGTTTAAATACTTACTTTGAATACGTACTAATTTATATTCAAGTTCACATAACAATATCTTGTGCAATTCGAGTCATAGGGAAAATCCTGTTCCAGACTTTATTTCTTATGTCACATACATCTGAATTTTAGTCACATTTTACAAAACGTGCAAGCAGACATTTATTACATATAAAGAGACCCCGACAAGGTTATGCTTATATTTGGGAAGTGTAGGTTTGTCATGATTATGTTCGGCATAAGGTTAAATATATTTTTTGTCGGGTAAAACACTGTACCTATTCATAGTATATTTCAGCTTTCTTGAGCATGAGCTGTCTATTCGAACAAAAAGAAAAAGAACGTGTAATACCTACCGCCTAGCTAGTTTGGGTCCATGAAACTCTATTATTATTCTCACTTACTTTTCTGAAAATCTAGAAGTGAAACTTCAGCATCAACACAATAGAATGCAAGGTGTATCACACAAATTATCCCGTTACACACGCTTTCTGAGGTGTCTTTCTAATTAGAATGAGCGAATTCATTGAATAGTCACTGTCCTTGCTAACCACATCTAATAGATGAGGCAACAGACAAGACAGTGTAACAAAAGTCATGCTTAGTTTAATATCCACACAAATTATAAAGACGTAAATATATTATTGAAGGTCTATTTCTCAAAATATCAAGCAATTATCTTTAGCAACTGCATTTATTACAAAACACGTCTGCATACGTTCACTGCAATCAAACAACGTCGTAAACAATTTTATATTTTGAGCAATTACTGTTATTGTTGAAATGTCTTCGGTATTTCGAATGAGAAACGCAATAGTTACTAATAAAAGATTCTCTATTGGCTATCGGATTATCTCAATTGGCCATCGAATTGAAATTATAGAAGTAAATTATAGTGTTATATATAAGACACCAACCGTTCCGTTGTCCGTGTGGTGACGGATTAAGAATACGAATTGTCACCACCCCATATCATCCCATGGGTGTCGTAAGAACCGACAGAGGGAGCATAGTATGCAGAGAACAGCACTGTAAGAGAAGGAAAACTTGATACAAACCCTATACCAACCCGTTTGGCCAGCGTGGTATAGTAGGCCAATTCCTCCTTTCAAAGGAGAGGCCTAGTCCAGCAGTGGACTATCAAAGGCTGATAATGAGAGATATAAGACACCAACAGTAATATCACAGTATAAAGACATATGACATATGGATTATTAAACTGTGGTAATATTATCTTAATATATAAAATCCTTGCGTTACTGACTGACTGACAGACACGCTACAGCCGAAACTATTGGGCGCAGGAAGCTGAAATGGCATGTTTGTTGCTTGAGGACCGTAGGGGTGCACTAAGAAGGGATTTCCCGAAATTCCCTCGGGATCGGCCAAAACGGGTAAATTAAAAAAAATGCAGGCGTAGCCGCTGGCGTCCTCTACTGTTATTCTATTCTTCTAGAGGATGCCGTCAGCTACTCCTGCTTATTTTATTTACCGTTTCTGCCCGATCCGAAGGGAATTTCGGCATACATGACAATTACAATCGCGATTTCTACACACATCAGGTTTGTACAAAAATCGAGGCAAATAGCACGTACATCACTACGATATTCAAATCGTTACACGATGAAGACCCGCTACATAAATATAAGTAGCGCACGGTAGTAGAGCCTTGCTGATATCAGCATGAATGGACCGGCTCGACCGGGGAAGTACTACTTTCTCACAGAAAATCGACATAAAGTACCTAAACGGTTGCGTTTCGTTCGGTGAGTGAGAGATTTTTAATATCATATTATTATCTATGACTTTCCGAATGTTCAAAAAGTATAATAGGTAGTAGAGCCTTGCTGATTTCAGCATGAATGGGCCGGCTCGACCGGGAAGTACTACCCTCTCACAGAAAATCGACGTAAAGTAATAGTACTTAAACTGTTGCGTTTCGTTCGGTGAGTGAAAGTGCCGGAGGCCCTATCCCCTATTCCTTCTCCCTCATCCCACTCCTCATCCTATCACTTTTCCCAACCCCAAAGGGCGGCAACGCATTTGTGACTCCTGTGGTGTTGCTTGTGTCCATGGGCGGCGGTAATTGCTTACCATCAGGCGATCCGTCTGCTCGTTTGCCGCCTATTACTATAAAAAAAGCTACATAGCCTGCAATTCACAAAGACCCACGCTAGTATCCCGGTATTCCTCTACAACCTTTCGCAGTCCACTACTGGAGTCAAGCCTCTCCTAAATTGCTTCTCCGTAAAATCACAGCATAAAACAGTATACTCACTGTGGGTCAATAGGAGGGTTTGGTTTACTGTACCACGCTGGCCAGACGTTGGTTGGTTAAGGGTTTGAAGTCGAGATTTCCGTCTCGTCGTAAAAATACTGTTTGCTTGCTTCGTAGATTTTCCTTATCGCCTCTTACAACACCCACGGAACGAGATACGGTGGTGACAATTGTATTCTTAATCATTCACTGAACGGGCATCATCATCCTCCTTGCGTTATCCCAGTTTCAACCAGGGGTCCGCTTACTAATCTTACCGGATTTGGCTGAATATTAGCTTACTGAACGGGCATCTCGGTATTAATTTGATCTTAATTTGTAAAATACAAAGATTAACAGTAAATATTAGCCTTCTATTGCTTGTAACGAAAACTAGTGTGTTAGTAGCGGCTTTAGGTTTAATACGCGTTTTGTATTCTAGTCATGTACGGCGTGCCTCGCAGGGACACAATGCCATACAATCAATCTTTGGTGAACTTGGACGATGCGTGCCTATGTCTTGTTGATGAGCGAACAGGTAAATGAATGGAATAAAACATTGCCGTTTTAGCTATTTCTGTACCCAGGCAAGAGATTTTTTTCTACTTTAGAATTCTTTGTAGCGGCAATTATACGGCTGGCAGCGCAGCTCATGCCAGAAAAAAGCTAATAAGGTTTCAAGGTTCACATAATGGCAATTTTAAAGGGAGATGAAAATGAAATTATTCCCCTTTGCCGATAGTCGGTCCTCTTTCCGTTCCTCTATAGAAATGAAAGCGATGATGGAATGGGTGACATAGGCATCAGGCACTGCAGTAGGAATACTACATTGAATTACTTCGAAAGGGTGTTAGGCCTGAATCACAATAAATCAGCATGGCTGGGTACCCACAGGATTTATCTTTCAAATATTGTGATCTATTAAGCCTGCGGCAGTCGTTTAATACTAATCGATAATGGACCATTTTGTTAGATCTATCTGTTGATCAATCTATAAGTCTATGTCAAGGTGCGGCCTAGTAGCGGTCCGGCCAGCGATATTCTTACGTCTGCCACGTAAGTTATACATATTGCAACTATGCTAGACATAATTATTTATATAACACACACATGCAGATAACTTCTTGAGATTTCGTTTTTGTTACTCAGTTGCCTCATTAAATATTGCAAATGCGGAAAGGCGGAGGCGGCGCTTTCATCTTTTTCTTATATATAAATCACTTGATCTGTCTGACGAATCATCACAGAACCTAAACCACTAAATGTAGAGATATTAAATTTGGATACCAGGTGCCTATTATAACGTAGGTACTTATTTAGGCAGTTTTCTTTCAGCCCTAAAGGGGTAATATAGGGATTAAAATATTATTTGAAAAAAACCGCGATCTCTACGGAGGGCCTTGTTCCCGAGGCCCTCCGTATAGACTGCGACCAACAGTGAAAGGCTATCGGCTGATATGATAATCATGAAGATTACCGCCGACAAACTGTTTTGCCCCGCCGACAAACTGTTTTGCAGTTTGGTGGGTTAATATCCGTACAATGTAAACTTTGTTCCGAATAAATGATTTATTTATTTATTTATGACTGTGGCCAACCGCTATTTCACTACATGTATACTTAAGCAAAAGGGTATCGAATTTTGTATTTGGAATTCAAACAGGATACCTCCAGGCAAAATTGCAATGTCAGCTCATTGTGACTTTATTTTGCCTGGAGGTATTTTATTTTTGTAAAAAAATACCTACAGGCAAAATCGAGTCACAATGAGCTGTCTTTGCTATGTATGTATTTCATAATGTTCTGCATAGGATAACTGATGTTGCTCAACTATTTTCATTCTCATCATTGTACATAATTAAATGAGCGGCCGGATCGCTGTTTTGTATTGCGCTGAGTGTTGCGTGTTCGATTCCTCGCTATATACTCGTATATGCTTAATGCTGCCGGTACCTTTTATAGAAGCATGCCTAAACATTAATGCCCTTTCTAATAAATTCATCAAAGTCTTTGTTTTTGAATATTATGTCACTCATTTTTTTCACTCAATCGGCTTCTTTTATGGCATTTAATGGTAAATAATTGTATTATATAATTATTGTATAAAATATTTTCCTGCTTAATATGGATCGTTAGTCGTTTATCTGTGAAGTACGATAGTACCTTAAATAATTTTATTGGCGCCGGTTATCTGATTTCTCATTCAAATTACCCAAACATGGTCATGAACGGATATATGTAAATAATAATTTAACATAAAGTTATATAAACTGCGACATATGAGTAAAATTATAATATACCTATTTTAAAGAGTTAAAAGCTTTTCACTGACGTAAACTGCTGTTGGCGAAAAGTTCGTGGTTGAAAAGTTCTTTGGATGAAAAGTTCATGTTGATAAATGGTTCGTGGGCCAATCGAATGTTGGTAGGTAAATTGTTTTACACTCAACATTTCGTGTAAGTGTTTAAGTAGGTATTAAAGGGAATCAGACAACATTCTAATAATATTTTCATACAAATGTCTAGCGACGTTTCTCATATTCCAATTGATAGATTTGAATCGGTCGTTTCAAAAACCTCTTAAGTCACAAAATTATAATTTTTCAGAAATCAATAAAAACTGTTTCATAAACAAACAAATGAATTTTAAAGGATTTTTTAATGTTTAATTTAGTATTTGAGTGGTAAAAAATTATAATAGCGTGTAACCTTTACAGTTTATTAATAGAAATAATGAAAACATCCTGAAAAACAGTTCTTGACTTATGTTGTTTTAGCGAGAAATAGGGTTAGTGGTATATAATTTAACCAAAACAATCATAGTAATCATATTTTTTATTGCTTATAATTAAGTATTACACTTAAAAATAATCTTATTAACATTTTACATGTATTAATTTGTCATGTTTTAATATCTTTATGGTACATAGCCATATTCTCCATCATTCTCATCTGGATTATCTTCAACATTTGTAGTTGGCCAGCTAAAAATGTTGTTATAAAATGGCCTATGACCCTCTTCCAGAATGCTATCTTGAACTTGTTTTAAATCGTCTATGTTTTTTTATTGGTGGGCACTTTCAAATCATAGGCTTTGGTTGATGGAAGTGAAACAGAAGTTGTTATTTTCTTTATTAATGAGAATGAATGTTTAATCAATCCATCAATATATTTCTCGGCTATGATAGTTCCTTTTCGATCTGTATCATGCTGAAAACTCATGTATGTTGAAGGTGCAAATGACTTTTTCTGTTTCTTTGGGACTTTTTCCAAGAGATTCAGTTGACAAACATATTTTTTTGTACTTTGGCCACCATTTCTTAAATTGTAAAACATCTTCAGTTTTAAGCTCTATGACTGTAAATGTTGAGCTGGAGTTCGAAACCAAATCAATGTATTCTCCTGGGACGTAGATACGACCATGCTTTCGAACATTTTTTTTATGACTCCAAAATCACGATACATGCAAAAACCTCTTAAGTCACTGACTAATGTTGTTTATGCAATGAATGTCTTTCACGCGGTATTATTAAAAGAGGAAGGAATCTATTGACTAAAGTTGTTTTCACCCAGAATACGCATCTACCTTTAAGGAACCATTTTCAGCAAAAAAAAACATTTTGAAAAAATGTGACTTAAGTGGTTTTTGAAATGACCGATTCATTTCTTAAATGTTTGTATTCGTCTACAACAAAGCACAAATAAAAAGTCATAATAATATAATCCATATTACTTAATAAGCAAGTATTGCCTGTTTTTGACTATGGCCAGTGCATCTTGGCCGAAACTTCGAATCTAAAGCATGCATTACATTACCAATCAAGCTCACTTTTAAGCCCACATCGTTGATACTCGTAGGTATAACTGGTAAACATAGGTTTTCGTATTGGAAGAAATATAGGACTGCTACGTCAAATGGTCCAATATTTGGATATACCTACCCCATCAAAACAACTGGTTTGCATCATTATGCTTTGACGTCAATGGTAGGTTTTTGTGAAAGGCAAAACCGCAGATTTGATAGGTACCTATTATGTTATAGAGATTTGTGATAATTTGAGTTTTAATTCCCCACTTTACATTTGTTTTTGAACTTTTAAATGCCGTCCACAATTTTGCTTGTGGGTAATTAATTTTTGTGTATTCCAAAGAAGCTTGTTAGAAAAATGAAAGTGGACATGGTTTTTCTAGATTTTGTTGATTCCTTTTTGTTGGTTACTTGTTCATATTCTTTGTTTGTCTACAATATTATGCAAAGTATGATGTCCTCCCGATTCCGGACACGGCGTTGTCTATATATGAGACTTGCCATCTGCGCGCGACATATTATAGTGCACAAGTGTGTGCGCATACACAAGTGCACTCTCTATTCCCTAACTCTCATAGTTCGATGGGACGCCACAAGCGACACGAACGGAGAGAGATTGGGCGCAGGACCAATGGCTTAACGTGCTTTCCGAGGCACGGGAACGTGACACCGCAAACTCCCTGACTCTGAACTTCTATTGGATAATTCCTAACAGAAAAATCCAATATCACTTTTTGTTCGACCGGGGAATCGAACCCGAGATCTCATGATCCGCAGTCGCTAACACTACCGGAGGACCACAGAGGCAGTCAATGAAAAGTATATTTTCTATTACTTAGAGCTCATTACAAAAAATACTGCTCCTAATTCGCGTCGCTCTCTTTTATCAACTCTTCAATTTTATTCATGACAGTTTAAAGCACTACATACGTATTACATAGATTCTGAATTATTACACCGTAACCATCTCCAATGCGAAGGATATAATAGATATCTATGTAACGTAATTTAAAACCCAATTATGTGTAATTTACTTACTTATATTTAAAACCTAATAACAACGAAAAAAGCGTACATCAACATCAAAACGATGTTTTGGTCAAACGATGGGTAGATAACGTAATTACTGTACAGGTTTCCTGTAACGTGATTCATGTTAAAATTAAACGAGAAAATACTGATTGGCCATAAGATAAATGTTTAATCGGTTGTGTTTAATTTTTGAATATCAACATAATCGCGGTTGTACCTACCTACACTTTGTACTGTATATCTTAATATATAAAATCCTTGCGTTACTGACTGACTGACAGACACGCTACAGCCGAAACTATTGGGTGCAGGACGCTGAAATTTGGCATGCATGTTCCTTGGGGACCGTAGGGGTGCACTAAGAAGGGATTTTCCGAAATGCCCACGGAATCGGCCAAAACGAGTAAATTATAAAAAATTGCAGGCGTAGCTGCTGGCGTCCTCTAGTACAGGTATAAAACTCTTGCACTACTGACTGACAAACAACGGATAGCCAAAACTACTGGGTGCAGGACGCTGAAATTTAGCGTGAATTTTCATTTGGGACCGTAGATGTGCACTAAGAAGGCATTGCCCGAAATTTCTTCGGGAGCGGCCAGCAACGGTTAAATTAAAATAAAATGTGCGGCCATAGCTGCGGCACCCTCTAGTTGTAATGTAATATTTCAAGCATAACGAATTAATTATTCACAATCATACAAGTCGGCGCTGGTACAGTTTGAAAGGAATTCCCTTGGCTCGCTCTTAGAGTCGAGACACACTAGAAACACAGGTTTTGTATACAAGTGTCAATGTGCGTGTAAAGTAGCACTGGAAGCGACGATGTCTTGCTGAGCGATTCTCGCCCTTATGGTGGTCTAGCGGGAAGTTGTTCGACTGTAGATGTAGGTAGGTATCATTCAATATTCAAAAGAGATTAATTGTGAGATATGCTACTTTTATATGGTTACTAGCAATAAATATGCTTGCTGTAATTGCTGCGAGAGCCTTGTAAAGGGATATTCATCTCTAACTATTGCATAATTACCTTTGAAAAGTCAGCAGAGCGCATCGGACGTACCAAAGGTTCTAATTCACAATATACGCGGTGGAAATGCGTGGTTTTTTAGACGTTACCCGACTTGCGGTTTATCGCGCTTCGGTGGTGCGTTCGGCTTCGAATCCACCGTACCCACCACTGGCTTTTCGAAGTTAAGTGCGTTATGAATTTTTTATTGTTCTGCTCGAACTGTTTCTTGTGTTTTGTAAATGTTTGACTGAATTTATGGTGGTATTTAGTAGCCTTATACCTACATCTAGAGGTCAGTAATCCACATAATATAACTATCCCTTTGCTCGACATTATTTTTCAGTCGATTGTAGAACGCGACGATGTGTTATGCACACAATGAGTCCAAGGTAACATTGTTTCCATAGCAAGCGAAAATAATAAACAACGTCACTGCACATAAGATGTGGTGATCTCGGAACAATCAACTGGAATATTATTACTTCCACGACGTAACTGACATAACAATACTGATTGTATAGGTACCTAATGGCGGAATTATATCCCATTAAAAGATTTAAAGACTTTGCCATATCTCCTAAGTTCGGTCTGGACAAAGTTTAAAGATTTAACAATTTTGACATGATTGCCATGATTGGCCAAACTTTTAGCAGCTTAACAATCCTCATAACAGAAAAATAAACATATAACAACATCCAACATGAACATGGCTTTGTCAAGAGCAAGTTACGTGCGTAAGATATAAAAGTATCGAATATCAACACGTATTTTTAAATAATCGTTGCTTACCAAAAATTTGTGAAAATCCCTATTCTTTTACATTTTATGAATATTTATGTGAAATAAGCAAATATTGGTAATGTTATTTACCTATTATTTAAAGCTATCGCTAGTAGCTCTCGTGAATCTCGTGATGAGCAAATAGATAATATAAGAGTAACCAGTTACGGGAAACCGGTTTCAGCATGGTTAACCTACTGACAAGTGACAAGAACCGATGATTTAACATAAAATATTTGAAGCTGACTACACGCTATCTGTCATGAGGAAATAGGAAAGATTATATAAAAAGAAAATATAGATTGAAAGAATAAACGAAGTGTAGTTGACACACGTGATATACAGGTCAGGGATTAGACAAAACAGGCCTTAAGGCCACTTGCTACTGGTAGAAAGTAAACGAGACAATAAAAAAAATACGCAATAGGTTTTTGAACTAACTCACTAATATGAACACTTAAGGAGACAAAATTTCAAAATATAGAGAATGAGAACGATGTGTACAAATTACACATAGAACATTAAAATTGTCTAAATTCCACAGCATTTGGAAATGCTTAGATATCCAACAGATCTGCCTTCTTTACGTAATTCCTAATGCATGTTTTGAAATGATAAATAACAGATTTTAGTTTTTAGTATCTGTATGAAGCCTTGGTGTCTACTACTTCTGAATATAATAAGCCAGAAAGGGCTTTACTGCTGAAGATATATTATAAGCCAGAAAGCGCTTTACTGCTGAAGAGCAGTAAAGCCCTTTCGGGCTTATAAAAATAGCTCGTTTTACGCCAACATATTATCACCATCATCGTCCTAGTGTTAATCTTAGTTGCATCTAAGACTTGCATCTTGGAGCTCAAAGGTTTCAAGTCTAACCAGATGTGGCAATTATATACATACATTACTCACCCCCTTTTTCCCGTCGGGGTAGGCAGAGACAACAGAACGTCACTTGCTTCTATCCTTACAAATCTCACGCGCTTCCTCTACACTCATTACTCTTTTCATACATGCTCGCCGGTTTCGGGTACTTTGGACCTTTTGGTCGAGCAATGTCCGAATATTAGCTTTATTTTTTACGATCCCATGACATAACCTTTAATTTTCGTATCAACTCTGAGACTGGTCATTACAACATTGTAATTTATTTTCTCATGGTGAACTTATGTACCTATGTTGACATAATATATTACTATGTTATATTCCGCAATTGACTAAATTTCATTTATCTTTTCTTACAGCAAGATGCCCGAGGTCGACGATTGTCAAGAACTCATCCATTTTAAGGATTGGCTCTCTAAGCAGCCTCATTTACCTCATGATGTTGGTAAGTAAATTTGTAGCTTCACATCTACACTAACACACATATAACAACGCAGGAGAAAAGAAAGAGAGAAAGAGTTCGTTTTTTTGGTTACACGCGCTAATCTCAGGAATTGCTGGTTCGATTTGAGTGAATATTTTTGTGTTGGTTAGCCCCTTTAACGAAGAAGGAATTGTACTGGCTATATGACGCAAGGAGCCATCGGAGCGAATCAGTAGCTCTAAATAATACGGGTGTGAACGACGGCTCAGCTAGTATTGCTATGTCACATTAATCTTACCTAGTTACTACGTAGGTCGCGTCACATGTCGCATCATGCTTCTGTTCGGTTGGTCACGCACGGTCGCGCAAGTTAGCGCAGGTCATTTAAGTTTAATTTGTCTCTTGATCTAATGTTTAGTGACCCTGACTGTGACGTCGGAGGTCGTGGGTTCGATTCCCGTCCAAGACAAATGTTTGTGTGATTAGCATTATTATGTGTTCTGTCTCTAGGTTAAATTTAGGCATTTATCTTATGTATGTATACTTTGAAGACTGAATGCGTATGTTAACCCATGAGAAGGCGCGCCCTAAAAAGTTACACGAGCAGGCGCGCTTGAGCAAAACTCTCACGCTACTTCAAATGACGTTTTCTTTGAGATTAATTAAATTTTTACTATAAATTTACACGTTATAATAAATAAGAAGGCTTGTTTAAATTAAATAAAGTGTTTTATTTATAGTGAATAACAAAACATGCAGTCCTATGTGCGAACTAACAAAATATTGCACTTAGGCCTCAATATTTGACTAACTTTACATAAAAAGACTAAAAAAATACAAAATCGCAATAAAATGGAATGATTCAATTTTCCATGAGATCTTGAGTTATGTGTCCTGCATAACATATATGGCACATAAAATTAACATGCTCAGTGAACACTGATATACTGCTCAAAATGCATGCTTTTTGCTTGCTTTTTATAAACGCATTTTGCTAATGTGGCATGCCACACTTCCAATAAAGTGTGGCATTTTGCGTTAATGTGTCATTTTGCGAATGTAGCATTATGCGCCTAATCCTACTGGTATCTACTAGTGATACAACAATTAATTTGCATAGCTCCTATGCATATTTTGTTTCTCTACATGTCATTTCTTAGGTGTGGGCTCAAATAAGGCCGCGTAAGTTTTATTTTTTTAACTTCTATAAAATTTTTAGTTATAGAATTATGCCCAAAAGAATACACTCATTGGAATCTTTCATTTATATATATAAAATCCTTTTGGTACTGACTGACTGACAGACAAGCTACAGCCAAAACTACTGGGCGCAAGAAGCTGAAATTTGGCATATTGTTCCTTGGAGACCGTGGGGTGCACTAAGAAGGGATTTCCCAACACTCCCTTTGGGATCCGGCAGGAACAGTTAATGTGCGGGCGTAGTTGCGGACACTCTTTAGTTTGATATAAGTCTTAAGTTTTACAACACTTTGGACGAAACCACCTTTTGTGCTTTGAGGGACTTACCGATCACCCATTGTTTACTATAAGAAACAAATAAAATATTTAAATAATATATCCACTAAGTAAATCGATAAATATGCACAATAAGTACGAAAATCAATTAAATAAATTTTATTACTAAGAAAAAAAATACTTACACGAACGGGCGGGCGATGAGCAAAATGCCGCGCTTCTCGAGGCACCGCACTCAAAGCCATCACCACCCAGTCACGGTGGCAATGACTGGCGCGAGTGTTGCGTCAGGGGAAAGGGGATGAAATTTAGGGAAGGTACTGTGAAGCTTGTAGTGCCACAGTATGGCTAAAGTTGAAATTTTCAGCAATCAATTTTTGCGTGAGCAAAATGCTCATAGCGTGCCTTCTCACGGGTTAATAGTTCTCAGGTTGCCACAGTAGGTACTCTGCCTAGTTTTGGATCAGATAACCGTGTGTCCGTTATCCAATGATGTTGTTGTTTTTATATAGAGAAAGTAAAAAAAGAAATTCATTATATAATTTAACTATATAAATAATTCATTATTCACCACGCAAAATTTGGTCGGCATAATAGGGTCATTTCGCCTGTTCGCGTCCATCCCCCTATTCGCGTCCATTTTGCGGACCTCCCTTTAAAAATGCTCGGAAATAAGTATACTAACACACTAATAAAATGAAAAGTCAGTATCGCCAATACCTCGACGTATAAGAGACACGCACAAATAGACAAAAGTTCCGTGCGAACAGCCTATCCTGTTTAAAAAAATTAGTTAATCTCGGTTGTTCAACAAAAGAGTGCAGATGCGCGGGATATAAATAAAAAAATAGTGTGCAGCGGCGTGTTTGACGGTAATTTATTTATTGTTTTATGTGAATTTTAGGATACATAGCTGTTTCTAGACATTAATAATGAAAAGACGAATAGTATGAAATATGAATTAGCTTGTTTTTTTATAGTTAACAATTAAAATAAGGTGGACGCGAATTACAACACCGAATTTATAAAACTTCCACTTTGCGTCCACAGTGGACGCGAACTCGTATATTTATGATTACTTTAGTTGTTTATTTTTATGTGATTAAAATATGAGAGAGAAATTAGGATTTTGTTTATTTTAACATTAATAGTATGCAATTGTAATGACCAATTTGCGTCCACATTATTATGATTGTAATAAAAGATACAATTGAAATAATAATCGACCACAAGTGGACGCAAACTATACCTGCAAGGGATAATATTATAGCAAATTGCGTCCATATTTTCATGAAATAGAAATGATCGCATAAATAAATTCTATATATATTTTTTTTATAATTTAAAATGCATTTTTGATTAAGACTGAGTTTAAAATGGAATATTACATTTAATTTCTTTAATTCCATATTTTTTCTATTCAAGATGAGGGGGCCAATTCTGCTATTTTTATATGACATTGATATTATATTTTGAATGGATTTAAAAGCGGTATTCTGATAACCTAATGTCATTATCGTATAATTTAAAACAGTTCGGCGTTGACACATACGATCTCGTTACAATTTCATTCAAATATCAAATAATTTAGAAGAATACGCTTTTTGTGACGTAATTATGACACTGACATCATATCGAAACTATATTCATTTAGTAGAATTGGGCCCGAGTTCTTAGGAGACAAGAAAGAAGAAGGAAAAAAAATACAAAAGATGTTTAAATAAAGAAAGCGTTTTGTGATATTCGTGAGAAGAAGAAATCGATAAGACAAATATGTACATAATTATGTAAAAATTATGCTATTCCGAAGACCACAATATTGGACAACCTGTACCTATCGTTATTTTTTTATCTTCGATTTTAAGTTCCATCAATGTTGAGAACAATAAATAGTTATTTATAGTTTCTATAAAGTGATTTAATAATGATAATAATGTAGACTTTTTATAACTTTAATCTTAAATGTAGATAATGTTAAAAGCCAATCTTTCTTTAGATTATCTTAACAATATCACCCTTATATGAAGGACTATAAGGCTGATATTGTTAAGACTAAGCTGGTGGACGCGAACTGGTCCACAGGTGGACGCAATTAGGATTTTTTGGACGCAAACTGGGTAAAATGCCATATTTTGAAGTTTGTCAATTTAAAAAAAAAACATAACAAGTTTCGAACAAAACTGAAAGTTATTATTAAAATAGACTATATAATGAACGCATTACATACATTTTTCATTGAATTAATTTGCTGGAACATTTTTATTTTCTCCTTCAAACTTGCCAACTGCACTAAATGGACGCGAACAGGCGAAATGATCCTAAATCAATTTTTTTATTATGGTCTAAATTATTCAAATACATAACGGTGACTATAGCTCTATAACTCGAATATTTATAACTGTTACAAATATTAAAACAGCATGAGTCACATATTACATATTTTTTTGATTTTTAGGTTTAACCACTTGTTTATCGGTTTAATTTTAGACCTACATTTGGTTGCCAAACTGCAAATGTTTAATTTGCTAATAACTGATGCGACATCTAGATAAGGCTGCATAGACTAGAGGTACCGACAGCCTGCCATTCGATAATTGCGTAGGTACTTTTCGAAGTTAGCAATGTGCGTATCAAATTATTAATTGTATCGCTTGGACTCGCCTTAGAGAGCATGATCACGGCTGTCGTGAAAATCTTTGACAATCGTCATGGGGAATTAGAAGCCTTAAATATACTGACACTAAACCAAGCAATAGAATATCGCTATTCTCTGGGTGGCGCGTGGCGGTGGTAAGACGGCAGTCGCACTGTGGAAAAGCGTTTGAGTTAAACGATGACGATCGAGTAACAGTATTTGCTAACGTTCCTTAGGTAATTTGTGGTATTAGTTTGTATAGCACTAATATTATAGTTACTCTAATAGGTACTACGTCTGGTAGAAAATAAAGTCATTAATATTCCAAATCAAGCATGTACCTAAATCTCTGTAACTAGTAAAATATACTAGACGTAGTTTCTCCATAAATTACAATTTAGCATGCCAACAATTAGGTAGAAACTGTTCGTCGTTGTGAACATAAAAATATAATTATGTAGATGTATATCAGTAATCTTATGTTTATAAATACCTACTGTGTAACAATTTACGCTTTCTCTAATGTAAGTGGACCAAGTACTCTCAACGGTATCTTATGGTACCGTTCGAGTAATCATATCACTAATTATACCCATGCAGCGACACATGATATAAATATATATTTTAATGGTTTCATTTTATATGGTTAATTAATAATATAAATACAGGCAAAATTGGACTTTTTAAATCAACTATAAATATAATTAACATTAGTATCAACTTATAATAATATAGTACCTAATGCTAAAGTAAACTTTAAAAAAAATATTGGCAGTAAGTACATCTAATTTGAAAAATATTGTTGTATAATATCGTAATATTTACTATTAGATTACTACATTCTTTCCGTTCTTCTTATACCTATTTGAAATATTTTATTAAAACTGTATAAACCTTTATTAAATCTAAGAGCTGGTTGTACAAAATTTTAAATTAAAATTCTTTATTTGCTCAAATATAGGTACAAAATGGTGACAAATATAGATACAAAATTAATCCACTATATTTTACCTTGGGGCATGCAAAAATTATTTCACAGTTAATACAAATTAAATATCATAACTACTTAAATAAAAGAAAAAAAAAATATAACAATACAATAATAAATTTCAATAAAAAAGTCAATACATCTCATTAATAAATTATAACAATGCAATGGAAAGTGTCCTATAAATAAATCATTAATTAAAATTCAATTTTAATGTCATAATTAGGTACCTACTCCTATTTAGTAAACAATTTGATCATTTAGAAATTCGTGAACCGAGTGATATATTTTTTTGAGCAAGAGACATTTTACTCTACTTTTAAATATATTAGTGGGTATTTGCTGTTTCTATTATTGATTTAGGCAAGTAAACCTAAATTTTTGGAGCCATGCAGAATACACTTTTATTTAAGAAAGTTGTAGAAATTGATGGAAACGATATTTTAAGGTGATGTCTCTTACTTTTCAATTTTTCAAACAGTTGCAAGTTTTTTCTAACAAATAATGCTGTTGCCAAAGTATATATGCATGGTAACGGCAATATTTTCAGCTCTAGAAAGTAGGGTCTGCTACTATCTGTTGGCTTTCGTTGACATATAGACCTTATGCACTTCTTTTGGGAAATAAATACATTTTCGACATCGGTGGAATTGCCCTAGAATATGACACCATAACTAAGAATCGGCGATACATCAATTAAATACTTTCGTCTTATATATTTCAAACTCATACATTTAAGCACTCACACTTTTTTATGCCGACGGTACAAGTAAAAAATAATAAAAGAAATAAACAAGATAAATGTACCTAATCAAAATCCTTTTCGGGGCTCTCCGAAACGTGTACTCGGTCGGGGATCGGGGCTCTAAGGGAAAATCTCTGCGATACGAGCAATTCACTTGCCCTAGTATTGTTATAAGATGTAAGGTAGAGGTCATCATCATCATCTTCAGTCCCTTACAGTCCACTGCTGGACTAGGCCTCTCCTTTGAAAGGAGGAATTGGCCTACTATACCACGCTGGCCAAACGGGTTGGTATAGGGTTTGTTTCAAGTTTTCCTTCTCTTACAGTGCTGTTCTCTGCATAGTATGGTCCCTCTGTCGGCTCTTACGACACCCACGGGATGATATGGGGTGGTGACTTTCGTATTCTTAATCCGTCACCACACGGAGGTGAGGTAGAGGCAGTGGCGTAGCTAGCATGGGTGGCACCCGGGGCGGTAGTCGGCGAATGACCTTTTTGTTTTTTTTTTTACTCCACACCTAACAATTCCGTGCTCTAACTCTGAGCTAGTGCCTATGTTTTTGTACATTGGTATATTGTTCTTAAGGTGTGACCCCTATTTTTGGATGGGTGGCACCCCAAAAAGGGTGGCACCCGGGGCGGACCGCCTCCACCGCCCCCCCCTTCCTACGCCGCTGGGTAGAGGTAATACATAGAAAAGGTTGCAGGATGTAGGTAAAAAACAGCAGCAGACTCGCAATACTTACATATAACATAAATTATGCTTCAATATGCCATTCAACTTGATTAACCTTAAAACGGTAGTAAAACGTGTTAATGAATGCCTCCGTTAAATCAATACGCCACCTTACTAAACTCATATTTTGCAGTTCATATTATTATTTATATTTTACCGTATATCCAATATGCACAGGCGATTTGCGAGCAAATATTAGTCCGTTCAAAAATATGTAGGCAAAGTATTCGTGCGTCACTATTATGTTTGACAAGTATTAGAATATTACGCAATGCATTTACGCAGAGTTTTTATAGAAAATACATAATTTTAGGTATTTCTCGCAATACGTACTTTTTATTGTACTTCTTTCCTGTATGGTACCTACGTACCGTAAGCAGGTAGGTTATGAACTACCAAACTGATACTTGATAGTAGCCTACAACTACGGTCCAGACCACATTAAAATAAGATACTCAGTCAAAGACTCATAAACAATATATTTTCTTAAGCACACAGTAGGTAAGACTCGAATTCGGGGTGGTCATTTTCTTTAAGTTATTATGGTAGCAAATAATAATACGGCGTCTCTTTTCTGATGGAAGCCAGTACAGCCTTTAGTCGTCAGTACAGCCTTTAGTTTAGTCGCTAATTGCTAGGTTATATTAAGGTTGCCAACCATATTATGAAAAAAATGTAGCAAGAAAAAGGAGAGCATTACATGGTGTCTTAACTGCATATTGTAACACGATACAACAATATTGTAATATAGATTGATTCTGCAACACGAACATTCTGAGGCAGGCGTGACTCTACCTATAAAAATTAGTGCACCAAGATTTGAACACCAAAAGTGCATGAATGGGTAAAACTTGCTCAAAAATCATGTTTGTTTTTCCAGAGGAAATTCTTCTTCGTCGGTTCCTGACGAGTTGTGGCTACAGTATAGAGCGAGCGAAGAGGACAATAGACCTGTTCTTCACAATCCGCGCGAATGCGCCAGAACTTTTCTGCAAGCGAGACCCCTGGTCGCCGGAGATCAAACGCGTCTTCGAGATCACGTAAGTAAGACATATCAGAGAAGAGATAATAAAGTATAGATCGACTATCAACCAAATGCTGGATGACTAGAGTCAGGCGTTTGACTGCTTGGATAACGCAGTTTTAAGCTCGCCATGTGTAGAGGTTTGCCGAGTGTAGAGGTTTGGACCTCATACGAGACAACACTTTATGCGATCCACAAGTTGTTGTTTGGAGTATGGATGTTCTTATGTCTATTAAAAGTATGTTTGTACAATTGTCCGTGAAACAGGACTTATTCCTGGTGCGTGAGTTGTCCTTTAAAAATAATTATTAAAGAAATAATTCGACTATCGTTTTTTGCATCAGGCGTTAATCGTTTGATTTGCAAGTCGCTAGTTTACAAGGTAGCGGAAGATGGGGCAGCTTCATACAGTTTTTATGTTTAGTCTTATAAAATTCTCTCTGCTATCGATATCTATATCGATTCATCAAAAATCAATAGTCTCACTATCGGACTTTATATTAAAATCATGAAATTTTTATAAATACACATGTACGGCTTTTTATAAAATAAAATATAAAAATAAAGAAATGTATGAATGTATGGCCCCACATGCAGGGCACTTTAATACAAATGAAAATTCCCCAACAGACATATTGATGTTGTTACAACTAAATGCTTACATAATATATAGGTACGCGTACACTCACACGAATAACAAACTATAAAAAAATAATCGCAACTTTGATTCAAATGTTCTCTCATTTTATAAGTAGGTACTTTGAATCACCGCATAAAATTGATACCTTACAATTGATTATCTCATCGTAGAATCGTAATAACGTGTTATTATTAGCTCACGTTTATTTGTGGCAAGTATATAAAATATGTACAAAAGTACCTTTGTACGTATTTTTTTACGTTTACGACCTCACATCTCTTGTGTTTGCCCTACAAGTAGAACTGTAGGTTCTTAACTAGCGGTATATTTTTTATGATAAAATCGGCCTTACCTCCGTGAAGAAAACGAAAGCCTCTCTAGGATTATTTTTCACTCAATAGCTTACCTACGTAGCAACTATCGCATATTACCTTAATATATTGTGCTTTACACATCAACATCAGCCTTTAACAGTCCACTGCTGGACTAGGCCTCTCCTTAAAAAAGGAGGAATTGGCCTACTATACCACGCTGGCCAAACGGGTTGGTATAGGGTTCGTATCAAGTTTTTCTTCTCTTACAGTGCTGTTGTCTGCATAATATGCTCCCTCTGTCGGCTCTTACGACACCCATGGGATGATATGGGGTGGTGACATGCCGTATTCTTAATCCGTCACCACACTGACAGTGCTTTACACTCACTGCAGTAATTCCGTATATTAGTTCCATATTGCCATACTGCCGTTGATTTCTAAGTCGTATATAAGTGTTTGTTTGATGAGTTACTGGCTCGGAACACCTTGCCACTTGCCATATATGTACTTAATTATTTTTTGGACAATGTTACGCAAACTAGATATTAAAGCCCTTTCTAACGCACGGAAGAACGCAACTAAATCCGACGTAAAGTTATCTAAGAGTATGACAACATAGCAATTTTGTTTGTTCCTCTGTACAATTTGTGCTTGACGAGTGAACTAGATCTGATGTAACGTTGGTCACACAGGTTGAAGAGCAAGCTGTTTATCTCGTAATGCAATGCGGAAAGATGGTTAGAGTGTAACCAACACGGATGTTTCTGGTCAGCGAGGTTGACTGCACGTTTGGCGTATTAGTTTAGGTGGCTGCCTCGCCGCTTGACACTGCGCCGAGTGTTGTGGGTTTGAGTCTCACACGAGACAACACTGTGTCATCCACAATTTGTTGCGCACTATGAGGCTGGGTGCCCTTTGTGACCACTGGTTGGATGTTTAGGATAGAATACACTTCAGTGCGGTGTTGTCTTTAAAAAGAAACAATTTTTTTTTAATTTTCCAAAAGTTGACTTTTCCCGGCTTTGAAGTCTTTGTAAACCTAAGCATAAGCCGCAGATACGCAATAAACGTTACCAAACAATAAGTATACAGTGAAGCTCCAATCTTATATTCTATTTTTCCTTACAGGGACATGTTGCCTCTTCCAATCAAGACTAAAGAAAACTATCGGGTGTTCATCTATCGTCTCGCTGTCTCCGACCTGGACACGTTCAGTTTTGTGGACGCCGTGAAGACGTTCTTCATGCTCGCTGACACCAGGCTTACAGAAGACGACGATATCCCTTCAGGAGAAATACCAATCTTCGATGCCGCCCACGTCTCTCTTAAATTCATTCCTAAAGTCAATCTGTCAGCTTTGAGGAAATATATGCTGTACACACAGGTAACAATAATCTCTATTATTATTTGTGACTAGCGACCCTAAATTTTAATATACCCTATAAAATCCAACCTTGCTGGGTTGTTCAACCATTTATAAATACAATATTCATGTATTTGTCAAATCATACATATTTCTTGAGTATTGATTTGAAATTTAAGTTTACTTATTATATTTTGCAGTTTTAAATTAATTTTAGATTAAAATAATTATAACTACTTACTCAAAACTGCGACTGCCTCCGTGGTCCGGAGGCAGTCGCAGTGGATAGCGTATGTGACTGCTGATCGGAGGTCCCGGGTTCGATTCCCGGGTCGGACAAAAGTGTTACTGGGTTTTTCCAAATTCTCAGTAGCAGCACGGAGTCTGGTGATGTGCCCGGTAACGGCAATAGGCTCGCCCCCTATTACGTGGAACCTAAAAATTCATGGCGAAATGTTGGTGTAATATTACACCTCTGCCTACCCCTTCGGGGATACAGGCGTGAGTCTATAAATAAATAAATATTAAAACTGCGATGAAATTAAAATATTAAAAAACAATACAAATAAGAAAGAAAACATAGGTACATATACATTCAAAGGGCTTCATGAAAGTCCTTCACATCGCCGTCTATTGGTGACGTGCCCAGAAGGCTGGCAGCGTTGCCACCATAGAAAAAAGAATAGGTTGCCACGCTGTATATATAGCAATGCAAATTTTTCGTGCCAGATATATATACCAGCCGCGAGGCGTCGACAAGTCTCTAAGCAAGCTCTCTAGATCTCTTGATCTAGCACTTGGACTCCATGACCCCAACGTTTCGACTCCAAACGGCTCAAATACATAATCCCCTACGAGATTTACGTATTTGCGCTGTTTGAAGGCCTCCGCTCTACAAGCAGTAGCGCCCGCATAACTCGCTGTGCCAGAAAGAAATTGATTGTTTCATATCTCAACTAATTTATTCGTTGTAATATCAAAACTTAATTAATTATGCCACTAACAAGATGGACTTAATTCCGAAATAGTCTAGGTACCATGTTGTATCAAGTTACGTTTAATATTTTTATGTCGCTGGCTTTACTTTACATAAAGGTACTCTTTACTACTTTGATGGTGATGTAAACATAAAAAAAAATCCGTCAGAAAACTAAAAAACGTCAGCTCGGTCTGTGAACCGATTCCACCACTTTATCTTTAAAAGCGTTAACGTAGCTATGCGTCACAACACTAAGGTAGTCAACCTTCTTGGTGTACTAAAAAGCATTAGCCAATTAGAAAGTTGTTTAAGCCGTACTTGTGGCAGTATTTTTTATATTTAGAGTGCAGTAAAAAGTAATGAGAAAGACGGTTGCGTGAAAGATAAAAAGTTGATAATAGCGTATCGAGACATGAATAATTTTAACTTTCAGAACATGTACGTGAGATGCTGTGATTATATTTTGTTTTAATGCCATGTCTGATAACTACAAAAACATGTTTAAGTTATTTGTTTCTCCTAAAGCGCAAGGTATCAATATATCATGGTAACACACTTGAGACCTTCTTGCTTCCTAAGATTCATGGAGAATTCAATTCTAGTTACGTAATTAATTTTAAAAGACATGCTTTAATTAAGTACTTATAAAATTAGTGCAATATAATTGTATTTTTCCAAATTATCAAAAACAATTAATAATACTATAAAACAAGCCGAAAAGGTCTAAAATTAGGTTACCAAAAAAAGAAAATGAGATGGCGAAACAAATATTAATAATATATTTTTTTTATTTACAGGAAGCGATGCCGATTCGGCTAAAGCAAGTGCACGTCATCAACGTTCCTTCATACATCGGCAAGATCTACGCCATCTGTAAGCCGTTCCTCAAGCCTGCTGTCGCCAAACTGGTTAGTTGTTTATCTGCATAACTCCGTTCTTATTGCGATCGGTGTCAGATGAAGTAGCGTCTAGCGGTGTACTACTTATTTACTGGTTTGTAGATCTGACTGCGTCTTAGCACCATATGAAATTGAAACCGGGAAATGCGTACAAATCGATGCATATCGTCGATAAAAAAAAAGGCTTAGGAGGTAAGCAGGAGAGATAACACACAGAAACTTTGGGAGTACTGCTATTTTACATCTGTCATCATCATCATCTTAGCTTTATGAAACATTATTCCATTCTATATTTCTACGAAAGAAAAAGGCACAGATTAGCGTTTTAGAAATTGTCCACGGAAGTCAGAAAATATGCTCTGTGCCAATTTGTAAATCTTTAAAAAGCATATCAAACATTTGGTATTTCTACTGTTACAGATTAAATTCCACGAGCCAAACTCAGACACGTTATACGCAGACATCCCTCAAGAGGTGCTGCCTTTAGAATACGGCGGCAAGGCGGGCTCTGTGGAGTCCATCAAACGGCACTGGATCAAGAAGATGGAAGCTAAGAGGTAATATGACGCCATTTATATATCTACTACTAGAATACAGGATGCCCGTAGCTACGCCCGCGCATTTAATTAAATTTAACCGTTTCGGCCCAATCCCGTGAGAATTTCAGGAAATCTCTTCTTGGTGCTCAGCTAAATTCCCCAAGGAACATACATCGTAAGCTTCAGCTGCTAGCGCCCAGTAGTTAAATTTGTGCCTCGTCTATCAGTCAGTCAGTATCGTAAGAATTTTGTATTATACAGATAAGTGTGGTGACAGATTTAGAATACAAAGTGTCATTAATCTGTGTCGCAAGAGGCGACTAAGGAAAATTGATTCAATCGTGCTGGCGCAGCGATCCAAATTGAATCTTGGCCTCCAACACGAGATCTCTCCATCTTTCCCTATCGTTAATAAATACCATCCAGTTCATTTTACGAAGTCCTGTCCAGTCTTTTAAGACTTCGTCATTCCAGCGATATCTAGGGCAGCCCACCGAGCGTCGACCGCCAGGTCGTCCCAAATATGGCTGCACGATCCTCTCCCGTCCTTATCACGTCACCAATCCAGTCATTACGCTTTAATGTAACTAATTTAACTAAGGATAAAACACGAAGTAAATAGTATCTTTGGGAATAGATAGGGAAACTCGATATCAAACTTTTACCGGGCCGTCTGTCAAGTGTTGTAACTTAGAGAAGGCCAAATCCACTATTTGTAACGCCAATTAGGATGTGGACAGCAAAAGGCTGGCTTATACAATGAATATTACATCTAAAAGATTGACAAGATACTCCGTACACATGGCACACTGTACTTCCCGTGAATAATAAAACGATTATGAATAAAATAATGATCTTAAAATAACGTGACTAAGGTAATAATTACATTAGTTATTTATAGTGAAAAATATATTTTTATTTTCAATGTTAAGGACCTTGTATTTTTTTCCCAAGTTTTTAATTGGTTTTTATTATTCTTTAACTTTAATGCACACGACATTCAAGTACGATATTATATTATTATTATTGACTTGGATGCGGATCATGCGGATTGCAAGTTGGTAAATTTACTCAAACTGACCAAGTGGACCACTGGAGGAGCGCTCATATCATAACATAACATAACTTCACGCCTGTTATCCCCGAAGGGGTAGGCAGAGGTGTATTACACACCCACACTTCGCCAGTTATGTTTCAGTCCCAATGTAATAGGGGGCGAGCCTATTGCCATCTACCGGGCACATCAATTAGCGAGCGATAATTAATTTATAATGCACACATAACTTCGAAAAGTCATAGGTGTGTGCCCGGGGTACCTGGGGATGGAACCCGAGACCATCGTCTCGGCAGTCCGTTACGTACACCACTGGGCTCATATCCCATATTAATAATAGATGAGCCTGCGGTTACACCCGCGCTATTTAGGGCTACTGCTTCGCCCCTGTGGCTCATAGCGTGATGTTACATACCCTATAGCCTTCCTCGATAAATGGGCTGTCTAATACTGAAATAATTTTTCAAATCGGGCCTATAGATTCCTGAGATTAGCGCGTGCAAGCAAACAAATAAGCTCTTCAGCTTTATAATATTAAATCATCATAATCATCATCAGCATTTTATACTGACCCACTGCTGGGCACGGGCCTCTTCTCACTATGAGAAGGGTAAGGCCATGGTATAATATGAGTATAGATAATAGGTATATTATAATGAAAATTATCATTTTTCCAGAGATTGGTTCCTGGCGAACGACAAGAGATGGGTAGTAGAAGAATCATTACGACCATCAGCGAACCAAGACAGCAGGGTCGATAAGGTTCGGGAGCTACCAGGGTCCTTCAGATCTCTTGCGCTAGACTAACTTTGTTTACCAGTGATATTACATTAGATATAAGGACGTAGTTATAGTGAAATCAATCGAAGGCAATGCTGCGACAATGTTGTACACATATGGCTACTTGTGAAGACTTTGACTTTTGTACCTTTCTTATGGTTAAGGCAATAAGTATCATAATCGTCCTGAAACTGTAAAGCTTGACTTCGTGCTGTGTATACATCTGTACGTAAATTATGACGTCTCAAAATCGTATATATAATAATTGACTTATTATTAGGACTCCCTCGTTGGTCTCGCAGCATAAATGTGCGCGTGGGATTAGGAGGTCTCGGGTTCGATTCCCGGGTCGGGCAAAGTGTTATTGGGTTTTTCCGTTAAGAAATTCTCAGTAGCAGCACGGAGTCTGGTAATGTGCCCGGTACGGCAATAGGCTCGCCCCCTATTACGTGGGACCTTCAAAATTCATGGCGAAATGTGGGTGTAATATTACACCTCTGCCTGCCCCTTCGGAGTTACAGGC
Organism: Euclidia mi; assembly: GCA_944739405.2. NCBI lineage: Eukaryota > Metazoa > Arthropoda > Insecta > Lepidoptera > Erebidae > Euclidia > Euclidia mi. The sequence continues at coordinate 60,503,342 of OX123181.2, read as the reverse complement.
GTGAGACTATAAAAAAAAAATATTAGGACGATTATGGCGGTGTATGCTTTGCCCTGGTATTGCTCTACTAGGTTTAAGATAAATACATACATTTATATATCTACTTTGAGATTTTTTATACATAAAATGATGTTCTGACCGACATGTCATCAACTCATCACGGAGCCACGGTAATGTTACCGTGACAGAGCCGAAATTATTAATGCTAGAAATTTTGGACATTAGGTTCCTTAAATTACGTAGGACTACCTACTAATAAAGGAATTTTTATTATTGCACTCCTAAAGAAAAAAACGATTTTATTAGTGGCAAGAATTTGTTTAGTAATTCGCTGATTTTGAATCTACAACTATTTAAGCTAAGTGTTTGGTGTGCTTTTATTATTTAAGTGATAAAAATATTTTATGTAGGTAATATTAGCATGCTTTCAGGGTGCTTTGGTGTAAAGAGAGGATAAGATGGATTTAGTGTTTTTTACAGTACCTACTTAGTTTCTAGTTTCTTAATGAAAACATTTGAGGTCCGTATCACAAAATATCTACCGCACAATCTATTTGACGTAATGCTACCTGTCGACATTAGTACCTGGTAAATTTATTTTATACGTACATACTACAAATTTAGGATATTCATGCCTCGAAATACAGTGGTACAGAATTATACATGTGGTAAAAAAATTCACAAAATTAATTAAAACTTAGAATTAAGATGTAACTGTACATAGGTACCTTGTTATGGTTGCCTAACTTTATGTGATACATTTCAGTACATATAATTATTTTTAATTAAAACACGAAAAGTGGATGCCTATGTGTTTTTATTTCAAAACATACGTTTTTTTTTTAACATTGGTGTTCATTCAAAAAAAAAATCCCAAGTACCAACCCCATTCCATTCCCAGAAGTTCAAATTGTGGCTCACAGAAATAATTATCCTGTGTGGGAATTAAATTACACCCAGCTTAGTGCTAAATGGCAAGGTGTTCACTTGAACTTCAATTTACTCGAAACCTGCGGTCATTTTTGCGTTTTCATAACTAAAACACTTATACTGGGTAATGTTTTTTCATCATTTCACTTTGGCCCATCGTATCTAGCGTACAGACTCCTCTTATAACTTTGTACCTACTACTACTTACATATCTACATACAGTACAGCAGCGGATCCAGGATTTGATGTTAGGGGGTCTTTTGGTTGGGAGAGGAGGGTTTCAGGTTCATTTAGCTGCGAGGAGGAGAGCTTGAAAGTGGTGGAAGAAGTCCTTTGCCTTTGGAAAAAATCTGTTGGTTTTCGGACAACCTTAAGCCTCCTAGCCGAAACGAAACAACGAAATACATAGTAAATTGTAAAACTTATCTATATTACAACCTATAAAGACATTTACAACATTATCAATACTTAGGTACTAGTTAATACCTATACAAAACCGTAACCGCCTTATGACATTGTGTCAAATCCATCATCAGTCAATAGACAGAGTTCTGAAGGAACCGCTCATTGAGTTTTCTACGGCACTATTTTTCGGTTTCTTGCTCAGGTCTGCTTTCCAGTAGTTGTCGTTAAGAAATGATTTTCTGAAAATTAGGTAAATAAACTATTGGGATTGTCTGTTATTTCATCCTACAAGAAATTATGTGACTATTGTACGTGTGGGACTGAAAGATGTACGAAAAATAATATCCTCAAGAAATTCTAATTGCAATTACTAGAAACATAGAATTCTTGTTTATCCTCATAATTCGGTCGTTAATGTAAATAAGAAAACAGGTTCTTCTCTTTTACCTAACAAAATGGATCATTTTCTTTGGGTAATACAACCGATGATATAGGTATGTACGGTATTTGAGCACACTAACATATCCGAAAATGAACATGAATGTCTCCCCGCAGCCAAGAAGTGGTGCACCAATGCACGGCGTGCGGGCGCAGTGGCATGCTTGTATAGAAATCGCGCGGTCTCCGAACGATCAAAGAAAATATGAGTTCATGAGCACCACTTTTATCCGTTTAACTTTTATAAAATTACCTTTTGCTTTCAATATCTTTAACCCATTTATTGTGCTGATCGATTATGCTCTCAGGCGCCTCGCCGTCAAACTCGATGGGCAGATATTTCTTGTCTATAAACTTGTGTAAACCCATGTGATCGGCGTGGAAATGTACCTGAAAAAAAAATTTTACATGTGAATAAACTTATTTTTGTATAAAAAATTGTAGTTGTAACCAAAAGATAACAATAGTTTTTGTAGCATTGACATGCACATTGTGTATAATACTTTCATTTAATTAATAATCTATTATATATATATATTTACATGTGCATAGGGTTGCCACCAAGAGCTTAGGGTCCCAAGCCAACCTCACCTGCAAGTGGTGCACCTGCCGATCAACGGACGAGGCTCTGGCAAACAAAATATCCCGATAAGCGGCAATAGGCTCGCCACCTATTACGTAGGATCAAAACACTGGCGAAAAGTGGGCGTTTAATATGCCTCTGCCTACCCCTTCGGGGAAACAGGCGTGAGTCTATGTATGAATGTATGTATGTGTAAATAAAAACGAAAATAATAATATATAATGGCTGTTTAACCTCTTCATGGACAGTTGTTTGCAAGAGTTGAATCATAGTGATTGTGGATTAAGGATGAATGAGTAACTTGTCAATATATATAACCTGATCATCAGCATAAGGGAGGCATCCCTTATGCTGATAATCAGGTTATATATATTATTTAAACAACATCTGTGATGTTGTACTTTTTGCAGATGATACGTCACTTATTTTTAAAGTAGATAGGAATAGGAATCAATTTGATGATGTAAATAATGCACTTAATACAGGTTACACAATGGTTTACAGCAAACAACCTAGTACCCAATTCTAAAAAAACTAAATGCGTTAAATTTCTTAAGTTAAGACTGCACGGTTGGCGTAGTGGTTTAAGTGGCCGCCTCGCCGCTTGACACTGCGCTGAGTGTTGTGGGTTCGATTCCCACACGAGGCAACACTTTGTGTAATTCACAAATGGTTGTTTCGAGTCTGGGTGTTCATTGTGTCCGTTAGTTGTTTGTTTGTAAAGTCCCCCGCGACACAGGATTTAGTCCTAATGCGGGAGTTGTCTTTTTTTTAAAAAAAAAAGATAAAAAAAAAATTGCTTTACCTAACGTTAGACAACTGGGACCTAATATTATGCTAGATAGGGAGGAACTTGAGACAGTTGACTCTACAGTGTTTCTAGGCATTACATTAGATAATAAGTTACAATGGGGTGCACATATGTATAGTATGTCTCTCAGGAAAACTCAGTTCTGCTGCTTGTGCTGTCAGAAAATTTAGACAACTTACTGATGTGGACACGGCTCGTTTAGTGTATTTTAGCTATTTTCATAGTGTCATGTCCTACGGCATTTTGTTATGGGGCAAAGCTGCGGATATCCAGAATATTTTCGTACTACAGAAACGAGCGGTACGAGCAATATACATGTTAGGTGCAAAAGATACTCTTAGGGAACGCTTTAAGTCTATAGGGATTCTTACAGTAGCCTCGAAATTTTTATTTGCTAATATATTGTATATTAGGCAAAATATAGGATTATTTACTACAAAAAGTGACATACATAACATAAATACTCGAAACAGGCATAAGTTATATGCCCCTTATCATCGTTTACATAAAGTCCTAGCCCTACAAAAGAATTATTAATTCTTTTGTAGGGCTAGGTATTCGTATATACAATAAAATACCAATTAGTCTTCTAGAATCACCATTTAGTACGTTTAAAAGTAAAATAAAAGACTGCCTTATTAGGAAAGGTTATTATACCATTAATGATTATTTCAGTGATAAGGATAGATGGTCACTTACACTAGCCAACTCTTGATCTTTGTACTTATTCAGAATTTATATAGATACCTTGCTTCTCAGTTCTTTTTTATATAATATCTAGTTCATTTAAATAACTATTCATGTATTATTAGGTCATTCCACTTACTGCATTTACATTTGCATTGTTGTTCCACTAATTTTATTAAAATTTTGCTGTAAGATGAAGATAACTTGTGATCATGGGCCGTCACTTCTGTAGTTTCCATTTCCACCATAGTTCTGAATATGGTCGCGAGTTGCCTACATTATAAAACGTAAGTGGATGCTCCTGTTACACAATATTCACATTGGAAGGCTAATTAAATCACTTAATTTAGTAACTGCATTAATTACTTAAGGTAATTAAGTACAATGTGAAACAGTTGCAGCTCCTTACAAATATATAAATATGTACCATAATATTGGTGATTTAAAAGAGTGGCCACGAGTTTTATTTCCCGTTCTTTCTTGTGGTTCTACCTATTGCTTTGCGAACGAGGCAGTCAATGTAAATGTAGAAGCATTAAGTAATTCAATTTTCAAATTGACATTCATAAGCGTCACCTTGAGACCTAGATGAATAAATGATTTTGACTTTGACATTGACTTTATACTTGCGTCTTCAGCGGAGGAGTTGCAGGAGATGGTAACAATCATGCATGGTGCGTTAGAGAGGAAAGGAATGAAAGTAAATGTAAGTAAAACGAAAGTTATGGTTTTTGAAAAGGAGGAATGCGTTACGGCTTTTTATGTTATGATCGATGGACAGCGAGTGGAGCAAGGGAATGAGTTTGTATATTTAGGTACGCTGTTTACAAGAGATGGTAAGAATGTAGAAGATATTGAAAGAAGAGTCAATGCAGGTAATAAAGTGAACCGAGCTCTGAAGGCGTTTATGAATAGCCAAAACGGAGAGGATTAGAGGGGTGTTAGTACCTATGCTTATGTATGGTAGTGAAAGTTGGGTATGGCAGAAGAGTCATAAAAGTAGAATAAATGCTGTAGTAATGAGAGCACTGTGAAGTATGTGTGGTGTCTCTCTGACTGACAGAATAAAGAATTGTGTGATAAGAGAGTGTTGTGGGGTAAAAGAAGATGTAGTGACAAGCATCGAGAAAGGTATGCTAAGGTGGTTTGGGCACGTAGAGAGGATGGATGACGAAAGATTGACCAAGCAGATATATAAGGCAAATGTGAATGGGACAGGATGAAGGGGAAGACCTAGGCGAACGTTCTCTGTCCAGATTGGAGACATTAAAAAAACAGGACAGGTTAGAAATACCCTGAACAGAAGAGCATGCATAAGGAATCTGATGGGAGTGAGTGAAGCAAGAGAGATATGTCAGGATCGTTGCAAATGGCGTTCCGTAGTCTCTGCCTAACCCTCCAAGAAACAGGCGTGAGTCTATGTATGTAAAAATGAATCATCGAAATGTTTGTACAAACGACTGCACCAAATTGGATAAATCTTTCTCTAATGTGTTTGTTATTGTCAGGAGAAAGTTTATAGGAAACAAAAAGCAGAAATATATGGCAGTACGAAGTTCGCCGGGTCAGCTAGTATGTTATAAATATAATTTTTTTCGTCCAAACACACAAAAAAGTATATGAAATCAGTTATGAAATATCCGTTCTCTTAATAATAAACACAAAAAGATACACCAGAATTGAGAACATGCTACTATTTTAAGTCGATAAAAATATAGTAGGTAATTACCATTTTGCATAAAGACTCAGGCAGCCCAGGTTTAACCAGGTTATACATGTATTCGTAGAAAGATGGACAGTTGATCACGTGGACCTGCTTCAACCGCACCGGCATACTGTTCTGGAAAACCAAAGTGTCACTGTTAGTTTATGCTCTTTATAGTTCACTTTTGATTACAGGGATTTTTGTAGTGAGACGAGGTGTTTATGGTTTATCATCATCCTCAGTCCACTGCTGGACTAGGCCTCTCCTTTGAAAGGAGGAATTGGCCTACTATACCACGCTGGCCAAACGGTTTGGTATAGGGTTTGTATCAAGTTTTCCTTCTCTTACAGTGATGTTCTCTGCATAATATGCTCCCTCTGTCGGCTCTTACGACACCCGTGGGATGATATGGGGTGGTGACAATCCATATTCTTAATCCGTCACCACACGGGCAGTTTACCTATAGTTTATAGGTGACTAATATTGAAAACAATATTCTCATGATTAATTGAGACACTCACATATGCTTACATAGATAATGATTATAATAACGCAATGCAAAACTGATGAATCAAACCTGTTACTGACTGACTGACAGACACGCTACAGCCGAAACTATTGGGCGCAGGAAGCTGAAATTTGGCATGTACGTTCCTTGGGGACCGTAGGGGTGCACTAAGAAGGGATTTCCCGAAATTCCCACGGGATCGGCCAAAACGGGTAATTTAAAAAAAATGCAGGTGTAGCTGCTGGCGTCCTCTAGTTAATAAGTAAGAATGTAACTAGACTGTAGGTTTGAGAGACCGCCATGCCGCTTGATACTGTGGGTTCGATGCCCACACGCTAGGGCTTCGTCAGCCGATTGCCCGGGGGGCGGAGGGCAAGCAAGGTCTCCAGCCGATGGCCTAGAAGCCTAGATTCTTGTCCCGAGTCTGGGTGTACTTTGTGGCCGTTGGAGATATGTTTGAAAGTTCCCCGCGACCATAGAGCATATATATTTATATAGAAATAGAGGCGCATTTCTTATGGGCGCTCTGTAGACAAACTTTGTGACCCATATTGCCGTTTGGCGGCGTGGCAGTCGTGCTGTGACAGCTGTCACTACGAGTGCATGAGAGACGAACGTTTCTCCCGTGTATCTTAACTACGACAGCAAGAGAGACGGAGAACGACACCAGCGCCGCCAACGGCGCCAACTACGAACTACACTGACGACAGTCGCCAACTCGCCACTTGGAATCGGCACACGAAATCCTTAAGAAATGCGCTTATATATGTAAATCTGTATTCATTGCCGCCACACAGGATTATATTAGAATTGCCATTTAAAATAAGAAAAAGAAATAAAAAGAAAAAACTTACCAATAAAAATAGGACGAACTTTTGAAAATAGAAAATATTCGCCTTGGCCACAAGCGCTAGCGTGTACTGCTTTATGTCCAGGATGACAATGTGGTTCTCCGCTAAGACTTCAAACTCGTAATTGACCCAGTTATCAGCTAACATCCCGAAAGCCTTCAGACAGTCATAAAAGTCAAAGTTGTTAGGCACCTCAGTGATTTGATGAATCAGTATTTCATCGACACCAGCTATGTAGGATGTGACTGTTCTGTAAAGGCAAAATAGGAATCTGTATTTTTGAACAAGTTAATAAGAAAATTTAAACCAACCTGCAGTATACATAAGTAGTGCGTAGTGCTTATTTTAAAGGCTATGTAACTAAAGATGTGGGACGCAACCCAGCATGACTTTCGTTCAGAGAATGCGTGAAATGAACGCCAGTAGATATAATTTAATTTTTTTGAGTGTGGTAGGCAACATTTTTCGTATAATCTTAATTTTTATCTACACAGTATATTTTAATTATTTTGTGTGACATATCTGCTAAGTTTTTCGATAAAACATGTTTCATGGCTTTTAACCTCTTGCCATTAATACCTATTCAGGTAGATGTTAAGCAAACTAAGAGCAGTATAGTCATACCGTTATAAAGTTGCAAGTTAAATTAAATAATAAATGGCTAAGTATTCTTTACAAATTCGCGAGTGATCTGAACTTTTTTGGAGGCAATGAAATGAATATTGTGCTCCATGCTCCATTCATTTTATGCCTAACTAAAGATTACAGAATTAAGATCTTAATATTTTCAATGCTGTTCTCAAATAATTCATATGACATTGTTGCACAATTTAACTGTACCAGCTACAAGGTAACGAATTAACATAGTTCCTTACAATAATATGACATATCGGTAGTACTTAACTATTAATTGACGGCATTAAAATGTATAATGACTGTTATTTTGACGGAAATGAGACGTATAACAAAGTATATAATGAAATGAGACACTGTAGCTTGCAACATTGTAGTGCTTATTATTTGTAGTTCAATCTAAAGCGCTGGCATTTTCCTATAAAGAAAATAACTCAGAATGATAAATCAACTTTGATTTGAAGGCGTATGCTCGACCCGGGCTATAATGAAAAGTAATTGGATTGCTGCCGTAATAATGCACTATGATTGGGTCCCAAAATTTATACACGCGCTTTAATGTTTGATCTATAGAATACAAAATGTGACTTTCATTCCATGAGTGTCGTAAGAGGTAAGAGGAAAATACACAACCCCAATAGCATCTCTGGAAATAGACGGAAATTTCCACATCAAACCCTATACCAACCCTTCTGGCTAATGTGGTCATAGCAGGCCAAATCCTTAATTGAAATATTTTCCTCAAAGTGCTTGCGACCCTTATTAGAAGAAGCATATGTCCAATGGTGGACCACTAAAGGCTATATAATGATAATGAATTACGTCAGCTTCTAGTCTTGTGCGATGATATACATGTATTGCTATCTCTATGAATGCTCTCCAAGTCTCAATCATCAAGATGTGTAGGTAACTATACAGTATACAGATCACTTACGTGCTCGACATCATGACCTGTATTCTCTTTGACGTAGGGTCTCTGTTGGTGTATACTTCGGACATAATGGCTCGACCTGTACAAAACTCTTCGAGACATTTCTTCGTCCTCTCCAAGCTGCAGTGACAACTGAACAGGAACTTCCGTAGCACAAAATCGTCTGTAATCAATTAATTGAATTAATTGCGTCATTAGCAACTTTCTTGTATCAAACACCTTTTGTGAATCGACTGCTTGCTGGCTTGCTCAATTGGGGGAGAGTCATCAAGCCATTTGAAAACAGAACATCAAAATAAAATTCTGGTAATCTTTCTGCTATGTTTTGTTCGTTCGTAGCATATCTAGGTTTAGTTAGTAGGTATATATTGACCACGTGTTGTGCACGTGATATAAAAAACGTTGACTTATTAGTTTTTAACGATTAAGCTTCGAGACTGGGTGTGCTTTTTTTTTTGTTTGTTTGTGAAGCTCGAACGACCGATAAAGTCGGTGAGGCTCATAATGGGTAAGTCCTGGCTCGAGACGATATCGCTCTTGGCGTAATTAAGGGCGCCGACTACGGTGCGCAGTTCGAGTTACAGAACTGCTTACCGTTCTGGCGATCGCGCACACTGTGAGAGTGTACACACTCTTATTATGGATGCGAATTTGAGAGCGACCGGGATACAGAGCCGGGTTGAGACTACTTGATTCTCTTAGCAATCCACCCTTGTGAGTTCTATAAAGAAATTTCATATTGCTCAACGAGCAAGACATTTGAATGTCACAGCACAGCGTCAGCAAGGCGGGGGTAGAGATTGGCTGATCGGATTTGGTGCAAACGCAAATCCAGCACTGTGGGGATTTTTGCTGTAGAATACGTGTAACTGCCATTTGAAAGTGCCTGTGTTTGGGGATTGTAGCCACAGTCTTAACTTCTCGACGGGTTTAGAAGGCGTGGGAGACATTGAAGAATTGGGTTACCACGTACCATAAGGGTAAACTATTAGCTTATAAGATACTATGATATCGAAAGCCGTATAAACATCAGCTCTCAAATTTTTTATTTATAATGAAAAGATCTCAGTAGGATAAAAACTACATACTTACTGATAAGAGTATGTATTTTTCTAATAGATTTTTTGATGTTCTTTTAGAATTCAATTCAGAAATCGATTCATATTTTGACCTGCTCCATTTATTAACCATCGATTACGAAGTCAAGAATAACTTAGCCTTTTTACACTTCAAACGCAACAACGAATTAGTAATCTACCTTTGCAACCGGTTTTATAGCAAAAAATATAGTGAGAATTATTATTTAATATTAAGTCGTGTAAGATTACGCTCTATGTCATCGGTGGAGCTGCAGTAATGACAGTATACAGAATAATTTTAAATCAAGTTTGTAAGCTTCAAACCAAAAAATCGAACGTTACGTTGATGAGTATTGTTTTATTTGTTAAAGAAATAAAATAAAATACAATCTTTGCGAAGAGACGGAAAAATCAACATCAAACTCTATGACAACTCATATAACAACCAGCGTGTTTACGGTTACGGTTACTTACGGTTTACGGATTAGTTAATTTACTTTTAGGGTACCTTTTTTGGGTACTTTTTAGGGTACTTTTAGATAACTTTTAAATTCAAGACCGTGACCACGGTTCCTGTAAGGAAACTGAAACGTCGGCTAGTAATAATAATAAAAAATGTAGTTTTAGATCATTCGTTATAAAATAGAATCCGTAAACCGTAGTTCGATTTCAATGTGTAACATTCGCGTAAACCCAAGAAAATACTGTGGTGTAGTACCTAGTCCAAATCCTCGTTTTGACTGACAATGTGAACCTATTGTGACGAATATCAGGAGAGGCCTATGTCCGGCAGTGGACTGTGGAATGGTATGATGATGATATGATACAATAATTAAAGTTTGAAACGCACTTTCCAGCTATCTCTGTGTCACCTTTGACAGGTTGACTGCTAGAGAATGCATTGGGTATTAACTATTCATAATATCATCATCAACATCATCATCAGCCTGCAAGAGTCCACTGCTGGATATAGGCCTCTCCAATGGCACGCCACTGGGCCTGATTTTCGGCTTAAATGTGTCCAGCCGCTGCCAGCAACACGACAACTCCAATGGTTATCGGTTCTTTGACAAATGTGGCCGGCCCACTGCCACTTCAGCTTGCTAATTCTTTGAGGTATGTTGATTACCTTTGTTCTCTTAATATACAAAAAGATTAATTAATAAATAAATATTTATGTCGCCAGTTTCACTACGACCAAGCTTAGTATATTCTCAAACTCCTGCCATATAATTATTTTTTATGAAGTTGTCCCACTGCATTACTTCCTATTTAAAATGGCCTAATAAAAAAGATTGAAAACGACCTACGTATCTCGAATCGTAGACGTCACAGCAAGCCGTTAAAACAAGATAAAGCCACGGAAATCGTGAGGCTTTGTACCTATAACAGCAGCCACCCACACATAACAGACATACAAAATAACTTAATATGGTTTTAATACGTAAACCACGATCGCTACATCAAGCGCCTATAAAACCTGAGTTTATTTAATAGCCGCCTGTATCCTCGAAGGGGTGTAGGCACTTCGCCGTGAAATTAGTTTTAGGTCCCACGCAATAGGGGGCGATCATATTGCCGTTACCGGACACTTTGCCAGAATTCGGAAAAACCCAGTAACACTTTTGGCCGACCCGGGAATCAAGCCCGGAACCTCCTGAGCAGCAGACACATTCACTGGATCACGGAGGCAGTAAAGCAGAAAGCCTGAGTATTAGATGTATAATAATAGGTATATAGAATGAAAAAAATTAAGTATCACCACTTAATTACGCTATTAATTATGTGTATAATTGACGATGATAGGCTAAGATTGATCGGTTATCAAGACAGATGTTTCAATAAAAAAATGCATTTAAGTGTAGTAATTGGTATAACAGAATTGCTTTAATGATGGTATGGCCCATCATTTACTGAAAGTGTTACTGACAGCAGAGTAGAATTTGTGGGTAAGTATGTGGTTCACTAGAGCCAGAGTCCCTTAGGCAGTAATGCTCTGCTCACGTCAGTGGTATTGCGTTGCTGAGCATTAAAATGGCAATAGTTGTTTTCTATCTGCCCAACACAATGCTTCAACTAATTCGGCTATATATTTAATGGTTACTGCAGTGAAATCTGTCTGCACGGGTAATAAGGTGGAGCGAACACGGTGGGCTTTGCTGAAGCACATTACACAAGCTAGGCGAACTAGCTTTACTATATTTATGTTCTTGTATCTCCAAACAACACGTATAAACTCTTTCCTATGTGCTACATAAAGGTTAGGCAGATTGGATGCCTTTACATATGTGATACTTAAATCTCAACAAATTTAGAGAGGAATCTACTAAAGCAAATACAATTTCTATGCTATTATCACAGTACTGCACGAATGCCATAAGCGATCTCGCGAAGATCTCGCCGAGTGCTGTGAGTTATGCCCACACCACAGAATATATAATTAGTACCTACGTCCACACTCGTGTGAACTACAAATTGTTGTACTGTCTGTGAGTTTTCGTGTCCCCAGTCCCCACTGGTTAAATATATATAGAGCAATCGCGAAACGTACTTTTTTCCTAACTCACCTATCCTGTTTTAAAAACAAAAAAAATATTTGGATGCTAGAAGTAAAGAAAATTATTGATCTTGCACGTATACATGTAAAAACATAATGCCTAGCAGTGACGCAATATTACAAAGTGTGTAAGCTTTTTAGGGTTCCGTAGTCCACAAGGAACCCTTATAGTTTCGTCATGTCCGTCCGCAGCTTAGCTCAAAGTCGCCTGGTGCTAGAAAGCTGATATTTGACATGAATATAGACATAAGATATTGCAACAAAACTGTAGAATAAAATTTTGGAAAATATTTTTTTTAAGGGTATCTCCCCTACATATATAGTGAGGTTAAATTATTTTTTGGTTGAGTACCCCATCATGTGGGGTATCATTGGATAGGTTTTAAAAAAATATTATTAGTTTGCTCAAATCATTTTTCGATCAAGTGATTGGTTTGTCAAATATCAAGCTTTGAAGTGAAAAAAATTGTTAGACTCAAGTGTCCCCCCCTTCTGCCGGCTAAACTATTAATTTGGAAGAGGTGAAAAAAATCACAAATGTAGTACATTTAACGAATTTAAAAGGAAAACTATCACGGCTAAGTAGATATCACTAGTTTACGAGTAATCGTCGGTTAACTTATAAATACCTATTTCTGTGAGTTTACATTGATATACGTACTTTGGTATGTAATGTTAAATGTACTACAGTACTACGTATGTATAGTAGTAGTATATCTTGGAAACCACATTTTATGTTTACAATACATAACTGGATACATACCTAGTATTTTTCTAAACAAAACTTAGGTTCTTATAATAGTGTTATTAAAAATATTTTTTCAGCAAAATAAACTGTCGGATTTGTTGTACATTAATACCCTTTGCAGCAAGTCATTATGGGCAACTACGGAACCCTACATTGCGCGTGGCCCGACACGCACTTAGCCGGTTTTTTACAATGGTGATATTATGTTATGCACAATTCGTAATACTTGTAAATCTAATTGTTTTGATCCTTTGTCCTACATTTGATGACGTGATATATAATTTGCATTTCCGCGTTTTCCGATTATTTATTTTTTCAGCTGCTTATTAATACACACAATGATCTTTTGTTTAAGAACAGTACAGGTACCCTCTATGTGCAATTAATTATCATTAAATCATTAAACCTCGTGACATTGGCCTTCATATTTATTTGAAGTACTTATATAATGATTAAAAGGCAGCGATTGCTTAGTGGATACTACAGACACAATATACAAAGATAAAATATAGATGTAGCCCAAATATTACAATATGTTTAAATTTAGATTATGCCTAATGCTAATTAACGTAATTATAACCTTTGCGCACTTGTTTAAACGAGAAACAATAGAACATTTTGGTCTGTGAATTATTATTATGACGCTTATACCTACACGTTTATGGTCAATAAACGAGTAGGTATAAGTTTTAAAAATAGAATTAAGCGTATTACAATAATATCTACATCAATTTGTTTATTAGTTTTTATTAGTTCTACCTACCTATTTTTATATTATCTGTTACGCTAACACTTAACTTTAAAAGTGCATGGTGCATATTCTATTAATATGTACCTATGTATAATTAAATATGACAAGAAAAACATAGCCGCGACTGTTGCCATATTATTATTTAAAATGGTTTTATTATAAAACCACGTCTAAAGATATTAGCATATATTAGTCTATGTAAATAAGGACAAAATTACATATGACAGAAAAATGCAAGTTTTTGTACGTTTATTTTTGTTCAACAAATCCCGTACCATGAATCATTATGTGTCACGGGGGACTTTACACATTCGAAATGATAATACGTGGATTACACGAAGTGCTGACTCATGTGGGCATCGAACCCACGGTACTCGGCACAGTGCTTAGGCTGAAGCCAGCGCTTCAACCACTAGGTACGATGTATCTGCAGCTTTGATTATATAAGTTTACTAGACGTCGCGAGCGGCTTCGCCCGCCTCAATTATACATAAAAACCTTCCTCTTGGATCATTCTATCTGAAATAAAACGACGTATTCCCAGAGACGAGTGGCAAAGACTGACAATGTTTTATTTTGAACTATAGGAGTAAACACATAATTCAAAGTACCTACATGTCTATATGTCTACCGAAAATAAAAAACAGATGGCTAGTACGATACATGGCCAGTGCTAATACATACTGTGTAGATATTAAACCTTCAACACTATCTATTAAAAAAACGCATTTAAATCCGTTACGTAGTCTTTAAGATTTAAGCATACATAGGGACAGACAGAAGACAGAGTCTGTTTTATACTATGTAGTGATAATCAATAGTCTGCAGCTAATAGGTTTAATTATATCTGAGACCTTAAGTGGGCTCGTAAAGAAATTTTCTCACTTGCGTAGTTTTGTCATCTTTTAAGTATCTCTTTTCCCTTTTGTATTGCTGTTTGGCTACTTTACCATGTAACCTAGAGACAAGCGTATAAATATGAGAAATTGTTACTATATCTTGTTTAATATATCTGTGGATGCAAGTGTATCTAAATGTAGGTCTTCAAGAGCTGTCTAAGTGCGGTTTGCAAAACAATCGTTTTTATAGACAATGCGAATCGCTAATAATGTTTGCTGTAATGAACGTATGGTACAAATACAATATGCATGGTTTTCTTTGATAACAGACTTTGTGTTATTTTCTTCGATAGCAGATGATCTTGGGGCACGGCAGTGCCAAGTCGAGCAAAAAAGCGACACGGCCGTACCATCCTTTTCTCGAAGCAGTTCAGGCCATTTTCGACCCCATTATGGCCGAGTCAACCTATTTATTTAAAATCCGGCTTGGTATTATATGGATCGCACAGCTTCATACGGTAGAAGAACTGAGTTGCGAGACTTGGTTTTTTTGCATTATTTATATTACATGCCTATATGATGATATTATTCTGTATTAATTGCTGTTTATAGAAAATTCAAATATTTCATTCCCCACGAGTGATTTTGTAGTAGAAGTTTAGGGAAAAATATTAATATTGTACTGATAATTGAGTATTGTTTTGTACACAGGTACTTACCGAATGTTTTAGGCATATATGGTTCCTTGTTAATCCAGTCTTTGATGGCCTCCAAATCTCGATCACTTACTTGAGACATCTGAAACATAAATATGAAATTGTTGGTCTCTATGCCCCCAGTATTATATGAAATTAGCACAAGATATCGAACAGA
The DNA here is from genome assembly GCA_944739405.2 of Euclidia mi. Taxonomy (NCBI): domain Eukaryota; kingdom Metazoa; phylum Arthropoda; class Insecta; order Lepidoptera; family Erebidae; genus Euclidia; species Euclidia mi. Next base: position 60,488,013 of record OX123181.2, on the reverse strand, counting down.
AGAATTATAAAATTGTAGATGGTATTTTTTTTATAGACTCATGCCTGTATCCCCGAAGGGGTAGGCAGAGGTGTAATATTACACCCACATTTCGCCACGAATTTTTAGGTCACACGTAATAGGGGGCGAGCCTATTGCCGTTACCGGGTACATCACCAGACTGCTGCTACTGGGAATTCGGAAAAACCCAGTAACACTTTTGCCCGATCCACTGGACCACGGAGGCAGTCAGAACTGAATCGAATTTTGAATTCTTCTTGAGCAGTTATACCTAATATTACCTAGACATAATTGCTGAGTGGCAATGCTGTCTGTCTGATCATAGGCAGACATAATTGCTGAGTAGCAATGATGTCTGTCTGATCATATGCAGTGATAGCCTAGTGGAGATACCAACGGCCAGTCATGCAGAGGGTATCGGGTTCGAATCCACGGTGCGCACCAATGACTTTTCTATGCTATTAAACTGTTAATTATCGCTTGCCCCGTGCCTCGGAGAGCACGTTAAACCGTCGGTCCCGGCTGTCATGAAGATCATTTACAGTCGTTACAGGGAGTCAGTACCCTCAAATAAACTGATACTGGTCTAAAACCATGGAATATTGCTAACTCTTTGGGTTGCGGAGGTCAAACGGCAGTCGCTCTGTGGAAAAGTTGATATTCTGTCATATGTATCTGGTAACTTGAGTGCAACCGGGATAACGCTAGGACGATGATGATGATGACGAATAATGTCTGATTTTATTAAATCAATGTAGAGACCTAGAGACACAATGTTGTTTCTTGTGGTGTAGTAAGAACTACGTTGTTTTTTATACTGAACGTCACACCGCTAACGTGACAATAAATATGATTACCTGTTTTTTAAAAGCGTCAATCATGACATGAACTTTTTTTGCGAATATTACATCAACTAAAATTGTTACGCTTTTTATTTTATTTGCGTCTGAATATCTGGCCACCACTTTCAGAGCACCTGAAGGCCTCTTACATGCCCTTACGATTCTTGTCCAGAGCCAAGAACCGCGACCAACATCTTTACCTGCTCCTCGAAGCATGGTAGCGCTCAGATGTATATGCCACACGCGGTCTGTGCAAGCGCTCTACCAACTTCGAACTATTTCGACCGGCAAGCCAAGATACACTACGAGCGGTAATATGCTGTATCACTAATTCACTACTACTCTGTATCAAGTTATAACGATTGAAGTTATTTTCATTTACAAAAAAAAAGAATTTGGCATTTCAAAAAGTTGTTATTTAAAGGGGTCGTACCAGTAAAATCTTGGTTAGTTTTAGGTGGACATGACGTCCCCCCCGTTGGATCTCCACCTTGTCGTGGTGGGGGGCTCAGTAACCGTGGTTAGGTCACCCACGGTGAAGCTAAGCGAGATCCCAGAAGTGGACGCTCCGCGTGGGCTTAACGGAGGCCTGCGCAGAATGCGTCCAATGGTGCGGGTGCGAAAGACAGTTCTTCTGTCCCTCGCAGTCGGGCGCGGTCGCGGGAGAAGAGGCGTGTCGGTGTTGCGTTGCGGTGGGGCCGCAGAGGAAGAGGAGATGCGGTGTTGCGTTGCCATCCTCCCTATCCTCTGCGGCCGCTGGGTGTTTTGGCGGCGGAGCCCAACACCTTCATCCGCCGCCAAGGGGATTTTGTTCGGGGCCCGCCTGACCATCTGGCGGGTCAATACCCGTCGGGGGGTAGCGAGGAATGCTTCAGCGATACCCGACCCTCCGACACACAGGTACATGAGGAAATTAGCGAGGAATGCTTCAGCGATACCCGACCCTCCGACACACAGGTAAATGAGGAAAAAAAAAACGTGGACATGACGTAATAGCTCTGAGTTAATATCCTGTTCTGTGTTCTTATAAAATTTGATTAGATTAAAATGTATCAAACTTTAGCGCGTGTTGAATATAAGTAATAGATGTCTACCTATATCATTGTGAAGAGTTTTATATCTGTTACTCATATAAATATAACATAATACAAATCTAGCTAATAATTAATATTTTGACCTTTACGCTGAATGATACAATGCGCCATAACGTGACAATTAAATGTCGTTGACGACAAGAATGTTAAGAAGTTATAGCGACATTATCTACTAATTAAAATAATTCACTACACATAATTGTAGTTTTTATAAGCAAAAAATAGTATATAGCTGCAGAAGGAATGAAGACACAACTCTACTAATTTCTCAAGATAGTTACCATGAAGGAACAATACTAAAAAACAGTTACTGCATGGAAACGACTTTACTGGAAAGCATTTTGACCAGTGAAGCTGGGGCGGCTCCAATGTAGGAAGGAAGGGGGTACGCTCTCAACAATATAGGCCGTCTTTATTTTTGCTCCGTAAAATAATTACAAAATGTTGTGAATTTTCTTATTACAATGCATATAACTAGTTTAAAGTTTAAACAAAGACTGTAGTTCGTATTTGTTATTATTTTCAAAGCAATAAAGCGTGGAAAAAAGTGTTTATTTACCTAAAACAAAAACTTAAAATTTGGATAGTGGGCCAATTTTTAGTTATGAGATGCTAAAGGTCCACCGTCCACGGGAACAATTTCCATACATGTTCTAAATGCGTCCCCTAGTGGTCTCTGCCGATAGCTGAATATTTTGGAAACTTTAAAGCGTCTGGTAAAAATTACCGCCGCCGAAATGAGTGCGACAGTATTATTTATAAATGTCTAATAATATTTTCGAAAACATATATAAAAATCAGGACTGAGAATTTTAGAAAAGTTAGTACCTACTATTTTTACCTAACTTTAGCACTTCGTACCAAATAAATTGGCCAAGTGCGAGTCAGACTCGCGCACGAAGGGTTCCGTACCATCATCTATAAAAGAAAATCACGTTTGTTCTATGTATACTTAAATATTTTTTAAGATCCTATCTGTTTATTAAGATCGAGAAAAAAATTGCTTAAACATTTCTGGCGAAATGTAAAACATGTGGAAAGTTCATAGCCACAAATAACTGTATAAAATGTACATGCGCTAACGTGCCTACCTCAACAACAGCGCCTTTATCCTGGCTGTGACGTGTAATTCGTGTGTATCCCGAGACGACGTATTTCATACTCCTAGGAAGGCATCGATATATAATATGTACTAATATACTAGTATGTCACTGTAGGAAGGTAACCGCAGCACGCACAAGTGAACATTTGACAAAAGAAGTCGATTTACACAAAAATGCACAAGAGACCTCATTAATGGCAATTCGAAATCTCAGAAATGAACTTGGTGCTTTGAGGACCGAATTTCGAGAATTTAGAGACGAGATGTCCGGGCTTAAAGAATCCGTCAAAGAATGTAATGAACGAGTGGATCTTCTGGAGGGTCGCATCGGTGTAATAGAAGAAAAGTTGAGTCAGCCAGAGGTCCCACGTTTGGCACAACTGGAGTCAACAATCAACGTACTTAAGCAGCAACTTAATCAGCGAGAACAGGAGGCCTTGCTCAACGATATACAGATTTCTGGCGTTACAGAGACGAAAGGAGATTTTTTAAATGTTTAATGTTAATGCCGTGAAACTTGACATAAGACTCGAAATACATGACGTGGTCGACGTGAAGCGTGTTGGCGATATGCCGAGGGACCGTACAGATAGTGCGCCGAGACCGCGAATTATTGCAGTTCGGTTGGCGAGAAGCGCGCTACGTGTGATGCTGTCCTGCGTGCAGCGCGTTCACGGCGCGGTCTGTCTACTGGAGATATCGGAGTGTCAGGTACGCCCAGTGGCGTTTATATTAACGAGCGTCTGACAAAAATAAACAGGGAGTTATTCATAAAAGCACGGTAGCGAATTGTTTAGAGAGGAAGTATACATGGTCCAAGGATGGAAGTATACTTACACGCATGAAAGAGGTCAAACCGGAACTATACAGTTTCTTCAGAATCAGATATAACACGAATTTTTTGGCGACCAATGAGTTTGTTTTGTACCGGTTTTATTTGCTATCAAATTTTATTTATTCATTTGCTACTTTATTCCACTTTTGGAAATATTATTATTCTATTTGCATTGTTATTATAATAATAACAATGCAAATAGAATAATAATATTATATTAATATTTAGAACTAGCCGTTTCCCGCGGTTTCACCCGCGTCTTGAGTGAAATCATTGCGTACCCGAAAAACCCAAATATCTAAGGACCCCTATTTTTTGTAAAATAAAATTATAGCCTATGTTACTCGCAGATAATGTAAGCTACATTATCTGCGAGTAACATAGGCTATAATCTAATGGTGAAATAATTTTTGAAATCGGATTTGTAGTTTTTGAGTTTATCCATTACAAACAAACAAAAATACAATTTTTTCCTCTTTATAATATTACTAGCCGTTTCCCGCGGTTTCACCCGCGTCCTGAGGGAGCTACTTCACGTACCCGAAAAACCCAAAATAAAATATAGCCTATGTTACTCACAGATAATGTAGCTTTCTAATGGTGAAAGAATTTTTAAAATCGGTCCAGTAGTTTTTGAGTTTATCCATTACAAACAAAATACAAAGTTTTCCTCTTTATAATATTAGTGTATAAGTGTAGATTTCACATGCTTATTATTCTTAGTACAGTTTATAATGCAGCAATTAAGAATTTATGTTATTGTACTTTAATAATTGTATGTTGTTTACTTGTTAATTCTATTCTGGATGTTACTTCAAATTTTCGCTACTATGGCTCTTATTAACATATTAAGAAATATAATTGAAAATCTGTTTGTATGTAGTTATTTTGTTAAATTTATAATATTCTGATGGCAACTAAATATTTGAAGTTAGGTTTTTTGAACGCTGGTTCACTGGGTACTAGACATGATGAGTATATTATAGCGGCTGTGGAACAGCGGAACTTCGATATAATTGCCATAAATGAAACGTGGTTGCGTCCGGGTGAGGAGGGGCGGTCACCTTAGGTACCTGGGTATCGGTTACGACATTTACCGCGATCTATAACTGTAAAGTTTTGAAGGGACGTGGTGGCGGCGTAGGTTTAATATTAGGAAATGGCTGAATGTACGTAGCCATTCACACCCTGTCGACCCGGTACATGTTGCAGTGGAACAGATGTGATGCACTTTCAGTGCGTTTAGATCCAGGTTGGCTCTATAGCCAAGGTGGACCACACGCGGTACCTATGTACCGCGTATCGTCCACCGTGGCAGGATGTCGATATTTTCAAAGACGCCATTTCAAACTCTTTGAATTCCTTGGGCCAATACGACTATACAGTCTTGATGGGTGACTTCTGACTCTAGGGTTGGCAAATTGAAGACCTTTCTCGACTGTCTTAGTTTAAGTCAATTTGTCAATGAGCCTACCCATCTTACTGTACACGGAGACACTTTGATACACCTTATCTGTACAAATACGCGAACGCGCTCAGTGACGATTGAAATGATACCTAATTTGGGTGCACATGCACTTGTTTCATGTGAAATTAATATGAAACGAAGCATAGTCGCTACCAAAACGATTACAGACCTTTAAAAGATTTCAATACCAATTTTCGAACAGGATCTGAAAGGCGTAAACTGGAATGAGATTACTGAATTACTTGATGGGAATCAAATGATTGGGGGTTTTGATTCGAGCTTGCTTCTGCTAATGGATTTGCATGCACCAGAGAAAAAATGTGTACTCAGGGAGAATTCTAACCCGTGGTTAACTAATAATATAGTTAACCACGGGTAAGGTAAGTTCATGATGCATTTAAGGAACCAAGCTCCTTCTCAGTACTGCAAGAACAAAAACAAGATAGCAAGTTCACCTACTATAAGGAGTTAAAAGCTTTGGTTAATAAATCAATATTTCACGAGAAGGTGGCATATTTTGACCACAATATAAACAGTCATATAAGGGACTCTAAGGTTCTGTGGTAAAATCTTAATTCAAAATTGCTTCCTCCTAAAGAAATTGTCCATGTGGTGACGGATTAAGAATATGGAATGTCACCACCCCATATCATCCCATGGGTGTCGTAAGAGCCGACAGAGGGAGCATATTATGCAGAGAACAGCACTGTGCTCAAAACTCAAACTCAAACTCAAAATCATTTATTCATTTAGGTCACAAAGTGACGCTTATGAACGTCAAAGATTAAAGTTAATTACTAGATGATTCTACATTTACATTTACTGCCACGTTCGCAATGCAATAGGTAGAACCACGAGAAAGAACGGGCAATAAAACTCGTGGCAGAGAAGGTAAAGATGGTAAGAGAAGGAAAACTTGATACAAACCCTATACCAACCCGTTTGGCCAGCGTGGTATAGTAGGCCAATTCCTCCTTTCAAATGAGAGGCCTAGTCCAGCAGTGGACTTTTAAAGGCTGATCATGATGAAAGAAATTCTAGAGTTACCTTCGCACTCGAATGACCATGTTAACATTTGTGACAGTTTTCTAAACGTACCAGGAGACAACACTGTTTCTATTAGTTATTTAACATATTTTGAACTTACTAGACATAAAGACTCTGAGTTTTATTTGAAGCCAGTTTCGAAAACATAAGAGGCAAAAATTTTGAGAAGCATAAAAACTAAAAACATGGGATATGATAATATCAATATTGAAATGGTTCTCATGACACTACCACTGACTTTGGATTTGTTGACAGCGATCGTTAACAGATCAATGCTTACTGCAATCTTTCCTGATTCGTGGAAAATTGCTAGAGTTCGACCGTTGCCAGAAAAACAAAATGCTAGTGACACCAAGCACTTTAAACCGATCAGCATACTATCCGTACTTTCAAAATTGCTGGAGAAAATGGTGTATTCGCAGCTAACTAAATAATATTTGGAAAAAGTTAGTATCCTACTTGATGGTCGTAGTACTAATACGTCTTTATTAGAAGTGACAGACAATACTTTGTCTGCTCAAGATGATGGCATGTGCACGATTTTAGTATTAATTGATTATTCACGTGCATTTGATTGCATAAATATGCCGCTACTTCTTTCGAAGATGGCTTTTTACGGATTTAGTAACGACACGGTGAAGTGGTTCCATAGCTATTTGTATACCTAACCGTAAACAATACGGTGAACTCCAAAAGGTTGATGGTATCATATCAGTGTTACTTCAAGGAAACGATGCGTGGAAAGAGGAGTCCCATAAGGAGCCATATTAGGACCCATACTTTTCATTACGTATTATGCAGATCTAGCTAACAAAATAAGGAAATGTAACCATCATTTCTATGCTGATGATACTCAGGTTTATATTTTGTTAAAACCCCAAGAATATGAAAGTGCGTGGAAAATATTGTACTGTGGTCCAGAGATAACTGCCTCGTACTTAATCCCATCAAGACAAAGTATATATATGTTGTTTGGCACAAGGACCCAATTGAATGCAGTTTCACCTAGCAACTATCATATAACCATGTCGTAGAATAAGCAAATAGTATGATGTACAAGTTCATATCTACAAGGTTAGCATATTTTCTAACAAAATCTTCACAACAAAAACCTACAGTACGAAGAATTCACAAAAAATTAATACTGGATAAGTATTACTTAACATCAGTGTAACATATTATAAAAAACTAGAGGATGCCCGCAGCTACGCCCGCCAATTTTATTTTAATTTAACAGAAACACTGTTGACCGTGTGGTGACGGATTAATTATCATCCCGTGGGTGTCGTAAGAGCCGACACAGGGAGCATATTATTATGCAGAGAACAGCACTGACAGAGAAAGAAAACTTGATACAAACTCTATACCAACACGTTTGTCCAGCGTGGTATAGTAGGCCAATTCCTCCTTTCAAAGCAGAGGCCTAGTCCAGCAGTGGACTGTTAAAGGCTGACGATGAACTGTTTCTGCCTGTTACTGGGGCATTTCAAAAAATCCTTTCTCAGTGCGTGCCTACGTTCCCCAAAGACAATGCATGCCAAACATCTTCTTACACGCAATAGTTTGGCTGTGCAGTTTTTTTTTTGACGTTTGGAGGAAGCTTACAGTTTGCGGCGTTCCCTAGGCCGGAATTAAGGGGCTCGGCTCAGGGGGACTTTGAGACTCCCCAACGAGAAGCGCTGGAATTACTCACTAAAGCCATCATGGTGTTCCTTATGGTGTTGAATGGCGGGGCCACGGGAACAGCGATAGCATTACTATCGCGACCCCGCCTGTGCAGTCTGTCAGTAAATCAGTAACACAAGAATTTTATGTACTTATACATATTATTATTATACTATTATTGTTCTTACTCACGTTTTTATATTTATTCTTTTTACTAAGTAATGAAATAAAAAGGCAACAGAATAAAAAATAGAGTTACGTAACTCCAAAACAAAAATGTTTAGAAGCTTGTATAGCTTCTAAACATTTTTGTTTAAATAAGGATAAGTATTATTTATTTTTACATTTTTTTAAACACGTACCTAAATTGCATTATTACAAAACAAACTTTACAACCCGTACTAGATGATAATTACATTTTTGATATAACGATATTTTGGTACGTTGTTGTTTAAAATAATGACCGAATACTTAATAAATATGAACTGGCAGAACTCGTTCATCAGAAAATGTGCGCATGGATCTGCTTTTGTCACAGAACATTATTATTAGAGCGTTTAATGGGTAAGTATATCTTGTTATATCCAAATATAAATAACACAACATAAGGTAAATACAACACAACAAAATAATAAATAGGTATAGTTTGGTAACTTTACCTATACTTTTGGGAGAACATAGATATTTTGAAATCCCAGACAGACAATTCAATCTATTTATATTATATTTACTGTTTTATAATATGTATAGATTTATAGATAAGTACCTAGATGACAAAAATGTAGTCAACACATACTATAATACACTAGGTTAATTTTCGCTCGACACTTAGCTAAATAAAAGTTTGAAGGTTGTTGGAGACATACTTTATTACTATAAATAAATAGTCTAAGAGCCAGTGTTCCGCAGACTTACAGTATAGTAGCAAACTCCATATTAATGCTAGTTATACTAATTCATCTGCCGTAGATCAAATGGGGGTTCACAATTCCCATAGAGAGTTCCTTTAGGCGTGCCTAGAAATCGAAAAGCATGAAGCTTTTCGATTTCTAGGCACGCCTAAAGGAACCCTCTATGGGAATAGTGAACCCCCAATAGATCTTCGGCAGACTAATGACGGCAGATGAATTAGTATAACTAGCATTAATATGGAGTTTGCTACTATACCGTAAGTCTGCGGAACAGTGGCTCTCAGTCTAAAACATGTCCATTTACATTTCGGTATTGAATAGGTAGGTAATCAACTTATGACATTATCAAAATCTCAAGTGAAAATTAAAATAAAAAGACATATCTTTGTATAACATTTTTATTTGTCTGATGTGTTTATAAATATTCACATCTGATAAAAACTGTATCTATTTACTACCAAATTTTTTTGCAGATGATGTAGGTATTTATGCGTAACATTTAAATAAAAAATGTAACGTGTAGTTAACAAAATCATGTTTAACGCAAGTTAACAATAGCACTGTTTTTGTTTTTATTTTTCTTTTTGTTACTCAGATAAGTTAAATAACGAGATAAAACCCTGTTATGTTATTAACTGCTTTCAGACTATAACTGAAAGTCAAATACTTTTTTATTAAGAAATTTAATAGTCTATGTACCTACATAGATATAGCTATGTTACGTATGGTTGTTTCACTTTATAAAGTACTAGAGGGTGCCCGCGATTATACCCACGTTATTTAAGGCTACTGCTCTGCTCCCGTCGCTCATAGCGTGATGCTATATAGCCAATACCCTTCCTCGATAAATGGGCTATCTAACAGTGAAAGAATTTTTCTAATCGGACCAGTAGTTCCTGAGATTAGCACGTTCAACCAAACAAACTCTACAGCTTTATATATTAGTATAAGATAAGATATATCATTCATACATACATAGACTCACGCCTGTTTCCCGGAGGGGTAGGCAGAGACTACGGAACGCCATTTACAACGATCCTGACATACCTCTCTTGCTTCATCCACTCCCATCAAGTTTCTCATGAATGCTCTTCTGTTTAAGGTACTTCTGATCTGCCCTTTTTTTAGGATGTCTCCAATCTGGTCAGAGAACGCCCGCCTAGGTCTTCCCCTTCGTCCTGTCCCATTCACACTTGTCTTATATATCTTCTTTGTCAGTCTTTCGTCATCCATCCTCTCCATGTGCCCAAACCATCTTAACATGCCTTTCTCGATGCTTGTCACTACATCTTCTTTTACCCCACACCACTCTCGTATCAAACAATTCTTTACTCTGTCGGTCAAAGACACATCACACGTACTTCTCAGTGCTCTCATTTCTACAGCACTTATTCTACTTTCAAGTCTCTTCTGCCATACCCAACTTTCACTACCATACATAAGGGTAGGCACTAACACCCCTCTATGCACAGCCAAACGCGCCTTTTTGGACACGTTTTAACTGTTCATAAACGCCTTCAGAGCTCCATTCACACTATTACCTGCATTAACTCTTCTTTCAATATCTTGTTCATTCTTACCATCGCTTGTAAACAACGTACCTAAGTAAACAAACTCATTCACTTGTTCCACTCGCTGTCTATCGATCAAAACATTACAAGCCGTAACGCCTCCTTTTCAAAGACCATAACTTTCGTTTTACTTACATTCACTTTCATTCCTTGCCTCTCTAACGCACCATGCATGATTGTTACCATCTCCTGCAACTCCTCCGCTGAAGATGCAAGTATTACCTGATCATCAGCATAAAGGAGGCATTTGACGAGTAACCCATTCTTCCTTAATCCGCAGTCACTATGTTTTAAATCTTGCAAACAACTGTCCATGAAGAGGTTAAACAGCCACGGCGACGCTACACATCCCTGTCTAACACCTTTCTCGATGGTAAACCAGTCAGTGTATGCCCCGTTTATCCTCACACAAGCTCTAGAATCCTCATAAAGGGATTTCAGAGCTCGAATGAGGCTGCTGTCCACCCCATTCATTGACAACACCGACCACATTTCATTCCTCACCACTTTATCGTAAGCCTTTTCCAAATCCACGAATGCGTAGTAGACCTTTTGACCTTTGGCCAAAAACTTTTCGGCTATGCTTCGCAAGGAAAAAACTTGATCCGTACATCCCATACCCTTTCGGAATCCCGCTTGTACATCCCATATTTTCTTGTCGGTTACTTTCATAACTCTTTCAATCAGTACCTTTGCAAACAATTTGAAGACAATGCTGAGAAGGCTAATGCCTCTATAGTTTTTGCAGTCTTGTTGCGAGCCTTTTCTTTTATAAAGAGGCACAACTACAGCTGTGGCCCAGTCATTAGGTACTCGGCCGGTGCTCCAGCACAAGTTATATAACCGCTGCAACTGACCAACTATGATGCCCTGTCCAGCCATCAGCATTTCGACTGTAATCCTATCATATCCTGCAGCCTTACCTACTTTCATACTTCCCAGTACCTTCACGATCTCATCCACGCCAATAACGCTTTCATCATTGCTATCGTTACCATTCATTTCATCTATCTGTGTCTCTATCGCCGTTTTTTCAAATGACCCTTCAAAATACTCTTTCCATCTCTTCAGCACGCACGATTCACCATTCACTATCCTTCCATTCTTTTCGCTGATCGATGTGTATTCTGAGGATTGAGTTCTTCCTCGAACTGCACGAACGGATTTCCAGAAAAACTTAATGTTTCTCCGGAAATCGTGAGATAATCTGCTATCAAACTCATCTTTCTTTTCCTCTTTTTTCTTTTTAACCATTTCTTTCACTATTCTATTTGACCTAACAAACGCCTTTCTTGCTTCGTCTATGTCCTCGCTTGTTGCTTTTCCCATTCTTTCATTTGCTCTGACAGCCAACCAATCTAACCAAGCTTTCTTCTTCTCTGGCACTGCTGATTGTACATCCTTGTCCCACCATGTATTCTTAACCTTTCGTATTTTCCTTCTCTTGATCACACCACATACTTCAGACGCTACACATACTACCTCTTCTTTAAAGGACTGCCACAATTCGTCCATATCATTTATGCCATCGAATCTCTCAAATCTTGCTATCAATCTTCGTTCATACTCATCTTTCACATCTTTCTCTTGTAGATTTTCTACTTTTATTCTTTTCAAGACTCTATTTTCGTTATGCTCTCGGTGTCGCCATCCTTTAAAGAGCCCACTTATCAAGCAAGAGCTCAACACCAGAAGTGGTCTGTGTGGATGCTGATACCTCGATATACCCTTGTATCCAACACATTCTTTCTCAATCGTTGATCTACTATTACAAAATCAATCATATTTCTTCTAAAATTTTTCGCCTCACGCGTATACATATATATCCTTTTGTGATCAAACATGGTGTTTGTCACATAAAGGCTCCACTCCAAACAAACCTCAAGCAGTGCTTTTCCATTTTCATTCACATTCTCATCACCGAATGCACCTAACACCTTTTCAAATCCATCTCGTTTTACTCCCACCCATCCATTGAAATCCCCTAACAAGATCAATCTTTCGTTATCCTTACATTTCCTCAAAATCTCTCTTAAACTCTCCCAAAACTCCTGCCTTTCGTCTTGCTCTTGCTGTGACATACCCGTAACTATATTGACCGGGGCGTACACCCCAATAATCCTACTTTCAATCTCATCCATAGTAGCCTAGCATATACACATTCAAACTCTTTTACACACTCATTTATTCGCGCAGATAGTATTACACCAACTCCCTTGCAGGCTCTGGTGGTACTATCTACCCCAGACCAATACGCCGTATATGCGCCATGCTGGGTGGTGTCACACCCTTTCCTTTTTGTTTCATTCACACAAAGAACATCAATCTTTCTATCATCCATCATCTGACATACTTCATCCAATTTGCCGTCCATCCCTCCTCCAACGTTCAACTTTGCAAACCGGCTTTCCGTAGGCCGCTTTTCGCCCTCGCGGGGAACGAGACGTGACGGGTTGCGAACCGCGTCGCCGCCGTATGGAGAAGAAGTAGCTTTTGTTCCTATAGCGTTCCCACGAGATGTAGGGATCTAGACTGTCCACCTCCGCAGAGGCCTTTACGGGGGTAAGGCGGAATATCAGCTGTGCCCTGTGACCGCCAACACAGGCACCCTCCGTTTACGACCAGCTTGCCCTCTGGCCACGAATCCCTCAGCACGGGTCGGTTCACACCTTAGATCGGGGTTTTGTGTCAGGTATGCTCCCTAGAAGTTGGTTTAATTTCGGAGTTTTCCTTCTCAGATAGGTTGCCAACCAAGGCTAACGAAGCCCATCTCCCCGAACGTTTGGTTTAATTTCGGAGTTTTCCTTCTCCTAGACAGGTTGCCAACCAAGGCTAACGAGGCCCATCTCCCCGAAATAAGATATATATTAAATAGTATTGTTGTATTAATCGGCTATAGGGATAAATCCTGTATCTCAGGAGACTTAACAAACATTCAACCGACGAACATAAAATAACTAGACTCCAAGCAACATCAGCAGTCAACACACATTGTGTAAAATCAAACCCACACAATTGCACGGTTGGCATAGTGGTTTAAGCGGCCACCTCGCCACTTGACACTGTGCCGAGTGTCATGGGTTCGATTTTCACACGTGTCAACATTTTGTGTGATACATAAATTGTTGTTTCGAGTCTGGGTGTACATTCTGTCCGTTGGTTGTATGTTTTTAAAGTCCCCCGCGACACAGGATTTATTCCTAGTGCGGTAGATGGCTTATCAAAAACAAATATCTGAAATCCTACAAAAATTACGAATATAAAATGCCGCAATATGTTGCAAAAAATGTTTTATCCAAATTATGTTATTCAAAATGTAGATTGATTTTATATGTTAATTAAAATAAATATAATATTTAAAATACTTTTTGTTATTGTATGCTGACCATGACCTTTTACCATTCTAATTTTAAACACGCTCACAATTTTAACAATTTTCGCAAGATTATAATGATGTAAAAATAAAAATATTCATTTTATTATTATACTTGACATTTGGTTGTTAAAATATTTTACACATGTTTCCTAATCAAAATCTTACTGCCAATATAAACGCGAAAGTTTGTGAGGGTCGATGCTTAGCTGTTATTCGTTCTTGACTTACACTCTTACACTCTGACTAACTACGGAATTCAATATTCGAATTATCTGTAGATTTTAGATTCGTGTTTGACATATTTTGTATGGAGCTTATGTCTAAAACTGTCAAAAACGAATCTAAAATCTACAGATCTATCTATAGTTCGAGTATTGAATATGGCCGTTAGAAGCTTCCGACAATCCACGATATAACTGATGAACCTTGAACTCGAACGTGTCTGGAGTTGTAAAATCTATTCTGTGATCGCAAGCCAGCCCGATAGAAACATAGATGAGGCAAAAAGAAAGGACAGAGAAAATCGCGTGCTCTAGATATTGTTGGACAGTCTGCGTGCACTTGTAGGATCTTTAATTCTTCTTTGTAAAGATTATATTTAGAATACACCTACCATTAATCTCTGCAGCACTCTTAGGTAGACTGGGAGAAAATGCCTAAGACATTAAGTCCACCAAATCGCTTCGCCGTCATATAAATCACATAGCATAATTAAATTTACAAACAATATACCCAAAAAATATTACCGAATTGTTTTAATAAATAATGAGGATGATGGCAACGGTTGACGCGTGGTGTGACCATATGGCGTCCTATTATCATCTCAGCAGCCAAAAGACGTCCATTGCTGGACATAGGCCTATATTTGGAATATTTGTATTTCTATTTTGGCTGGCAATTTCGGACACTCCCAAAATTACAGCAATGCGGAGGAATTTGGTAAAAGCTTCTCAATATAAACATCTAACCTTTCAATACATCTATTAATCGTGAGATTTATGTTATCATCTAATTTTAATATATGGGTGTTTAATATATGGGTGTTTAATATATGGGTGCATAGGGTTCCCACCAAGAACTTAGGGTCCCAAGCCAACCTCACCTGCAAGTGGTGTACCTGCCGATCAACGGACGAGGCTCTGGCAAACAAAATATCCCGATAAGCGTCAATAGGCTCGCCACCTATTACGTGGGATCAAAACACTGGCGGAAAGTGGGCGTTTAATATGCCTC
This sequence comes from Euclidia mi, assembly GCA_944739405.2. Classification (NCBI taxonomy): domain Eukaryota; kingdom Metazoa; phylum Arthropoda; class Insecta; order Lepidoptera; family Erebidae; genus Euclidia; species Euclidia mi. The sequence continues at coordinate 60,472,869 of OX123181.2, read as the reverse complement.
TGCCTACACCTTCGGGGAAACAGGCGTGAGTCTATGTTCAATGTATATGCTAACTTAAATTGGTATATACGTATAATATTAATAAACAAAGCCCAAAAAAAAATTACACTTCTATTTTTAGCAGTTCTGATTTATGTGTGAATAAAAACACGTTTTGGTTGACACTTGATTTGCAAGTTTTACATCATTCATTTGATCCTATGCGTAATCGTAAATAATAATATGTGTGTACAGTCAATATCTTGATACATAATATTATGTAGGTACCAATACATTGTATATTTTTCTGCAGGCATGCCAATAGCAGCAAAGTTTATACGTGTTTTTGATTCTTAGTATTTAGGGAAACAAGTATTTAACCTTTTTATTTTACTAATACAATCACCGTACATTTCATCGCTATTATTGTGTCAGCTGCTTCTTTTCATGTTGTGTTTCGTTCAAGGAAGATCTGTATCGATCCTTTGAAATCTTTCAATCACAAAATCTATTTTTAGAGCTACTGCGTCGATAAAATATGCGGAAAATTAATATTTTATTATTCTTTGATGCATTTTATTGTAAGACGATCTATATACCTATGTACATAACACGGTCACAACAAATTGGAATTATTATAAACTATACAGCAATAGGTAGAGCTGTATACCTAATAAGTTAATAACACTATGGTAAGTTGCATGAAAATATAAACGAATTAGATTAATTGGTTGACAGGTAGAGAATGCCTTATGGTATTATATCCACCATTGTACACAATGTTTGTGTATAAATTAATAAATTAATTAATGATATTTTCATTTCAAATAGTAATGTCACAAGGATATCTCTTATAACGTAATTAAAAAATAAACGTATAAAGTTAATTTAATGAAAAATATTATTTAATAATTAAGAAATAATTCAGTTGTGTACAGTCCTGTGAGAACCATATTTTATAGCAAAGAATTAAATAAATAAAAAAAAACAATACGCATTATGATTTACTAGATATAATACTTGATGAGTGTTTCCTGTGTTGTATGTATAATAAAAGCAAATCATGAATTAGTACATGTATTTATAAATTATTACTATGCTTCAAATTATTCAAAGCTTACCTTAAAATGTGTAAACACAACAGGTACAAAAGTTTCGCGTCGCGCGTCTAAAATTGTATTTTCCGAGCTACAGCAGCACAGTCGAGTAGACTCGATGACGTCTCACTTGCTACTAAGTCACAATATAATTTTTATAGATTGACATGTAGATTAGCTGACAGTTTTCTGTACTTGATATGAAACTAAGCGAGCACAGGTCACTAAATAATTGTCCTTACACATGCAATACGAGTAAATCATTCCGTAGACTGAAAGGCTCTGTCGCAATGGTGCTTTTAAATTCGATCTTGTAAGATTTTTTAGATTGAAGTATTGATTGCTATATCGTGATAATAGTGAAAGTAAGAAACAAAAGGATTTTTTCATTCATTTCAAGATTTCTGGAAACAAGGACCAAATTATACGTATATGTATGACGATGTTCAATTTTATTTAGTTATAGACTCACACCTGTTTCCCCGAAGGGGTAGGCAGAGGTGTAATATTTCACTCACATTTCACCATGAATTTTTAGGTCCCACGTAATAGGGGGCGAGCCTATTGCCGTATCGGGCACATTACCAGACTCCGTGCTGCTACTGAGGATTTCCTAACGGAAAAACCCAATAACACTTTGCCCGACCCGGGAATCGAACCCGAGACCTCCTGATCCCACGCGCACATTTATGCCGCGAGACCAAAGAGGCAGTCTAGGTTCTATTTTAGTGCATGTATAACAATCAATACTATTTGTATATTAACTTTTACACGAGTATGACTCAAGATTGAACTTCTGTCTACATTTAATGTTAGTCCATAATAATAATGCAGTGTGTATTGTGCATTATAATTAAAGCGCTGCTTTACGTCTGGCAACGCAACGCAACTGATGCAAAGAGCTAGCTGACAGTCAGAAGGAGAAACGATCCTCAGCAATGAGGGAACCTCCTGAAGAGAGAAATAATAATGTATTGTCAGGCAAAAAAAAACATGTTGGGCAGAAGTAGAAACTTATTTGTGGCGTGACAAGGGGTTTAACTCTCCTAGCTGAGTGTGTAAGACTCCTACAGGTCTTGTCGACTTTTTGTCGCGGTAAAATAAAGACTGTTTAAGGAATAATTTAAACCAATTCGCTTGTTATGATTATTTCGATATAATTAGAGATTGTGGAAATTTTTTAATGAATTATCATGTAACTGTTTATTTATTCTGTCGAGATGCAAGCCAGTTTAAAGCGGTTAGCACAACGTCTTATTATGTTTGCATAGATTCCTTAGAGGTCTTAGGAACATACCGAACATATGAAAATTGACTTATTGTATTGTAACTTTGTAATTGTTAAAGGTTGAATAAATAATAATCTTGTGGTACATAAATACATATTATATTATAATCCATTTTTACCTGACTTTATAGAATCAACCTTTATAGTTGCGATTAAAAGTCATTCTGGGAGTTTCTGAATGTCAAATTCATTACCTAAAGTAATGAACTAAAATATTAAATACATGATGAATTATAAATTCAAACTACTAATCTTTATTTAATGTTATGTTGCTTATAATGTGTGGCTTTACTTTCGAGAACTAATATGATGGTCAAACAAAAAGTAAAGGTGTGTTAAAAGTTCAGACTGTCCACTCGTTGCTACAACAAAGAGATCGATAGAATGTGATTCCCAATAACCAATCTGTTTCCTTAGGGGAGAGCAGGGTGATAGATCAGCATAATTCTTAAATTTAGTAGCATCGGCAAAAAAGGATATCAAAGTTCACGATGAAAAGTCTGAGAAGATTTCGAGATTCTTAAAAATAATTGTATTAACAGTAAACCATGTTGGATTTGTTAGAAAATATATTATCTCATTAAAAATAAAATTAATGTAGTATAAAGATATAAATAAAAACAAATTGTAGGTACTTTAACATAATCGCAACTACTGAACCTAGCTACGAAATACTTATGTGTTACGCCTAAAAGACCTAATGTAAAATAATATAAGCCTTACAAGGGTCTAATGTAAGATATTAGTAAATTCTTAAGCTTAGAATTTACCATTATGTCAAAGCTAAGCACAACATTGAAGAAGAAAATGCTTCGGAAGAATATATTTTTCACCGCTGATTTACTAATCCTTGGTAAAGGAAATCTAGAAAGGTTTTACCTTATGAAAAATCAATGGACAAATTAATGTGCTAGAGGTTTTCTACGATAAAGATGATAAAAAGTCGTACTTAGGCTACTACAGATTACAGATATCCCAGTAGACTGAAAAACAGGAAAATGCTTTCCGAAAATCGTTAAATGACGAAATTTTAATCCAAGCATAATTCTAGTTATCTGATTTCTCGGAAAATTTACGCCTGACGAATTAGAGACCTATATTACTTACACAAAGGCGTACGCTAGTATTGGTTTTGTAGAATATTGAATTATAATATGGATACATACCATAGAATTAAAATAACGCCTGGCTATCATTCATCCCATATTCCATTAATTATGATCATCTTTTCACTATGTGTTATGGCTTCATGGTTATCAAGAATGACCAAATTTATCGACAAACTTGTAAGGGGAGATGAGTGAAACGAGTCTCTTTGACCGAATATCGTTTATTACTTGCCTTTCCTCCTCCTCCTCGCGTCGTATTCCTCATTACTGAGGGTCGTGACTCCCCCGCTGAATCAATTTTTCAGTCACTATCTCCCTCCATCTGTCCGGTCTTTTGCTTCGTGGAGGGCTTAATTATAGATCAAATACATATTATATTCTTGGGTTTAGGCGAATGTTACACATCGAAATTAAACTACAGTTTACGGATTTTATCGCATTAGGTATATTGGTTTTACTTAGTTATTTTATTACATTCGCATTATATTGCTTTCACTAAGTTATTACTTATTACATTTAAATGTAATAACTTAGTAAAACCAGTAAAACGCGATGAAATCCGTAAATTGTAGTTTAATTTCAAAAGATTACTGGTTTTTTCAAAAGAGTACCTACATGAGCAGAGCACACATACATGAGTTCTGTACACTACAAACAGCTTACCGACTAAACTTTGATATCAGAAGCATAAGTTTATTTGTCATATAACTTTCTTCATTAAACTTGATAATATGTATATGTATGACGGAAAAATATTTATTTAGTGATGCACACAAAATAAATATTCTATATCTGTGCCTATATCCAGCAGTGGACTTCGACAGGCTGATAATGATGAAGTCCCTACCCAAGAGTTAAGTAAAACTCTATGCAATGGTAGCTTTAGGGGTGGAGGCCCAAACGCGACCTACTTACTTCTGAAACCTCGCGTCATACAACCGCTCAAGTAGAAAAAGTAATTCTCCTTCGTGTAGAAATACCATTTGAAAAGTGAATTTGTTCTACGGGTGAACGTTTCTTCAGGTTTCATTAGCTTACATCAATCTAAAAACTTTAAGGGCTACAAAATTATAAGGGCCTCGTAAGCATCTACCTACTGCCCAATATCTAAGGTATGGGTAATCTCAAAAGTATTAATTTAATTATGGGTTTGATGTAGCTGACTGTAATTACGAAGATAGGTACGTATGCCATAACTTGAAACTATATCATTATCAGATACGATGACGGAAAAATATTTATTTAGTGATGCACACAAAATAAATATATTTCCCTCATACATATTATCAAGTTCATTGGAAACAAAAAACAACTTGCTAATCTCGTTATATTAAAGACAAGTTCGCATCCTTGAGTTTGGCACGTGCTGTACGTTTTTATACATGTTTTTATTTGTATAGACTATAGACTCACGCCTGTATCCCCGAACGGGTAGGCAAAGGTACACCAAAATTTCGCCAATTATGAATTTCCACGTAAGAGGCGCTCGCCCCCTATTACGTGGAAATTCTTATTGCTGTTCCCGGGCACTTTGCCAGACTCCGTGCTGCTACTGAGATTTCGAAAAAGCCCAGTAACACTTTTGCCCGACTTGGGAATCGAATCCGAGACTGCCTGCTCAGCAGATGCATAGCAATACGCTATCCACAGGATCACGGAGGCAGTCGTCTACACTAATATTATAAAGAGGAAAAAATTGTATTTTTGTTTGTTTGTTTGTAATGGATAAACTCAAAAACGACTGGACTATTAAAATTCTTTCACCATTAGAAAGCTACATTATCTGCGAGTAGCATAGGCTATATTTTATTTTAGAAAAAATAGGGGTCTGTAAGATATTTGGGTTTTTCGGGTACGCGAAGTAGTTCCTTCAGGACGCGGGTGAAACCGCGGGAAACGGCTATTATTTTATATAGATGCTAACCACCACTGGCTGTAAAATAGGACAAATAATTAAGTACGAGCGAAGCTACGGGTGACTCCTAGTGTATGAATAAAGATAAATAAACACCTATTAACCCTTTATAGGACGGCCCATACACCCCCCCGTGGGATCTCCACCTTGTCGTGGTGGGGGGGCTCAGTAACCGTGGATTGGTGACCCGCGGTGAAGCTAAGAGGGATCCAGGAGGGGACGCTCCGCGTGGGCTTGGAGGGGCCTGCGCAGGATGCGTCCAACGGTGCGGGTGCGGGGGACAGTTCTGTCTGTCCCTCGCAGTCGGGTGCGGTCGCGGGAGGAGAGGCGTGTCGGTGTTGCGTTGCCGCGCGCCCTATCTCCCGCGACCAAATGGGGGCGCACCATTCGATGCGTCGCGGTGGGGCCGCAGAGGAAGAGGAGATGCGGTGTTGCGTTGCCGTCTTCCCTATCCTCTGCGGCCGCTGGGCGTTTTGGCGGCGGAGTCCAACACCTTAATCCGTCGCCAAGGGGGTTTTGTTCGGGGCCCGCCTGACCATCTGGCGGGCCAATACCCGTCGGAGGGTGGCGACGAGTGCTTTGGTGATGCCCCACCCTCCGACACACGGGTACATGGCGGCAGTCGAGGTGGTGGTAGGACGGCCCATACAAAATCGTCAGTAAACTAACACACACAACACAGTTAACACTAGCACAGAAGACAGGGTTAATGAATTTTATTGTATCCTAAATTTTTATGTCAATAAAGATTTTTTCAATTTCAATTTTCAACTGGACAGTCACTTTAAGGTCAATAATTCAAAGATTTTTATAGCAATGTTGAATCTTATGATCATATACGATTCCCAAATAAGCACACCGGCCTTTTAACTAACCAGCAGCGTTTTGAAAAGTCGTGCGCTGTGCATACCCGCGCTAGTATTTGCTGCGATTGCAAGCAAGCGTCACATATTTATAAGTGCAGTGCAAAGAAGAAACACGTCGTCGTACCAAAAGTGAGTAAAACGATTGTATTATAGTATATACTTTATTAATGTGTGCAACGCCAAAATTCCAAACTGGAATTTTGGCGCATAACAAAACGTGACTATAGTGTAAATAAAATAAAAAAATTAAAATTTATTTGCAATGTTTAAGTTTTACAGAAATGTACAGATGCAAGGATCCAAATAGAGCATAATTACGCTATTTTCATTGAGGACTTTAGACTTTTATATGATCTGTGTTTTCTTCGTGTTTTGACCAAATTGTAGTCCAAAGCAAACCTAAATGGATATCTCATGGTATCAAATTCTGCAGTAAGAAGAAGAGACAATTATTGTGGAAGGTAAGCCTACAACTTTTAATAAACATAAAACCTCAATTACTGCAAAATATTCAAGAAAATTATTAATTTTAATGTCTCAGAACAATTACAATTCAAATTCAAAATCAAATTCAAAATCCTTTATTCATTTGGGTCACAATGTGACGCTTATGAACGTCAAAATAATAAATTTATAAAATAATTACTTATACTCAAATTTAAAACATTATTACTGTATGCTTCTACATTTACATTTACTGCCACGTTCGCAAAGCAATAGGTAGAACCATGAGAAAGAACGGGCAATAAAACTCACGGTCACTCTTTTTCATCGCCAGGTTTTGCATTATACACAATTTACATTTTGTAAGGTGCTGCAACTGTTACACCTTCTATATCACTTGTATAAATTTACTGTACATCATAATACTCAAGCATAATACTTTTGGTTAGCCTCCTCAGAATAGACATGGTGAAACAGGAGCATCCACTTACATTATATATACCTAATAATGCAGGCAATCCGCGAAAGTGATCAGAACCATGATGGAAATTATGCAGTTAAATATTAAAATCTAATACCAGCCCGCAAGACCGTCATCGACCAGTCATCGCAAGTAGCACCCGTTCACGAGTATGACGCATGTGCCAGCTATCATCCCTCTCGCCATATAAGAGGGACAGGGATGACCCGACACACGACGCCACCACAAGAAATGACATTTTAGTGAGCATGACGACAACGGTATACGAACCAGCAGTAAGAAACAATCTTTTGGTATACTGACCATGACCGCCAATTACCTCCATTTTCCAGATCGTTATTATTAACATAAGTTAGTGGAACGCGTGAAGGAATGCAAATGTAGAAAGAATTTTGTGAAGGTGACAAGTGAACAATGATATGATCAGAGATAAATAATGTTAAACTACATTCAACAAATCATAAAAATATCCAAATCCTGCAAAAATCATGTGTTCACGAGGCACCTCCACTTAACATGTAAATAAAATAATCGTGAGTTAAACAAGCCTAAGCCTATCCCCACGGTGTCTTATTATTTAAAAATTCCTTAATAGTGTAATAACCCCTTTGTAAAAGAAAGTTCCTAATTGTCCGTTTGTATTTGTGCATGGGTAAATCCATTATTTTAAGTGGCAATTTGTTGAAAAATCGTATACCAATCCCCGCAAATGAGTTCTGAACTTTATGTAGACGGTAGTTAGTTCCCACCAGTTTATGCTTATTCCTTGTGTTCACGTTGTGCAAATCACTATTTTTGCGGTATAGAATTAAGTTTTTCTTAATGTACATTAAGTTAGCATATATATATTGCGATGCAACTGTCAATATGTCTACTTCTTTAAATTTATCACGTAAAGAATCTCTAGCACCTAACTTATAAATTGCACGTATGGCCCTTTTTTGAATGACAAAAATAGTCTGTATATCAGCAGCTGTACCCCATAACATTATTCCGTAAGACATTACGCTGTGAAAATAACTAAAGTAAACTAGTCTAGCAGTATCTATATCTGTGAATTCCCTAACTTTTCTAACTGCAAACGCTGCAGAACTAAGTTTTACTGCGAGACAGGATATTTGGGCGCCCCACTGAAGCTTACAATATAAAGTTACACCTAAGAATACGGTTGATTCGACTAGTTGAATTGTTTCCTTATTTAAAATTATATTAGTAGGAACACTTTTGACATTAGGCAAAGAGAATTTAACACATTTGGTTTTGCTTGAGTTGAGTACCAAATTATTTGTCGAAAACCAATCTAATACTTGTGCAAGAGTGTTATTGACGGTATCAAAGTTACTTAAATTACGATCAACTTTAAAAATTAGTGAGGTATCGTCGGCAAACAAAACAATATCACATAAATTTTGTACAAAGAACGGCAAATCATTAATATATATTAAAAAAAGAAATGGACCGAGAATAGAGCCCTGTGGAACGCCCATTCCTACTGGCAAACCTAGAGACCTACTCCCATTAACATCTACATACTGAATTCTATCATTAAGGTAGCTGGCAACAAGATTGAGTGCGGTATCTCTAATACCATAAAGTTTCAATTTAAGTAAAAGCGTATTATGTTCCACACAGTCAAAGGCCTTTGATAGGTCACAAAAAACACCAATGGCATCCTTCGAGTTTTCCCAAGAATTAAAAATATGCTTTAACAAAGTTACACCGGCATCAACGGTGGAGCGACCCTTAGTAAAGCCATACTGTTCACTGTGAAATAAATTATTTGTGTGAAAGTGGCTCTCTAGTTGATGCAAAATAATCTTTTCAAAAATTTTACTAATAGCAGGCAAGATAGAAATTGGCCGAAAATTACTAGGGTCGCTCTTTGATCCCTTTTTGAATAATGGTATTACTTTACTGTGTTTCATTAGATCAGGAAATACTCCTGTATCTACGCATCTGTTGAATATTGCAGCTAAATATGGAGCTAAGCTAGAAATAATTTGTCGCACAAGTTTAACAGAAATGCCCCATAAGTCAACAGATTTTTTATTATTGAGCGTCTTGAATACCTTCAGTATGTCATTGGTGTCAATATATTTAAAATTAAAAAGCACATCACACTCATTCACATTGCCCCTAACCAACATTTCTGCTTTGCTTGGACATGAATCTAGACAGCTGGTTGTGTTCACTGGTATGTTTATGAAGAAATTGTTAAATGTCTGAGCAACATCAGTTTTCCTAGTAATAATTTCACCATTAAATTTTAATTCATAATTGTTATCTACCAATTTAGCTCGACCAGTCTCATTGTTAATAATGCTCCAAGTAGTTTTAATTTTGTTCTTGGATTCTTTGATTGTATTGCTTAAATATAAGGATTTGGCTAAAGCACATGTCCTCTTAAAAACCTTTGAATAATTATACATATTGAATAAATTCAGGATTAAAATTGTATTTCTTCATACCATATAGATCATACAACCTAGCTCTACTTTTGTATATACCTACTGTTGCCCAATCACAAAAATTTACTTTAATGCTCCTTGCAAACGTCTTCAGTTTAAAAATTTTATTGTACTCATCATTAACAATTTTAAATAAGCATTTATATAATTCATCAGGATCATCAACGGTTAAGTCAATACTGGCGATCTTGGCAGCAACATCATTACTAAAGTGTTTTAGGCGAGCAGAGGTCTTTGGCCTACATGTAATTTCTTGTACTTTAGGGGTTGTATTAGTTGGAATTACAACCTTTTGCCCACAGTGATCCGATGTCAAGTCAGTTAAAACAGCCTTACTTAAATAAAGACAATTGCAAAAAACATTATCTAAGCATGTAGATGAATGTGAGGTTATTCTAGTTGGTTCAGAGAACAAAACATTTAAATTAAATGAACTAAATAAGCTAACTAACCTAGTACAAATTGGTGATTTTTCTAACAAATTGACATTAAAATCGCCGCATACGACTATAGACTTCCTACTAGAAATTATGTGTTTTAAGACATCCTCAATAATGCTTTCAAACTGAGTAAAGTCGCTTTGTGGTGGTCGATACACACACACTATAATATGTTGTTCAAGCTCAACACAAGAAATCTCAGCAGTGCGCTCGATAGAAAGTTTAGCTATATCCTTACGTTCTTTACATTTCAAACTATTACATACATATATTAGAGAGCCACCACGAATAGCCTTCTTTCTTACGAATGCACTTATAACTGAGTAATGTTGATTGTTAAATATTAATTGGTCACCTCGCAACCAATGTTCTGTAATACATAAGATATCAATCTTATGTTTATTTCAAAATAAATCTATTTCTAATTCTTTGCCAGATAGGCCTTGTATGTTTTGATAAACTAAGTTTAAAACACATGAATGCCTATCTGTTGTCTCATCTAATAGTTTAAACTAATAGATGTGTCAATACTACTATTGGTATAACTATTATCTACCAAATTCCTAAGTACTCTAGTAGTACTCCTGTCAGTATATAAATTAAATGCTAATAATTTAGCAAGTTGTCGCCTATGTACATAAGAAAGATACATAGTATCTTTTGTTAAAAACAAATTACTAATAAAAATATTAGTGTCAAAAAATAAAATACTGTCACTATAACATGTCCTATTGTACAATAATAGATTTAATTTGCCTATCTGCCTGTACCTAATATAGTGACATCCAAAAATAAATGCAAGATGACATGGCAAATTATAAACAAAACAAAATTGAATAGACCCAAAGAAACTATTGACAATTTAATTGTAGGCAATAATAATGTTATCTCACAACCTATTGAAATTGCTAATTCATTTAATGAATACTTTATCCAAAAAATAAAACCAATAGCAGGTGCAGGCCAAAACGTAACATCCTCAATCAGTAATCGAGTAAAATCAATGTTTTTTTCACCATATTTGCCTTCTGATATATACAAAATAATAAAAGATCTAAAAAATACAGCTAGTGTAGGATATGATGATATTTCTACGAAAGTAATTAAAGCAGTAAATGTGGATATTTGTCATCACTTGAGTTACCTTATAAATATAAGTATAGAAATGGGTACCTATCCGAAAGATCTCAAGCTAAGTGTTATAAAGCCATTGTTTAAAACAGATAATAGGCAATTAATAGAAAATTACAGACCCATTGCTCTAGTACCAATATTTTCTAAAATATTTGAGAAATATATTTATAATGAGGCCAACAATTCCTTAGAGAAAAATCATATTTTATGCAATGAGCAAAAAGGCTTCAGACAAGGTAAAACCATAAACATGGCAGTCTATGACTTTTTAAATAGCGTAATGTTGTGTGTTGATAAATCGTCTCTAGTTAGTACAATATTCTGTGATATGTACCAGGCGTTTGATTAAGTAGATCATGAAATTTTATTGCATAAACTTGAAGCGTACGGAATAAGAGGAAATGTATGTACTCATTCGATCATACTTATCTGATAGACACCATGTTACTAGAATTTCAAGAATAAATTACGAAACTAAAAATGAAGAGTGACATACCTCTAAAAATAGTCTCGTAAAATATGGGGTACCCCAGGGGAGTGTATTGGGTCCCCCTTTACTTATTATATGTATATATTAATGACTTTATTATATATATCCTATGACTTTATTCGCTGATGACAGCACAATTACTATACCCTGTAAAGCAGTAAATAGTTATATGTCTGAAATAAACCAACCACCTTGGTCGCTGTCAGGGCCGTTCCGACCCAACCCAGCGCCTGTGTGCGAAATCTATGAAGCGCCTGTGCAGTAGCGTAGGCTAGCTTGGGTGGCACCCGGAAGACTCTCAACTCTCGCGCCTGTGTGCGAAATCTGTGAAGCGCCTTTTTTGTCATCCGTTTTCGAAAATAACTGTTATAATTAACGCATATCTCGGCGCGCGGCGCCCCTGTCACCCTGGCGCCTGTGTGCGCCGCGCACATTGCACATAGGGACGGTTCGGCCCTGGTCGCTGTAGTATCATGGCTTGAGAATAATAACTTAAAAATTAACCTGCATAAAACAACAATAATGCACTTCAGCCAAGGGTAAAAAAATACATTCAATACCAAATTGGTGTGTAATGGTATTAATATAAATGAAGCCACCACTGCTCGTTTTCTAGGGCTAAAAATAGATCCACAATAGAATTGGAAATGTCACATAGATAACTTAAGTTCCAAAATAAGTAGTTTGTCATTTGTTCTATACAAACTTAGTAGTACTGTAAGCACAAATGCGATTCTCACTGCGTATTATGGTCTAGTAGAGTCAGCCATTAGGTACGGAATACTGTTTTGGGGTAACTCAGCGAATAGAGAAATTGCATTCAAAACACAAAAACGATGTTTACGCGCAATGTTCGGTATACAAACAACATACAGTTGCAAACCACTGTTTCAAACATAAAATTTTAACACCGGAAGTGTTAAAATTTTATGTTTGACAAACACGCTTATAATTTAATCGCTTTATATCACGGAAGTAGTTTTATTTGTAAAAAATAATCTTAATTTATTTCCGCGTTTATCAGATGATGTTGTTCGTAGTCGACGTGTTAATGACAGGTTACAGATTCATCCAGCGAAAACAGCGCTGCTGCACAAAAGTGTAATATTATGTATAGCTCCTAAAAATTTTAATAGAATTCCAAGTGCAATTAAGCAATTGAATACAAATCTACTACGATCAAAATTAAAATCTATATTGATTAACAAATGTTATTATAATATAAACGATTTTTTAATGATAAACTATAAATATCTATGTAACTATTATGTCAACCCTGTGTGTGGGCTTTTGTCAACCGTATTTTTCTGTAGTATTGTTTAAAATTGTTGTGTAAAATTTCTGTGTAAAATTGTTGTGTAAAATTGTTGTGTAAAATTGCTGTGTAAAATTGCTGTGTAAAATTGATGTGTAAAATTGCTGTGTAAAATTGCTGTGTAAAATTTATGTGTAAAATTTTTGTCTTATAGTAATTCATAATGTGCTATTCGTACCTATTCTTAATGATTTGATTTATATTTGTACGCCATAGGCATATGGAACTTTTTTGTACATAACACCTTTATTACTACGTATGTCTAGCAAATAAAAATTCTTATTCTTATTCTCAAATATAACCGAATATCCCTACTAATATTATAAATTTGAAAGTGTGTATGTATGTTCCGTTTTCACGCTAAAACGGCTGAACCGATTTTGTTGAAATTTTATATAAAAATAGATTGGACCATGGAGACAGACATAGGCTACTATAAGTTGCAAAAAATAACTGGAAGGGAGGGTAGAAATTAGTACGGCACAAATTTTCCTCTTGGAAGTAAGAACGCATGCGCTGTACTAATTGAGTGCGCATGTGCTATCGTATAATTATCTGTCAGTACAGTCACATCATACATAACGTCTTATGTTGCACGGTCGGTGCTTACATTGTTTGCATATATATTATTAGAAACTATAATTATATATTACGCTTAAACGGTTGAAACGATTTTCTCAACTTACATTATTATTATAAATGCGAAAGTTTTCATAGATATTATTATACATATATTGGAACATGGCTTTGACATTTGTCTGTATGCAAGGTGATGTCATTATGTACCTTTCGGTAGATAATGTCATGGATACTGACCGAGTTACTTTGTACCCTATTGTTTGAAATAGAAATATTGTCTATGATAAGTTAAATCGATTATATCAGTTTAGTAACATGTTATTTTGTCTATTGTAATATTTGACTCTCGTCACACTATGAACTGTCAAATCACTCTTTTCCGGAAAAATCCTTTTGAGCACACCTTTTGCTTTGTCGTGTGACTTGTAGAATTGAAGTAAATTTGGAACCCTTGTGAATTGCCGCTTTTGATCTACCACCGGCATCGGTTTAATTGTGATAGAATTTGTTATACATATTGAACTTTTGCTAAAATTGTGTTAATCCGCACCTCGTACAGCTTGTCCTGAAGACATCGTTTGCAGGAACAGCTAAGTACATAATTCACCAGCTAATATTGGCCAATTTAAGATCTGTGTGTGTGTCTAATTTAGCTCCAAGCCTGACATCACCAAGATACCAGGTAATTAATTTGTTTACATTCATCGCTGTGAAACACAGTAACATATGTCAGAGATTTGATTGCCTTAAAATAACTGGATGCATACAATCACGCTTCCATTGTCCTCTGCAACCAATTCCCAGTCTTTCCAGGCAAATTCTGATCATTTGATTGTTTCTGAAGTCTTTAGATTAATCAGGAGTGTCTTCACACAAATTGAGACTGAAAGTAGATTTGTGTTACCTCGAATTTAACGCGTGCGAAGCCGCGGGCAAAAGCTAGTAGTAAAATAAAGCACTCATTTTTGCAATAAAAAAAATGCCAGTGTGTTGTCAAAACCTCACCTAGAAACGATACATATGAGTTAGAGGTTGTCTCATAAGTATATATTTTGATTATTAATATATTTAATGTATATAATTTTACATAGTGCATAGGGTTCCCACCAAGAACTTAGGGTCCCAAGCCAACCTCACCTGCAAGTGGTGCACCTGCCGATCAACGGACGAGGCTCTGGCAAACAAAATGTCCCAATAAGCGGCAATAGGCTCGCCACCTATTACGTGGGATCAAAGCACTGGCGAAAAGTGGGCGTTTAATATGCCTCTGCCTACCCCTTCGGGGAAACAGGCGTGAGTCTATGTATGTATGTATAATTTTACACGAAGTACCTATGACATCCGAGAAATAGACTATCTATTTCAAGGATGTCTTATCATAATTGGTACAAATATAGATACTGGTTCGGTAGTTATACCCGAATATCGTAATTGTAAGTATTTTTCATGGTGACTTATGTCGACTTATATATTGTACCTAATAATTTTGAGTATATTGAGTTTTTTAAAGATTTAAGCATATCTACAGAGGGACAGACAGACAGAAGACAGACTTAGTTTCATACTATGTAGTGGGTAAAAGAAATTGTCTGTAGTAAAAAACAATTGCATTTTGTCATTATAAGTGACGTTACCGTAGCGTAAAGGTATATAAATTACTTACAATGAAGCAAGTTAAGAGCATTAATGAGGAAAATGCAGACAAAAACTCTTAACCAATATTTAGTTGCTAAGATGTCAAGTCAATAGGTACTGAATGTTCTTAGAAATATAATTTAGTATGCACCTAATGATAAGAAACCTTAAGGCCTTCGCCACACTTGACGGAAATTCCGTCGCGGATCTTCAAGACTAAGTAATGGACAAACGGTACCGGCGGTTACGGGGGATGGAAATAAGGACTCCCTGGTGGAAATAAGGACACTTTGAGAAATGCAGTCTCGCCCCTAAAGACTTTACTACTATTCTATATCTATTCTTTGAGGAAGTAGTAAAAACTGTTTTTGGTCAGGGCGACCTCATCACGTCAGCTAAAAGACGTCCTCGGCTGCACATAAGCATTCCTAAGTTCTCCTTGCCGACCGAATTAGAACCACCTGCGTAGTGCCGACCTAATCACTCGAATATAGGTACTTAAATCCACTAAATTGTTAAGCGTTTTAAATCGAGAATCATTGAGAGCTGTTTTTCATCAGCCTATTGAAGTGTCCCACTGCTGGGCAAATGCCTCTCCGTTGCACCGCCATGCATCCCAGTCCTATGTTAAGAGATCTAGCTAACTCATCTATAGAGAGATACATTATAATAAAATGTACCGCGTACCTTTGTTTTAAGATGCATCGTTCACAGATGTACTCTAAGGCGTTATTACCCGTGTATGATCCATAAATTTATAATAATATTAGCTCCTAGTTGTATGAAGCGAACTCGCTGACAACAATAAATGCCAAAAAACTATGCAAAGTGACTTATTAATGTTCTAATATATATCTTTACTTAATGGGTACCTATGCAATAACAGCTATGTTGTGACGAACATATTTTACTATTTAATCCTTAATTTATTGTTAGTACCTACTAAGCACATCACTAGATGTCCGTATTTCTCTATCAAGTAGATGGATTGTAATAATATGTATGTCGATACAACGAAGCATAATAAATAGTCATTGCGTCATATATGGTTTAACTCTGCCAGTAAAACTTGTTTGCTAAAGTTATATGTGTATTATGTATTCAAGGCTTTATTAAGATTAAGGAAGTTTTTATTTAATAGTATCAGTTACAAGGTAAGGCCGTAGATTTTGCCACTTAGTAACATAGAGTAACACACACGATTTTATGTTACGGTAACGTAAAAGTAACATAAAAGTAACACTTAATTTTGTAAGGGCGATTTCTCATCGGCGGAAGGCCTTCGGAGAAAACAGAAAAATATAAAATAAACAGTTTATTAGTTTTTAATGAATAATAATTATACCTTGCACTTTTTTACAAATCACACACATGAGCTTGTCAAGCACACACTATTGCAGTTTTTTCTTGTGAACTCGTGGCGCTTATAACATAAATGCGAGAAAATATTATTTATACTTATCGGTAAGTAATTGTAAAATCACAGGAAAAAAGTAATAGAAAATAGGGAAAGTATGACAAACGTTAACAAAGAAATTACGCATTGGTTAGATTTTAAATATTGTAATGCATATTTTATGTCGAACATTGTGAATGCTAAAAAATAACATATGTTTAAAGTTAAAGTTATGTTTTTCTTACAAAGTGCAATAACAAGGTATTTCTCCCAATAATCACAATATAAAGTAATATACATTTTGAAAATTTTCGACAAATTAAATAAATCTTTTATTATATCGTAATCTCATATTTTCTTGCTGAAACTTGTATTCAATACGACGTTGAATATTACGCAAATCTACGGATTCTTAGTCGGTAGTCTTTTGATGTGATGGCAATTCTTTGGCTTTTTTTCTATCTTCTTTCCATTTTCGTTTTTTTTTTTTTTTTGTCTTCTGTGTAATTACATCTTTTATTTCTGTAAAAGATACTTCAAAGAATTTTCTGCAACCTTCTTTTTCATCTTCTCATATTTTCTGGATTATTAGATTTAAGCTTTTCTCTGTACTTTTTTTGCTTTTTCGCCGCCGTTAGTGTTATCTATAGATAATAGATAAGTAAAATATTAACACTTTTAATAAACTTCGAAATGGCTTTATTTTGACTAGACTAATCGGAATTCTTCTCATTTTTATAAGATAAGCAATGTAAACTAGCCTTTACAATGACTTACGTTACGTAAGATAAAAACTTATGTTACCGGAGACATAAAAGTATCATAAAAGCAACGTAAGAGTAATATAATATTGGATTGATTGGGTTATAATATGAAAATAAAACAGATTTTCATGCCAAAACATGCTTTCTCAATCAATGTTAGCATGGGCGCATATGTGTATAGTATTATGTATATAAAAAAATGTGTATTTACCTTCCAAAACCGCAGAAAACACTTTTTATTTTAGCAGACGAAATTACACTGAGCGGTTTTTGACACAATCCAAAGACAACAATATGGCCCTTGTTTTTTTTTTCTAACGTGGCTGTTTGGTGTTGCCAAACCAAATTACTACAATTGCCCCAGTATAATGTTAAATACCATATTACTTTTTAAACTGGTAACATAAAAAAGTAACATATGTATAAGTGTTAAAATTGAAGACATGTTTTAAAACTAGGATAAGAAATAAACAAATAGCGCTTGAAGTCAATTTGACATTGAATTATGTAGCTCTACTAAAGTACTTTCTATACGTTTAAAAATTTATGTACAACTGATTACATGGTCTGTAATATAGTCCGTTGTTTTTGTATCACACTTTGTGGACAATTACTTTTTGTATGAAACTTTTATGTCATCTATACATTTAAATTCAGTTTAAAATAAAATTACGACCATTTTAGTTAAATTATAAACTAAAAATGTGTTGTGAGGCATACTGCTACAAGATAAAAATATGTCGCCTAATAAAAATAACAAACTAGTCATCCAAAATAATAGAACTATTCTTGATTATGAAAAAAGTGGCAAAATCTACGGCCTTACCTTACAACAGGCGTTTTTTTCTTTGCTTATTATTAGTTCCAACTCAAAATAAACATGTCAATTTAAACCAGTAGTTTCTGAGATTCGCGCCCTTAATAGGTAAAACAAACAAACTCTTATGCGTTATATTATAATATTATAAGTAGCTGACAGCTGTAAGTATAAGAATAGATGACTGCCTCCGTGTTCCAGTGGATAGCGTATGCGACTGCTGATCGGAGGTCCCGGGTCCGATTGCCGGGTCAGGCAAAAGTAATACAGGATTTTTCCAAATTCTCCGTAGTAGCACGGAGTCTGGTGATATGCCCGGTAATGGCAAAAGGCTCGCCCCGTAATACGTGGGACCTAAAAATTCACGGCGAAATGTGGGTTTAATATTAGGTACACTTCTGCCTATCCCTTCGGGAATACAACCGTGAGTCTATATATTAGAATAGATGTGTACCTACATATTATTCGACTGCCTCGTTGGTCTCGCGGCATAAATGAGCGCGTGGGGTTGGGAGGTCACGGTTTCGATTCCCGGGCCGGGCAGTGTTATTGGGTTTTTCCGTTAGAAAATTCGCAGTAGCAGCACGGAGTCTGGTAATGTGCCCGGTACGGCAATTGGCTCGCCCCCTATTAAGTGGGACCTAAAAATTCATGGCGAAATGTGGGTGTAATATTACACCTCTGCCTACCCCTTCGGGAATACAGGCGTGAGTCTACATATTATTCATCGTCATCAGCCTTTAACAGTCCACTGCTGGACCAGGCCTCTCCTTTGAAAGGAGGAATTGGCCTACTATACCATGCTGGCCAAACGGGTTGATAGGTATAGGGTTTTTATCTTTTTATCAAGTTTTCCTCCTCTTACAGTGCTGTTCTCTGCATAATATGCTCACTCTGTCGGCTCTTACGTCACCCATGGGATGATATGGGGTGGTGACATTCCGTATTCTTAATCCGTCACCACACGGACACGGACCTATATATTATTACTAGAGGACGCCAGCAACTACGCCTGCATTTTTTTTAAATTTACCTGTTTTGGCCGATCCCGTGGGCATTTCGGGAAATCCCTTCTTAGTGCACCCCTACGGTCCCCAAGGAACATACATGCCAAATTTCATCTTCCTGCGCCCAATAGCTTCGGCTGTAGCGTGTCTGTCAGTCAGTCAGTAACGCAAGGATTTTATATATTAAGATTGTATGTGTAATTGTGTACCTACCTTCCTACTGAAATCTGTGTTTAGCTGGTGTAACTTATAATTATTCTCTTTAATTATACTAACGCGACTGGTTTCGACTATGTACATAAACAAAGGACACAATAATTTTTTTACAAACTACTTTACAATGTCCTTTGCTACACATAAAAAATATAGTATTTTAGTACACACTAGCCCTACCGGTTCTTTCATATTTCTCAGGGACACAATAAAACTGTTAGTAGGTACAATAATATTAGTAGTTCCGTGTTAACAAAAACCTTGTTTATATTAACACGGAATTACCTGGAACACATCTACAAGTTTAGTTATGACAGTAATCTACAAGTTTACTGGATTTTTTATTTAATTTTCACTGGGGAGTAAACAAAAAAATACTGGCTACAATGTAGGAATCTGATAATGATTTCGTTTTAAGTTATGGCATTGTCCCCTTTTACGCATAAGTACCTATCTTAGTAAGTACAGTCAGCTAACATCAAACCCATACTTACCTTATATATTAGGCGGTAGGTAGAGGCTTACGAGGCCCTTATAATTTTGAAGCCCTTACAGTTTTTTGATGGATGTAAGCTAAGTATGAAATGTGAAGAAATGTTCACCCGTAGTAATTCAGTTTTCAAATGGTATTTTTACACGAATTAGCATTACTTTTCTACTTGAGCGGTCGTATGCCCCGAGGTCTCAAAACTTGCGACGTGGGTCGCGCCCTGGAGTTTCAGGACCCCTGGTTGGCGGTCGACAATTGGTCGCTACTGCACTCCGCTCTCGGAGTGTTCAGTCAGGTGGGTGGTTCCTGGTGGTAGGCTTCCCGGAGGACCAAGTCCCTATCCTAGTGTGGCACGAGCGCCGCCTCGCGTTGGGGCTGGGTGCAGTCTACGTCAGGTTCCGGGACGAAACAGGTAAGTTTGTCGACCATCCTCCGGGATGTGACAACAAACTTACACAGGCACCAAACACCCCGTCAGGGTGCACCGCAGAACCCAGCCCGTCAGAGCCGGCCGCGTCTAGCTCGGGGGCTGGCCCATCAGCCGAGGGTAACTCGGAAGATGAGAGCCCGCTCCTTAGCCCGGTGCGGCGGGACGACGGGGTGGAGGCTGGCGACATCCTGGCTGGCCTAACGCAGCTGACAGTCGGGGAAGAGGGGACATCACCCGTAGATGAACCCTCCGCCTAATGACGTCAGCTGCCTTCAAATCAACCTCCACCACAGCCAAACGGCCACTGCGCAAATGGGTGGAGGTCCAACAATCAGCCATCGTGCTAGTCCAGGAACCTTGGATAAGAGCTGGCCTCATCAGAGGCCTCACCAGTCTGGGAGGTAAGATTTACTCTTCTACTGATCACACACATCCAAGAACCTGCTTAGTAAGCAGGTTCTTGGATGTGTGTGTTTTTAGTGGTCAGTAAGCAGTGCTTACTGACCACTAAAAACATAGGAGCCCAAGTTTTAACGGTGTTCTGTTCCAGAGACAAAGTCAGAGTAAAAATCCTTTATTCATTTAAATCACAAAGTGACACTTATGAACGTCAATTTAAAAAAATAATTACTTAAAGCTTCTACATTTACATTTACTGCCACGTTCGCAAAGCAATAGGTAGAACCATGAGAAAGAACGGGCAATAAAACTCAAGGTCACTCTTTTTCATCGCCAGGTTTTGCATAATACATACAAATTTAAATTTTGTAAGGTGCTGCAACTGTTTCACCTTCTATGTCATTTGTATATATTTACTCTACTTAATACTCAAGCATAATGTAGTAAAATTTTGATAGATAGATAGATAGATAGATAATTCTTTATTGTGCAAATGTAAATACAAATTCGGTGTAAATGACAAGTGTACTACATACATATCAAATGCACAAGGGCGGCCTTATCGCAGAGTGCGATCTCTTCCAGGCAACCTTAGGATGGACAGACTGAAAAGACAAAAAGCTTTGATGTGTAGTCACAATAAGTATCTGATTAGGTACTATAAATTGTTTTTATTTTTTGTACATACATACGCAGGCATATATACAATAGATATGATAGGTGCTAAATATATTATAAATAAATAAATCCATAATATGATACATACATATATAAACATATATATAATATTATACATAAATATAATACATATACATAAATATAATGCATATACATACATATAATAATATGAATACAAAATACAGTGACAAAATTAGTTTACAATGACAAATAGTGTTTCTTTAGTGCATTTTTGAAAATGTTCAATGATTTAGCTTGCCTAATTTCGACCGGCAGCGCATTCCACAAACGGACAGCTTGAACAGCGAAGGATTTATCGTAGAAGTTTGTGGAATGTGTTGGCATCTGCAGTCTCAGATCCACCGACGACCTCAAGGTCTTTAAATGTGTGTCATGAAGGAACTTAAAACGTTCTTTGAGATACGTGGGGGTATTAGGATTAAACAACACGTTGTACAGTAACATAAGAATATGAGTATTCCGGCGAAGTCGAATTGGGAGCCACTTGAGCCTGGATCGAAATTCAGATACATGATCATATTTGCGTAAACCAAAAATGAATCTAATACAGAAGTTTTGGAGACGCTCAAGTTTATCAAGCTGGTCCTCATTAAGATCAAGATAGCTGACATCGGCATAATCGAGTATTGGGAGAAGCAAGGATTGTGCAAGCGCAATCTTGGTGTTGGTGGGAAGAAAGTTCCTCAGCCTACGCAATGACCCAGCTGAAACAAACAATTTACGGCTGGTCTCCTGTAATTGACTTCCCCATGAAAAAGTTTTGTCCAGATAAATACCGAGGTTTTTCACGTTATCTGAGATTGGTAAGATGTTACCATCGAACTCAATCTGCGGCAGCTGTGGCCAATTTATCTTGGAAATCATCCTAGAACTGCCAATTAGAATGACCTGTGTTTTTGTCGGATTCACCTTGAGGCCATAATTTTTACTCCATGTACAGATACGCGCCAAATCTATGTTAATATTAGAAAACGCCGTTGAAATTGACTCTAGTGGTGCTTGTGAATATATCTGCAAATCATCTGCATAAAGGTGGTAAGATGAAAGTAACTGTTTGGAGATAGAATTTATGAAAATTGCGAAAAGTAACGGAGATAGCACGCCACCCTGCGGTACCCCGACAGTTGTATTACACCACGAGGAGTACGACTCATCGACACGTATACGCTGTCGGCGTCCAGACAGATAACTATGAAACCAGTCAATTACCGTTGGAGATATGTTAATAGAGCGGAGTATGGCAAGCAGGATGTGGAAATCCACAGTGTTAAATGCGTTGCTAAAATCAAGCAAGGACAACAGCGTGAGTTTTCCACCATCCATGCCCAGCCTTATCTCATCAGTGATATGAACCAATGCTGTGGTAGTACTATGACCAGGACGAAAACCGGATTGGAAAGGATTCAGGAGAGCATTCTTGGAAAGGAAAGTACAGAGTTGTGTATGCACAAGACGCTCAAGGACTTTAGAAAGGAATGGAAGTATGGATATAGGACGGAAGTCATTAATGGAACAGGGTTTGGATTTTTTAGGTATTGGAACTATTTGTGCATCTTTCCACGCTGATGGAAAGACGCCGCTGGTAACTGAGTAATTTAGGATATGACAAAGGACAGGGAGGATTTCATCTAGGATGGGTAGGATCATATTTCGACTGATGCAGTCATTACCAACAGCATTGGATGAGATTGAAATGACGCTCTTTTTAACACCACAACAGGAAAATTGCTCGAAAACAAAAGGTGAGTATCTGGGAGTTGGGATACGTGAAAGATCTTGTAACGTGTTTGATTTTGTTTTCCCATCAAAGTTGGGTGAAGCAGTGAAATGTGCGTTAAGCGAATCTATATTTATATCTTTGTAGATTGTGTCATTGCGAGACTTACCAACTCCCAGTGTTCTAAGAAATTTCCAGATTTTAACTGGGTCTCCGTTTTCAACAGAGTTGTGAATGTGATGGCGCTGTGCTTTCCTACACACCTTATTGCAGAGATTTCTGGCACTTGTGTATTTTTCCAAATTTCCAGGGGTTGGACGACATTTATACTTCGCCTTGGCAGCTGCTTTCTTTTTCATAAGAATTTTAATTTCGTCCGTAAGCCAAGGTGCGGGTAGGTGCTTTAATTTAATGGCACGGATTGGTGCATGCTCGTCGTACAGGTGAGTTAACTTATCTGTCAAAATTTTAACTTTGTCATCTACACAGTCTGATGAGTACAGAGGAGACCAATCAATGCTACGGGCATCCTCGCAAAGCTTCAAACGATCCATCCCACCGAAGTTGCGTTGCATGATAATTTTAGGTTTTACCTTTGGTGGGCGTATTTTATACGAAAGATAGATTAAATCATGGTAGGAGAAAGCATCTGCAGAACACTGACCATGTTTGGATACAAAAGTAGGGGAAGAAACGAAAATTAGGTCAAGGAGAGAAGGTACAGAGTTTGGAAAATGGTGTGTAGCATTGAGAGGAAGAATAGATAGATTGTTCGAATGTAAAATACGCTCGAAGGTCGTGGCACGATTATCCTGTTTTATAAGGCAGGTGTTAAAATCACCCATTATAATTGCGTGACTGTAAGAAGGTACTAAAGTTTCTAGGAGATGTTCGAAAGAAGGGAAAAAATTTATACGTAACGAAGGAGAATAATAGACCCCTAGAAGAACTTTAGAATGATTCAGTTCCACTTCTAAGAAGAGATGCTCGCCGGCATTCGAGGGTGGTGGTTGCGGTGAGATGCTTACTATACGGAAAGGAATTTGAGCTCGTAGGTATATAGCGACACCGCCGCCACCACCGGCCGCGCGATCATTTCTAATTAGGCGGAACCCTGGAAGAGAATATGAAGTTGATGGCAGACATGGTTTGAGCCATGACTCTGAAACGAGAATAGCATGTATGTTCTTACAGTCAAAGGTTGTCAGCATATCAGGGAAATGAGCTGGAATACTTTGGGCATTTATATGGACTACATTAAAGTTCCCCGCGACGTCAGAGAACTGAGACTGAAGAATCTCTGCAAGTGAGGGCAGACTAGTGAAACTGTCATTGAGACTACTACTAGCAGTTAAAAAGCTGTCATCGTCACTACTTGTATCTTGCATAATATTTTTATTATAAATATATATTATCTATATATAAATAAAAATATGAATATAATATACTAATAATATGTAAATATAATATACTAATAATATGTAAGTTATGCTTAAATAAAAAATATATATTAAAGCTATGTAAAAACATATGTCCACCCGCCAGTTGCGTGTTACAAAAAGACTATTGTATAAGTATATAACACCACATAGCTTTACAGAACCGAAAAACAAGAGAAAATTTGATTTAGACCAGGTGAATTTCTAATAGATATTTGACAGAAGCTGAAGGATAAAAAACCTGAGATTCAGATAGGGAGTTGAAACAGAAGTACAGGTGACAATGACATTACTGACATGAGAGATGTCAAAGTGAAAAATGAAAATTATTGTGCGGGTTAATAAAATAAATAAGAAGAAGGTAGTAAAACTGTGAAATGTAAATTCACCCGGTCAAGTAAACAAAACAAAAATAAACCTATTTCTTCGATGCTGCAGTCCGCTTGGTCTTCGCAGCAGTAACCTTCCCTGCAGGCTTCTCTGGATCTGCGCCCTTGATTTGGTTGAGGTCGCCTAGGCACAACACCCGATGCCGTTGACCATCAGCGCCGAGGACGAATACAGAGCCTTCCCTGGTCCAACACTTGGTCACGCCAAACTTCTCCCGCGCTGCCATGAACGCCATGTGTCGCGTTCGGGTCAAAAACTCGGACAGCGTTAGACCGGATCCCTTCAACTTCGTTTTGGCGAACCATATGCTGTCTCGTACCGGAGTGCTCTGCAACTTGATGAGGATGGGCCTAGCCTTACTTGACTGAAGACGGCCCATTCTATGACATCGCTTGATTTCCGCCGTAGAGAAAGTATCTAGCTTCAGCCGCTGCTTCACTACTTGGACAACAACCTGAGCTGTATCCTCATTCTTTACCTCCTCAACACCATGCAGGAGAATCATTTTGCGACGGCTGCGTGTCTCCATACCGTCCACTTGGCGAGCGATGGATGCCAATTGTTGAGAAAAAGACTTCATCGTTTGCATTATGAAGTCTTTGAAATTCCCAAATTCTTCTGCTAAGCCGCCCGTACCAGTGGAATTCTTTTTGAGAAGATCCGCTTCGAACTTAGCCATCCGCTCTTCGAAATATTGCTGGATATTGTGGATAGATGATTCCATGCTGGTGCTGCAAAACTGTTGTATGTGTTTGTGGTATTAACTATTGTGATTTTTGTGGAGATAACGCTTGTCTGGCAGGTATTTAACTTCAGCTGTATTTATTATGCATTAAATTTACTTATATTATAGTATAACTATTTTATTTAAAATAATTATATCAGCTGTTCAAAAATAGGTCTTTACTCAACTACCCACCAAGTAGAAAAATGTTTGATGTTCATTTCAGAGACATCACAGCGATACAAATTGTAAAAATACAGCAGCCAAGGAGTATAGCCGAGGCCGAAGACCCGCCTCCGTTCGACCTCACGCGTCTGGTTAACCAGTGCGAGAGAACCAATACGGAGGTCGTAATATGAACGGACTCCAATACCCCCCACTAAATGTGGGGCATGGACTGCAACAATAACAGAGGTAAATCACTGGTCGAATACCGATTCACCACTAATCTTACCCTATTAAACACAGGTACGGAGCCCACCTTCGTCACAAAACGTAGTCAGACAATTATTGACTTAACTCTCGCAACAGAAAGAGTGGCTGAACGCATCAAGTGATGGCACGTCTCAAAAGAGGCATCGAGCTCAGACCATAGATGGATAAGCTTCTCCATGAAAGTCGATATACAACCCACATAGCCCCGCAGGAAACTACACAACACTGACAATCAAAGTAGGTCCTACCGTCCTACGCCGACGGTACTGGATGACACTGAACAGATCGACGAGCAGGTATGTACACTGACACAGTCAATGCTAGACAGCTACCACGAAGCTTGCCCGGAAACTATTCCGTCTTCAACCCCGGGTAAACAACCCTGGTGGGGCGCTGAGCTTGAACGCAAGCACAAGAAGGTAAGAATAAATAAAATAGGGCAATGACCACAAGCGCAGACGAAGATTGGGACGCTTATAAAGCGGCCAAATCAAGCTATAGGAAATGCCTCAGAATCAGACGCACCATAGGATGGAGGAAATTCTGTGGGAGCATTTTTGCATCTTGCCATCAAGCAAACAGGGCAAGGAAAGTACTGGCCTAGCAACCGGCAGTTGCACCAGGTACCCTCCGTAAACCGGATAACACCTTCACATCGCAAGAGGAGACAAGACGCGTCCTCCTCGAAACACACTTCCCAGGCTGCGTCCTCACTCCGATAATAACGTGGCATGATACACAAACAGTGGTGACCGAACACGAATGGAAACACGCAAGCAACGTGGTCACAGAAGAAAAACTCCGATGGCCCATCGATAGCTTCCATCCCTTCAAAGCAGCCGGACTGGACTGCATCTTCCTAGGGTTATTACAATGGGGCGGTGAACCTGTCCTTAAAAGACTCTTAGCAATCATGAGGGCTAGCCTGGCCCTCAGATATGTACCGAAAAGATGGAGGGAAGTCAAACTAATATTCATACCAAAACCAGGCAAAACAGACAATACAAACGCAAAGTCCTTCAGACCAATAAGCCTGACCTCCTTCATGCTCAAAGCCTTGGAAAGGCTTTGCGAGAGGGAACTAAGAAGTGGGGCTCTGAAACACCTGCCCCTACATGCCAACCAACATGCATACAGCTCAGGGAAACCGACGGAATCGGCCTTACATCAGGTCGTGAACAAGATAGAAGCTACTATACAACACAAAAGCATCTGTCTGGGTTCTTTTATCGACATAGAAGGAGCCTTCGACAAGACAAACTTCTCCAGCATAAGCAATGCCCTAGCCAGACATGGAGTGTATCAGATGCTCATACAGTGGAACCAAAACATGCTTAGCAAAAGGGTAGTACGCCTGCACGGTGACACCCAGACAGCCTTGATAACTAAAGGTTGCCCACAGGGAGGTGTTCTCTCCCCGCTATTGTGGAACTTAGTCATCAATGAACTCATAGACAAACTCAACGCGAAATACTTCTACACAATAGGATATGCAGATGATCTGACCATTCTCACTTCAGGTAAGGTAGCTAGTACAGTGTACGACCTTACCCAACAAGCCCTACGCATAAGAGGTGGTGTAATGAGTACGAATTATCTGTAAACCCGACCAAGACCGAACTAGTTATGTCCACACACAAACGCGCTCTGGGTCCCTAGCAACTGCCCAGGCTATTTAATACAGAGCTGAAGCTGTCTACCGAGGTCAAATACCTTGGGGTCATTCTCGACAGCAAATTGTCATGGAACAACCACATGGAAAATATGCTCAACAAAGCCAGCATCATCTTCTGGCAGTGCAAGAAGATGATAGGCAAATGCTGGGGCTTATCCCCCAAAATTGTCTTATGGTTCTATAAGACAATAATACGTCCGATGGTAAGCTACGGCGCAGTAGTGTGGTGGCCTCGGACCAATCTAACAACGGCCGCCAACAAGCTTCAAAGGCTTCAAAGACTTGCATGCCTAGGGGCCACGGGCTGCATGAAAACCACACCTACAGCAGCACTAGAAGTGTTGCTGGACCTGCCTCCATGGCACCTGTTCACAGGAAGAAACGATGTCGGCGGTTCGGATAAGAGGTCTGAAATTCTGGAAAGACACCAATACACCGCACACTAGCAACTTAGATACACTCTTCAAAGAAGTTCCTGTAACATAAGCCATCGGCGACCGAATAACAAAACACTTCGTGTTTGACAAGAAGTACAAAATCCAACTGTACGAGGATCTACATGGAGGAGCGGTTAACCACAACGAGCTCACGATCTTCACAGAAGGGTTAAAGACGGATACAGGTACGGGTTCAGGAGTATTTTTCGAGGACCTAAACATCAATATCGCAGCACCGCTGGGAACCTATAACACGGTCTTTTCGATTCAAGTGTGATTTTAATTTCATGCAATAAGTAGTTACCTAGTACCTTCGTATTAGTTAAGTACCTACCACATATTATTATGTATCTTGGTAACGGCGCATCCTAGCTCGAAAAAAAACATATTTTTGGTCCCCTTTTATAAACCCCACACATGTTCTCTTTAATCTCATAACCCAGTCACCCATCCATAAAATGACCGCATGATGTCTATTGCTTTAACTTAACGTAGTTTGCACGAAAAAATCTGCAAAATACTTCATATCTATAACTTAGGCTCTGCAAGCTGATCTCATGGTTATCCGTCCATTAAACCACCGCTATGTCAATCGCTTTATTTTAACATGGTTTGTACGATAACGATATCTGAAAAATGCTTTATATTCTTAACCACCTCCCACGATACCTGCGGGATGAAATAGGTGCTGACTGACACTTTGTATGCAAATCTGTCACCGCACGACAAATTCAAACCGTTTTATAATAATTAATTATTTATCGTTAATTATTGAAATATAATAAACTAGCTCTTTCCCACGGTTTCACTCACGTCCTGAGGGAACTACTTCGCGTACCCGGTTAATTTGTAGCCTAAGTTACTCCTTGGTACATCAGCTATCCGCCAGTCAACGTCTCGTCGAAATCGGTCCAGCCGTTCCAAAGATTAGTGAAAACAAACAGACAGACAGACAAAATGGTAAAAATGTCATTTCGGAATATGTACCGA
This sequence comes from Euclidia mi, assembly GCA_944739405.2. Classification (NCBI taxonomy): domain Eukaryota; kingdom Metazoa; phylum Arthropoda; class Insecta; order Lepidoptera; family Erebidae; genus Euclidia; species Euclidia mi. Next base: position 60,443,607 of record OX123181.2, on the reverse strand, counting down.
GTATACATCTATATGCATTTAGTAAAAAGCGGTTATTTTACTATTACAAACAGACTGGAGTGTCTGTTATATTAAAATTATGTGTATAGATGTATTTATATGTATATATAGGTAAGTGATTTACACTGTAATATTCATGTAGCGTAGCAATTGTTATATTTTTCTAAAATAAATCGACGGTGTTTGAATAAGTAGGTATTTTTTACATGTGGCAGCCCTAGCCTCCTTACCCTTGTCTAGACGTTGTCGGCTTTTTCTGCGAGATCAAAGGCGTCAAACTACTGTATGTCTTTATACTGTGGTATGGCTGTCCTCTCAGCCCTCAAAAGCTATACTTTCACCTCGGCACTCACACTAGAATGCCACCAGAAACTAACAGAGGTAGGTAAACTAAACAAACTAACACTGCAATGGCCACTCAATGTACAATCAAGGGCCACAGTGGCTCAAGAGGGAATGACGCAGCCGACGTACTTGCCAGAAGAGGGGCCACCTTAGAGGTGGTGGGACCCGAGCCCATAATTCCCCTTCCTTCTGGTTTTTATCGCAACCTGGTAAGAAATAGAACCAGGAACCAGCACAACCAGTCCTGGATTGGTATTGTAACATGCAGGCAGGCCTAGGAGGCACTTCCTGCAGTAGACGGTAAGATAGCCAAACAAGTCCTCCGGCTGTCCAAACAACAACTTCGGACAGTCACGGCCGCCTACACAGGACACAGATCCTTTAATAAGCACCTATTTACTATATGTATCACCGACAGCCCGCTGTGCAGAGCCTGTATGGCAGCAAACGAGACGGCAGCTCACCTGCTCCACGACTGCCCTGAGGTCTCACAGTACAGGCAGCAGTACCTGACCAGACACAGCACCCTGAGGGAAGCAGTGGGCCACATCAAGAGCCTGCTGGCCTTCCTCGAAGAGCTGGGGGGGCTCGAGTGACAAGACCATTCCCACCCGCACGCAAAATACACGCCAAGACGTGGAGTTGCGGAAACAGTCCGTGCCATCAAAAAAAATCTCAGAACTAGGCCGCTTTTGGGCCTCCACCCCTAAAACTACCATTGCATAGAGTTTTATGTAACTCTTGAGTAGGTACTTCATCATCATCAGCCTATCGTAGTCCACTGCTCCATATAGGCACAGATATAGGCCTCTCCAATGGCACGCCACTGAGCTCAATGTAAAGAAGGGATAAAGGAGGGAAAATGCGGCTATGAAATTATTTTTGTTTGGGTAATAATTTACAAGTTGTTTTCATTGTGTGAGTATGCAATAGTCATATTAAACAAACTGGTGTAAGTAATATAACTAATGCAATACACGTGCGGTCTGGTCATTAAAATAATGACTTAATAATTCATAGATCAGATACCTACTTACAAGAAAAACTCAGTCTGAAAGAGTATTAGTGTCTAAACACACTATGCCGAAGTTACGCGACCGAATTTAATTACGCCTGCAATGCTATTTGAATTAGGTACTGACATAGGTACTGACAACACATTATACCGAAATTACGCTGCGTTATAGCGTACAGCGTAAATTCGGTCGGGAGTAAGTTCAGCGTCAACTTTTCTAGTAGTAGCGCACAAGCGTAGTTCGTAGCAAGAGCGTTAGTTCGGCACTTATGGTGTGTCATATTAGCCGAATACATTGGAACGTAAAATCAGCTGCGGAACATCGACATAGTGAGTTTAGACACTAAGTGTAACTGTATGTAATTAACGCACTTTGAACGGAGACATTATAATGGTTATTGTTCTTGAAGTTGCTGGTAGTCTATTCCCAGAGGCGTAGGCAGATCTATGATTTTAAGGGCAGGTTGCAGGGGAAGGCAGTGTCCCCCCCGTGGGATCTCCATCTTGTCGTGGTGGGGGGCTCAGTAGCCGTGGCTAGAACACCCACGGTGAAGCTAAGCGGGATCCCTGGAGTGGTCGCTCCACGTGGGCTTGGGCGAGGCCTGCGTGGGATGCGTCACAGGGTGCGGGTGCGGGGGACGGTTCTGTCTGTCCCTCGCAGTCGGACGCGGTCGCGGGAGGAGAGGCATGGTCGGTGTTGCATTACCGCGCGCCCTATCTCCCGCGACCAAATAGGGGCGCACCATTTTTGCATCGCGATGGGGCTGCAGAGGAAGAGGAGATGCGGTGTTGTCAGGTTGCCGTCCTTCCTATCCTGTGCGGCCGCTGGGTGTTTTGGCGGCGGAGCCCAACACCTTCATCTGCCGCCAAGGAGGCCTTCGGGCTATCCGCTGGGGTGTCACGGTAGAATGCTAACGCGATCCCCTGGCGCCCCCAAAATGGCGTTGAAGTATGCGCTGCGGTTTTAGTGGGTATTACGGCCTTGCACTCTAGCCGTCGAGTCCCACATACGTGCGTAAATTCATTTCCACAGCGAAGAAAAGAAAAACAAAAAAAAAATGGGGAAGGCAGTGTACGTGTGTGACTTATATGTGATTCTCCCCTAAAAGCTTACAGGGCCTACTTAGTACTTACAAAAAACCACTGCGGTGTCCTTGACGCCCTACGTATAGTACGTTCACTGCAGAGGACCCGACTCCTTGTTGGTAAACTCATCCGTAAAATTCAGTTGTTCATTATCTTAATATATAAAATCCTTGCGTTACTGACTGACTGACAGACACGCCCTAAACTATTGGGCGCAGGAAGCTGAAATTTGGCATGTATGTTCCTTGGGGACCGTAGGGGTGCACTAAGAAGGGATTTCCCGAAATTCCCCCGGGATCGGTCAAAACGGGTAAATGAAAAAAAAAATGCAGGCGTAGCTGCTGGCGTCCTCTAGTTTTCACATAATTTTACAACTCTCAAAAATTACGTCTTGGCACCGTTTCAGACTTTGAATTGTTCAAGCAGCGAAATTTCCTGCGCTTTCCGCCCGTAAGGTACAACCTTACAGCGAGACTTTTTACTTTCTAAATAGATATTTTGTATTAGGTATCTCTTCTTTAAAGTCCTTTCGCAATACACCGCTTGACTAAAGCCTCTCCGAATTTGCTTAGCAGTGATCGCCCTAGCGTTAACCCGGTTGCATCCAAGACTTGCACGCCTTGGAGCCCAAGATCCGCTTACTGGTCCAACCAGATATGACACAATATCAACTTTTCCACAGAGCGACTGCCGTCTGACCTCCGCAACCCAAAGTGATAGCGATATTCTATAGTTTAGACCAGTATCAGTTTATTTGAGGATACTGACTCCCCGTAACGACTGTCCAAGATCTTCATGACAGCCGGGACCGACGGTTTAACGTGCTCTCCGAGGCATGGGGCAAGCGATAATTAACAATTTAATACACACTTAGCAGAATAAAACACACAACCAACATCACATAATTTATTATCAGATCAAATCTTAATAATCTTATCTGGCTAGTGGAATGTTGTGCAGCAGTTGCAAAATCTGGACTAAATAGAACAAGTACGTACCTACATTTTTTTCTTCTCTAAACTATAGAAATTGGAAAATGACTGTTTGTTGTATAAAAAGAGTGTTCATTTTTAAACGAACTATAATAAGAAAACATTAGAATGAATAGACTCACGCCTGTATCCCCGAATGGGTAGGCAGAGGTGTAATATTACACCCACATTTCGCCAGGAATTTTTAGGTCCCACGTAATAGGGGGCGAGCCTATTGCCGTACCGGGCACATTACTAGACTCCGTGCTGCTACCAGCGTTGCCAATTTAGCGACTTTGTCGCTAGATTCAGCGACATTTCTACGTTAAAAGCGACATTTCATTTTCTTTTAGCGACAATAAAAATCTATCGACTTTTCTGGCGACTTATCAGATCAACGTCACTGATAGCTAACTTTGTAAACACAAGCTACATTGCTGCCAACCTCATAACTATTTATGACTGGTTTTGTAATCTGAACTCTATGTGCATAGATTTAAAATCGGATATTGTATATTGTTTTGTGTTAGCTGCCTTTGCCGCTCAAGTACTTGTATCTGATTTTCACTAGGTACCCGATCTGGCTCCGTGCGATTTCAGATATTTCTCTTCGTATTCAAAATGCGCCTAGTTTCTTGTTGAAGTACAATAAATATTGTTCTTGTTAGTAACATTCAAAACTTAATCAATATTACGACGGCCATGAAAACCAAAATGGGTTACAAAATAATTTAGCGGGTCTTAATCGCGTAAACTTTACTTATTTAAGACGAGCGAAACGTCGGAAATAAATATGTGACCCGCTAAATTATTTTGTATGATGATGATGATTATTACAAACTGTGTTATTACCAAGAAGTTCATAGGTAAAACTGGAGGCCAAACTTTACTTATTTAAGACGAGCGAAACGTCGGAAATAAATATGTGACCCGCTAAATTATTTTGTATGATGATGATGATTATTACAAACTGTGTTATTACCAAGAAGTTCATAGGTAAAACTGGAGGCCAAACTATATGTGCAGTCCGTTCACAGTTATTTTACCTCTGACAGATGTCGGTGTTTATTTTCTTTATGTTGGAATTGTACTCTGTGATGACAGGAATGTTACCCGTGCATAACATTTTACCCAACATTAGTGGAAATGCTTCAAAAATTCAAATGCTTGAAGCTCATGGCCGCAAAGTGGTTAGATTACCGCCATACCACTGCGAGCTAAACGCAATTGAACTTATGTGGAGTCTCATTAAAAGGCGAGTCACAAGCAAAAATTTAGGACAAGAGGGAACCAACATGACAGCAGTTACGAATCATCATAACATTGGCAGTCCACATGGATCATTCTCATAGACTTACGCCTGTTTCCATGCAGGGGTAGGCAGAGGTGTAATATTACACCCACATCATTCTTATTCAAAATTAATATGAAAATTAAATTTGCAGTTTTTGTATTTGATAATTAGAACCTCACGTTGGCGTAATTATGATGCGTTTACCTTTATTATATTACATAGACAACATTTTTATTATAACTATTTATCTTCATAGGAAATTAGTTATTTCGTAAGAAAATAAATGTACATGCATATAGCCATGCCAATATCAAGAGGTTTTGTTACAAACATTACTTCCAAATATTTAATACGATCGCTTAGGCAATAAAAAAATAAGTACATTTTTAGCAATAATGTATATTTAAAATGGGAGTATTATATACCGAATATAGCAACACAACGCCCAGGTTGGCCAATCTAACAGCTAGAGGTAAAATAACTGTGAATGGACTGTATATGTACTTGAGGACAGATTTTGTGAACTCAAGTAACCTCAGATGTGCCTACCGGTGATACTATGCTCCTTGTTGCCAAGGCGCATTGAATTTTATGTTATCAGTTACGAATTTGCTAACGAGATTTAGAGACTTTTGGAACTAAATTCATTTAGCGACATCTAGCGACTTTTCATTCTACCTCTTAGCGACATTTAATTAGGCCGAGTTGGCAACACTGGCTGCTACTGAGAATTTCCTAACGGAAAAACCCAATAACACTTTGCCCGACCCAGGAATCGAACCCGAGACCTCCCAATCCCACGCGCACATTTATGCCGCGGGACCAACGAGACAAGGTTATATTTACTACAGAATGAATAATGTCTTGTGACAAGTTATCATCTCATTCCTGGATGATCGGATTTGATTCCAAACTTGGCATAGCCTGTACCTACTAAGTATGGTAAATAGACAACAAAAACATTGTTATATATTCTTAAAAACATATCTACATAATATAGATAAATTAAACTCAAACTCAGAACAAATAGTCATGCTCATCACACAAACGTTTGTCTTGAGTGGGAATCGAACCCACCACCTCCAACTTAGCAGTCAGTATCATTACTCAACGTAACCATTAATAATAGGCCAGACCTGGCATGTTAAATGACTCCTTTACAGTCAGTGATTAGGTTAAGAGACCTCCGAAATCACTCAGAATAATTTCCGACTAAACAATTATTATTACAATGATATAAATTCATAGGTTTAGAAATGTTTGGTCTAGCAATACTATTGCGCGTTAAAGACCTTGCTGGCCCATCATTCCTAGCCACATACATTTATTTTGTAAAGAACCCTGCTTATCTTAATATATAAAATCCTTGCGTTACTGACTGACTGACAGACACGCTACAGCCGAAACTATTGGGCGCAGGAAGCTGAAATTTGGCATGCATGTTCTTTGGGTGTGCACTAAGAAGGGATTTCCCGAAATTCCCACGGGATCGGCAAAAACGGTTAAATTAAAAAAAAAATGCAGCCGTAGCTGCTGGCGTCCTCTAGTAGTTAGATATAGCTAGTATTATATTAATCCGTGGATATAGGGGAAAGTGGTTACCCTTCGTACACTTTTTAGATTTAATTTTTTTACTTTGCAATTAAATGACGAATTTACCTAGTTTATGTACCTAAGTGTAACAAATATATTGTAGTTTGTTACAAAAAAGTCCGAAACTATTATGTCTAAAGGTTAAAGGGTTATAGCCATTTTTCTACGATAAGATATTTGTACGAACGTACCCCATACATAGGTGGGGTACTTTCGTACGCCATGGGGTACATTCATACAGGGTTATTAAAAAGCCAATTAAAGTCCTTAAATTTTCATTAATTATTATAAAAAATATTTATTTATCAAAGAACTAACTTAATAATATGTGACTTGTCTCATAGCCGTTAAACTTTCTTTAGAAAAATAAGAAATAAAAACGTCCATCCTTAGTTCACTTATTGATAATTCTAAAAGCTTATTTAGCGCGTCTTACTCGCGATAAATAATATATTTAAGGCATAAATATCTCGGTATTTGCCAACGTTTCGGCCGACTTGCTTCAGCCGTGGTCACGGCGGGACTGGTGAGCTCAGCGCCCTCCTTGTGCGGGGCAAGTTTTGGCACCTACCCTCACTTGTTTTATTTTTAACCGCACTGTCGGTACTTCGACATACTACACTAATGACGTCTACACACTGTCACAGACAATATAATACCCTAGTACAGACACACGGTGACGAACATTAAACTGCGACCTGCCTAACTTTTGCTATGCTTGGAGCTATATTGTTTTCGTCAAATCTGCACTAGATGGGGTCAGTGGACGCCTGGACGCAGAGCGAACGCCGACAATTCGATAGGTGCTACGCAAAGCACCGGGAGATGGCGCTTAAAATAAAAACAATGCTGCGCTAGAGGTTGTAGTATAGTATTATCTGTGCTAGAGGTGAATGACTTGATCACTTGACCTTGCATCTGTGACCTTGCAGAGAGGCCTTGGGCAGGGTGAAATTCGTGCGACTACTCAGTACTGGTGCCATGCGATTCATGCGATTCAAAGATGCGTAACTTTAAATGCATTTTCCTATTTTGTTCGTTTCGATGTACTTACCTAATTATTTTAATATCAAGCGTACTTAGGCTTGATATTAAAATAATTTGTATAAAGGACATGAAAAACTTAACATTTATAACCTATGTTATGATTACCTAATGTAATGTGATAGACTCGCGAGTAGGTATTAAATTTGAACAATTTTGTAAAGATAATAAAAATTGGCCAACTCGCAAATGTTACAACTCTGTGAGTTATTAGGTAGGTATACTGTTATGGGTTATTTGGAATGTATTAGGTGTTTGACTTCGTACCTTTATCGTTTTGACATTGGCATTGGGATTTGATAATTATTATAGAACTATTTGAAAGAGTAGGTACCTACCTACTTATGTAGGTACCTACTTAATAATTTTTATTATGATTAAAATGGACATCGTATTGAATTGTAAAATAATTTTAATATATTATTTATATTATTTGGGGTGCATAGGGTTCCCACCAAGAACTAAGGGTCCCAAGCCAACCTCACCTGCAAGTGGTGCACCTGCCGATCAACGGACGAGGCTCTGGCAAACAAAATGTCCCAATAAGCGGCAATAGGCCCGCCCCCTATTACGTGGGAGTTACAATACTGTTAGATATTATTACCGTGCCGGCGCGTACTGACGTCGCGACATGGCAAAGGATTTTATTACTGATCAAGTCATTTTTATTCTTATTTCAATGAGTTTAGGATTCATATTACTTTGTTTCTATACAATCGTACCGCAACCCGCCGCGGCGCGTCGCGGCATGCCGCGGCATACCTACTTCGGGACGCCGTGGCATGCCGCGGCGTCCCGAAGAGCGAGTGTGCCACGACACGACGACGTAAGGCCGGCGCGCTCTGACGTCGCGGCATGGCAAAAGTTTTATTACTGATCAAGTCATTTTTATTCTTATTTCAATGAGTTTGGGATTCATATTACTTTGTTTCGATACAATCGTACCGCAGCCCGCCGCGACGCGCCACGGCATACTTCGGGACGCCGCCGTGGCATGCCACGGCGTCCCGCAGTGTGCCACGACGTAATCAGTAGGTAAATAAGTTCCTGAATTCACTTTTAGTACCTAAATCTTGTTTTCATAAATAATGTATCCAGAATTGTTTTCTCTTCGACATATCAGTTTGTATTTGTCGTTCTTCATCTTCAGCAAAAAGTGCTATTGATACTAAATTCCATTTATAGTAGGTATTGTTGCACTAAATTCCATTTATAGTTTTTATATTTATAGTATTGTTGCACTTCACATACGAGCATTTAGTCATTTTGTGTACCTAGTTTTAACAGTTCAATTATACCGCAATACGAAACTAACCGAAAGTCCGAAAACGAGATGCGAAAATAAGTCCATTAACCAAGCCAAATAATCATATTAGGGTAATTTCGCCTGTTCGCGTCCATCCCCCTATTCGTGTCCATTTTGCAGACCTCCCTTTAAAAATGCTCGGAAATAAGTATACTAACACACTAATAAAATGAAAAGTCAGAATCGCCAATACCTCGACGTATAAGAGACACGCACAAGACAAAAGTTCCGTGCGCCCAGCTTATCCTGTTTAAAAAAATTAGTTAATCTCCGTTGTTCAACAAAAAAGTGCAGATGCGCGGGATATAAATAAATAAATAGTGTGCAGCGGCGTGTTTGACGGTAAGTATTTTATTGTTTTATGTGAATTTTAGGATACATAGCTGTTTCTAGACATTAATAATGAAAAGACGAATAGTATGAATTATGAATTAGCTTGTTTTTTCTATAGTTAACAATTAAAATAAGGTGGACGCGAATTACAACTCCGAATTTATTAAACTTCCACTTTGCGTCCACAATGGACGCGAACTCGTCTATTTATGATTTCTTTAGTTGTTTATTTTTATGCGATTAAAATATGAGAGAGAAATTGGGATTTTGTTTATTTTAACATTAATAGTATGCAATTGTAATGACCAATTTGCGTCCACATTATTATGATTGTAATAAGAGATACAATCGATATAAGAGCCGTGTGGTTGACGGCATAGAATACAAGTGTCACCACCCCCTTCCCGTGGGTGTCGTAAGAGGCGACTAAGGGATAACACGATGCAAATATCATCTTTGCGTAGAGACGGAAAACTCGACATCAAACCCTAAACGACTGCCTCGTTGGTCTCGCGGCATAAATGTGCGCGTGGGATCGGGAGGTCCCGGGTTCGATTCCTGGGTCGGGCAGTGTTATTAGGTTTTTCTATCACGAAATTCTCAGTAGCAGCACGGAGTCTGGAAATGTGCCCGGTACGGCAATAGGCTCGCCCCTTATTACGTGGGACTAAAGTATATCTGGCGAAAAGTGGGTGTAGAAATACACCTCTGCCTACCCCTTCGGGCCTTCGGGGATAAAAGGCGTGACGATATGTATGTATGTATGTATATATATTTTTATAATTTAAAATGCATTTTTGATTAAGACTGAGTTTAAAATTGAATTCTTACATTTAATTTCTTTTATTCCATATTTTTTCTATTCAAGATGAGTTCTTAGGAGACATGAAAGAAGAAGGAAAAAAAAATACAAAAGATGATTAAATAAAGAAAGCGTTTTGTAATATTCGTGAGAAGAAAAAATCGATAAGACAAATATGTATATAATTATGTAAAAATTATGCTATTCCGAAGACCACAATATTGGACAACATGTATGGTCATTTCGCCTGTTCGCGTCCATTTAGTGCAGTTGGCAAGTTTGAAGGAGAAAATAGAAATGTTCCAGCAAATCGATAAAATTAAAATAGACTATATAATGAACGCATTACATAATTTTTTCATTGAATCAATTTGCTGAAACATTTTTATTTTCTCCTTCAAACTTGCCAACTGCACTAAATGGACGCGAACAGGCGAAATGACCCTATTATGTGGAATATTTATCGGAGTCCGGGTAACGCGAGCAGTCTTACAAATATAAACGTCGTCTTCAGAAAAGTCCGTATAACAGTGCCAAGTCGGATTTTCAAAACAAATATAAGAAAACAACAGTAAACAAGAACACAACCCAGACAGCGAACAGCGCGAAGAGAAAATATACCTAAGTCACAACAAAAAAACAAACTTCAAAACAAGCTCGTAATAGTTGAAGTAGTAGGTATATTATCTGTGCATGTGTCAAAATTTATCGTTCTTATTTATCTACAAAATACAACAGTCCAAAATACCGCTACACTTTTATCTTAGGGTATAATAAGTGCAAAAATATAAAAATTTCCAAATTAGTTTTCGATACTAATTAAATAAATTAAGTTTCAGTCGAATTTAATTGTCAATAGTGCCATCTAGTGTTCAATAATTTGTTTAATGGAAAGCTAAATGGCGAATCATTGTAGTCGTAGTTGGCGCTGCTGAGCATGTAAAATCTGGACCACTTCAAAATATCTATTAATGCAATGAAACAGTGTTAAATGTTATTTACGTGCCCAAAATTAGTTATGTTTCATTTTGTTTGCTTAAATTTTACTCAAATCTTTATGTTCATTGACCATCGATTTTAATTCATTACCCGTAGCGCCATCTGTGATCACTTTTGAAAACTAAAAGTAAAATGTTCGTATTGGGACCCCATGACACTGTTGAGTTGTATCATTGCGGCGGTGTTTACACTTATTTATGACTGGATTCCAAGTTGTTGATAATCTAAATCCATCCGCCCGGTTGAAATTTTTGTGTTTTTTAATTGCAACCGCTTCACGTACCTACTATCCTGGAGTAATAGTGACGTTCGGCGGAAAAGGTCTGTGGTTGATGTAGTTCTATCCAGTGGTTTGATTCCAATAAATGTTCAGCTATATCGGACTTATTTACTAGTCGGATTTTTCATAGCTAGGATATATTCTTTGACCGTTTCCGCAATTGTTCGCTTGGTCTGTTCGATATACCTAAGAACTACCACACCTGCAATCGACCTTGTAGACGCCAGGTGTTTGAAAAGGAATGACATCCTTTGGGCTGCGCTGATTGTGTGCTATCTTGGAATGCAGACTATATGCAGTCGTTATGGAGTATTTCTTGAGTACTGTTCCAACTTTGTCCGTTACTCCTTTTAGATAAGGCATGTAAAGGCTTACATGCCTTATCTAAAAGGAGTAACGGACAATGCTCTGTGATCACCTCAGGTTTACGGTCCTTCCTCTTCAGACGGTGAATCTCATCTTTGTATCCGTTACGTTTAAGTACCTCCTAAACTGTAACTTTAATATAGGTACTGGGGGTTATTAAAATATAAAGGGGGCACATTCGTACGCGTACGAATGTGCCCCCTGTCTGGCTGTCCGAATGTACCCTATGCCTTTGTACAACATTAAAATACAACTTTATATAAATTCTAAATAAGTTTGAGAAATATAACAGTAAAACCTCAAAATAAACAATGTTAACATTAATCAAACATCACCACTTTGTCAAAAACATAATAATTTTACTTACAATTAGGAACTGAAGGTAGGTAAAAAATTTACTCACTGCGCGCGAAAACACGTTACGTTTTGTCAACTAAGGAACCGTAGTGCGACTCGCGCAACACTCCGCTAGCAACATGGTGGCCGGTATGTCTATACCCACTAGCAAAGACGTGTTTGTGTGACCTTTAGTTTTTTTTATAAACTAGGTGTACGAATGTGCCCCGCGTACGAAGGGTGACCACTTTCCCCTAGTATGTAGTCGTTGATATGTAATACTGTTGACCTACTAAGACTTGAATTTTTTCAACACATGTCTATGTTTTAAATTCATAGTATCGATACTCTAAGAAGTGGGCAACATTTTACAACAATAATTACCAATATATACCAAATGTACATAAGGATAATAGGTACCAATAATTCAAAATCAACAACTTATGTTAAAAGAAACAAGATAATGTAATTATTTCATATATTAATCCTAAAAATATAAACTACCTTATCCAGATATTTTAACTTATTTGTAATTAGAATTATAGAATTTATTCTTATCGTTAATTTGTTATAATTTTGTGCAAGATAGCGGCAACAATGTAATTAAAATCAAAAATCTATCGTAACAAGGCACACAAATGACACCGCCATGGATTTCAATGGAAAATTAAAAGGTACAGTTAACTTCACACCTCAAAATATCTTCTATATATTTTTTTATTTACACGCGAATCTGTGGCAATCTGGGATCCTAGACACGTGGAATACGCTTCTCATTTCTTCTTTTGCTAACTCTTGATTGCCATGGCATTGCATTTTGTTCTTCGTTGACCAGTGACATGTCGAAAGCTTATGTCAGTTCCATACATTTTTGCACTTAGGAAATAGCGATATCGCTAATTTAATGCCACTTGGCTACAGGGCCAGTACGCCGAACGCTGATTGGCCCGTGGTGAGCTGTACTAAACTCATGGTAGAGGCATTGGATCCGAGCGCCCATAGACGCTAGATAAACGACAAGGTTATACCATAGTCTGTGCTCATACTAAGCACTCTAATCTCCAGTGGAACGACTCTAAACTCCAGATTTTGATATAAAAAACCATGCGCTATATGCTAGTGTATAATTAACCCTGTTCTGGAAATATACATTAAAATTATCTAAAAATATGAATTCTATATATTGATATATTAAATATATCAATGTTCGTATCACATGTCATCAGTTTTTTATCAAATAGGTACAATACTAATTATAATACTATATTAATCTATGTCCAGTGTTCTGAAAGTAGCAACTTCTACAACGCCTTTTCCTTTCTTCTCAGACTTCCAGAAATTCTCGTCTAAGAAGATTTTCCTGTAACATAAAAATATTATTTGTTAGGTTAGGTGTACCATACTTTTCCTTATTATTGGGGCTGTGATAGCCCAGTGCGAGTAGAGATAGCAACAGACTGCCACGCAGAGGGCACAGACCCACGGCGAACACCACTGACTTTTCAAAGTAAAGGCCCCATCCACACGGCACAATTTTACCACTGATCAAATTTTAAATCGAATTGGCTTTGCCCGTCTACACGACACAATCAAATCACTGATTTTCATTCCGTCCACCCGATTGGTTAAAATCTGGTGGTACCGCCCACCCGATGAACTTGAGTTGGACGACTGGCGTCTACACGTCACGATTTCATCAAGTGATTTAGTCAAGTTGGACGTAAAATCGTGCCGTGTGGTTAGGCCTTTATGTACATATTCATTTGAGACGCCGCGCCGACGGTCAAGAAGATCTTTGACAGTCGTTATGTAGGGTCAATAATCTTATCCGGCCAAGTGCGAGTCAGACTCGTGCACCGAGGGTTCCGTACAAACCGGTAGGTATAAATTATTGGATAGGACCATGAATCCTGTAAAGAATTCTAAACGTGAGGAAATTTGCGTGATAAACGGCTGTATCTTTTGATTGCGTTGGCTTAGATGTTTATTTTTTTCACAGCTTCATAGGTAGTAGATTTGAGTATTTGATACAAATAAAATTACAGTTTGATACCTCCAAGCGTTCTATAAGTGTACCGGTTTTTTCTTTTTCTAGGTAACCCTAAAACATCGGTTTAAGTACGTAAAGGGCCAACCTTAAAAGGTTTCAATCTCCTAAACATTATTTTTTTCTGGGCTAAACATAATATTCTAATTGAGTTCTTATAAGGTCAAATACTGTACCTTCAACCGTTAATTGTAGATGCAAAATAACCAGAATACATTTAAATAAAACTCACTTCTTTTCCATGACAATTTCCATAGTTTTGTCCATGAATTCGCTCATGCTAGGCAGGCTGCCGCCGAAGTCTTCTGGCAGGTTCTCTTTGCTAATGTATTTATACAACGTCTCTGACTTCGGACTGTGAAAGTGTATCTGGAAATAAATTCATACATACATACATACATAGACTCACGCCTGTTTCCCTGAAGGGGTAAGCAGAGGCATATTAAACGCCCACTTTTCGCCAGTGTTTTGATCCCACGTAATAGGTGGCGAGCCTATTGCCACTTATCGGGATATTTTGATAGCCAGAGCCTTGTCAGTTGATCGGCAGGTGCACCACTTGCGGGTGAGGTTGATTTGGGACCCTACGTTCTTGGTGCGAACCCTATGCACCCCTATGGAAATTAATTCATTACATATTATTAGGAACCTATGAATATTCAAGCTGATTATGGAAAAACGACATCTTCCGATTGTTGCGAATTAGTAGCCGGTAGTGTTTTAGACGTTTGCGGAAAATATATTTGATCGCCACTTAATTTACCGCTGAATTCAATATTCGATCTATCCATTATTTTTAGTGTAATATTACACCTCTGCCTACCCCTTCAGGAATACAGGCGTGATTCTATAAAAAACAAATTTAGATTTTAGATTCGTTTTTGACATAAGCCATACAAAATACGTTAAACACGAATCGAAATCAATCTCGAATCTCAAAATCCATGGATAGATCTAATATAGAAACCGGACGTTAGTCGAATGTGGTAGTAAAGTAGCTATGCGGATTTAGTAGGTGACGATTGCGAATAAAAATACCCTGTGTAAATGTCTCACTAGGGTAAGGCTTTTATTCTTATTGGAAAGTCAGTTTATTAGTCGTTGTTGCAAAGTCAATTAGGTCGCAATGGGACGCTTATGAATATCGATATTACTGATTAATCTTAATATATAAAATCCTTGCGTTACTGACTGACTGACAGACAAGCTACAGCCAAAACCATTGGGCGCAGAAAGCTGAAATTTGGCATGTGTGTTCTTTGGGGACCGTAGAGGTGCACTAAGAAAGGATTTCCCGAAATACCCACGGTATCGGTAAAAACAGATAAATTTAAAAAAATGTGCATGCGTAGCTGCTGGCGTCCTCTAGTTGCATAATAAATTACAATTAGTGTCACATTCGCAATGCATTTTTCATGTGGAACAATAAGGATATGCATGCACTTGTGACATACTTGCTTAACATACATAAATGGGCAAAAAAGAATAGTTTACAAACCATTTCAGTGACCTCCTGTTTAATGAAGGGTTTCATCAGACTGTACAGTTTGTCGATGAATGGTGGCGCGTTAACTATGTGAACTTCCTTCAGCCTGATGGGCATCGCTTCCTGAAAAATAAAATAATCATCGTTTAAATAAAGGTTAATATCATTTAATATAGTGGAAGTACTTTCCTCTTGTGGCTTTGGAGAGAAAATTTTAGACAGTCGGAATTTAAAACGTTTGAGAGTCGCTGTAGTAACTGGTCCCGGCTACTCTGAAAATCTTTTATGGTCGTTGAGAGAGAACGAGTTGTTGAGAGAGAGAGAGAGTCGTTGAGAGTGAGAGAGTCTAACCCTCAAATTTTCTGTCTCTGTTTTAAGCACAGTGTATGGAGCCTACCTGGAGTTCAGAAGCTACATAAATTCACTATATGTACATAATTATAGCTACACTTTTCAGTTGCCCGTAATTTTACGTTGCATTCTAAATATTTGCTTTAGGAATGTGTAACACACTACACATAAAAAGTAAAAGCAATCTTACAACAGGGAGCAAATATATTGGCATCGGCTGTTAAATGGCAGTCATTCCGCAGAAAAGTTAATATTATCCAAATGTGGCACGCATAAATACTAGCGCCATGGTTCAATACTTACCAAGGGGCTAGATTTATCAGTTCTTACACAAAGGCCTTGTACCTATAGCAACTGGCAAACTCAAGATCAAGAATGATGTTTGCGACCCACATGAGTCATCATTTTGGCTACTGTAATTTGTCACATTAGTAATACGAATAAATACCTACTTCTAAATAACCATCCAATCACATATAATAGATTTTTAAGATAATAAGTAGATCGCAATTCAAAACCTTGATGTTATCATACCTATCACCTTGGATCATGTTTCGCTTGCACGATATTCAATTGATTTGTGACGTAGTGTTCTTCTGATCTAAGTTCAATTACAGATTAACTAGGTCAACAGCAACTGCGATGTTAGCTATTGTTTTGAGTACATCCAGTGTAAACGTATCAACAGTTTTAGGTGCGTAAACACACTACGCGTCCAACAATAGCATTCTATAAGCTGATCTTTCAGCGTAGGGGTTCGTCATAAAGAGACAGGTCAGCTTATATTTGCTTGATGTGTTACCGTGTGTAAAAAATAATAAATTCCGAAAATGTATTACTCACCTCTTGATATTTAGACAGCTTTTTAGCGACAGACACATTGAACTTCGTGATGAACTTCAGTGTAATGTCTTTGACGTCCATAATGACGATGTCGGAGTCCATAAATTGATCATTCTTCAGTATCCACGCGTCTGACGTCATGAAAAACATTCTAGCATCTTGCAAGTAGTCGTATTGATCTAAGCCTGGATCGTTCAGTTGCCAAATCCAGACGTTCTTCTTCCCATCAATTTGGTACTGTGCCAAGTTTCTGAAAATTTAAATTTTTATCGGTTATCGCTTGACCTGAATAGTGAAACAAAGAGATTTGTTGTTCGTGGTTTAAGAATTTATAATTTACGGCCACAGATTTAAGACCAGATGGAGCGTATTCGTCCGACTAAGTGAGGCACGTTGACGGCTATGTGTGCGTGACATTTGGCGACTGGCACTGTACGGACACGCGCGCCTATGTGTGTGTAAAGTTGCCAGATTATGAATAATCTCCCACTACCTTGTATATAGTTTTTGCAAACGGATATAAAAATATTACATATTTTATATTCGTTTGCGGTTTTGAAGAGTTTACCATGGATTTAATTAATGCTTTTAATATGTAATGCTGTTATGAAAATGATTCAAATAAAAGAAACCATTAATGTATGCTTTTATAAATACATTTCTTAAATGAAGGTACTGAGTAAAGTTTTAACTAATTTTATTCGTAAATTGAGAAATAAATAGATTATGTTTTGTGATTAATACCCTCGATCCAGAAGAAATACTTATATAATACCAACTACATATATTTACGAATACCAATCATGGGGTTCAGATCTTAGATCGGCGAATATGTTGTTTATTTTTTGTTTAGATATATATATTCTCAGTATAGTATCTGGAACATACATACATAACGTCACGCCTTTTATCCCCGAAGGGGTAGGCAGAGGTGTATTTCTACACCCACTTTTCGCCAGATATACTTTAGTCCCACGTAATAAGGGGCGAGCCTATTGCCGTACCGGGCACATTTCCAGACTCCGTGCAGCTACTGAGAATTTCGTGACAGAAAACCCAGTAACACTGCCCGACCCAGGAATCGAACCCGGGACCTCCCGATTCCACGCGCACATTTATGCCGCGTGACCAACGAGGCAGTCGTATAGGGTTTGATGTCGAGTTTTCCGTCTCTACGCAAAGATGGTATTTGCATCGTGTTATCCCTTAGTCGCCTCTTACGACACCCACGGGAAGATAAGGGGTGGTGACACTTGTATTCTACGCCGTCAACCACACGGCAAAATGGAAATGTTTGGTTAATTGCAATAGGCTTGCGTCCTAAATATTAATTAGCTATAAACATTTTGTCATGCACACAATAAATTATGAATATTATGATTCATAAATCAAAACAAAAAAAAAATGCAATTAAAAATTAATAATGGCTCAAATCAATGATTTCTGTTTCTGTACTTAATGTACACACGGCGCCAAGTCAAGCTAAACAGTTGCAGTACGATTTTGATATTTATTCCCTACGCCATAAGAACGGTACAAAGGTCCAGAAGTATAAAGCTTGACGAGGAGCCATGTGTACACGAATATTTGGATCGTTTGGGGATCGAACTCAAAACAATGTATATACTAATGGAAATTCTATTACTATATTTTATAAGAAGAAAGATAATCTACAATATAATTTTACATTACGTTAATGTATTTTTCATTAACATGACCATCATTATTACATAATCAATTGACAAGTGCATTTTCCCTAATTCAGGGAGAACGGCGTCGACGTAAACTGGCAACACTTACATATTTTCTGCAGAAATACGAATTTTATCGAAATAATATTATAAAACAGTCAAATAATCCATAGTTATCTGTAAAAATATATTACCATCTTCCCGTTTTTGCTTTTGGAAACAACTTTTACAATGTTTTAAAACGCAAGACGGCATTTTATGAATTTAAAAGCTTGATTGATCGTGGCGTGTGAACTGTGCGATGCTTCGCAGCGCACTGAGCCGAGTTTGTATTCGCTTTTCAATTTTGTATTTGCTTTAGTGGCCTCACGCAAGTGTTCCGCGCGCTCTGTCTGCCTTTTGTTCTGTAGTCTTAGTTTACGGCTGTGAGTGTAAAATGTCGAGTAATAGGCTCAAATGTACATACGTATTACGATTTATGGTAACGAGATTTTACCATATGAGCATTAAACTATACATTTTATAGCAGTTTTCACAACTTCAACTTAACATGTTTATAAGCAATATTATTAGGTATGCATTCCAAAAAAAATATATGGCAGGTTCAATAAATTAAATTGATAGTAAAATGTTATATATTATGTAAGATATCTAATTATTATTTTGTATAGTATTAGAAAAAATTGGGCAAGTGCGAGTTGGACTCGCGCACTAAGGGTTCCGTACCATCATCTATAAAAGAAAATTACGTTTGTTTTACGTATACTTAAATATTCTTTAAGTTTCTACCGGTTTATTAAGATCGAGTAACAAATTGCTTAAAAATTACGTTTGTTGTATGGGAACCCCCTTTAATATTTACTTTTTTAAATTTAATTATTTATTTTGAAAGGTAATATACAACTACATATTCTGTGAAAATTTTAAGCCTCTGTTACCGTTAGTAATATTGGGCCAAAAATGCGAAAAATAACACGTTTATTGTAAGGGACCCCCCTTAATATTTTTCTGTTTTTAATTTTTAGTTTTGTTGTTATAGCGGTAACACATAATTTGAACGAAATACATAATTTGTGAAAATTTCAGCTTTCTAGCTATCACGGTTGATGAGATACAGCCTGGCGACAGACAGACAGACAGACAGCGGAGGCTTAGTAATAGGGTCCCGTTTTTACCTCTCTTTTTAGGTACGGAACCCTAAAAAGAGCTTCCTATTTATACTATACATATTTATTTATATTTACTACTGGAACTTTTTAGCTGCCTGGCAAACGATCACTGTCATGTGCACTTATTGCAGATTTATATTTTACTATATTGGGCTGTTCTAGCACTAAAGGTGAGCGCACACTTATCCGAGCCGAACGCGTCGAACGAATCGAAGTCAAGGAGGCCTCGCACATTAGCAAGAATCGACCGCGCCGAAAGAATCGAGCGCATCGAAAAAATGGTTTCCATGTCCTTTACGCCTGTCGCACTGTTATTACATGAGAATTGTGATGGATCTTGACGGGGTTTTTATTGACAGTGCTTTATTAATGGAAGATGAAGAAACACAATGCAAAAATAGTACTCGCGCGTTGCTCTGTCATACCCAACTGATTGAATGCGAACGCATCGGTCGAGTCGACCGCACAAACCGCGCCGAATCTGATGACGTCATTCGAATTCGTCTAGGATTTCTGGGGTTCTTCCAGATTCGGACGATTCGACGCGGGCAAGTGTGCGAGGTTTCATGAGATTTCATATAAAGAATTCTTAAATTCGTTTCGTTCGACTCGTTCGACGCGTTCGGCTCGGATAAGTGTGCGTTCACCATAAAGATGATGGCAATAAGCAATGTCGAGGCGCGCGAGAAGTTTTACATCTCGAAATTTACTATCGCATCTGATATACTTAGGTACATGAAGTGTAATAAAATGTAGTGTAATGTTAGTTTTTATTATGAACAACATTCATTAATAGTAATTGCTGTACTCATTAATTCTGCATATAGGTACGCATACGTTGCAAACGATGTATAATAAAGTTATTAAGCAAATAAGTAAATTGTTACTACATTCCCACATCCGCCGAGCATTGTTAATTAGATAAACAAATGCCATTAATGCTCGAAACATTATTTAAATGAACCGAGAGTACCTAATGTTGTAACATTACTAAAGCCTTACACTATACCATAACCTTTTTGACGTGACAACGTCTTATAAATTGGTTTGCCGGGTGACACTTCAAGAAACTGCGTTACGCTCCGCTCACGTTATGCGCTCACAATGAGAGCGAGTGAGAGGCACGCGTCCCGCCTAAGAGCGAGAGAGACAGACATAAAAAGTGAAAGGCACGCGTCTTTCATCCTTCTTCCTACTATACGAATGAATATTCACATTAAAATTATTTTACCACTCAAAGTCGTTGTCACGTAAAACTTTCGCCCGTATACCGACTTTACAGGCAACCAATTTTTAATACCTATGAACTTTAGAAATTGTAACTCACAAATTTCTATGCGTACCTAGGTAGGTACTTTAATTTGTGATAGTTACAATTGTTTTTTTTTTAAGAAGCTTGGAAAAAGAATAGTCAATAATCGTGATGGTTTGAAACTAATCATTTTAGCATAGATATTTCACAAGCATATTAAAAAAAGAAAATCCTTATTAGAAGACTATAATTTTGTCCGAGGCTTCTTTAATTCGTTAGCAATCTTCTCTTTATTTTCAACCCTATTGTGCTCCGAGAAAATGGTTACATACTACAAAACACTCTACATCATGACTAAGAAAATTTCACCACCAAGATAAAAGTTGTCAAATGTCTTACACAATCTTTATCATCTTCTGCATCTGTGGCGTATCCGGGTCTCTGAAGTTGATCAGCTCCGGAGAAGACGCTCTTATGCCGAAGAATAGTTCCACTGTGTTCTTAGTAGGCTCCATCTCATAGTGGCAGCTGTGAAGAAATCTTCTCAAGACCAGGTCATCTGTAAACCAAATGTAAAGTAAAGTGAGTAAAAAGTATTTATTTCCTCAATATACTATACAGTAGGAACCCGGTAACATATTTTGAGGATACGTACAATGTATCGCAATAGCAATGGTAGAGCCTTGCTGATTTAACCTTGCCTCGGCTTGGAAGTACTACTCATTCACTCTCAGAGAATATTTATTTATTTATTTATTTATTAGGTATTCCAACAATTGTTACAATAATACATACATTAATATGAAAAAAGTGACAAGAGCTAATTGTACAATTACTTATAGGTATACACCGCTTGCTAACACATACATCTACACTTCTACACTAATATTATAAAGAGGAAAAATATGTATTTTTGTTTGTAATTTAGAAAAAATAGGGGTCCGTCAGGACGCGGGTGAAACCGCGGGAAACGGCTAGTATATTATAATTTTATAACGGAAGATAAACTATTACAGACAAATACAACAACAAGTTATGCATAAAAAAAACAACATTTTCTTAAAGTGCACAGCAAAGAATAAAGTAACAGCATCTATACTGTTGCGCTTAATCTGCTGAGTGAGAGTGCCAGAGGTTCCGACGCCTTTTCGTTCACCCTAACCTCGGTCCCTATGCTATTCCTTTTCCTATCCCCAAGGGTGGCAACGCTCTTGTGACTCCTCTGATGTTTCAGATGTCTTTGGGCGGCGATAATCGCTTAGGCTCTAGACAGACGGGCCGCATTTTAACTGCAATCCAACTGCAAATTACAGTTCGGATGCAGTTTGAATGCAGTTGACACGACTGCAATAGAACGCAGTCGTGTCAACTGCATTCAAACTGCATCAGAACTGCAATTTGTAGTTGGATTACAGTTGAAATGCGGTCCGTCTGTCTATAGCCTTACAATCATACTGAACCTCACGCTCAAATATCGTGTAATGGAATGTAAAAGAAATTCGACCACAAGACCAAAAAACAAAGAGAGGAACGAAGTATCGAGGCGAGGGTTAGAACACCGGTTCCTGAATTTGCCTAGTCAAAGATTGCCTACACAAATACATACCAAAGTATGATCGTGAAGCAACGATTGCTGATTTAGCAACCAAACCTTGACGTTTAAGTTAAGTTCAAAACCGGTCTAAAGGCCGGAACCAAATTGTTTATGATAATATATCATGTGTTTTTATATACCACTCGTATATATCAAATTTTAGTCAAATGCTGAAGCACTCACGTTTTCCTCAAAAAGTTTGGCTATCGCAAAATACATACCTAGCTTGAAAATTAGTGGACAACTAATTTTATTCTATGATTTCCAGTAATATTTAGAAGGTATCAGTTAAGCACTTTTTGTTCATAAATATTTGATAGCTTTCAAGTAAATAAGGGAGCATTTGTAGCGGGCATAAGCATATTAGGCATTTATAGCAGCGGTGAGAGGTGCTAGCCATTGACTTTACAGATATACTGGTGTTAGCAGTCATTTAGTGATGCTGAAACTACCTGATTCACTCGTCGCTGGACGTTGAGATACATGCGCGGGTTCATTACCCCTTGCCGACGATAGCCGTGACATATTTCTAACCTAGCTACATATTTAATAGATAAAACTTATTTGTCGTGATAAAAATAACTCTCAATACACGGTTTCATGTTCAATCGTGGTTTGGCTATAACAAATTCATTATGATTGCAGCGTAAATCAGCAGTCAAAAATAACAACAAAATAATATAAATTTGTTTTTAATTTTAAATACAAATACAAAATACGTGGGAAGACAAGTTTCGTGGCAACAAAGTAATGAATTTAATTTTATCAAAGATCTCCGAGGTTATAAATAGGATACGTATTCCGTCGTATGTATACGTACGACTGCATAATGATAGGTTATTTTTATAATCCACTACGCTTAGTTGTAAACAATGTTAGTAATTCGCTATTTGCGTCATGAACTCAAGGAAGGTCACTTCTTATGCTTATCAGTAATTAGACGATAGTAATCAAAACATTATAGTTCTTCATTTACTAGCTACGCCTGCATTTTGTTTTTAATTTACCCGTTTTGGCCAATCTCGTGGGAATTTCGGAAAATCCCTTCTTAGTGCACCCCTACGGTCCCCAAGAAACATACATGCCAAATTTCAGCTTCCTGCGCTCAATAGTTTCGGCTGTAGCGTGTCTGTCATTCAGTCAGTAACGCAAGGATTTTATATATTAAGATAACCATAATATGTCCGCAGGTGCGCCTGCACATTTTAGTTTAATTGAACTGTTCTTGCCCAATTCCTTGGCTATTTCAGGAAATCCCTTCTTAGCGCAGTGCCGTCAGGTCCCTAAGGAAGTTACATGCCAAATTTCAGCTTCCTGCACCCAATAGTTTTGGCTGTGCGTCGTCTGGCAGACAGTCAGTAACGCAAGGATTTTATATAATGTATACAGATTATACCCAGACACTTATAAAATATTCGTGTACTCATTACACAAACATCTGCCTTGGGTGGAAATCGAAACTACGATCTTGAGCTTAGCAGCTGGAATTACTATCCGCTAGAGCTAGACCTGCAAGCCAGATTTCAGGACAACTCTAAGACAGAGCTTTATAGCGTATGGGCCATGTAGCGTATTACTTATCAACCTCTGGTATACTGAAATGTTATTCCACAAACTTACTTTTTCATATTTAGTTCGAAATAAAATAGCTAAAAGCAGTGCTAGACTCCGTATCTATGTGGCTTCCGCTTGTCACAGTCGCACAGTCATCGCTCTGATATAACATATTGTTATTAGATTGTAGTAAGTACTATCATCAAGATAAAAATAATAGTATGAATAATTCATGATCATACTACATGTATCTACTTACAATCATATTTTTGGAACATCATGTAGGAATCAAATGTGTAAGTAATAGGTATGCATAATTGCATGAAAGCCGTTGCCTGCAGTTTTTGACAAAATTCACGAGTATTCCATCACCCTTTTAACCCGTTTTTACCATCTTACGAGGAATATAAAAAAAACCTTCCCTAGTACGTGCCTATGTCATAAAATGCAACTACTGTCTTAAAACATGTATCTAGCTTTAGTAATTCAGTATTGCTCTGTGATGTCGGTCAGGATATGTATTCTTATGGATACAACTACATTTGTTATGTTTCACTACAGAACATCATATATTATTACCTATGTATTATTTTGAATCTATACACGATTCTGGTTTCTATTCTCTTGCATTAAGAAAGTCCTGATCCAGAATTAGCGGTAGATTAAAGAAAACATTTTGTATGCACTTTACATCACTATCACTACATAGTATAAAACAAAGTGTCTTCTGTCTGTGTGTCTTCTGTCTGTCTGTCCCTATGTATGCTTAAATCTTTAAAACTACGCAATAGATTTTAATGTGTTTTTTTTTAATAGATAGAATGGTTCAAGAGGTAGGTTTATCAGTATAATACCTATGTATATGCATAATATTACATCCTTGCGAAGCCGGGGCGGGTCGCTAATATTTTATAAAATGGAGTGTTATTTCATCCCAATCTTTACACTGCTGGAATTTTATTAGTCTGTTTGTCGCAAAACACATTTTGCTTAAATATCATCATCATCCTAGCGCTGTCCCGGTTGCGTTCCAAAACCTACGCTTTGGAGCCCAGGGTCCACTTTCCGGCAATATCTCTTCCACTTCGCACGTTAATAGTAGTTTATTGGCATGCATATCATCCCTTACGACGTCAAGCCAGCATTTATTTGGCCTTCCCCGTTTACAGGGGACCGGCGGATGTAGCATGGCAAGACATTTGTTGCCCACGTAAGATGCCGGTTGACGTAAGATGTGGCCACACCAGCGTAGCCGACACTTCTTGCAGTTTATCAGCAATGTCACGTACATGAAGGCTACCCCTGATGCGGGAGTTCCTAATGTGGTCCTTCCGCGTGACTCCACATACCCAGCGCAGCATGTTCATCTCCATGACACGCAGACTCTGCTTGTGTCGCTCAAGCACAGGACACGTCTCAATTCCATATAACAGGACAGCTCTAATGATAGATTTATAAACCTGCCCTTTGAGCTTAACCGGCATTGTGGGGTCACAAATGACACCGCTCACCTTACGCCATTTCGCCCAGGCTACCGAAATGCGTGCCTTGACGTCGCAATCGATGTCACCAGACGCGTGGAGTACGGATCCCAGGTACTTGACCAGGACCTTTCGCTCGGCTATGTCTCCGCCTATGCAAATTGACGCGGGATCTGTACTGTTGGAAGCCAAGTACTCGGTCTTCGCCACGTTAATTTTCAGACCGCCGTTCTCAAGCGACTACTTCCACGCATTCACACATCGCACCAAGCGTCCGCTGTCCGCATCCGCCAGCGCGATATCATCAGCATACATGAGCAGCCATGGGGGCTGCTCATGCAAGTCTCTGATGCTGTCTGATGAATACGTCTAATATCACACTGAACATATATGGACTGAGGACGGAACCCTGGTGGACCCCGACGGTGATGGTAAAGGTTTTTGCTTCGCCAACAGCAGTCCGAATTACGGAATCGGAATTTGAGTAGGTTCAAGTCTTGTATGATGTCAATATATGTATGCTTCTGATACTCCTTTGGATCTTAGAGCTCACCAGATCATCTGTCGTGGCACACAGTCGAAGGCCTTCTGCATGTCTAGAAACAGAAGATGCAGAGGCGTGTTCTTCGACCTGTACCGCTCCATGACGATCCTGAGGGCGAAAATTGGATCCATGGTTCCGTGATCAGAGCGAAACCCATATTGACATTCCGAGACTATGGTCTCCTGTCGGATCCGGGAGTCGATGATTTGCTCAAAGAGCTTTAGGGTATGGGACATCACCTCAATACCACGATAGCTACTACAATCCTGTACCGATCCCTTGCCTTTGAAGACTGGAATGATAATACTCAATCTCCATTGGTTCGGGATATTTCCGGTAAGGAGTATGCGGTTAAATAAATTAGTAAGCTTTTGCTTAACTATCTGATATTATAATAGCGATGCGGTACGCCTTAAGAAGATACTCGTATTATTATATATATGGCACATATTATTATCCTTAGAATAGCGTCATAAAATCAGTGACGTTTCTGTCGATGTTTAATTAATTTTTATGATTATAAAGCTACTAATATTATAAACAAGTTATACCTGTATGTTTCTTCCCAAGGTCCTGGCCTTGTTTCTAAAGGCTAAACAGATTGCTTATTCGCAAATATATAAGTTATATTGATTAATATGTACGACGGAAGTCTTATTAATTACGTTAAATATTATGTGCAATACATGCACATTATGCTAAATATGAGATTTTCCACTAGGGGTCCATGGAAACCGAATGGGTTCGTAGGCAAGGTAGTGAGTATGGGGTCCACCATAAAAATAATACCACTCAAAATCGACTAATATTTTTATCCATCGCTGATAAGTTCTTATACGATAAGAAAGAAGAAAAAAAAACATGTTTATTTGTGCCTCACAGCAATAAATGACAGAAAACACAATCAAAATAAAATAATAATAAAGTCTAATAACAAATTAGAAGGAACAGCATTAGAGAGGCCAAAATTGGACCCTGCCTCGGCTAATGCTGCGACAAACTTTGCCGCAGCGCTCGTATTCTGGCAGGTCCATTGAATGGCGTCACGGAATCACAAAGAATAATATATATTATGAAGGATTAAACTCAAAAGAATATAGTAGGTATTCTACGAAACGACAAACGCATTTAATAATATGGAATGGTTATTACAGTGATAGTACAAATCGCAAGATCACGTCATGTAAGTATACGACTACAATGCCCTGATTGTGGTAAATCATAAATGTACCAGATGATTACATAAATGGCCTTATTCATTGTGACCTTTCAGAAATTGCGACTCGTTTCAGCCTCCTAATGGACTTGTTATAAATAGTACGAAGTTAGTCGTAATCTCGGATGTGTCTTTATCACTAGAGGATGCCCACAGCTACGCCCGTACATTTTTTAGGGTTCCGTACCTAAAAGGTAAAAAATGGGACCCTATTACTAAGCCTACGCTGTCGGTCTGTCTGTCACCAGGCTGTATCTCAAAAACCGTGATCGCTAGTAAGCTGAAATTTTCACAAATTATGTATTTACGTGACCACTTTAACAAAAAATACTAAAATAAAAAAAAATATATTAAGGGAGGGTCCCATATAATAAACGTGTTTTTTTTTTCGTATTTCTTGCTCAATATTACTAACTGTAACAGGTAGACGCTTAAAATGTTCACAGAATATGTAGTTGTATATTACTTTTCAAAATAAATTAAGCAAATTAAATAAAAATAAAGTAAATATTAAAGGGCTCCCATACAAAAAACGTAATTTTTTAACAATTTTTTCTCGATCTTAATAAACAGATAGTAACTTAAAAATATTTTAGTATACATAACATACAACAAACATGATTTTCTTTTATAGATGATGGTACGGAACCCTTCGTGCGCTCGCCCGACTCACACTTGGCCGAGAGGATTTAGAGAAATAATATGTAAGTACATGCCAAATTTCAGCTTTTTGCGCCTAATTATTTTGGCTGTAACTTATATAGGTATACTTACTGACAGATCTGTCAGTCAAACAAGAATCTTATAATTGAGGCTACAAAAGCTTGAGTTCTTTGGAACAAATGATCAAAGACGACTAAAAATAAATAATGATCTTCTATAAAAGATCTAAATCTAGGACTACATTTGGTAAGATTTTAGATAAATATTTATTATTTATGCTTTGCAAGTGCATGAAGCCTGGATCTTCATGTTTACGTCAACCAAAGGAAGCTTGAATATGGTTCTCTAAACCATATGACTACAGTTTATTATTACATATTGAACAATAATGAAACCATAGCCTGGTAATCCCCGACTTGTTGTGAGCTAAAATATAACAGTGACGTCGACGTCGAGTATGCCTTCACGACTAAAGTGAACGCAGTAGAAAAAATAATAATTAGACATCGCCCGCGTCCGTATAACGCAACCTTACCCTTGTCACTCTCCAGCTAAATATCTGAGCTCTTTGCTCCAGCCTCCTAGCTATCTCCGTAAAAAAACTCATAAAACAACACTGAGACTCGAAAGAAAGACAAACTATTTATATACAAGTATAACAATTATTTTTGCATTGAGAGCACAAGTTACCTATATACCTAACAAGAAGAATAGAGGTCAAACTAAAAATAATCAATGATATAATTTAAAATAAACGAATTAAATAATAAAACATCTAAAATCACTAAGGCTATGAGAAGAATAATTTAATATAATATTTAAGAAATATCGCGAAGACTTCCTCCTGAAGAATGTTCTCAATGCCGTTTGATAATGGAAACAACATTAACATGCAAAGCGTGCAAGCTCATAATGTCACGCCTTCGCTCCTCAGATTCTAAATAACGTCATAAAGTAGCACTGTGTGCCGCAAAGAATTAATAACAGAATTAGTTGCACAAAGACGAAATCCGATCAATAGTTTAGATCCTTTTGGCCGTATACGTGACTATGCTCAATCTCTCAATGAGTGATATTTAAAAGCGCAGCAAGTAAATTGAAACTCTACTTCTAGCATTAGATAACTATCCACAACAATTATGTGTAGTAAATGTTGCCTATACCACATAATGTACTTAGCTAACTAAGTAATCTTGGCGGTTTAAGAGTGGCCGTGAGTTTTATTGTCCGTTCTTTCTCACGGTGAATTGTGCAGCGCCATTTAAATGTAGAGTCACAACTTAGTTTTACGATATATTAGAGATTCTTCAATAAGAATAAAATACAAGCAAAATCCTACACATCATCTACAGGATGTCACAAGACCCATCACCAATCCGAAGTCTTCTCGTTGTAGACATCATGCCAAGTCATACTAACCAAAAATAATACCTGGGAAACGACTTTTTTTTTAAGTTTTCAGATTTTTAAGTTTTCAATTAAAAGCGCGCGAGTGCAATGCTAGAAATACCTACTTATCCATGGGGTCGTAGGGCATCTAAGGAACACATTGGCGGGATAAATGCATCGATTTTGTACCTAATTAGAAAAATTCCATACTAACTGAGCCCCAATATCTCCTGAATCAGTAATTTGCCAGGTATGGTGCCGAAGTAAAAAATGTTCGTAGTGATTGGTACAACATGGGATTTCAGTTTTCGTTAAGGGTCTTTTTACACCCTGTATATTCATGGGTTCATACTGTGATAATCATTTTATCTGTAAACCACTCCTCAAATCCTAAAATCTCACATGTAACATTAGGTAAATGTTTACTTACTTAGATCTTTTGGTAAGTGTGGTTGTTTAGTTATCCAGTCTTTGAGTTGAGCCACCAGCTTTTCAATTTCTTGTGGAGTCTTCTCCATTTTGTGTACCTGGAAAAATTAAGATGGAAGTTTTAATACAAAAGGAAATTATTATATTATATTTTTTTTATATTTGTGTTTAAATCGAAATAGAATCGTACAAGTGTGTATAGTCGATGTGTATGTATGAACCTATTTCAAAGGAAGGGAACCCTTCCACTAAAATTAAACGTAAACTGGCTAAACTCGTACTAAGTAGGTATAATACGATTTTGCCAGTTTACGTTTCACCTCGTTTTGACTAGCATTTGGTCGCATAGCTTGCTTCGAGGTCAGATCGTTCCAGAACTTGAAGCAAGCCTATCAGAGAGCTGAACGCTGGACAAATCGCAGTAAAACGTAACCTGCCTGACGCAGCAAATAAGACGTTGTAATAAACATTTCCATTGTAAACATTTGAGAAATTATATAGCATAGCAACAATAATAGAATTTATTCTCGAAAGAATACAATGGCGTCTTAACTCTTATCTAATCTAATATCTAATCTTATAATAATAATAATAATAATAATAATAATAATCATTTATTTCAGATAAGTAAAAAATACATCCATATATGTTAGTAAAACGAACTTATAAACTAATATATAAAGCTGAAGAGTTTGTTTGTTTGGTTGAACGCGCTAATCTCAGGAACTACTGGTCCGAGTTGAAAAATTCCTTCAGTGTTAGATAGGTAATTTATCGAGGAAGGCTATAGGCTTCATAACATCACACTATGAGCCACGGGAACGGAGCAGTAGCCTTAAATAACGCGGGTGTAACCGCGGGCTCATGTTGTCTTCTATATATCGCGAGATTTATATGATACGGAACTATCTAATACTGATTTGTCGTTTTCCATTGCTAAAGTCTACGCACACATTATAGCGTCGATAATACACGCACGAATAGTTTCGCTACGTATTCACTGGTATTCCTTTGTAATCTAAGTACCTATGTCAGATTATTGTTAGGCACGACTTACGGCCGGTTTCAATATGCGATCGCTGCATGGATTTTGAGATTCGAGATTCGTGTTTGACATA
Organism: Euclidia mi; assembly: GCA_944739405.2. Classification (NCBI taxonomy): domain Eukaryota; kingdom Metazoa; phylum Arthropoda; class Insecta; order Lepidoptera; family Erebidae; genus Euclidia; species Euclidia mi. Next base: position 60,413,010 of record OX123181.2, on the reverse strand, counting down.
TTTTGTATGGAGCTTATGTCAAAAACGAATATACAATCTCAAAAAAATGGATAGATCGAATATTGAATTCCGCATTAAATCTATTCACGTACTGTAACTGAGATGCTGCATATTGTTTTTAATATATTGGTACTTAAGATTTCACACAGTTACGAACCGTGATGCTAAGTTGCAAGTGGTAGCAAACAGGCACCACTCGCACGTTATCAACTCTTGAAAAAACAGAAGGTTAAGTTCCTTCTCCACTCTCTAAACCCTCACCTCACCTCACCACAGAAATTATGGAGCGGAAGATTTACGCCTGCAGCGCTCTTAATTGCATAACAAAAAGGTTCAGATGAAATATTTCACGTCGACCTTTTGTGGAAGAGTAGGAGGTAAGGTGGAGGAGTAGGTTAAGAGGAAGTACAGCCCGGTCCAACGAACATCCAACGTGACTCCACACGGCTTTAGTATTCTGTAAAATTTTAGACATCAGGCTCAAAAGACAACCAACGTCGAAGCAGCCAGTAAAACATCTAACCAACATTGACCTACAACATTTCAGTTCACAACATTCAGTGCAACATAGTAGGTACCTACCTACATAGTAACATAACAGATCATTATTTAATCTGTGCTAGACGCAATTACCTACTCAATCCGTGTAGTCGATTGGATTATTATCTACATGACGCCGCACGATACCTACTCTACTAGTCGTTACTGAGTAGGTATTTGTATAAAGGAAAATTTCCAATGAATTCGAGATCAAAGATCTATAAAACATATTTAATCCGTTAAGCTTTGTGTGGCTTTGATAGGAATCAGTCAAAACAAAGTAGTCTCATAAAATGTTTTCGATGGAAAAATGTGCATAATATGTATTAAGATAGGTAGAACTAATTACAATATTATGGATAAAAGCGATTGCTCAGGTATTAATTATGATTACTAGATAAACAGGATAAGATAAAACAGTAAATATCACATTTCTCTTTTTCGTCCACCAATTACTTTAATCTTTAGCTGTTGCTGTCGAGCTATTGATTTAGGTGAACAAAACAAATTTAATATGGTCTGATTTGAATCACTAAGCCAACACTTGAATCTTACTTGAACATACCATTCTGAGGGGTAATTGAAAGCCCGTAAAAATATATATTGCAGGGCTCTCCCCTCACACAAAGTAGGTACACATTATAGCCATAGGCACATAGTAAATAACACATTTCTCTTTTTTGTCGACCAATTTCTTTAATCTTTAGTTGTCGAGTAGCTATTGATTTAGGTAAACAAATTGAATATGGTCTAATTTCAATCACCAAGCCAACACTTGAATCTTACTTGAACATACTATTCTGAGGGGTCATTATTGAAAGCCCGTAAAAATATATATTGCAGGGCTCTCCCCTCACACAAAGTACACATTATAGCCATAGGCACAAAGTAAATAACACATTTCTCTTTTTCGTCCACCAATTGTTGCTGTCGAGCTATTGATTTAGGTGAACAAAACAAATTTAATATGATCTGATTTGAATCACTAAGCCAACACTTGAATCTTACTTGAACATACCATTCTGAGCGGTCATTATTGAAAGCCCGTAAAAATATATATTGCAGGGCTCTCCCCTCACACAAAGTAGGTACACATTATAGCCATAGGCACAAAGTAAATAACACATTTCTCTTTTTCGTCCACCAATTGTTGCTGTCGAGCTATTGATTTAGGTGAACAAAACAAATTTAATATGATCTGATTTGAATCACTAAGCCAACACTTGAATCTTACTTGAACATACCATTCTGAGCGGTCATTATTGAAAGCCCGTAAAAATATATATTGCAGGGCTCTCCCCTCACACAAAGTAGGTACACATTATAGCCATAGGCACAAAGTAAATAACACATTTCTCTTTTTTGTCGAGCAATTTCTTTAATCTTTAGTTGTCGAGTAGCTATTGATTTAGGTAAACAAATTGAATATGGTCTAATTTCAATCACCAAGCCAACACTTGAACTTTACTTTAACATACTATTCTGAGGGGTCATTATTGAAAGCCCGTAAAAATATATATTGCAGGGCTCTCCCCTCACACAAAATACACATTATAGCCATAGGCACAAAGTAAATAACACATTTCTCTTTTTCGTCCACCAATTGTTGCTGTCGAGCTATTGATTTAGGTGAACAAAACAAATTTAATATGATCTGATTTGAATCACTAAGCCAACACTTGAATCTTACTTGAACATACCATTCTGAGCGGTCATTATTGAAAGCCCGTAAAAATATATATTGCAGGGCTCTCCCCTCACACAAAGTAGGTACACATTATAGCCATAGGCACAAAGTAAATAACACATTTCTCTTTTTCGTCCACCAATTGTTGCTGTCGAGCTATTGATTTAGGTGAACAAAACAAATTTAATATGATCTGATTTGAATCACTAAGCCAACACTTGAATCTTACTTGAACATACCATTCTGAGCGGTCATTATTGAAAGCCCGTAAAAATATATATTGCAGGGCTCTCCCCTCACACAAAGTAGGTACACATTATAGCCATAGGCACAAAGTAAATAACACATTTCTCTTTTTTGTCGAGCAATTTCTTTAATCTTTAGTTGTCGAGTAGCTATTGATTTAGGTAAACAAATTGAATATGGTCTAATTTCAATCACCAAGCCAACACTTGAACTTTACTTTAACATACTATTCTGAGGGGTAATTATTCAAAGCCCGTAAAAATATATATTGCAGGGCTCTCCCCTCACACAAAGTAGGTACACATTATAGCCATAGGCACAAAGTAAATAACACATTTCTCTTTTTTGTCGAGCAATTTCTTTAATCTTTAGTTGTCGAGTAGCTATTGATTTAGGTAAACAAATTGAATATGGTCTAATTTCAATCACCAAGCCAACACTTGAACTTTACTTTAACATACTATTCTGAGGGGTAATTATTCAAAGCCCGTAAAAATATATATTGCAGGGCTCTCCCCTCACACAAAGTAGGTACACATTATAGCCATAGGCACAAAGTAAATAACACATTTCTCTTTTTTGTCGAGCAATTTCTTTAATCTTTAGTTGTCGAGTAGCTATTGATTTAGGTAAACAAATTGAATATGGTCTAATTTCAATCACCAAGCCAACACTTGAACTTTACTTTAACATACTATTCTGAGGGGTAATTATTCAAAGCCCGTAAAAATATATATTGCAGGGCTCTCCCCTCACACAAAGTAGGTACACATTATAGCCATAGGCACATAGTAAATAACACATTTCTCTTTTTTGTCGAGCAATTTCTTTAATCTTTAGTTGTCGAGTAGCTATTGATTTAGGTAAACAAATTGAATATGGTCTCAGTTCAATCTTCAAGCCAACACTTGAACCTTACTTGAACATACTATTCTTAGGGGTCATTATTCAAAGCCCGTAAAAATATGTATACATTCCAGGGCTCTCCCCTCTCAGGAAAGCAAATTTTTGGCCATACATAGGTGACCTGTGGGTCAGAGATACCAAATGAAGACTACAATTACAGGCCATTACCGTAACACTGGTATTGTCTTATCTGTGCCGTAACTAAATATTCTACCTACGTCATCCCAGGCCGTAATGACAAGCTTATCACAATTACACTCAATTACGCGATCAATTTCACTGTGAGCTGTGTAATTAATTTATATCTAACTCGTGTAAAGTCAATTAGATTATGTAACTATTTTATCCCGGGGATTTACTTGCTTAATTCTTTAGGGATAAAAGTATCTCTGTGTTAATCTTATACTAATTACATCCACATTATTATGTTCTTTCGTTCTGCGTGATTGATGACACATACTTCTTTCTCTTAGCGTTATCCCAGTTTCATTCTGGGGTCCGCTTACTAGTCTAACCGGATTTGGCTGAATATTAGATTTTCCTCAGAGCGACTGCCTGTCTGACCTCCGCAACCCGAAGGGATAGCGAAATTCCATGGTTTACACTAGTATCAGTTTATTTTAGAAGGTACTGACACCCTGTAACGACTGTCAAAGATCTTCATGACACCCGGGACCGACGGCTTAACGTGCTCTCCGAGGCACGGGACAAGCGATAATTAACAATAATTCAAAACGCATATAACTCCGAAAAGTCATTGGTGCGCGCCATGGATTCGAACCCGATACCCCTGCATGGCAGTCTGTTGGTATATCCACTCGGCTATCGTTGCCTGACACATACATATATAACCGCTCCATTTGATTAATACTTTTTATAATAATTGTCAAAAGGTTATATTGGAAAATTGTAAAAGATATGAGTTCATTATGGTAGGTGATTTCAATACCCCTTTAATCACATGGTCTATTGACCCGCACTCCACAGCTCTGTTACCTAGTTTGCCGCTAGAACGGAAATCCATACTATTGATAGAGACTCTAGACTTGTGCAATTTACATCAGCTAAATAACATCCCTAATAACAACAACCGCTTTCTAGATCTAGTTCTGTCCACCCTTAATAGTACAAGCGTATATGGAGCTGAAGCGTTAGTACGCCTGGATATTCATCATCCTGCATTGACAATAGATTATGCGCCTGTCTGTCCATTAAAGACTCTGACATCATGTAGACGATGGAAACTAAACTTTTACAAATCCAACTACGAAAATATCAGAGAGGAGCTCAGCGCTGTAGATTGGAGTACTGTTTTGGGTAGCTCGAACGTGGATTCATCTGTTAATATGTTTTACAACGTTTTAAATGACATTGTGGCCCGGCACACTCCTATGACTAAAGATGACTCACACATTTATCCCTCTTGGTTTTCCAGGGCTCTAAAACGATGCTTGAAGGAAAAACTTAAATACCACAGACTATATCGCAAATACAGTAACCCCCATAGTACGTAGTCACGTCTACGACACTTATCCATCCATCCATCCATCCTTCGCGCTAGGTGCAAAAAGCTAATGAAAGAAGATTATAGATCATTTGTTTCGTTTGTCGAATCAAACTTAGAAAACAACTTGAAGGGGTTCTGGAGGTATGTGAATGCCAAGAAAGCCACTAATGCCATTCCTGCTACAATGACCTATGGTAACTTGAGGTCTTCTGATTGCAAAGGTATTTGTGACCTGTTTTCTAGCTACTTCAGCTCTGTGTATATGCCTTCGGTTGTAGGAAATCAGGGTCAGGTCAGGACCTTATCTTGTAGCCAAAGCTGTACATTTGGATCCATTGCAATTCAGGAAAATGATATATATCTGAAAATTCGTCGGTTGGATGCGAATAAGGGTGCCGGACCTGATGGTATCCCGCCCTCGTTCATTAAAACATGTGGTAAGGAATTGTGTGCACCTCTATTTTTATTTAGTAAATCTTTGCGTTCCGGCATCTTTCCTGCAGCTTGGAAAGTGGCACACATAGTTCCTATTTACAAGGCAGGTGACAGATCCTGCTGTGAGAATTACAGGCCGATAAGTATTCTGTCGTGTTTGTCTAAAATCTTTGAGTCCCTTGTTTATGACTGCCTCTATCACAACCTTATCCCAATTATCTCTGTAAAACAGCATGGGTTCATTAAGAACAGGTCCACTGTTTCAAACTTATTAGTGTATAAGAATTACTTATGCCGCGCTTTTGGTAAGAGGCAGCAAGTAGATTCTATCTACACTGACTTCTCAAAAGCTTTTGATAGAGTCAATCATAGCATGTTGTGCGCTAAGTTAGAGGCCTGCGGCATTCATGGCAGTTTACTTCGTTGGATTGAGTCGTACCTAGCCAGAAGGAGCCAACTTGTTTCTTTAAAAGGTAACCTATCTTCGCCTATTATAGCTTCATCAGGAGTCCCACAAGGATCGCATTTGGGACCCTTGTTTTTTGTATTGTTTATCAACGACTTGATTGAAAGGCTAAATAACCCCTGCCTATTATATGCCGATGATTTAAAGGTCTACACTATCGTTAATAATATCAATGATGCTTTGGCGCTCCAGAAGGACCTTGAGTGTATCAATACCTGGTGCTCGGAGAATCATATGATCCTTAATGCAGGAAAATGTTATATAATATCTTTCACTCGTAAGACTCACAAAATATTGTTTGATTATCGTCTCGAGGGTCATATACTTGAGCGAAAAACCTGTGTTAAAGATTTAGGCATATTTTTCGACGAAAAGCTCACATTTCACTCGCACTTTGACCATGTTATAGCCAAAAGCTCCAAATTGTTAGGATTTATATTAAGGATTACAAAGGATTTTGTGAGACCGCGTAGTATGCTCTATCTATTTTGCACTCTCATTCGCACCATTTTAGAATACGGTTCCCCGATATGGTCGCCTTTCTATACCGTACACGTAGATAGGATCGAAAGTATTCAGAGAAGGATGACAAGAATACTATGTTATAAACACCGACTTAACCTAAATCTATGCTCTTACGAAGAACGATTGAAATACTTTAACTTGCTCTCTCTTGAATCGCGCCGCAATTTCATGGCTCTGATGTACCTTCATAAGATTGTTCATTCTACAATAGACTGTCCAGAATTATTATCCTATATAAACATAAACACTAGTTTCAGATCGCGCCAACCACAATTAAAAACCTTTATTTTGGATGTTCATGTCAACAATACTTCTTTTTACAATCCGTTGGTCAGAATGTGTCGTACGTACAATGACCTGTTACCAAAACATCATAGTTCACTTGACGTATTTAATTGTAACTTTGTTCAATTTAGAAATAATGTCAGGCATATTCTGTCGTCATCAAATCAGGTCTTAACATAACGTCTACTGTTTACTAATATTACTGCTGTCTGTTTTTCAATTCGAATTTTGTTATAATTTTGTTTATCATCCTTTTTTTTTCTATTATATATGTAGCAACAATAATATAAAGGATAGATAATTAATTAATTATAAATGGTATCACATGCTCTGTATCATAATAGCATAATATCGTACTGTCATAACTTATAGCCATGATGTGTGCACAATATTTAGAGACATAGTTTAAGACAAAACTTATATAGCCTTAATGTTGTATTTCCTGAATATGTACTATGTTTTGTTTTGTGTACCTAAATAAATAAATAAAAATAAATGAATAAAAATAAAAAAATAACTAAATAGTTACTTCTTGTGATGGTGATGAGTCACAGACATTCAAACTTTAAAAAAATCTCATTTGTAACATCAGTAGGACTCCAATCACAGTTTTACGGAAAACTGTGGTGTGTGGCTATCAGTGGTGTATAAGTTTTCAGTGGCCTCTAGGCCGATGCCCTTTGATGTACAAGACCACTAGCGATCAACCACCTAGGTGAGTAGCGACTTGTGCAAAAGCTGATATTCTTATATTGAAGACATTCTAAAAAAAGGACAGATCAGAAGTAGGTACCCTAATCTTCTGTTTAAAGTACTTCTGACCTGTCCTTTTTTAGCTCTTCTGAGCATGCATGAGAAACTTGATGGGAGTGAATGAAGCAAGAGAGATATGTCAGGATCGTTACAAATGGCGTTCCGTAGTCTCTGCCTACCCCTTCGGGAAACAGGCGTGAGTGTAGATATGTATGTATGTATGTATGTAGACTTGCCATACGAAATATAACAAAACAACTTAGCCTGAAATACGGATCCCAACCTCAAAGATGAAAGATCTTAATCCATGAATTTCAAACTACACTAAAATTATGAATTTTAGTGCTTTACCACGACCTTGCTTCTTCGGTTCGAACACGAGATTTACAAATACCTAGGTACATAACAATGTAATACAGAGTAACAAGTGCACCGAACGTTAATGACCTGTGAATATGAGTAATGTGACACAGAACCCCGACTAAATTGGACCAATCATTGCGCCGAGAAACTGAGGGTCAACATTATTATGGGAGAACGGGTTTCTTAGCAGGTTACAAATACTTTGTAAGGAAATACTTTGTGTAGATAAGTAGCTTATTAGGTAGGTGTATTTTTCGGTCACTTGAGTTCAGGTGTCTGAGCTAAAGTGTAGTAGGAACACTAAAAGCCAGCGCCAAGCACATGTGTTTGGCAATATGCTGAACTGACCTCCTATCTAGACGACAGACGTGTATTTATAATAAAACTAGAGGACGCCAGCAGCTACGCCTGCATTTTTTTTAAATTTACCCGTTTTGGCCGATCCCGTGGAAATTTCGGGAAATCCCGTCTTAGTGCACCCCTACGGTCCCCAAGGAACATACATGCCAAATTTCAGCTTCCTGCGCCCAATAGTTTCGGCTGTAGCGTGTCTGTCAGTCAGTCAGTAACGCAAGGATTTTATATATTAAGATTATAGCCTCTTGTTGTCATTGTTTGTTTTATGTCCTTTCGGAACAAACTTCTCGTCGTCCTTGTGGAAATAAACGTTTTCTCTTTCTTTCTTTCTAAAAATAATAGATATAAGTAGTTCATATTTTTTTAGGGTTCCGTACCTCGACATGAAAAAACGGAACCCTTATAGGATCACTTTTTTGTCCATCCGTCTGTCAAGACCTTTTTTCTCAGAAACGGAGGTATCAAACTGAAATTTATATCAATTAGTCAAATCTACTGTCCCTTGAAGCTGTGAAAAAATCAGACTTCTAAGCCAACGTAATTCGAAGATACAGCCGTTTATGCTGCATATTTCCGCAAATTTAAAAACTCGCAAGGGAATCAAAATTTACAGGGTACTTCCCGTGAACTCAGAATCTTGAAATTTGGTACAAAGCAATGTCTTATAGCACAAATTAAGGAAAATTTTCACAAAAATGTAATTTTTTAGTTACATCATATAATAAAAAACATTTTTAAACAAATTAAAGTTATTACCTCTTTCCTCATGAACGCGTAGAGTTATTAAATTGTTTTTTTTTTATTAAATACTCAGATCTTTAACACCGTTAAGCTTTAATAAAATCAAACTTCTATGTTAACGCAATCAACAGAAACAGCAATTTAAGCATATTTTCAAACTCGCAACTACTCGCAAGGTAATCAAAACCTACAGCCTACTTCCCGAAGCAACGACTTATAGCACAGATAAAGGAAAAATTCCGAAAACCGTACATTTTTAACTACATCATATAATTAAAATATTTTTAATAATTTTTAAGGTACTAACTACCCCTTTCCTCATGAACCCGTAGAGGTATAAATTGAAATTCATATCAAATGCTCAAGTCAAACCTTAAGGGTACTTCAAGTCGATCTAGAATCTTGAAATTTGGCATAAAGCAACGTTTTATAGCACATAGGAAAATTTCGAAAACCTTAAATTTTTTGTTACATCACATATTTTTTTAAATAATTATGTATACCTACAGGTTTGTACGGAACCCTCGGTGCGCGAGTACGACTCGCACTTGACCGTTTTTTTTTATAAAGCATTTTAGTACCAGAGCTCACAAGTGCTTTAGCCTTGCTAAATTTAGAGATTGTAAGACAACTCGATTTCGTTTTCAATATTATCTAAGATACATTCAGCATCATTCAAATTATTTTTTTATAGACTGACGCCTGTATCCCTGAGGGGTAGGCAGATGAAACACATTTCGCCTTATTAATTTTAGGACCCACTTAATAGGGGGCGAGCCTATTGCCGTTACCGGGCACATTACCAGACTCCGTGCTGCTACTGAGAATTTGGAAAAACTCAGTAACACTTTTTCCCGACCCGAGAATCGAACCCGGCACCAGATCAGCAGACGCATACGCTATCCACTGGACCACGGAGGCAGTCAATTTATTAGTTATTGTTACTGTCTTTTTTTATAAAATATATTCATAAATTATTTTATTTTTTATGTTCTGCATAGTAATTAGATAGTATTTTAGAAAAAAGATTATTTTTGTTATAGGTACCTATAAATTTCTAAACTGTAATATGTTGCTTATGTATTAATTACACTTAAAAATATATGATTCCTTTAGACATGTGTACTTTATAGAATAACAAAATACTCAACTTTAGGAAGGGCACGAAAATAGGTCATTGACACATTCAGCCCGGCAAAATGAAAAAATACAGGTCTTATCAACATGTTATCGTAAAACGCACGTGTCGATATATCAATATTTTGCCAGGTTTAGTAAAGTCTCACGCGTCACGTAAAAAGGAGTTACAACAGGAAATTCACAATAAATAGAATAAAAACAGTGATAAACCCACCGAAATATAGGTATATTTTTAGAAATTGAAGAATTAGTTTGTTTAGTTACATTGATTTGAGGTCAGGTACCTAGTTTCCTTCATGGCTTCATATCTATTTGGATACAATTAGTGCAATGTAACATCACCATCATCAGCGCTGTATATTACTGTTACGCACGAGCCTATTCCCACTCTAAAAATAGTCCGTAAGCATGGTAGCAGTGTGGCAGTGTCTCCACGAGGCTATCGCTGCCTTGCCTTATTTAAGTAGACAAGTAGATAGTAGATAGTTTGTTTGCTGATTACTAATCAAGCTGCACGATATCTTTGGCCAGTAAAAAATAATCTTGCTACATAATAAAGATGTATTCATTCCTGTCTACGTATGTCGACTGACCTAGAATGATACAACGATACAGAGTGCGTAAAATTTTCTCAGTAGTTATTGTACAGTAACAAGTATCATGCTATCGACTAATATCGATGTTATCTGATATTGTTACTATGTTGGTACTACACTCGTATTAGTATCTTGTAACGTCGTAAATTCATTTCGGCGAATCCTGTCAGTTAGTTATCTTGAAAATTATTTCGCAGTGTTTTATATTGATTCATCAGTGCATATCGGCGTAAGCTGCAGCATGATAAGGTGATTTATTATTTAGCATTTTTGGTTTCGATTGTCTGAGATACAGCAAGTGGTGGTTTATTGCGTCAACCGCTCACTACTTTCTTTTTGAGGCCTTGGTCTAAAACTTACAAAATATTAAAAAGTAACTCTACCTAAATAAGGACATTATTACAGACAGTTTTACACAACATTAAAAATTATGTCTCAATACCAACGATACTTTAATGTAACGTAGTTGTAAACAAGTTGTAAATAAGTCAAATTTTACAAATACACGAATAGCAAACAAACATGACGTCACTTTTTTTTTCACTGAATATCCACCGGCATATCTATGTAATTCGTTCACAAACTGTATAAATAGAAATAAAGGCACCTAAATTAACAAGTATATAGAATGATAATGACATTGAAAGAGAACACAAAACATGTTTATCAAGATCATGGCGATAAAAGTCAACAATGTGTGACGCTGAATAGAAAAAAACAATGTCAAGTTGACCGAATGCACCCAATACTGCTGAACGAACCTTGGACTTATTAGCCTGCTAGTTCTCTGACTACTCGAGCAAAATATACTTATTAGGTAATACTGAATCATATTTTAAGCTGTACTTTACGTAGGACTTTCGCTATGGTCCCAAAGGGACATACATGTCAATTTCAGTTTTGGCTGCGCTTCTGTCAGTCAGTCAATACCTTATGAATTTTATATTTTGGTATTGAACGCCGAGAGTCCGTATGGTGGCGGATTAAGAATACGGAATGTCACCACCCCATATCATCCCATGGGTGTCGTAAGAGCCGACAGAGGGAGCATATTATGCAGAGAACAAGCACTGTAAGAGAAGGAAAACTTGATACAAACCCTATACCAACCCGTGTGGCCAGCGTGGTATAGTAGGCCAATTCCTCCTTTCAAAGGAGAGGCCTAGTCCAGCAGTGGACTGTTAAGGGCTGATGATGATGATGATTGAACGCCGAATTGCTTTTATTCAATACAGAAGTATAAAAATGCCTGTTATCTTATACATACCTGTTCCAACACTACAGAATGTAAAACTCGTTTGACTGGTTAACTAAAAGACCATCATCAATTATTATTTAATTGTCGCAATCAAGTTCCGGTTTAGAATAAAAATAGGTATAAGTTGACTAATATAAAATCTTTTACGGTACAGAATACTTAACAGAGACTCTGTTACCTGTGCAGTTCACCATCAAAACTGAGTTTTCAAATCAATTTTTAAGTTAGGCAATAGTTTTGTATTAGGTGGGTACCAATTCGCAATTCTCATTGTAATGGCTTTCTAACCGACTTCAGAAAGGAAGAGGTTCTCAAACCGACGTCTTTTTAAGATTATTTGATTTTTAGTTTTAAATTCTGTGTTTCTCGTGTGTTCTCATTAAATAGATAGATAGATAAATCTTTATTGTGCAAATACAGTTGGTACAATAGCTTAAAATGTAGGTAATTGGTATACAAATAGTAAATGCACAAAGGCGGCCTTATCGCAAAGTGCGATCTCTTCCAGGCAACCTTAGGATGGACAGACTGAAAAAGACTTAACTTTGATCGTCTGACGAGTAGTTTTTGAGTTATCTATAATTCGTTATTGTAGATGGATAGATGGATTTGAACGTAGTTTTTATTATTGTTGATGCAGAGCGGATGGATGCGGGTGGCTCAGGATCGGTCTATGTGGAGAGCCTTGGGAGAGGCCTCTGTCCAGCAGTGAACGTCTTTCGGTTGATATGATGATGCAGAGAGAACGCGGCTCCACACCGTCACCTTTACACCTACTATTTGAATTTGGAACTTGCTGAAGAAGTTAGTGAGACCCGCCACAAGGCGGCATTTTCAACAAAGATGTACGGGGATGCGTAGTGAGGGATGTGTATGTTAAGAACCCATAGTATAACTTCAGAACATCCTGGCCTCGCTCATTTCCGAAGAAGGTTAGATTCAGGTTAGATATTTATAAATACGAAAGTTTGCGAAGATTGATGGATGGTGGTTGCTCTTTCAAAAAACGACTAAATAAATATTGATGAAACTATGCAGCATTACAGCTTAAACATACCTACATGAAAATAACATAATTATAGGCTATCTCTTGGCCGGGCCGACGCAAACGAAACAGCGGGCAGAAGTCAGTAAGTAAGTAATAAACATAAGGATCTCCAAGAAATAAGTGTCAAAGCGCATACCTACATAATAATATAAGTAATATTTAATAGTGTCAGAGCCAATTGCTGCGGTTATAATGCGTCGTAATGGCATTATGTGCGCTATTGTGAATCTTTTCCTTATTTGCTGCAGTAACGTTATTATACTCGTTATCTGCCTAAGCACTTCATTAAGAAATACTTGTTAAAAGTGTCTGATTTATACTGACAGCTAAATTGGCATAACAATTGTAATATATCATTAAAGGTGCAGTAACATATTATACGTATTTTATCGCTCTGTGGAAAAGCTGATATTCTGTCATGGTTAGACCAGTAAGCGGACCTCGGGCTCCAAGGCGTGTAAGTCTTGGATGCAACCGGGATAACGCTAAGGCGATGATGATGATTAAAGGTGCAGTAACATATTATACGTATTTTATATAGTGCTACCGCTACAAGTCAGGCTGTACAGTTGAAGTACGATTTTAATAGCTATATCCTACTACTTAAAGACAGTACAAAGGTCAAAGTGTCTAACTTCAGGTGTAGCCGTGTGTACGAGAATAAGAATGTACCTAAAGGAAGGCATGCAGTAATAAGATTTGACATCAAACAGATGACGCTACGAACATATGACTACGAACCAAGGAACTATTATAAAACAGCTCCCTGAGCCTACATAGCGCGCTTTTTATATGTCATTCCGACAACACAACATAACTTCACTCCTTTATCCCTGAAGGGGTTGGCAGAGGTGTATTACACACCCCACACCGACAACATCTTGTCAATAATATGTTTGTAGAGCAACTATCACCCTAACATGGTAACAAAAACATAACTTTATAATAATCTTTCCATAACTTTATAATGTGCTTCCACACCGCAGTAATTTACGTTGGATGACATTTAAAAACACTGTACCATTTGATAACATACAATTAGTTTTAGCAACCTATAAAGTTTGACTGCTTTTTATAAAGTTCTGGGATGCGGTTGCACTAGTCTTTGCAGCCTCTCCTAACTATATTTTTTTACGCTGTAGCACCGTGAGGCAACGGGAAGATTTGGCCTACTATACCACGCTGGCCAAACGGGTTGGTATGGGTTTGATGTCAAGTTTGCCATATCTTCGCAAATAGACTAAATAGTTGCTTCGTGTATTCTCTTACGACATACAACATAGATTTGACTCACCTTTTCGAGATTATGTAAAAAAGTACTCAAAAATTTTTAAACAAGTTTGTATTATGGCAAAATCTAAATTTATTAGTAGTAAAATTAAGCATTCAACAAATATAATTAAAGAAACGTGGAGCATTATAAATAATGAAACAGGAAGAGCTCGACCACGGGAAAACCAATTTGAACTAAAAGAAAACAATTTATTAGTCACTAACAAAACTCAAGTAGCGCATATGTTCAATAGTTTCTTTGCGAGCATACCTTTAACAACTACTAGCTCTTTACAATCATCATCTTTAGACGCTGGAAATTTTTTGCTTAGCAGTGTACCTGAATGCAAGAGCGTGTTTAGATTCGAGCACGTTACCCCGCGAGATATATTGATCGCATATAATTCAATTAATATTAAAAATACCGGCGACTTTTGGGGCATTTCAATTAAAATTTTAGGTACTATAGTTGAGACTGTTGCTCCTTACCTATCTATAATTTTTAATCAATGCTTTGACCTAGGCGTATTGCCGGATTTGATGAAATTAAGTAAAATTATACCCTTATTCAAATCTGGCAGTAAAAATGAAATTAATAATTTTAGGCCCATATCTATCTTGCCGGCATTTAGTAAAATATTTGAAAAGATTCTTTTAAAGCAGCTATTAAGCCACTTCAATTTAAATAGTCTGCTTCACAAAGATCAATACGGGTTTACTAAAGGTAGATCCACTACTGATGCGGGTGTTGCTCTCATAAAACACGTTTATAGTGCTTGGGAGTCATCAAAGAATGCTATTGGAGTGTTCTGTGACCTATCTAAAGCATTTGACTGCGTTCAGCACGACACACTACTGCGTAAGCTCCGCCACTACGGCGTAGAGAAAACCGCACTTAGTGTTGTCGATTCGTACCTGCGGCAAAGATTTCAGTGTGTCGATGTAAATGGGACTACATCCTCTAAATTACCTATACAGCTAGGCGTTCCACAAGGCTCAATTTTAGGTCCTTTTCTATTTCTAGTATATATTAATGACTTACCTTTTTATTTAAAAAACATCTGTGATGTCGTACTTTTTGCAGATGATACGTCACTTATTTTTAAAGTAGATAGGAATAGAAATCAATTTGATGATGTAAATAATGCACTATTACAAGTTACACGATGGTTTACAGCAAACAACCTAGTACTTAATTCTAGGAAAACTAAATGCGTTAAATTTGCTTTACCTAACGTTAGACAACTGGGACCTAATATTATGCTAGATAGGGAGAAACTTGACACAGTAGACTCTACAGTGTTCTTAGGTATTACACTAGATAATAAGTTACAATGGGGTGCACATATAGCATGTCTAGCAGGAAAGCTCAGCTCTGCTGCGTATGCCGTCAGAAAAGTTAGGCAACTTACTGACATCGACACGGCTCGTTTAGTATATTTTAGCTATTTTCACAGTGTTATGTCCTACGGTATTTTGTTATGGGGCAAAGCAGCGGATATTCAGAATATCTTCGTTCTACAGAAACGAGCGGTACGAGCAATATACATGTTAGGTGCAAAAGATACTCTTAGGGAACGCTTTAAGTCTATAGGAATTCTTACAGTAGCCTCGCAATTTTTATTTGCTAATATTTTGTACATTAGGCAAAATATAAGTTTATTTACCTCAAAAAGCGATATACATAATATAAATACTCGAAACAAGCATAGGTTATATGCACCTTATCATCGTTTACATAAAGTTAATAATTCTTTTGTAGGGCTAGGTATTCGTATATACAATAAAATACCAATTAGTCTTTTAGAATTACCATTTAGTACATTTAAAGCTAAAATAAAAGACTGCCTTATTAAGAAAGGTTATTATACTATTAATGATTATTTCAGTGACAAGGATAGATGGTCACTTACACTAGACAACTCATGATCTACTACTTATTTAGAATTTATATAGATACTTAGCATTTTTCAGTTTATCATTATATAACATTTCTAGTTCTTTTAAATTATTATTCGTTTATCATAATTAGGTCATTCTACTTACTACATCTACATTTGCATTGTTGTTCCACAATTTTTTTTTATATTTACTGTACTGTAAGATGAAGATAACTCGTTATCATGGTCTGTGAACTAAAGTTTTTGTAATTTTGTGTATTCATATACCGTCACTTCTGTAACATACATTTCCACCATAGTTCTGAACATGGTCACGAGTTGTATACATTATAAGTCGTAAGTGGATGCTCCTGTTACACAATATTCGCATTGGAAGGCTAACTAAAACACATCATTTAGTAACTACATTAATTGCTTAAGTATTATGTCTGTAACTGATTACTATCTACAAGTAATTTAGTACAATGTGTAACAGTTGCAGCTCCTTACAAAAATGAAAATATGTACCATAATATTGGCGATTTAAAAGAGTGGCCTCGAGTTTTATTGCCCGTTCTTTCTCGTGGCTCTACCTATTGCTTTGCGAACGAGGCAGTAAATGTAAATGTAGAAGCATTAAGTAATTTAATATTAAAATTGACGTTCATAAGCGTCACATTGTGACCTAGATGAATAAATGATTTTGATTTGATTTGATTTGACACCTACAGAATAAATAGGGTAGTGACATTTTGTATTATTTATATTATATATATATATATATATATATATTAGATTATAGTCACGACATGGCACTATTAGATACACGGCAACATCAAAAGGTACCGAGAGCCACTAAGGCTCTACCCCAGTAGGTACACAACAGCATATCGAAACAGGAAATCTCTCACTTTAGCTAAACAATGAGGTAATGGCCCCTATACTGTCCCAACTTCTCATGTGAGTTAATAAATGTACTTACCTACTATTGTGTAATAGCATGGATACAAACTCACATACTTAATGAAATGTTTCTCACTAATGACACCTCTGTTTGACTAATTGGGTCAATCAACTTTTATTTGCCCTGAAAGTACTATGTTTTGTCCCTGACCAATAATCGCAGTTCTAAAGAAAATAAAGTGTTTTTTGGCATACGTCGCATTTATGTTATCATTATAATGCAAACATACGAGAATTTTTTTTAAATAAATCATTATATAAACTGGAATTTTAATGGTTGTCCAGGTGACAAAACATCTTATGTAGTGTTATTATGTTTGTCCCCCAGTAGCTTAGTACAATGAAACATTACTTATACAAAAAATACTATATGACAATTAATTACGCTTATACATAATTATTTATTACAATATGTATACTATGATGCTAGCAAATAGATTTTTATAATAATAATAATAATAATAATAATAGTTTATTTGTTGGAATACTGTATACAAGATGTTAACAATTATTTTAATCCATAGTATTCTGCCGTCACCGGCGTACAAATGTTTCCTTTACAATAAATTATCGTTATTGTCTTACAAATTATTATGCTATTGCTATTACATTAGTCTTATTGTTAATCACATTCACACTGTATGAATCTCAACATTAATATAATTTGCATGTCACAAGAACTATTGAATAATAAATAGATACATACAATAAATGGATTAATAAAATAGTCAGTCAATAAATAATCATTAATAATATAGGAGTTAAATTGTTAATTAATAATCACATGTCAATAAAAAAATCAAATGTCAAATAAAAAATAAATAACAATGTCAATTAGGCAAAAATTCAAACAATTACAATTTTGTCTTCCAGAAATTCTTTGACTGTACATTTCATTAGTAGAAATTCAAAAAGTTTATTTTTAAATGGTCCACAGTTTAGCGCTTTAGTATTTTCAGGTAATTTGTTAAATATGCGGATTGCCATACAATATGCATTGCTTGAGTGTATTTGCAATTTTTGGTTAGGAGCGTAGAGTTTATGCGCTTTGCGGCTAGGTCTAGTTACCACATCATTCCATTTTTCAAACTCATTCATATTATTAAATACAAAAACACAAATTTCAAATATGTATAATGCAGGAAGTGGTAAAATTTTATATTTCTTGAACAGTGGGACGCAGCTATCGAGTGGATGGGCTCCACTGATTGCTCTAAGACATTTCTTTTGTGCGCGAAATACTTTAGTGGAATCCACAGAACTACCCCACATTATCACGCAGTATCGTAGTATTGAAGATACATAGCCATGGTATGCACATAGAGCCGCATCAAGACCGGCTACTCGCGTAATCCTGTGTAATACGAAGACAAACCTATCAATTTTAGTGCAAAGTTCCTCAATGTGTGATTTCCAATTACAGAATTTATCTATATTAACTCCTAAGAATTTTATAGAGTCTACTTCATCAATACTGTTACTTTCATGTTGTATTTTTAGTTGTGGTCGTTTGCTATTGTATGTTTGGAACTGTATCATTTTTGTTTTGCTAGTGTTTATGTGTAGATTGTTTACTTTGAGCCATGTTATTACTCTGTTTAATGTTTCGTTAATTTCCTTCTCGTACTCAGTAGGGTTGTTATTGCTATTTTGAATGGTGATAGTGGTATCGTCTGCATAAAGGATACATTTGTGAGGAGTTATATTTGGTAAGTCATTGATATAGATCAAGAACAGTAAGGGACCTAATATACTGCCTTGGGGCACTCCACAGTTATTCTGGCGATACGCTGATCTGAACTTTGTTTTGCCTTGTTTTGAATAACCTGATATCTCAACGCATTGCTGACGATTCGAGAGGTAACTTTCAAGCCATTTTAACGCGTTTCCTCTGATGCCATATAGGTCTAGCTTATTAATAAGTAACTTATGTTTTACGAAGTCAAAGGCCTTAGACATATCTAAGAATATTGACGCTATAGGCTTTTTATCGTTAAGACTAGTAGTGATATGTTTTAGAAGAGTAAAGCAGGCCAAAGTGGTCGATTTATTTTTTCTGAATCCGTATTGTTCTTGTTTTAAAATGTCGAATTTTGTTAAAAATGAATATAATTTTTCATACATAGCCTTTTCAAAAAATTTTGAAATTACAGGTATAAGTGTAATGGGACGATAATTGTTCATGTTAGTTTTGTCACCTTTCTTGTAAATGGGTTTGACTATTGAGAATTTCAATCGTGAAGGAAATTGACCTTGACTAAATGACAAATTGATTTTGTTTGCTTAATAATTTTAACGACTTTTTTGCATGTTCATTTTGGTCCCCATTATATTTTATTATCCTGACGTCCACCGGACAACGGTGAAAAAGTTCCAAAATCAAAACAAAGATGGGGTGATCAGTGCCTTGAGAACAAGTCGATGGCTTTGGTAACAACACTCATCCAGCCGCCATTTTATTTTCATTTTTGGCGCGGTGTCAGTCGGCCGAATGCGTTTCGAGAAAGTGCGTGGCTTTTTTGTGTGTCTACCGGACAACCAGCACAAAAACGTAAGTATTTGGTATATCGTAGTAAATTCAAGTGAAATATATTCTATTTAATCTATATTTTTCACTGCGTGTAAGACTTAATTCAAAATATCATTATTTATTTCCAGGAAGCGCAAAGACCGATAAATGTCACTCGGACAACCAGTCACTTGGACAACCAAAACCGTTGTCCGTGGGACATTTTGGTTGTCCATAGGACAATAATGATAAAATCCAGCATAAATCAATACTTTTTCTTTCAATATTAGTCACTGAAGACCCTCTTACAAGGGCTAGAACATTTAATATTGTTTAATATATATTAGATTGATATTATGACCAATTTCAACTTTCTATTTCTTGACGTGGGCAACACCGAGTCGAGGAACGATGCGAAGATAATCTGGTGTCAGAATGTTATCTCTGTCATAAACAATCAAGTGGTTTAGCTTGCTACGTCCCAACCAAACTGGGCACAATCTTACAAAGTGATAAATATTAACACAAATATTAACTTTGTGTTCCTTTCCCGAGAATCGAACCAGGGACTTGCAGACCCTGAGATAGACACTCAAATCACTACACCACGGTGGTAGCTAGCTTACTTAACACATTTTTGCTATATTTAATCATTCTCTATTCCAAATTATTTTTGTTATTTTTAGATAATGGGTTTGACGGAAAAAGAAAAGTCAAGACGCTATAGAGAAAGACTTTAAGCAGACCCGGAGAAAGCTACCATAGGAATATAAAACTAATTTCAAGAATGCCACCAGAAGATAAAGAAAACTGCAGATTTATATGGAAGCAGCGAAAACAATCATAGAGAAATCCCCAAAAATCTGTTAGGAATATAATTTTATTGAGAATACGCCTCCAAGCTCTCCGTCCATTCTGCAAGAAATAAATCTCGAAGATCAACTCCAACCGACGACACCACCTTCTAGTCCTGCCGGGTCGTCGAAAACTGAGAAGATAAGAGGCAGAAAAAAAATCGACGAGACAGATCTAAATTATATAGAGAAAATGTAAAATTGCAATCTGAAAGCAAGAAGTGGAAGGAAAAGTTTGCAAAATATAAATAGAGAGTTCATTTTCATTAAATTAATTATTAAAACAAATAATAATTGTCATATTGTTGTTTTTATTACATAAAAATAACAAATGCAGGCTATTTCAATCCTAGTATCTCCGTTGGACACCCGTGTATGTCCTATGGACAACCGTATATGTCCACTGGACAACCATGTTGTCACTGTCTCCTAAAGACACATTATCGTAATTTTTACTTTTAAAAAATCAGTAAGGTTTACAAAATTTTCAAATATGAAACTCACAATTAAAAGTGAATTCATAAAGAGTGTTAAGTATCACGTATTAATTATTATTTTACAAGTAAATCAAAAGTTCGTTACATTTAAAGTTTGTCGTTGCCCAAGAGACAATATTATTGGGAATAACCTATAAATAAAAAATCGCGTCATTTATTTATGGAAGATAAATTCAAATCCATCCTCTAATAAGGGATAATAAAGGAACGGTTTACAATTAGACTGAATTTCAAATGGTTTGGAAGTCTAACAAGTTTGTTGTCCAAGGGACTATTTTTACTAGACTCGTGTGCATTTCGGAGTCAAATTTACTATTTTATTTAAATTAATCGTTCTGCTCTGTATGAATTCTTAAAATATAAACAATTACCTACAGCAACAATGTTAAAATTTAAAAAAATACAAATAAAATTTAAAAAATCATTTCTTCATTAATTGTACACTAAAAAGTTGATTGACCCAATTACAATGCCGCGGGTCTCTATATACATGAGTAGGTACAGACACATTGTGCGATGAAGATGATTTATTTAAAACTGCTTCTTATAACAATCATTGAACGAAAAAGAAAACGAAAAAGAATACGAGTTACCTTCCTATTCGAATATTTAAGGGGATTCGGTATTACGATAATGTCTTATATCTGTAGACACGGTAAAGGTGCTTAAAATTTAGTACAGCCCTAATTCTTATAAATGTGGTGTATAATGTATGCAAGATGTTCGATACATAAAGAGGTAATTGAGTTTCCTGGTTATTTACCATGTTTTGTAGGAAATTTGTCAATTGAGGACAAATTATCAAAATTAAACAGGAAAAGAAGGTAGATAAGGCGATTTGTTCCTGTTTCGCCTCGGTGTTTCGCCTCGCATTCCTAAAATTTATTGTTTCGCCTCGGTTTATTTTTCATTCTTGTTTCGGGTCGGTTTATAAAACGTTGCTTTAGTAGAGTCAGAAAAAAAATTACAGCAATTTGCAACTACCTGTGCGCGATAAGTTGAGACCTGTGTGGAATGCGGAATAAAGATTAGATAGAAGGTTTTATTGTTCCGCTGTCACATAATTATTATGCTATGATAAAATAAATAAATATAGTACGTCATACATAAAAATAAACATGTAATGTTATATGTATATGTTTTTATATTATGTATGTATGTAGATACTTCGCTCAGGTCTCCACCAGTTGCGCACAGATGGTATAGTAGATAATATAAGAACTATAGCTTACCCCAGCCTAAACGATGGAATCGAAGTAAATCATAGATCTGTTACAGGATATGGTCTTGGATCTTGCGTCACAGCTTGAGATGCCTGTCTCAAAAGAAGAACGATAAAACTGTACTTGGGAAACATACCATAAACGTAGTAGTAATATAATCTGGAATCTATGATCCTGTATTGAGATGAAGGTGGAGGGAGCGGCAGATAAATGTTAAGATTGGATGTATAAATAAAATTCTATAATCATCATTAAATGAGTATTTATTAATAATCACAATTCGAATCACAGTCAGTTGCATTGATTATGAAGTTTAAAATATAAAAGAAGGATCATTTCTTACATTGGTATAGATCTTTTATTAACAATTTAAAATATCATCATAGTATAGACCGCTAAACAACCAGCAAATAAAATGTTTACTTACCTAATCATAATAAGAATCACAGATTATGAGTCACAATAATTATAAAGCTATTTTTTTAAGTTTCAAAGATTTTTATACCAAATCACAATCAGAATCACAGATAAGTTACAATAATTGACATCAACAGCCTTTTACAATAATAAACAAAATATAAAAGAAAATTTTAGACAAATATTTTAATTTTTGGCTTACTTATACCTAAAAATTAATCAACAACAATAAAATATAACACATTCATTATAAAAATTAAAAAAATGTACCTAATAAAAATGTAAAAAATAACATCCCTATCATAGTAAGTATAGACATGTAAACAGCAAATAAAATTTTAAAATAAATACTACTTTAGAGCTATAAATAATATATGGACACATAGAATTTGTTATTATTATTTTTTTATGTTTAGAAAAGAATTTCTCACTTTTACCTATTGAATTAAACAACTAAAATAAATTATGGCACATAAACTTTATCAATTAAAAAACAAAAGGACATATTTTTTCTAAACAATGACCAAGAGTAATTCGACCTTCCAACATGGCTTTTATAGAATCGTTTATAATTTTATCTAAAGCAATGTCATCAGGACGACGTGCTTTACCTTGGCCTAGGAAATTAATTCGGCTGATGTCAGCATCATATTTTATTGCTTTTAAAAAACTAATGATATTTAATTTACTTGCTATAGATCTATTCAGTCTGGCATTAGAGCCTTCTGCTGGATTATTTGTTCTATATAGATCCTCATAGAAGTCCCATTTCCCCTGCATATAATTGTTGTCAAGCCAGGATGATATAAAATAGTCATTAAACTTTTCAATATGCTCATTTTTTGGACAATCTTCCATGATGTATAACCAGCCATCAGATTTATATTGCGGTGGTAATAAAGCTAATGCAGAACATAGAGCGATGTGCTTTCTGTACACTTTCTTCTTATTTAATTCAAGTGCCTTGGCTTTCTTCCACAATGCCTTGGAAAAATGAAAGTAGCAACCCTTGGATACTGTGGTAGGAAATACATTATGCAAACCGTTTATGGTTGCTTTTTCGAAGTCAGATCTAAACGTGATCGGATCGCAATTAGAAACTTGAGATTTAATAAGTTCAAACATCGTTGTATATGTCGATTCCTTTTTATCCATAAGTAAGATATAAATTAATGGCACCACATGAATTTTCTCCCTTGTACTGCCGATGTCTCCATAAATCACATATAACTGTTGGAACGGTTTTATGACACATTTGAATGTACCGTCCCCTAGATAATGTTTTACATTTTGGACAAGGTTTCCGATATCCTTATCAGCAAATCCCAAAATTCTCTTATTTTTGCATCCATAATCAAATAGTAAAAGCTCTTTATAAGTCTCTGGTATTTGTACTTCAGATGCTCTTTTAAATGTAGATTTAGTGATTTTATGACTCTTGTTTTGAGCATTGTATAGGCTTGTCTTGACATTAGAAAATGTAGGTAACACTTCCACCAAATCTGTGCCTTTGTTTTTTAAATTAATTAAACTTTTATTGAATAGGGAGGGAATGGGTTTTCCGTCCAAAGATGCTGCCTGTTGCTTACAGCGAAAAAGTTCCAATTTAATTTCATTTCTAGCCACATTTGCACTGCAACTGCTGTGTTCCCATATTTTAGTTATTTCTTTGTTAACATCTGTAATGATTCCACCTTTACATTGTCTGTTTACACATCTCCATGATATTGATCCGTTTTTGTTTTCTCGCCTTTTGCAGTATTCATATCCATCGTGTAATAGGATGGGCTTGCCTCTTTTAGACCGTATAAAAGTTAAGTTAATTTGAGAAGTGGATGGTAAGGAACTGTTGTTTGATTCTTGCATAGTTCAGAGTGTAAGTGCTAACCTGTATGAAAAATAGTACTCTATTGAGAGAGATTGTTTTAAGTACCTAATATCAAACTCGCCGTAAGAACTGTCTCAAACTAGACGAATGTGGGGCATAAGGGAGGGCAGAGTCATGTTTCAAAATTATAATTAAATACAGAATGATAGATAAGTAATATATATAAGTTAATATCATCATTGTACCGGTAAAAAATGTGCAATATTTTTATATTCCTTGGATTGTTATTTCTAATTAATCGAACTTAGAGAAATAAAACCGTAACTATTTTCGTTTTATTTCCTGAAGCTCCATTGACTATAATTATTTTCCTTAGCACCATTTTAGTAACTTGAATAACTTTTTTTTTGGTAAAGTTATTAGTACTAAATACAAAATAATATTTATTTATTTATTTTATTTTAAAACTTCTATTGCTTTTTTAAATATCTAATGCTTCTAAGCCATGCTTATAAGGCAATTTATAAAATCTCAATAAACTAATACCGCATAATAAAAGTTCTAATAAAGGTAAATTGCAGATCTGTCTCTTAAATTAGAAACATATTTACATTAGTGTATCAATCCAAATAAAAATATAATAAAACTTACCCTTTAATTCTCGAATCACGATTTACCCACTCACGATCACAAACACGTCACTTCTCACTATCTCTTACTGAACACGTCATACTTCCAAAAACACAAATTTTATGTGAAATAATATGTTAAACTGGCAATTGCTCGTCACCATTATTATTATTAGTAATAATGCTGTGACGGGATTGGTCAGCTCGTTGGGCTTGAACTAAAAGGGTTACGGCCCGCAGATCCTATTCCATTGTTTCAAGTTTATGACTTTACCTGCTTGTCTAGCGGGCACACACTTTAAAGGTTTTTTAATGATAGTTTTAAAACTAATATTATTAAAAGTTGTTTTAGTATACTAAGTTAATTTATAAATGTATGTGATTCTGAGTTGGCCAAATTATAATAATTTATTGATCAACTTGTATTTACAAATAAGATAAGTTAAAATATTTGTAATAATTTTTATGCTGTCTGTACAAAACATGTTGTAAAATAGGTGAATCATTACACGAGGCGAATCAATAACCAAAACCGAGGCGAAACAAGAAAAAAATAATAAATATTTGTTTATGATCGTTTTCGAGGCGAAACAGGAATAAAACCTAGAGCGAAACAAGAATTTTTTATGCGAGGCGAAACTGGCCGAGGCGAATCAAGAACAAATCGATAAGGCCCCTAGGCAGAGACTAGGACTAAGAAAAGGAAGAAAAAATGTTATGTGGTTTTTCTTTTCAGACTTTTTTATTTCCTTTAGCTGTTCTTGTTTTTCTCGTTTTATAATATCAACTATATAAGCTTATTATAATGTATAAAACATTCAGTCAAAAAAGTATCGAGAATGGATTATTTGTTTATGGTACCAAATTCAATTTTTTTTTTTTTGTTCTTGTTAGATTGGCACAACTGTTTACCATTTTGGTGCGGAGTTTGAGTTGCATATGTTATTTATATTAAATACAGTGTTGTTTTTAGTTATATCATATCTAGTGTGTATTGCGAATTTCATAATGGACAAAAACATCGAACAAAGAGTTTGTGACCTAATGGAAGGAAAGAGGAACCCACTACGCACCCTCGGATTGACCACCCCAACTATTGCAATAGAAAAAGGTTGACAATACCGAACTGCTCTAAAAGGATAAGGGATATAGGAATGGTATGGGTTCCAGGAAGATACCTGACTTGCAGTATCCCGCTGTATGCGCCGACTATTCTTCGGCACGTGTTTCGCCTCTGTACGAGGCATCTGAGAGAGCGATGGGCAACGACTCAGCGCTTTCCTACCGTGTGCATGTCTTATAAACGATTGTACTATTTTGTATTGTATCAGAATAAAATAAAGAGTTTGTCTTAAATTTTGCATCGCCAATGGAATTTCGTGTTCGAAGTCAATGAAAATGTAACAGAAGGCTTACGGTGAATCGACTTTATGCTTATGAGTGGTACAAAGCGTTCAAAAGCGGTCGAGGTGTGATGGAAGATTTGCCTCGCTCTGGTAGGCCATCAACGTGTGCAACTGCAGTCATCATCGCAAAAGTGACGGAAACAGTGACTGAAAATCCTCATTCAACTTTGAGTGAGATATCCGGCGAACTTTCTGTATCTCAGATCTGTACCATTTTAACTAATCATTTGGGTATGAAACATATTGCCGCTCGGCTAGTCCCAAAATACCTAAATTTTCTCCAAAAACTCAATTGCATGAGAGTCGCTGAGGACATGCTAGAACGAGTCAACTCCGACCCAACATTCATGAAACGCATTGTTACTGGTGACGAGACGTGGGTTTACGAGTTTGTCATGCAAACTAGTCAACAAGCTTCGGAGAGGCGATGGCGCCTTCCAACAGAACCGAAACCGAAATAAAAATTGGGCAATTGCGAGTCGGACTCGCGCACGAAAGGTTCCGTACCATCATGTATAAAAGAAAATCACGTTTGTTGTATGTAGGTATACCTACTTAAATAATTTTTAAGTTTCTACCTGTTTATTAAGATCGAGTAACAAATTGCTTAAAAATTACCTTTGATGTATGGGAGCGCCCCTTTATTATTAACTTTTTTACAATTACATATTATTCTGTGAAAATTTTAAGCGTCTAGCTGTTACCGTTGGTAATTTTGAGCAAAAAATACGAAAAAAAACACGTTCATTGTATGGGACGCCCCTTATCATCATCATCAGCCTTTAACAGTCCACTGCTGGACTAGGCCTCTTCTTTGAAAGGAGGAATTGGCCTACTACGCTGGCCAAACGGGTTGGTACAGTGTTTGTATCAAGTTTTCCTTCTCTTACAGTTCTGTTCTCTGCATAATATGCTCCCTCTGACGGCTCTTACGATACCCATAGGATGATATGGGGTGGTGACATTCCGTATGCTTAATCCGTCACCCCACGGACAACGCCCCCTTAATATTTTCATTTTTATTGTTAGTACCTATTAGTTGTTATAGCGGCAACCGAAATACATAATTTGTGAAAATTTCAGCTTTCTAGCTATCACGGTTTATGAGATACAGCCTGGTGACAGACAGACAGACAGCGGAGGCTTAGTAATAGGGTCCCGTTTTTTAACTTTTAGGTACGGAACCCTAAATACCACGCCAAACTCATTCAAAAGTCAAAGTCATGTTGAGTGTTTTCTTTGACTATCGCGGTGTTGTGCACTCGGAATTTTTGCCGGCAGGTCAAACGGTAAATAAGGAATATTATTTGAGCGTTATGCGGCGTTTCAGAGAGCAATTTCGACAAAGGCCAGTTTGAGGAAAGAAAATTCTTGGATTTTGCACCACGATAATGCGCCTTTGCACAAGGCCATCATTGTGAACTAATTTTTGACCAAACACTCAACAAATACCATCGAGCAACCACCATATTCACCAGATATGGCTTCAGCCGACTTCATTATTTTTCCTAAACTCAAATTACCACTTCGTGGCACCCGTTTTCAATCGGTAGAAGACATGAAGGAGAATTCGCGGCGAGAACTGAACTCAATTCCGGAAACAGCGTTTAAAAAATGTTTTGATGATTGGATTATTCGTTGGCGCAAGTGTATCGTTTCAGAAGGAGCATACTTTGAAGGTGATAAAATAAATTTGGATTAATAAAAAACAGTTTGTGTATCATTGATCTTTTCCCGGTACTTTCTTGACGAAGTTATCTTAGTAATGCTACAACTTCATCATCATCCTCTTAGCGTTATCCCAGTTTTCAATCTGGGGTCCGCTTTCTAGTCTAACCGGATTTGACTGAATATTAGCTTTTCCACGGAGCGACTGCCTGTCTGACCTCCGCAACCCGAAGGGATAGCGATATTCCATGGTTTAGACTAGTGTCAGTTAATTTAGAAGGTACTGACGCCCTGTAACGACTGTCAAAGATCTTCATGACAACCTGGACCGACGGCTTAACGTGCTCTCCGAGGCACGGGACAAGCGATAATTAACAATTCAATACGCACATAACTCCGAAAAGTCATTGGTGCGCGCCGTGGATTCGAACCTGATACCCTCTGCATGGCAGTCTGTTGGTATATCCACTCGGCTATGGTAATGCTACAACTTATCCTTAAACAAATAATTACCTACACTCAGGCTGTGGCACTGATCTTGAGCGTTCGGTACGGTAAAAAGGTCGAGCAGTTATTCACTCAAAGCCTGCGATGACTAAGCTACCTTCTACATGCCACAAAATTACACTTATTAGTAATCAAAGCGTTATGCACTCTTGCAGCGTACGAGGCGATCAATGTCATTTTCACGCCCGCAAACCGAATTATTAATATCGCATACAACGTCCGTAACTGCAAGTCCTAAGGTAAGTACCTATATCATTAGCTTTGATAAATGGCAAAGTCTAACATTCAAAAATATCTTGCAAGTGCTTTGAAATCTTGTCACGAAGTGAACTTTATGAATATGTTATACTTATACACGTACCTACCTACTACATTGTTTTGTTTGAATTGTGCCCTTGCAGAGGCCTAAAAAGGACTGGGAAATTATTCATTTACACATATTTTTTTCCTGTAACCAGTATGTTGTTGAATAGAAAGCCTACGTTAATAAGTTCCAAGTAAAAAATATAATACCCATTTCCTTAACACGTTTTACCCTTATGAGCATTATGTGGCGAACATCAATGGAGTCGAGGGTAGATGAGAGGTGGTAGAGGCCGTCGACCCTCGCGCTTTAAGGTCAAATAGTTGTAGGACTCAGAAGGAGCCAATATCCGTCAAGTTTTTGGTTCTGATTATTTATTAAATTGAGATCATTGTTACAGGTCATTGCAATGCTGCAGCTGACGATCCAGAAAATAGGCGGCAAAATAAATTAATATAAATACTAGCAGTTGGCAATTATACTGTGCTATTATTCTGCCGCAACATTCAACAACTATACTTATTGAAGTTCTTATGAGGGTCTTTAAAAAAAAACATGCGCAAATGTACAATTTGGGTATGCTATTCTATTGTTCTTCTTTTGGCAAAACAAATGAATGCCACCTACTTAACCTTCGTTTTTCTTAGATAAATGCGTTTTTATATGATTGTGATTTGCACTTTGCAGTAGTAGGTACTTATCTGGTGTCTGGTAAAACCAATGGATTTAAAAATATGAATTTACTTGGGTAAATACCAGGAAGAATGATGGATTGATAAAGTTCTACGCTTATATCATAGCTAAGTACCTACTGTGTGTTTAGTTTACATTGTATGCACAAGTGTTGCTACCACACTAAAATAATTATGGTAATTACATACACTATGAACTTAATTGTTTGCACTTTCCTAAGAAATAAAATTAACTATAAGTACAGTAACTGTGCTTCCTCACTTCAAATATTTTTTCGCAGTCTATATCGAGCAAATACAAGCAATAAATCGACTGAGTGTTATCGCACACGGATATACGTTGGAATATTAAGAACAGAACAAACAAATTTTTTTATTAGTCTGTAAGCCTTCTGTAATAATCTTAATATATAAAATCCTTGCGTTACTGACTGACTGACAGACACGCTACAGCCGAAACTATTGGGCGCAGGAAGCTGAAATTTGGCATGTATGTTCCTTGGAGACGGTAGGGGTGCACTAAGAAGGAATTTCCCGAAATTCCCACGGGATCGGCCAAAACGGGTAAATTAAAAAAAAAATGCAGGCGTAGCTGCTGGCGTCCTCTAGTAAATAAATAAAACGTCAAACAAATAATTCGAAACATATTATGAAATTATTTTTTCGTAGAAAATGAAAATCAAAAACTAACTAGAGGTAGAAACTGCTAGGTTGGAATACCTAGTTCGATTCTCATCCAGAACAATTAATATCTGATAACATTCATGTGTTTGATTTCGATCCCCACACGTGAGAGATAATAATTAGTATGATCCACTAATTGTTGTTTTGTATCTCGATTTTCGTATTGTCCGTTGGTTAAATTTATGAAAAGTCCCCCGCATTGCAGGGTTTATTTCTAGCATAGTCTTTTTAAATCGTATCATCAATCAATCACTTAAAAAGAGTATGAAAATTACACTGTAAATGATTTAGGTGCCATAAAAAAAGACAATGAGGTAAACAAGTAATTAAATTTGACTGGACGGTTGGCGTAGTGGTTTATGCGGCCGCCTCGCACTTGACACTGCGCCGAGTGTTGTGGGTTCGATTTCCACACGAGACAACATGTTGTGTGATCCATAAATTGTTGTTTCGAGTGTGGGTGTTCATTGTCCGCGTTACTAGTCGACCAAGCCAACTAGACGAATGTCAAAGTGACAAAATTCAACATAATTCAACAATTATAATCCAGAAATTATTTATCGTAACGTGCGAACGCGGTGTGTGAACGTACAAAGCGCCTGCAATCGGTACTAGGAATTTCTGGATTATAATTATTGAATTATGTTGAATTTTGTCACGTTGACATTCGTCTAGTTGGCTTGGTCGACTAGTAGTTGTATGTTTGTAAGGTCCCCCGCGACACAGGATTTACTCCTGCTGGAGTTGTCTTATTTAAAAAAAAATTGAAGGATCCACGTGGCCCATAGCTTAGAGCTTTAGAAAAAACTATAAAGTGCAATAATAATACCTATAGTATGTCATTCAATTTGCTTGCATAGGTATTTCCCCAGGCACTCCCGTCAACTGTCGGAATAAATTGATGTGCTACACACAATTTTAACACGAATACTTGATTAATTTAAACATTCCATAAGTCTTTAATCTCTTGTATGCCGGAATGCCAGACACAATTAAAAAGCTATTGTGTCTCGCGTAGATCTGCGTTCCGGCATACAAGGGGTCAATAATCCCTATGATTAACTGCAGACTGACGAGTAGAATCAGGGTCAGTCGGCCACAAGGGACATATGCGTACACTTATACAGAAGGTCTGGGTTAATAAACACTGGTTTCCCTGTAAGCTATAGCACTGAAAGCTTGACTCAACTTGTTACTCGTAACAGATCGGCAAAGTTAAGCATCGCTTGCAGAGTTCGCTACTTGGATAGGTGATCACTGGTTGTAACATTTACAACATAGCGCCACCGTGTAACCGCCACTCCGTAGGAGACAGTCACTGTCAGTCCCGGTTCTTATCTCAGGATAAGAATCGATATTCAATGCCGGAGTTTTTAAGGCTTAACATCTAACATCGTTAGGTTTTTAAGACTCCTAAATGCTCATGACGTCACCTTACACGTCGTATACGTTGCTGAAAACATCGCTAAAGCGTTTTACAACTATTTCGGTCAGCTGCGTGCCAAGCTTAGTAATGGTTTCTGTATATTTTTTTGAACACGTATACTAAACTTTATTTAGAGTGGTTAAGTGTCATACCTTCTTGTTATATTTGAGTCTAATAGCTGAGACTTTACCGCAATGTTTGGTTCTGATAGCATAATATTGCGCTGTTTAACCGAATACATGCTGCATATTGGTAACAGAAATCTTTGTTATGGTTACATTTTACAGGACACTGCAATTTACGTTTGTGGAAATTACCATCAAAATACTTCTCTATGAAGTAATGAAAAATGGACAACCAGAGCAGACCCATGGTAAGTTAAGGCAAGTTGCAAACGCTAAATTATACTGTCAGATCTTATTACACTGGCAAGCGAAACCTGGGCTCTGAAAAAGACTTGGATGCAACTATTATAACTATGAAATCATCATTGTCCCAGTCTCAGGACTAACTGGCTGACATCATGATAAGGACTCTAGAAAAAAAAGCTCGATTTACGCTCTGGGATGTTGAAAACATAATTTATGATAGCTAACATTAAATCATATCAAATATTTGATTACATGATGCGTCGCCTAATCGATGACTAAGGAATACTTTGAGCAATAATTAGCACTAATTATAATTATTTCAAACACCTAAATGTGCTGATAACATTAAAATTGATTTAGTTCCGGACGACTCAGGTAACTACCTGCAGGTAGTAGAGCCTTGCTGATTCCAGCATGAATGGGCCGGCTCGACCGGGGAAGTACTACCCTCTCACAGAAAATCGACGTAAAGTAACAGTACCTAAGCTGTTGCGTTTCGTTCGGTGAGTGAAAGTTCCGGAGGCCCTATCCCCTATTCCTTCTCCCCCATCCCACTCCTCATCCTATCCCTTTTCCAAATCCCTAGGGGCGGCAACGCACTTGTGACTCTTGTGGTGTTGCTTGTGTCCATGGGCGGCGGTAATTGCTTACCATCAGGCAATCCGTCTGCTCGTAAAAAAAGGTGGTCTGTGTGATATATCTAAATACCTATCCTGTTTAATTTCGAGAAATTACTGTTTCAAAGGTGTTATCTTATCTTATTTGTTTTTAAGGTAGGTATAATTCGATGGTTCGAGATGCAATTTATAATCCGAGCGATAATTATCTTTAGCTATTCGGATTATTATTATTTTTTGTGTGATTGTTTGTATTCGTGCATTTTTTATCTTAATTCCTATATCACTGGTGGCTTACCAGTGATATAGGAATTAAGATAAAAAAATGCAATAAGTATGTTATAACGGCTCCAAGTGAACCCAAAACATGATCTTCATGTACTAAGTTCATGTTTTGTCATATTTGTAATATTTAGCGGTCGAAACTGCCTTGCCAAATCTTAAGTCTTTTTAGTGTACGGAACCCTAAAAAATCGATCGTTCTTGCTAAGCGATGAGCTCGGGCAAAAGCACGTCTAAGTCAACAAGAAATGTCAGAATACCTAGGAATGATAAAGCGATATCTAAAGCAAATATTTCATAACATAACAAAGTGAGAACATTAGCGGATAACAGAATATGACAGACCGTCGGTGCCCAGCCCACACAATTTACTACCCACCACTTAACTCATCACATCATAGAGTTACATATAAAATCACTTGTCCTCACATCGTCGCAGAGCCTAAAATTCTGATGCTATGATGATGCTGACACAGGAAAGACGTTTTAAAATTCAACCTCCAGGTGGATAAAACAGGTCTTGGAAGTTATTTGGAAAATCCCCATAATTGAAACAAGCACAAAAAAATTAACAGCTAGCACATTAATAAAGCCAGACATAGCAACATGGACAGATTTGACTACTTGAATAAAAGCTGTCGAATGATAAAATGGTAGAGTAGATACCCTACCGCTTCCATACTTTGATGAGCGTTACTGCTTCACGAAAGGCGATGTGGCGATGCAACCGAGATAACTCTAGGACGATGTTGATGACGCTGGAAGGCGACGGTGTTGTTCCAAGACCATTCACTACGGAGTTACGGACCATAGACAGAACCAGAGTCGCGAGTCACAGTGTGACTGTACCAATTACCGCGACTGCCGAAGTCCTGGTGCCGCAATGACCAAGCGGGGCATTCCAATAACGCATGCAACACCGTATCCTCGCCAGGGTCGCGGCTGCTGCTTCAATGGTTGAAACCATGGCCAGTCAGCATATGTATCATCCGAAAAAAATATATAAGGACGCCATGATGTCGTCTCTCCAACTGCCGCAATGGTAGCGTGACCAACTGCTTCTGGAGGAAGAAACCTTCTAAAAACTGGCCGGTCTCCTAGGGGGAAGAACAGGGTGTGTGGGATTTTCACCGCACTGAAACATCCTCGGTGGCCATCTTCTACAGAATAGAGAGAGGGCTGTGAGGATAATTTATGCTATCGTCGCTCCTGGGCTATGCCGTTAAGGATATCTCTTATTTTTACCTTATTTAATACCTGCCTCCACTTCAGAGATCAAGTGAATTTAGATATTTCGTGTTTAGTCGATGTAGGTTTTCCCTAAATATGTATCACATAATGGGATGACTCACAATATTTAAATAATATGTTATGTATGTGTTAATATAACTTATGAGTCTGGGTTCAGTTTGTTTAAATGTCTAATATGTTTTTGAACAAAGGCTGTGCTTTGTAGGTACAGGCAGTAGGTAGTACCCTGAGTACCGACATGCACGACAGCAAACTTGAGAAACCGTTAATGAAATTATGGAAACAAATCGTTTGTAATATTTTCAAGTATTGCTGTATGTAGGTATAACACATAATGAAGTGGTTTAGAGGGCCGTCGGCTCACCGTATACCTAGGTAGCTTTTGAGAGTCCAATGCCGCATGAAACCACACTTCGTGTTAACCAAAGATTGGTATCTCGTCTCAGGTCTTATGTTCTTTGCGTCTAATAGGTAGAATGTGTCGCTCATACGCAGGCAACAATTTCTGGTTAACTGGGAATCGAACCCACAGCACTCACACGACCTGACCTGTATTGTGAATGTACTTCTTTCAATGCAAAGTTTAATGACATCTAGCTATAGTAAAATATAGTTACTAGGTATACGTATACGTATACCTAGTAACATAATAAGCGTGCGTGACACAAATTCTCATTTTTATTGGAGATTAGGTATAGATAGGTCGTGCTCGGTTTGACCTTGGTCTAAAATTATGAACGTATCATTTCAGTCAAGTTCCATTGACCGTTTCGTATATTATACCTACTGTAGGTATATTGTTAATATTGTTATGTAGAGATCTCGTTCACATGATCCATAGGTATATGCTCACAATTGTGAGAAATTAGGTTGGTAAAAATAATAAAATTGTTATAACAAATCTGATTTGGAATATTTTATTTAGTGTGAGAAATGTACTAATTGTACTGCAATGTAATTAGGTTCAGATGCATTCAACCAGACTGGTGCATTAGTAGGTAGGTACGAAACTAATAAATAAACCAAGTAAAATGGCTTGAAAAATGTTGCAACACATGAAAACCAATAGGGACTTTTAATACGCAATTTGAATGTTATGAGATTGTAAACACTAAAACACCTAAGTCTAAAATAATAAAATTGCCTGTTGGTCCCTTGTAGAGTAAGAATATAGCTGATAAGCTACATCCTTAAACTAATTTTGATAGATTTCAAGTAACCATAAGCTTATAATTCTAAAATACATTTTAGTTATTAATAAATTAGATATGCGATTTGCGTCAATACAACCTACCTATATGTATTATTTAATTACAAGTGAACAGATACCTCACTGACACACTGATCAAACATCAGTGACAAATTAAAACCAAAACAACATCGAACACAATGAAGTCAAATAACGTAAATTAAAACATCTGTTCAACTCAAGCTGAGACTTAAACAGCAAAATTCAGTTTTAAATACATATACTTAAACTGTTCGTATAACTTACTTGTCAAGTTCCAAAGTCTCGGAAACACCTCGAACTGCTAAAAAAACTTAATAATAGTAATATTATTTGTTACACAGACACTGAATGTAAAACACGTCTCGAGAGTTGCGCGCACGCTCCGGTACTGCGGTTGTGGGTCGTGACCGGTATCGCCATTCGCCTCTCGATAGAGACGACTAGCGACTGTCGCACTCGTGGGCACATGGGTCGCTCACTATTGTAAGGCGAAAAACAGTCACAACACTCACAACACATGAACAGCCTTGGTACGAGTTCGCCACATGGCATATTACACGGTGCGAAGGATCTGTCGTATAAATCGACGTCAGACGTGTTGGCTAGACTTGAACTAAGCACCCAGTAATTAGTATAATGGTCCGAATGGTCCATTATTCACCGCCTCCATGGTGCCGTAACGTAAGTTTGAGTACGGTTGATCGTCGCAAATGGGTACGTAGGCTTTTATCCGTGTCATCTCGGTTGCATCAAGGACTTCTCTTACTAACCTTGAAGCAGGAATTCAAGTCTTACGAGATATTGACAAAATATTAGCTTTACAAATTAGTCTTTTCTCCTATAAGCAAATCCATTATAGGTATAGCACGGCGTCTGAAAATATGTCCAGCAGAACATTATCATCCTAGCGTCGTCCCAGTCGCGAACTTGGAGCCTGGCGTCCAGCCCGGAAATAAGCCCAGCCGGATGTAGGTATGAAATATATTTCTCTAGAATCTGTCTCCATCCCATCGTATTGTCTAAAGGTCTATATTATCTCTTTAGACTTCTGTCGATTTTTAAGACCAGTCTAGAGCTCAAGGTCTCAACTCATAATCTTCTCAAATAATGAATCCAATTTCGATCAATATCCAGTTTTCGATTTCCCCTTCTATCTTAAGTCCTGAAACGCTGTGTGCTCAAAATCGGTGTATGTACCTTAAGGGATTAGTCTAGCTTAGTGGAACCGATTTTAAAATGCACTAATTCCACCAGGATATGGCAACCACGTACCGGACCTCCCGCAAGGTGGACCGATGAACTGGTTAAGATCGCGGGAAGCGCTTGGATGCGGGCGGCTCAGCTGTGAACTTCTCTAGGCTGACATAATGATGACTTATTCCAACTTCCTCAAAGAGGCTACTAATATAGTCAAAGGACAAAGTCACTGTATTGATGCCGACAGGTTTTCTTCGATGCCATTAACCTTGCTATCTTTATATGATCCACCTTCATCAAACATACCACCATAGCGAACTGTGGATTGATTTTCAAGTTATACCTATTTGAAGTCAGCAGCAGTCTGTCTGCTCTCACGAGACATCTTTGATTTAAGATAGAGATATTAACTCTGGCGTTCCTCAAGAATATATTCCACATTTGCTATTTTCTGTTTCTATAAATTTTATAACTCAAGATCTTTAGTTGGTTGGCCATGCAGATTGCAGATTCATATACCTTTATATCGGCATAGACGTTGTTGACTGAAGGAAATGAGTAATGTGTATCTAACGAAATTAATTTGGAATAACGATTTGTATGTCATACAGTGCGCTAACAAAAGTTAAGTATCTACCTATTTAGCACCCCTTCACGACCCAGAATGATGTAGATATCTTGGGTAGTCCAAAGGATGAGGTAGAGTTTCTAAAAATATTGATCTCTGCATTACTGATGAAAAGCTCGGGTTTTTTGTTACTTGCAGTGGTGGGCATGGATGTCTGCCAATCTTGCGTACCTACGCTAGTTACATAGCTGCCTAAAAATGTCAGTGAAGGATGCCCTTCGTTCTCTCTCTTCTCTTTTTTATCCAATCCAAGACTAAAACAATGCTAATGTCACATCAGCATTGTTTAGAAATGAAGTCCACGTTTGTAATGTGGACTCCATTTCTTCTTGAAATGCTAACTGTGACTATCTTACTTACTCATCCTCCTAGCGTTATCCCAGTCTCAACCCGCGGGGTCCGCTTACTAGTCTAACCTGATTTGGCTGAATATTAGCTTTTCCACAGAGCGACCGACTGCCTGTCTGACCTCCGCAACCCGAAGGGGTAGCGATATTCCATGGTTTAGACTAGTGTCAGTTTATTTAGAAGGTACTGACGCCCTATAACGACTGCCAAAGCAGCCTGCAGAGCTGCTCTCCGAGGCACGGGGCAAGCGATAATTAGCAATTCAATACGCACATAACTCCGAAAAGTCATTGGTGCACGCCATGGATTCGAACCCGATACCCTCTGCATGGCAGTCTGTTAGTATCCCCACTAGGCTATCGCAGCCTTCCTGCTAAGTTCTGCTAGTCTAGTCTACTAAGTCCTGCCTATCACATCATCATCATCAGCCTTTAACAGTCCACTGCTGGACTAGGCCTCTCCTTTGAAAGGAGGAATTGGCCTACTATATCACGCTGGCCAAACGGATTGGTATAGGGTTTGTATCAAGATTTCCTTCTCTTACAGTGCTGTTCTCTGCGTAATATGCTCCCTCTGTCGGCTCTTACGACACCCATGGGATGATATGGGGTGGTGACATTCCGTATTCTTAATCCGTCACCACACGGATAATCTGCCTATCACATACTAAGAATATAATTATCTTAATTATTTTATAAATTTAAGCATGAAATGTACACAACCTGTAA
The DNA here is from genome assembly GCA_944739405.2 of Euclidia mi. Taxonomy (NCBI): domain Eukaryota; kingdom Metazoa; phylum Arthropoda; class Insecta; order Lepidoptera; family Erebidae; genus Euclidia; species Euclidia mi. Next base: position 60,374,745 of record OX123181.2, on the reverse strand, counting down.
CATTACTTTGACCATGTATCTTTACCCATAATTTATTGCGTTTACACTACACCTGCTGTTTCCTTCTGCACCTGATTTAACTTTACCTACCTACTTTGTCCATAACTTTAACTCCATATATCTGTAGGAACATACCTAAGTAGACATAAAAAAAATGAAATGAAGTAACAAGTTAAATTTTAATCCATTACAATATTAAAATAAAGGCAGACAGAGCTTAATTCTCTGACAACCATTATAATTTTATTTATTACACAAGCTAGAGGGGTTTTATCAACATAATAGGCAATGATAGATAGTTTGACGCCAAAGGTTACTACTACTCTGAAAAACAGTGATACTTTCGCAATAAACTTACTACACAATAAATTACTGAAGATTTCATAGTAACTAACAGACCTATTCTGTTTAAATAAAATTATCGACATGGCTCCAAGTCTTTTGTAGGACACAATAAACCAAAATTAGGCTCAAGCACGAAGACATCTTAACGTCATTTTTCAGTTTTGTATCCATTCGTCTGGACTTTAAAAGTACCTATGTTAAGTCTTACTAGGTACCTACCTACAGATAATAGAATACTAGGTTTTACGAAGCTTATTTGTTTCCATCTCTTGCTAGGATTAGCAAAGAGAACTAGAGAGAGAACCTCGTCAGTCAACGACAGTAGGTACAGTACCTAACCAGTTACCTTGGCCGTCAGTACAACGACATCATAGCTAGTCCTCCTGACGTTTCCGATTCGACGTCAACTCTGCGAGTCGGCAACACCAGCAACTCAGTACCGATTCCTACTTCCCTAACAAACTGCAGAAGATTACATTTAGTCTAGCACAACTGCAGAATTAACTGCATTAACGATTGATATCGCACTTGAAATTAATAGTCCACTCACTGCTTACGTTTAGTTATCAAACTATTTAATAGCTTCAGATAGGTAATTATGATTCATGATAGTGGAATGCTTGAAATACCTGCAACCACCACCATAACAATATAGCTATAGGTATGTATTGTAGCGGTAGCTACATACAACTGAGGCCATCTAGCGAACGACGATGGAGACTATCACAATACGGCAACATCTATCGCACACGATTCTTCACAAAATAAAGTCCTGAATCGCGCTTCAAGCAGAATTTGTTCACGCTGAGAACTATTTAAACAAGTTCCAAAGTACTTCCGTTGGACTGCAGTCCACCAGGCACGATCACCCAGCTTGGTTAGAGGATCTTGCCTCTTGTTGGAGGAACACTATCAACACGTCTACACCTTATTCCTCCACAGTACTAAAACGAAAGCCTAGCCGCTTTAAAACGACCGCCGGTGTTCGACTAGTGGCCGGAATAATATTGTATAACTTCTTCAGGCTGATGACAATTCTACGAACCAGAATTTACTTAATATTAGCTTATCCTCAGAACGCCTGCCTGTATGACCTCCGCAACCCAAAGATATAGCGACATTCCATGGTGGGTTAGATTAGTGTCGGTTTATCACAACGAGATAACAGACTGCTCGCAGCTCTATCCATAGGTACTGACTCCCTATAAAAACTTTCAAAGAGTCATGAAAACAGCCGGAACCGGCGGCTTAAAGTTCTCTCCGAGGCATGCAACAAGCGGTACCTAACTAACAATTCATCACACTAATCACGGTCACCTGTTTACAGAGCGTCTCGTCCCAAAGATCATCTAAAAGAATAGAATTCGATGCAGGTGCCAAGTGCTCTACGTCACTTCAGAATTAATCAATGTGGGGGAACGCAGTAGCGTAGCGTGGGTTTCTGCCGCCCGGGGCCGTTCGGCAATTCGCCACCCCCTTTTTACCCCAATGTTTATGCAGAAGCGTAAGGTTTTCCAGGCTTGTGTTCGTATGTTTATAAGTATGTCCTTTAGTTTAGATTAACACACTAAACGGCTTAAAGGATTTAAAAAAATGTTGTCATTTGATTCGTCTCAATTGCACGAATAGGTATCATAGGGCATAGCGGTGGCAACTCTCAGCGGTGTTAATGAGTCGCGCACTACACATGAGTTAAATTTCGATGGATTTCCGTCATCACTAGGTGCTTTGTTGTTTTTAAGAGCCGCCCGCACCTCAGTCTGTTCGGCATTCAGGATGACTTCGGTGTAGTAGTGCGTCATTAGGGCTAGGTTATCGGTTCTAGGTCAAATTGTTCTGTCTGCCTGCGAGGTAAACAAGTGTCGATAAAAGCTTTCAATGTCTTCGAGAATCTCGAGCTTTGAGTTGAAATTGCGGCCATCCGCGATCGTAGTATGCCGTTTGATTGTGTGACCTCAACTGCAGAGCGAAGACTTATGATCCCCGGGGTTTCCTCGATCGCAGCCTCGATGGCCCGAGTGTTAGAGCGTCAGATGTCTCGTCGCGTAAGCCTTCTTCGTATTTGTCGTTTTACGGCCCGTTCTTCCGGTGAAGACAGCCAGGATGGCATCTCACGTCTTTTCCTCATCAGTTCAAGAGTCTCGGCTGGCAGTCAGTTTAGACTCCTTGTTTTTTTCTCTATGCGGAGCAAATCTTTCGAGACAAATCTCCTAGTACCGTGACCGCTATGGTCGTCTTCTACTTAAAGCTGTCGGTGGGAGGAGCAATGTACCTACATTGCCCCTCTGAGGGTTGGCTTCATTGACCAGGCCCGTTCAGTTCTGAGGTTTATATTAATAGAGCCTCGTACTCGTCGGTGATCGCTTCAGGTGTTTATTAAATTGATCACCGTCTTTATTTAAATATGTGCTTTCGGTCCGTTGTGATACATGTAGCAAAGTGAAAACCTTGTTTGTCACATTATTGCGTTTTCGCCATATCCACTGCCTGTGAGGTTCTTCTTACAAAAGGAGTTCATTAACACTTTCACGGACAGTAAACGAGACACAATTGAAGTTTTATTGTTATCACGCCTATAGGCGTTTACTGTCCGTGAAAGTGTTAAGAAAAGCCCCTCTGCTACGAGGAGCTTAACTAGCATTTGGCTCTATGATTCTCGTATCATTTTCGTTTCGCCGCGTTCTTGTACTTCCACTTTCACGTTGGTAGTAACTACTGAGCTTTGGTCTTACTAGCTTACTTAGCACTGTACTGGTACATGGCCTCAGCCATCTTGTCAGGGTGAGTTGAGTTCGGCGCATATACTTGTAGCATTACCTTTAGGCTGCCCCTATTGGTGAGTTTAAGTACGAGGTACGCTACTCAGATCGACAATCGACACACTACCGACTTCCACAAACTGTTCTTCCTGACCAGGAAACCGAAGTCACCCCAATAGTAAGTTGCCTTCTCGAAGGTAGCAAAAGTCAACTGACTCTAGGGTTACCATGTCCTCCACTTGTCTTCGGACTTTTGATAACCCCAGTATGTGCTACTTTATGTGACTTAATTCTACCTCGAGCTCGGCGAGGTGTTCATTTGCCGTAGATTATGTTCGGTAATTCGGTTTAGGTCGCAAGGTATGCCGTATATTTGATTTTGGTAGCCAGCCGTAGCCCGGTAGTCTTACAGACAACATGCACTGCCGTTCCCGCCACTACGTCTTTGGCCGGGAATAAAGAAGCTGGCGGGAATTGGGGCCCTTATTTTATGGCACTTAATTTTAGAGGCCTAGTCCGTAGTCAAATTAAAACACCAAACTATTTCAAATAAGGTGTAAATTGTAAAATATATATCAAGCATATTTGAAATCACTATAATATGCTCTTCTTGGATATTTCAAAGTCAGAATAAAATTATGACGCCTTGGAATGGCTTTGAATTGTCTCCCCTTGTAAGTACATAAGTTGGCCTGAATCTAGGGTAATGGTATCCTCCTCCGAATAGCGGGGCGACCGAGAACTGATGCCGTTGTTCTGTTTGTGAGCGCAATGAAGGGCACAGGGCGTAGCTTCTTGCACCGGTGACGTTGCTGCCCATCACCGGTTAATAGCATTTACTCCTACTCCTTATTTTCGCAAAATTAAGGAGTTGAGAGGCGAAATCTGTAAGTTTATGGACAAAACCCGCGTCAGTCACGTCCCACGTGACGGCGTCAAAAAATTCGCAGAAGGCGTTTGTAATATTATTATATTGTTACGAGCTGGGGTTCGGTGATAAATTAAATGCACTATGCCACGAAAACTGCACTTTATTTTACACACTTATACACACTTTATTTCCAACACTAATAAAACTCTATTTCACACCACTAGAAAACACTTCCGACTTCCTTAATCTTCGCACTCTTTCGCTTCTTGATCGCTTTCAGTATTCAACTGTAACTGTCCCGATTCGCCCGTCCGCGTGGTATTTATACCGGCCGGATAGCAAACTAGTTCATTCTCGCTGCTTCTGGAATGTTCATGTAACAGTCGAAACATTATCGATATTTCGAGTAAACAAACAGTAACGCCATCTAGTAGAGAGTAGATGAAATACCTTTAAACTATCGATACATCAATTCTTTTCTAGTTCTCTCATTCACCGATAGATGGCGTTATTTTCAAATATCGCCAGTCGTAACACTGCCTCACTCTTAGACGTATTCGTCTCGAACATCGTTGGACGCATAGTAACGAGCCAACCGGTCCACATGAACTATCTTCGGTGCACCTTGCGATCCCTTCTGGATTCGATAGGTGACGTCGTTCATCCTGGTAATTATGCGATATGGCCCGTCCCATCTGGCTTGTAACTTAGGCGATTTACCTTTGCTTCGTACTGGGTTATGAAGCCACACCAATGACCCCTCATCGAAGCCTTTGTTGTTCGCCTTCCGGTCGTAGCGAGTCTTCATCTTTTCAGACATCTGTTGTCCTGACTCCCTGATGTGCTCGTATACATCGTTCATCTTGTCGCGTAACTCGCGTAGCTCGGTCGCGTAATCCGTTATATTACGTGGAGATTCTGGCGGAATACCGGTGATTAAGTCTGCTATTAAACGGAGTTCTCTTCCAAAATTGGCAAAAGCTGGTGTTATTCCTGTGGTTTCGTGAACCGCACTGCGATATGACAGGAGAAATGGTTGGATGTGCTTGTCCCAATTTCTTTGTTTGCTCTCCACGACCTTCGCCAGGTACCTTTCCAGGGATTGGTTGAATCGTTCAACTATGCCATCTGATTGTGGATGATAAGCCGTGGTCCTGGTTTTATGTGCACCCATCACGCGACAAGTCTCCTTGAACACCTCAGATTCGAAGTTCCGGCCTTCGCCGTGGATTTCCAATTTTCTATTATTGGTTGGTAGATAAATAAAATTGTGAAAAAATATTCATCATTTGCACTAATATAAAGCCCAATTTTAGTAACAACCGTAGTTAGTTAAATGATTAGCAATAAGGCATAATTTAGAGAAATGCATGCAAAGTAAATAATATAAAGTTATGTAGGTACATGCATGGCACATCACTAACCTTGCTCTTTTCTTAACCTTTGCCTTCCAGTTTTCTGGATTTCGTGTTCGTTTTCGACCTCTGCCCCTAGTTGCTAGTTTTACAGGGACCTCCATAATAATCGTTTCATTACGAATTTTGCACAGTAAGTCACTAAAAACACTAAATTACAATAAAAATCATCGGGTGTGGTTAACATCGTTGTATAGAAATCGCCATTTTGTTTTCGAGAATTCAAGCGCTATGATTGGCTGTTCAATCACCTAGCTGTTTTTGAATATGATATGAGGTCACTTAACTGTACCTATTTGATCCTAAATTCAATTTTTAAATGTAATTTCAAGGGCCTTAGCTGTGTTTGTTTCTTGTTATAAATTTATGAAGAGATGATACTAAAAGAACACTAGATAGCTCCATACCCGCTTGACCGCGCAAAGTGACTATTTTCCCTTTTTTGGACGAACAGATGAGCGCGTAAACTGTAATTTTTCCCACGCTTTTCCGCTGCGCACTTATGTTTGTGGAACTCGGATAACTAAACCGATTGCGGTATGTTGCATATCAATAGACGCGTAATTAAATGAGCTTTCCAATGACATAAATTAAAACCATATAATATGGTTGAAGCCCACGCAAGGGCAGTATAAAGTGAAAATTAGAAATATTTTCCCGCCATTTTTGAGCGCGATTTTATATTTCTGACATATTCCTTTTTCTCGTCGTTTTTTATTATGGAAGGTATATAAGTATTATACACAGTTAGAAAGGTTATTTAATTTACTTTTAGAGGAAATAAATATAATGAAAAGAAACGTTTTAAGATTAAACATAAAAAATAAAACAAAGATTTTTTTTTATTGGCGCCAATTTTCATATTTTATTTTTTTAAATACCGTTTTATGTTATATATTAGATTCAAACTTAGATAACTTTCTTTCCAACTAGATTTCCAAGTATAAAAAACAATTCTGAAAAGAATCTGACATAAATTATTTTTATTGGAATGTGCACTGGTGTTTACTTTTTCCCGCCATAATAAACTGAAGTTCCCGCCAAAATTTGCGATACCTAATACCTCATAAATAATATGAGTATTATATATTTTATCAAAGGTTTATTTCATATACTCATAATAAAAAAATAATACAACGCATAAATGTAACCTTATATACATACATATGTATTTAAACCTTTTAAGATAAAATAAAAAAATGCCGTTTTTAGGATAATTTTTTGTCTAGAATTAAAGTAATACACAATATTTATTTATTTTTTTGATGTAACTTCATAATTAATCAGTTAATTTACAATTAAAACATAAAAGTATCATATATAATTACATAATATGTTTACAATGATGTTTTTAATCCATAATTACGCCCTGCGTGCGTAATGCAAAGTCAGCGATATATATTTTTTTTTTCAAATGCTTACATCTAAATAATTTTTAAGCAAGTATTGCTACTTATTATATTACATAGATAATATCACCAGGTATATGAAAAAACAAGCAATTTTCAGTTAATACTTTTATTATGAAAAACAAAAATGTCGAGTAAGTCGTTAAAGACGACATTGTTTACGTTACGGCCGCTCGCCTAAAGTAAACATTTCATTCAAACGTAATTTGTTTCGTACCATTAGAATGAGTCATTCATTAGGTTGCAGAAAAATCAAACACCACTCCTCTCTCGTTATTAACAATCGAACAAAGTCAAAAACTAATTTATTGAGCGCGCCCGTGTTCTAGTGGTGGCGCGTACTTGAAATTTGTCGATGCTGAGTAAGCACTTTAAAATGTTGAGAGGTCAAGCGGATACTTAGTTCATTTTTTGAAAATGAGGCACTTAGCTGCATTTGATTCTAAATGCCTCATATACACTTTTTGTCATTTCAAACTACATATCTTCGTGTATCAATAAAAACAACTTTTAAACTATTGATTACTGATAAACTGATATAAATAATAGTTACAGGTAGCACGCCATTGCGCAATGTTGATGTTGTGCATGTACTGTTAGAGAGAGATGCAGGGGGCCTTTTAACTGTAGCGTTCTCTCTCGCACCGACGGACACTCATTGGTCCCTCTCTGCCACTATCCCATAGAGATATAAAGGATAGAGTGGCAGAATAGTACCTAACTCAATACTGTGTCGTGTCCGCCGGTGGGAGAGAGAACGCAACAGTTAAAGGCCCCCTACATCTCTCTCTAACAGTACATACACAACATCAACATTGCGGAATGGCGTGCTACCTGTAACTATTATTTATATCAGTTTATCCGTTATCAATAGTTTAAAAATATATAAACTTTTTGTCACTTCAAACTATCTTCGTGTATCAATAAAAACAACTTTTAAACTATTGATTACTAATAAATTGATATAAATAATAGTTACAGGTAGCACGCCATTGCGTAATGTTGATGTTGTGCATGTACTGTTAGAGAGAGATGCAGGGGGCTTTCTTTGAGAAAAGAATATAATATGAAGTGGACAAATAGTACATATGGATACTTTACATTATAGAAATATAATTATATGAAATCGACATAAAGCCACCAGACATACTTAGTGTTGTCTCGTTTTTACTTAGCGATATCTCTGTTAGAAAAAAGAGATAGCCATAGGTTACTGAATACCACTGATCATAGTGATTTTTATCAGAAATGTCAATCGTGCCAGTGTCGCCATATTGTTTTCCAAGTGTTTTTGGTACATCTGCTGTCAGGGCCGAACCTTCCTTATGTGCAATGTGCGCGGTGCACACAGGCGCCAGGGTGACAGGGGCGCCGCGCGCCGAGATATGCGTTAATTTAAACACTTATTTTCGAAAAAGGATGCCAAAAAAGGCGCTTCACAGATTTCGCACACAGCCGCAGTGGCGTAGGAGGGCAAATATAAAATTAAATTTAGGCCGGAATTGTTAGGTAACGGCTAAAAAAAAAAGGTCATCCGTCCTACGCCACTGCACAGGCGCTTCATAGATTTCGCACACAGGCGCTGCATTGGGTCGGCCCTGTCTGCTGTCAAATCGTTGTGTATCGAACATAATAATTTTGATGTTGTGCATAAATATGTCTAAAAACCAGATGAATCAGTGCTCCAGGCTTTCCTAGAGATCGTAAAATCATGCCTAAGTGTTGATTTGAACTGTGCAGTGCAAGATAAAGCTATAATCAACACAAATGTACTCTTCACAAGTAAGTAACAAGTCATGATTTATATTGTTGAATAGGATTAGTATTTGTACAAAATATTGTTACAAGAGGTTCTTTTTATAGTTAATTTAACAGGTTTTAGCTTCGTTATGGCCTAAATATTGTTATTATCGTAGTTTGGAATTTTCCATATTTACGTATTAGAGGTTAGAAGTGATGTTACTGCTAATGTCGATATGGGTTATCGATATTCGTAATGTATAGATACTTCCACAAACGATAACATTGTTAAAAATTTCTTGCGTCTGTAAACGGAAATAAATGAAACATTCCACCAATTTTGTCTGTACCTAGTATCCTTTACTAGGTACAGACAAAATTGGTAATCATTTAAAACACATAAAAAATGACAATTTAAAAGCGATATTTTGACTAACTTACTTTACTTAGCCCTGATTACATAAAATCCAAAACCGCTGCATCCTGCTCTATGTTCAGGAAAATGAGCAGTTAGAATAATAATATTATGTTTTTTGCCAACAGATAACATGAACAGCAACTGTATGCGAGAATTCCTAGCAATGAAACGTTGAATAAAATAATTTTATTTATAAACAAGAGGACGCCCGCTGCTACACCTGCACATTTTTTCGACTGTTTCTGTCCGATCCCGTGGGAATTTCAAGAAACTCCTTAGTGCACTCCTGCGATCCCCAAAGAACATACATGCCAAAATTCAGCTTCCTGCACCTTATAATTTTGGCTGTAGCTTATCTGTCAGGCAGTCAGTAACGCAAGGATTTTATATATTATACAGATAAAAACAAATAAATAAAATGTATTAATCAATTGTGATTTTCTTACCCCCTTATGATATTTCAGTGTAGGTGTGTGTTTCATTACGGTATGTATGGTGCAAATCAGAAATCGCCTACATAAGGCCGGCGCACACTGACGTCGCGGCATGGCAAAGGATTTTATTACTGATCGAGTCATTTTCATTCTTATTTCAATGAGTTTAGAATTCATATTACTTTATTTCGATACAATCGTACCGCAGTCCGCCGTGGCATGCCGCGGGATGTCGGGGCGCGTCGCGGCACGTCGCGACATCGGCGGCATACTTCGGGACGCCGCAGCATGCCATGGCGTCTTGCAGTGTGCCACGACGTAATCAGTAGGTAAATAAGTTCCTGAATTCACCGTTAGTAAATCATGTTCTCATAAATAATGTATCCAGAATTGTTTTCTCTTCGACATATCAGTTTGTATTTGTCGTTCTTCATCTTCATCAAGAAGTGCTATTGATACTAAATTCAATTTACAGTCAATTGGACGCCTCGGTATGACGCGGCATGCCACGGCACGTCGCGGCATGCTGCGACGTGCCGAAGCGTCCTTCGGGTTAACGAAACATGCCGTGCCACGCCGTTCCGCGCCGTGCCATGCCATGCCATCAGTCGGCGCCGGCCATTAGCTATCCGGATAGCCAAGCTGAAGTGGCAGTGGGCAGGGGACATAGCTCGAAGAAGCGATGGCCGTTGGGGCAGAAAAGTTCCGGAATGGCAGCCACGTACCGGACGACGCAGCAGAGGTAGGCCCCCGCAAGGTGGACCGACAATCTAGTCAAGATCGCGGGAGGCGGTTGGATGCGGGCGGTTCAAGACCGTTCTGTGTGGAGAACCTTGGGAGAGGCCTATGTCCAGCAGTGGACGTCGTTTGGCTGATATGATGATGATGATGTATGGTGCCATTCATGTCCGGTACTTTCATTCACAGCGACACAGTATCCATATTGGCTACCAGAGAATATTTTGTTACATGATACAAGGGACTTTTTTCGCTTTACCATGTTCGCCCGCATTTGCATTATGGAATAAACTAATTTGGCAAAAGATCTAAAGTAACTTACTACAAATATCAATTTCCTAATTTTTCTAAATCTACAGTAATGTATTATTTACCTACCGGCTCAATGTCGTGTCGATATCGATTATATTCTGGAGTCCAACCCAACGGCAGCCATTTTATTTTCCACATCATTTCGTAGGTATGCACGCTAATTTCGTAGGTACGTCCAATCCATGTTATTCACAGATCTGTGGGGGCTTTTAACCATTAACTGTTGCGTTCTCTCTCCCACCGGCGGACACGAATTGGCCCCACTCCGCCACTCTATTCTTATATCTCTATGCTCTATCCTTTGTATCTCTATGGTCCAACCCAACGGCAGCCATTTTATACGCCACATCATTTCATAGGTATGCACGCTAATTTCGTTCGTAGGTACGTCCAATCCATGTTATTCACAGATCTGTGCTTATTATGTTTTGATGTATTATGTTGGCAATAGTTGCGTTCGAAAGCCGGGTTCATTACTATATTTCCAAAGTAATAAGGAAAAATATCGAGCGAGTCGCGAGGACGCAATGGGGTCCTTGGACGTTAACGGTAACAATTTTGACGACCTCATATGACGGCCTTGGGCTTTGATGGGTTAATTATTTATTGTATTTGGTATCTCTATTAATAATAAAAAAATAGAACAATATTTTAGATATCAAATTAAAAATATAATACAATCACACGTACTATGGGGCACCACCATAGAGATATAAGAATAGAGTGGCAGAGTGGGGCCAATTCGTGTCCACCGATGGGAGAGAGAACGCAACATTAACACGTTGACAGTCCCTGCATCACATATGATACATATTGGTCTTTCACCATACGTCCTTGCATCACATATGATGCAAGCAGGCGTACAGACTGTACGCCGTTTATAGGCGAGGACGTCTGAGTTAGGGAAATAAATACTATTAGGACGTCTAGTGTAGATATTAAGAAGAGTAAAACACCAATGATCCAACGCATTTTTTTTACTGAAAGAAAATAATGCAAAGACAAAAATTAAGCAAAAATTCAATGAAATTCGTTAAAGCATGGGATACGAAATGGCTTATTACATTGTTTACACTCTGTGTGTACCTGAGGTGATTTTTTCTGAGCTTCTTTTGTGGTGCTGCCAGCATCCTTGAATTTCTTGTAGCAACTAAGACAGCGTTTTCTTGCAATTTTGCCATTAGCTTTTCTAGGTATATTGGTAAATTTATGCGATGAAGCCATTAGAGATCTTGATGGCCCTGTAGCGGGTGCAGCTAATTCTCCAATTGCCACTATAACCTGTAAAATTTGCTCACTATAACCTGTAAAACTTTCTCTGGGCAAAGTTATCAAATTGTTGTGCCAATCTCGCGATGTCGGGTGAGTTGGAGCTGATGAAACACTTGGTTGGACAGTTTCCTTTATAAATTGTTCAATAACCACAATGGAATCTTCGTTTCCCAAAAGTTCTTGATCTTCCACAGGTAACTGGATATCAATGGAATCACTGATTGCGGCATCTTCTAATTCCAATAAAATTTCTTCTTCCCCATCACTTTCTTCTAAAATACGCAGCAAATTGGCATCACTTAACAGTCGGGAACTCATTTTTGCTAACTTTTTTGTGCAAAAATAGATCCGCGATACTTGAATAATCATGACTGATGTTTATAATTATTTTTCTGCAACTACCGCAAGGAAACTAAAATAGTTAGTTATATGAATACCCACATTTTTTGCATCGACGTCCCTGCATCATATGTGATACACTAATACTAAGGACGAGACGTCCCTGTATCACATGTGATACATGCTGAAAATAACTGAAATATTAGAGTGACGGAGATTTCTAGTATACATTTATTAAATGTGAAGTATTTCCAACTACCTTCAATAAAAAAACCGCGGGATGCCACGTGAAGGTTGTTGGATTTGGCCTGGATAGTCAACCCGTTAAAGGCCCTCTGCATCTCTCTCTAACAATACATGCACAACATCAACATTACGCAGTGGCGTGCTACCTGTAACTATTATTTAAATCAGTTTATTAGTAATCAATAGTTTAAAAGTTGTTTTTATTGATACACGAAGATAGTTTGAAGCGACAAAAAGTTTATATATTTTTAAACGATTGATTACTGATAAACTGATATAAATAATAGTTACAGGTAGCACGCCATTGCGCAATGTTGATGTTGTGCATCTACTGTTAGAGAGAGATGCAGGGGGCCTTTAATGTAGCGTTCTCTCTCGCACCGACGGACACGACACAGTATTGAGTTAGGTACTGTTCTGCCACTCTATCCTTTATATCTCTATGGGCACCACACACTCGACCTTACTCGAGTCTGATTGGTCGATTTTGACATCCAACAATGCTACCAACTGCTAAACAGCAAATGGTTGCGTTCCTAGTTACAATATCTTATTTTTAGGAATGCGTTCAAAATTATTTTTATTTACCAAATAACCCTGCGATTCTTATACATATATCCCCATTTTACGGTACTCTCTATGAACGTGTCTCTACACGGCGATGTTATCGCGGTGATGCGGCGAGTGGCAATGTGCGCGCATAATGTCGTCCTAATGCCGCGGTATCGTCGCTACTGGTGGCGCGTCCGCGCGCTCTCGCAGCGAACGCGCGGCGGGCGCGCTGTTAAACGTAGTCTGGCACCTGACTGAACTCTTTAAAAAAAAACAAAGCACAACGCATCGTCGATATGTCAATATTAATACAAATGAGAATGACACAAATCACAATAATCGGGTAATAATTATGTAGAAGTAAAGTACTGAACACATCACGATCAGGTATTCTAATGATACATAATTATTATGTAGCAAAATGGAGCAGTGATTTATCATTTATGTAGTCTTTTACTGAGTAATAAAATTTGCTGATTAACAAGTCCTGTAATTGTTTTTTTTAATTTATTTACTTCTGTTACCATTCTGATTTCTCTCGGTATATTATTAAAAAAAACGTGACGCTCGCTGTACAAAATAAACTTTCGTGCAGCAGATGTGTTCTGTTAGGAACTATTTGTAATTTGTCTTGATGTCTTAAACGGGTACGATAATTGAATAGTTCAGAACTATTTTTAACAAATAATGCGACCTCTAGAATGAGTAATAAACATTGCAAAGTTAACATGTTAAGTTTTTTAAAATATGGTACGCATGAATCAGTTTCGTGCAGGTTGAACATAGCCCTCAAACACTGTTTTTGTGCAACGAATAAATACAGAAAAGTTTATGACTTATATTCCTCGATGATAGTAGCGCGGACTCGTCGCGATTCTCTCGCTCGTGGAGTCAGCGCCTTAGCACCAATACTGTTCACTAGCTTTTACTCACGGTTTCGCCCACATTATTTTACGTGTCTCGACAGCGACGCTACTTACCGGGTCAAATTATGGACTATTTCATAGACCAACAAAGTCCTATAAACTCCAGTGAAAGTCCACAAAGATACAGAAAAGTTTATGACTTATATTCGTATACCTAATTACATCCACCAGGAGAAACATAGAGTTTGAGAACACAGACAGACACTTAAATTTCATGAAAAGAAGAATAGATGTGAATGTACCATGTTTAAATTATTACCTTCCGCAAGGAAACCGATATCCTCACACAAACTATAAAATGTACTTATTAATTTTTATCCCGGGCAATAAAAAATCTTGTTCAGTGCTGTTCACTGCACGGTTAGCGTAGTGGTTTAAACGGCCGCTTCGAATCCGAGAATTGTATGCTTGAATACCACGAGTCAAAACTTTGTATGATCCCTAAATAATTGTTGTTTCAGTGTAGGTTCTTTTGTGTCCGTGGATGGAATGTTTGGCAAGTCGTCCGCAAAAGCACGTGTGCGAGAGTTGTTTAAAAAATCATCATCATCATTAAGCCCCTAACAGTGCACAGCTGGACTAGCCTTTCTTTTGAAAGGAGGAATTGGCCTACTATCTTGTCGATTGTTTCAAGGGACAAAACTCCCTTTTTTCCAAATCCGTTGATTGCTCCAAGGGACAAATGTCCTTTTTTTCTGAAGCCGTAGACTGCGCACAAGTAACTAATGTCCCTTTTATTAAAACTTAACGGATTGCGCTATATTAAATATCAATAGACGCGTAATGAAATGAGCTTTTCGAATGATACCAAATAATATACATGTAGTCCACGCAAGGGCAGTATAAAGTCAAAATTAGAAATATTTTCCCGCCATTTTTGAGCGCGATTTTATACTTCTGACATATTCTGTTGTCTCGTCGTTTTTTATTAAGGGAGGTATATAAATATTATACACGGTTAGAAAGGTTATTTAATTTACTTTTAGAGGAACTAAATATAATTAAAAGAAACATTTTAACTTTAAACATAAAAAAATAAAACAAAGAATTGATTGTTAATTGCCGCCAATTTCCGTATTTTTTTTTAAACCTTTTTATGGTATATATCTGATTCAAACCTACATAAGTTTCTTACAAGAAACTTGTTTACTTTTTCCCGCTAAAAATAACCTGATTATCCGCAAAAATTTTCGATAATCAATATCTCATGAATAATATGAGTATTATATATCATATGATAGGCTCATTTATATACTCATAATAAAAAAATAACACAGAGCATAAATGTAACCTTATCAGCATACATAATTATGTATTTACATTCAATAAAAAAGAAATGCCGTTTTGTCGATAATTGTTTGTAAAAATCTCTTAAATTAAAGTAATACACAATATTTATTACTTTTTTGCTGTAACTTTATAATTAATTAGTTTATTCACAATAAAAACATAAAAGTATCATATATAATTATAATATTTGTTTACAATGATGTTTTTAATCCATAATTACGCCCCGCGCGCAAAATGCAAAGTCAGCGAAATAATATTTTTTTCACATGGTAATATCAAAATAACTTTTCAAGCAAGTATTGCTATAATTTTATATATTTGTTAAGATAATATCACCAGGTATATAACAAAACAAAAGAAACCAAGGTTCAACTCGTATTGTTATCACGATAAGCAATTGTTTCGACTAAGTCGTTAAAAGTCGTAATTGCTTACATAGCATCCGGTTCGGTCCCTCGCATAAAGTAAACACTTCATTTAATCGTAGTGTATTTGGGATCATATGAAAGAATAATTCATTAAGTTGAACAAAAACATCACTTCAGCACCCTCACGCTACAAACAATGACTGATTTATTGAGCTCGCCCGTCAAGTGCTTGGCGGCGCGTTGAGCCGTAAGCACTTGGGATTTTTTAGGTACCTACGCGAAACGACGCAGCGGCTATTCCGCCATGGCCAAACGTTCAAGTTTTCCTTCTCTTACAGTGCAATTCTCTGCATGTTATGGTTCCTCTGTCGGCTCTTACGACACCCATGGGATGATAGGAGGTGGTGACATTCTGTATTCTGAAACCGTCAACACACGGACAACAAAAAATCATAAAAGTACAATTAGCGATGCAAAGATTATCCGCGCGCCTCTATCGGCGAATTTGGAAGTTGTCCGGGTACGACACTTTTGACAACCTTCAATACAACTTTGCTTCGAGGTTATAGTGGTGGTAATTGTATTGAGCTGTCAAAAGTGTCGTACCCGGACAACTTCCAAATTCACCGCTAGAGTTGCTAGTTAGAATCTTAGCATCGCCAGTAGGTAGTTAGGTACCCGTAAAAACTGCGGAAATATGTACCTAAAGAAAATAGGTCTGAAATTCTAAATCTGTCAGAGTTGTCCATTGTTGCCAGGGACTTCAATAACTTATTGTTTTTATTTACATCATACTGCGTAAAGCTACTTTCTATTGTAATGTAAATTTTATGTAGAGTAGAATAGCTGAATTAAATAATTGTTACCTAAATTAAAATATTATATTTCATAGTTTTGACGTACATACTAAATGGGTTTTCAGAGTTGAACGCCGCAAATTTTAATTATTACCACCTTTTGTTTTTGGTAATGTCTAGGTGCAGAGAGGTTGGACTAGGTTTACAGTCCGTTCACAGTTATTTTACCTTTGACAAATGTCGGTGTTTGTTTTCTTCATTGAATTACTACCTACAGAAAGTCAGTATTCAAACAACGCGTGCTCAGAAGCTAAAGGCCTTGCCACACGATACAATTTTACCACTGATCAAATTTTCAATCGAATTGGCTTTGCCCGTCTACACGACACAATCAAATCACTGATTTGCATTCCGTCCACCCGATTGGTTAAAATCTGGTGGTACCGCCCACCCGATGAACTTGAGTTGGACGACTGGCGTCTACACGTCACGATTTCATCAAGTGATTTAGTCAAGTTGGACGTAAAATTGTGCCGTGTGGCAAGGCCTTAAGCCGAAAATTCGCTATGTGCGCGGAACTGTAGTGTGTTTACTTGCTACATCACGCACACAGACGCCATTATAGAGTTGCCAGTAACAACGTCTTTCCCCTAAAAATAGGGTAAATTCATCATTTTTTGCATGTATATACTTTGTGAGTCGGAGAAGTGCACTTTTTATTATCACCTTTAGTTTTAATCGCGGATAAACTCTCGAGGCACTCCTAAATTGTATATTATAAATTCTAAAGTCAGTCTGTCTGCTTTTTAAGTTTTTACGACTGAATGGCTAAATAAATCTTGACGAAACTTTGTGTGCTCAAACGTAAGCACTAACAAGTGCCGAGTGATTTATATGTGTCATGTATTTATACATGTCTGTGAGAAAAAATTAACAACAATCAACAGCGAGTACTATGTGTGAGCCGTTGCTCTATGGTGAGCAAAAAAAGGCGCCAAGTTTAAAAATTATAATGTAATTAGGTTGGTAAGGTCATTCCATCAACAACGAAGTTAGTTACGCGTACATTACAAGACAATACAAGACTTTAGATACAAGCCTTTCAAAACAAAAATGGAATAATCGAGTGCTTTGAGACGATGTCGTCTCAGCCGAGCTTGACGTGACAAATTTGTCGTAACCGATTGGCATGTACCAGCCAGCGGTGTTTGAAAGGTAAGTTTATATATGTACCGCCCTAATTCCTTTTTTTATTATTACTTTCGATAAATTAAACTGGGACAATTTCACACCCAACTGGCAACACTCCGCTTGTACTTAGATTTAGTTATTATGATTCACTGTATTTGTATTATTAGACAATCTACGTTATATTTATGTCTGACCGGTGGAATGATACTCCAGCAACCTTATAATCTCTTTCTGATGCATTGTGGCACAAAATCACTGTACAATATATCATAATTTTGATTATTTTGCGGGAGATGCTTACGCTACCGTGCGACTCGGACCACAGACAACGCGGGCGACGATTGGGTCAGATTCTGACCCAAATGAACGGCGCGTATTACGTGCGCTTACTTGGTTTCTGAAGGTAATAATTCAATGTAGGAATTTAAACTTACATGGTCATTTAAACTTATTTTAAATTGTCTTTCGGGATTTATACCACGTACCTTTGTTTGGAGTAACCGATATTTCGGCACTGTTGCAAGCGCCATGTTCACGGATGTACTGAGGGTATTGCGGGTGGATGAATGTTACGAGCAAGTATAACGGTCTACCCGCTTTCTTACTCGTTTTTTGCGTACAACACCACTGCCACTGTTTTCACTATCACACTGTACCCGATCACGACATACTACACTCAGTACGTCAGCTCGCGGTTTGACTTTTTTATTTTCACGGGTTTTACATAGACGTACCACTGGATGCCAGATACTCGACAGTTGAAACCCATCCTTTCTATTGAAATTTCTGAACTTTTTAATTTCAATAGCTTCCCTAACCATTCGGGGTATGTAGTGGCATTCTGTCGAAAGCACCTGAGGGTTGTGTAACTCAATCCAGTGGTCGGTACCCAAGTCTAAGAGATGTTGAGCTATGGCTGACTTGTGTGGTTCATTATTTTTGACTGCCCTTATGTGTTCCTTTATCCGGCAAGAGATGGTGCGTTTAGTGTGTCCTATATAGGAACTGCCACAGCTGCAGTCAATTTTTTTGCAAATTGTTGCAAATTGACTGCAGCTGTGGCAGTTACCTGACTCGGGTACCGACCACAGGATTGAGTTACACAACCCTCAGGTGCTTTCGACAGAACGCCACTACATACCCCGAATGGTTAGGGAATCTATTGAAATTAAAAAGTTCAGAAATTTCAATAGAGAGGATGGGTTTCAACTGTCGAGTATCTGGCATCCAGTGGTACGTCTATGTAAAACCCGTGAAAATAAAAAAGTCAAACCGCGAGCTGACGTAGTGAGTATAGTATGTCATGATCGGGTACAGTGTGATAATGAAAACAGTGGCAGTGGTGTTGTACGCAAAAAACGAGTAAGAAAGCGGGTAGACCGTTATATTTGCTCGTAACATTCATCCACCCGCAATACCCTCAGTACATCCGTGAACATGGCGCTTGCAACAGTGCCGAAATATCGGTTACTCCAAACAAAGGTACGTGGTATAAATCCCGAAAGATAATTTAAAATAAATAATTCAATGGTTTTCTTTATGTTGGAATGGTACTCTGTGATGACAGGTATGTAAAATAGGGTTACCCGTGCATAACATTTTACCCAATTTTAGTGGAAGCTAGAATGTCTAACTGTAACCACCATGAGTGTGTAATCTGTGGTGTGTAATCTAATTTCTGTTACGTCAGCTTTGATTTGCTGCAACAAGTCACGTTAAACTGCTTGTATTTTTGGGACACTACTTATATGTGGGAAACTACTATTGTGTTGTATACGCATTATTTCATCGTTATTGCTAATTATTGTAAGCCTCCTTGTGTGATTCTAATTTGAACCAGTCATATCATAACAGCCTCTTGAAGTTCACTGCTAGGCGTCTCCAAAAAAGAGGTATTGGCCTATTAAATCACGCTGGCCAGACGTGTTGGTAAAGGATTTGTTTCAAGTTTTCCATGTCTTTGCAATGTTGGTTCTCTCTTAAGACTATTTTCTTGTTTCAGGCTTATCTGAAAAAACCATTAGCACTATCACTAAAGGAGGCGAAGTTGCGGCTTCCACATCTAAAAAAATCTCCACGCCTAGAAAAAAACTCAAGCAAGAAAATAAAATTGTGTAAGATGATTTCGATCTGTGCGCAGTCCGAAATAAAATAAACGAAATGTATACTGTCAGAAAAGAAGAACCGACTTTGAGTAAACTCTTGGCGGAATAAATAAATATTGATATAAGTTTTCGTGGAGGTCGTTTTGTTACAAACATTCACAGATGTGAGAAGTATCAGATAAGCACATTCGTCCAACTAAGTGTGGCACGTTGACAGCTATGTGTGCGTGACCTTTGGCGACTGGCACTGTACGGACACGCGCGTCTATGTGTGTGTAAAGTTGCCAGATTATGAATAATCTCCCAGTATTTTGCATATTGTTATGTAATCTATATATAAAATCCTTGCGTTACTGACTGACTGACAGACAAGCTACAGCCGAAACTACTCGGCGCATGAAGCTGAAATTTAGCATGTATATTTCTTAGGAACCGTAGGGGTGCACTAAGACGGGATTTCTCGAAATTCCCACGGGATCAGGCAAAACGAGAAATACAAAAATATGTGCGTGCGAAGCCGCTGGCGTCGATTAGTTAAGAAATAAATAGTATGTATGTACACACGGCACCAAGTCAAGCTAAACAGTTGCTGTACGATTTTGATACTTATTCCCTACGCCATAAGTATGTATGTACACACGGCGCCAAGTCAAGCTAAACAGTTGCTGAACGATTTTGATACTTATTCCCTACGCCATAAGTATGTATGTAGACACGGCGCCAAGTCAAGCTAAACAGTTGCTGTACGATTTTGATACTTATTCCCTACGCCATAAGTATGTATGTACACACGGCGCTAAGTCAAGCTAAACAGTTGCTGTACGATTTTTATACTTATTCCCTACGCCGTAAGTATGTATGTACACACGGCACCAAGTCAAGCTAAACAGTTGCTGTACGATTTTGATACTTATTCCCTACGCCATTAGTATGTATATTATAATGTACACAGGGCGCCAAGTCAAGCTAAACATTTGCTGTACGATTTTGATACTTATTCTTTACGCCATAAGAACGGTCAGAGTTTATAAGCTTGACGAGTAGCAGGGTGTACACGAATATTTGGATCGTTTGGGGATCGAACACAAGACAATATTATGTAAAGTAATGGAAATTGAAATTCTATTACTATATTTATGAGAAAGTAGATATATCTACAATATACTTTTATAATACGGTAATGTATTTTTCATTAACATGACAATCATTATCACATAATCAATTGACAAGTGCATTTTCCCTAATTCAGGCAGAACGGCGTCGACAAAAACTGGCAACACTTACATATTTCTTGCACAAATACGAATTTTATCGAAATTAAATTAGGAAACAGTCAAATTATCAATAGTTACCTGTGAAAAGATATTCCATTTTCCTGTTTTTGTTTTTAGGAACATTTTTTACAGTGTTTAAGAACACAAGACGGCATTTTGAGAATTTAAAAGTTGACGTGATCGTGACGCGTGAACTGTACGATGCTTCGTAGCGCACTGAGACGAGTTTGTATTCGCTTTTCAATTTTGTATTTGATTTAGTGGTCGCACGCAACTGTGCCGCGCGTTACATCTGATACTTCTCACATCTGTGCAAACATTACTTCCAAATATTTAATACGATCGCGTAGGCAATAAAAAATAAGTACATTTTTAGCAATACTGTATATTTAATAAAATGGGAGTATTATATACTAAATATAGCAAAACAACGCCCAGGTTGGCCAATCTAACAGCTAGAGGTAAAATAACTGACTGTGAACGGACTATAGGTTATATTTCTTTGTCTAGGTGGGTATAATTTTATTTATAAATTGGCAAGGTGGTGTGACGTCAATATGAATATGTCAATGGTTTAGAGCAAATGTGCAAGCCGGGCCTTTTTTATTCAACCATGATATCTGTAGCACATAATTGGCCATATTAATTATATTATGGGGAATGCTAAGTGGTATTTGTCTATTTTTCTTAATTAAAAAAATATATTCACTACTTTCCTCGTCTATGTCGCTTTAGTTTACAATCTGAAAATATACATGAACGCATCAATAACTTTTACTTTTTAAAATAATGTTACAAAGAAATAAAATGAAACCTACTAAGTGCAATATAAACTTGGTAGGATTCTGTTATTTACATTTCTTAACTAAAACCACATTTAAATTGTTAAAATATGTATTGGTTGTAGCAAAAGATACAGATACTTTAAATTTGGCTGCACAAACACTGGACAAATACTTCTCAATTCTGTTAGAAAATTATATTTTTTAATATAGTCTGACAACACAACCTGGTGCAAGTTTGCGCATGCGCCGAATGGCGAATCAGTGACTATTCTTTGAGTTAAATATTTTATAAATAAGAAATTTTATCGTTAGTTGGTAATATATTTATGTAAACGAGTAATTTATTAATTAGTTTTGTTCGGGACATTTTGTAACACGACCTTCACATCCTGATTTTTGAAGTGTTAGAAGTGTAACATTGGTGGCCATTACAAAACCTAAACTTTTTTATCAGAACAAATGTCCATTTGATGTTTCGGCGACGTTGTGACTAATCCCAAGGAAAGTTAACTAAAATCGCGTGTGGTGTTTTTGAAACTTCTAAATAGGATACTCTTATTGCTGTGAACTCCATTACTAAGAATCCTTGTTGTAAATTATTTCAAAACGATTTGTGCCGAGCGCCGACCGACAATTATTGGGGTTGACTTCTCACAAGGAACTGTCAATTGTTACATTTTTTCGATAAATTCGTTTCTTTTATCGATAAATGGTAATTAGCCAGACATGTAGAACAATCATCACTCATAGATAGACTGACTGCATTACAATTTTAGTAATTTGACTAAAGTTGAACACCCACATCGCTTGTTGTTACTCTTCAATGAACATAACATTGGCACGGCGACCTCTATTCACTCTCGCTCCCTTTCTGAGTAAAATCGCATAAAATAATTCAATTATTACTAACGAAGGACAGTTATCATTTTGGCAAATCCGTTACGAGTCAAGTGTCGCCGAAACATTCCAAACTCACGGTCAAATTGTATTTGCAGTGAAACAAAAATGATTTTGAGATAAATTGTATAATAGTGCAGTGATTATAGTTATTGAAATAAAAAAATAGCAATAATATAAAAGTGACAAAAGTGACTGTGTGCTGGATTGTGGTATGGCGACGCATCGCTGTTCGTCCTCGTCGAGGCCTTGGTGACATGGGCTGCGCTGCGGCCCCTACAGACGCTGGGAACTGGGAGTGAGCAACGTGCTAGGCTTAGAGCCTGCACAACAAGTCTTGTATTATGAATAAGCGTGACAGCAAGGACAAAGAACAGCAGAGTGATAAAAGAGCATCTACGTAAGCACCCTATTTTTTTATTTTTTTGTATGAATTGGTGCTTGACTTTATCAAGAGAAGTGTGGCTTGAGTGTATTATTCAAGGTTTGTAACTTGTTATCACTATATCAGCTCTAAACACAGCTAAACTGATATGGTGGCATTTGTGGTTGTAGTTTAATAGCTATGACTTGGATACTACTGTTAAACACTTTACTTAGTTACTAACTAGCCTACAGTCTTTAAAATTAATCCTATATTTTACAATCTGTTATATATTTCATACCTAAAACTTGATGGGATTGAGAGCTCAGTTATGACTCATGAGATGCAGTTCAGTCACTTTGGCGTATTATTAAAAAGCAGTCAATTTGTTACCACTTTAACCTACATATAAATTGACTTTGCAGTATAAAAGTGTAATGAGTATAGTATGCTTATAAAGAGATAAGTAATAAAAAGTTATCTGATATTAATATGACAAGGCATGAAGACATTCAATATGTATGTAGATGTAGTGTATCATCCTTTATCAGAACTGACTAGAAAATCTTGATTAATTATGTGTCAATGGACTAAGGGTCACTACTCTCAGCATAAACAATGATTTTTTGTTGCCCAGACACTTATTTGTGTCTAAAATTAGATTCAACAGTAAATAACTTATTTTGTTGAAGGTTTTCATTGAACTTGAAGTAGAACATGTTTCAACTTGTTATAGTAGTAAACACCCTAAAGCAACTTTTATTATAATGTTCTAGTAAATTAAATAAGTAAATACTTGCTTGTAAATTTACAGAAAGTTTGGTCCCTGTTTTCCTAACCTCACTTATTGCTACATTGACAGAAACATCTGATGTTCTATCTTTACACCAAACTGGTTTTAACAGTTTGCTTGGATGTTACTTATTTGAACCAGACTCTTTAGACATCATACTTGAAGTATTTGGTTTGAGGGCACACACAAATATTTCTTATCTTGTTGATATGAGAACTTCACTATCAGAATGTCTGTTTTGCAATCATGTGTCCAGTATTTGTATCCAAGGTTCTTAGATCTTTTTCATTGATTTATTCTCATACTGTGAACAGTAAGGACAACTATTTACAATGCAGTTCATAGACAAATATAGTAATGACTAAGTAATATTGCAAAAGCTACATTGCAACATGTATCATCATTTTGGTATATTTTTATCATCAGCCTATTTATCCTACTGGAGATTTTAATGAGACACCACAGCATACACAGTGATTCACTTCCTCTCATTTGACAAACAGTATCATATGAATGTAAGTTTTCGCTGAAATATTTCTTTAAATGTTTGTGACTCCTCAATGGTGTAATCAATGACATAAATAATCTATCTGTGGCCTTATAAGTGGGCAAAATCCATGCATACTAATAAGTGGCCAAAAACAATTCATCCTTCATGGGCACATAGTGTAGCCTTGTTTATATAAATATAAATGCTTGACAGAGTTGAGACAGATTTCCAAATTGTGTCACTATCCCACTGACCTCAATTTAGATAGAATCAGGAGTTTTGAAACAAACCTGTTTTTTTATATTTTAACACTGATCAATACAGCAGTTTATTTTGACTTGCAATAGTCATATCATTGTTTATTTAGAGGTCTTCAAATTAGGTATTTGTTTAGTATAACCTCCAATTTTATTAGTGACATTTATTTTAATAGATAACTAAAAGCAAGGTTAAGTATGCTAAATTATTTAAAATAGATAGATAAGCTATGTGCAAACAAGTATGATAAGTTTGGTGTAAATATGCATTTGATTTATTTCATGGCAATATGTGCTGAGTGTGCATTTGTTACATTTAGCACAGTTCTTTATATGAATTGGATTCATCAACTAGTTAGATTCTGTATGCTGCCTGATAATTAATCACTAGCTATTCTCTTTATTTGAGTATTTGAAAATGTATAAATGGCTTATCTCCATAAACATTTGAGCCCTCAATAACCATGTATTTTTGTTTAATGAAACAAACATTCAATAACAAAACTATTTCTGCATAATTTACATTAATTTAAGCCATTTTACATCATAATCACATTTGAAAATAATGAATTTTTTAGAGTTTGATTTCATATCTATACAGGAAATTGTATATAAATTTATTAGTTTATATTATTATACAAAACAATAGTTTTGTTTTGTCATACTAATATTGTTGCATATCTATCACAAGAATAATGCCCTTAATAATCAACAATGTGCTTAAGTAACTGCATACTACTTATGTCACTTACTCAATGCAAATGAGTATTTGCAAACACATAAGTAGGTACCAGTATACAACTGATGAATCACATGTTATAAACATCTTACTTATATCTGTGTACATTTACAGCTGATAACATGGTCTTAATAAAAACAGAAATTATCAATATGTGTTACTTTACTCATATAATATATTGATTGAAATAATATGACCATTTAGTTCCACAATACCGTTTAAAATATTACATTTTATATTTGATTGTATTGTAATGTTAAATGTTTCATTCAACATCAACTGACTTGACCAACTTAGTTAGTTTTCTTTTGAAATCAAGAGTGCTCTGCTAGTATGTCACTCAAAATTGACAAGTGTATTGTCTGTTGTGCAGTGACTAATATTTTTGTATTTATGATGAATATACATTGTGTGGCATGTATTTATATAAGTACTTGCCATTATGCATAGGAAATTGTGAGTATAAATGTGGAATAGTTGTTGCTATCTAAGGTTATGTAAGCAAAATGAAATTGTTGTTGTTTCCTGGTGTTGATAGTCTCTCTTTTGTTGACAACTCCAGTCAGTACATGAATTACTTTTACTGACTATATGTAGCTTGCTGATAATCAATAGTAGTGGCAAATTCTTTTATTACATGTTGAACTAATGTAAACTGTACAGCACACTAACCACTTACAGGTTCAAATCATACATGTGCTCAGATTACATCACTACTTAAATGTTGGTCTTTGCATTCTACATTATAATTTATGTTATTCACAAATCACTTATATTCTCTAAATTGTATACAATTTAGCAGCCAATCTTGCTTCTCATAGCACCTTGACCTAGGTTTGTAGTTTCAAAGGTAGGCATCTCTGGGTCAAGGCAGCAGTCCATCAAACAATAGGTCTATCTAATTAGGTGCTAGTGGAACTATGCCCCTGTATTGACCAATGATATACAATGTAGCTAAACATGGAACAATATTTCAATTGCAATATCAATTGAAACTGGAATAGGCAGGTACTTAGTTGATGTTATTATAAAATATTGTTCCCTTTACTTAATATGATAAGGAGATGAAATGCATAGTTATGGACTTTCCAACTTTGGAGTAAATTTATTGTTTTCCATACATGGTGTTCACTATAGAAATAATTCCTGTTTTGTAAGTGGTTTTACCATTGCTGCCACATCTGACTTGAACAAGAGGCAGCAAAACAGTCTGTGGATCTTAACACTTTTTGGTTTGACTGTTGATTAAAATACAAAACTTTAATATGCCTTGTCCAAATAAATTATTGCAGTATTTGTAAATTGTTTTAATATTGGTAGAGATTATGTGAGATGCAGGATTGTTTGTACACAAATCTCTGATGTTTGACAACGATATTGACTTAACAAATATTTAGTACCTATTACATTTCCTGTGTTTTGTATTGAAGTTAAGTTGGGATATAAACTAAGGCTTTTTGGTAACAATGAAAATGAAGTCTCAATAATCATAATATATAAAATCCTTGCGTTACTAACTGACTGACAGACACGCTACAGCCGAAATTATTGGGCGCAGGAAGCTGAAATTTGGCATGTATGTTCCTTGGGAACCGTAGGGGTGCTCTAAGAAGGGATTTCTCGAAATTCCCATGGGATCAGCCAAAACGGGTAAAATTAAAAAAAATACAGGCATAGCTGCTGGCGTCCTCTAGTTACTTATAATTGCAGAGGCTAATATCCTGTCATACCTGGTTAGATTAGAAAGTAGATCCCAGGCTCTAAGACAAAAGTCATGAATGCAGTTGGGATAGTGCTAGGATGGTGATTAATAATTCTTCCAATAAATATTAAAAAAATTAAAACAAGACATTAAACATAGGTACTTTCTTCCCATTTGATGTTATGTATGCATTGTACATAATACTGAATATTGAATATTGATAAACATGTCCAGAAATCATTTTAATTCAAAATGAGTATTGTTCAACAAAAAAGTGGTCTGCATGTTGCTTGTTACTTGTACGGCTAGATAATTGTCTCCTTCCATGCTTTCGGTGGTTGGAAGTGCAATGAAACTTTCACTTTTAGACTCAATGCCAATAACAGCCGGTATGAATCACTATAGAGCAGTTATTGTATATTGTTATGTAGCAGGCCATCAAATTAGGAAATGAAATATTATATGAATTTACACATTTCCATTCCACATTAAAAAAAAAATATTCCCATTTTTTTTTTAATGTGGTTAAAATAACAATGTTTTTTGGTATAATTAATCTTTTGAAAGTTGACTGTTTATAGATGGAATCCAAAGAATGTTGAGGTCAACATTGAGAATTTTTATTTTTTTATTTGAAAATATGTATACCTACCAATTTTGAGGAAATAATGGTCTTTATAGTGTTATTGTAAAAAAATTACAGCTGGGCATAGTGCTTATAATTCAAGATTATATTTTATCTGTTGAATACTGAATTTCCTTCCTTTTGTTTGGGTGTAATTATGTATTTCAAGTACAATTTATAAAATTATTATAAAGTATGTAGACTTACAAAATCAAGTATTTAGCAGATCTACTTGTAGCATGTTGTTTTAATAGGGACTGGTAAGCTTAGATTAGGGAATTTTTCATGGTATTTTTTTTTATTCAGGCTTTAGACAGATACTTACTTCATTATATAAAATGCCTATAATTATGTATTATGATTGCATACCTTATAAGAGTAGGCATAGTCTACAATGTCATGGGCTACATACATGTTTATTCTCATTGAGATTATAGCTTATTGGTTTTGAATTTTCAAAGGTTCATAAAGAACCTTGGCAGTTAGAGGTTTATAGAATGCATCTTCCATAGAATATTGTATTATCAATACATAGGTAGCACAACAGAAATTATATGCATTGTATAATATAAATTATGTCACTGACCACGACTAGCTTGTGTGGATGGTATGTTATGGTGTAAGCTCTTACCATGCCATTATACAAGGGCCATCCATTAATTACGTCACACGATTTTCGTGTCTTTTCGAGTCCTCCCCTTCTCCTCCACAGCTGGTCTCATACATTCTCATCTCATTCTTCAAACATTCACTTACCGCCTACCTACCCCCCTCTATATGAGTGACGTAATTTGTAGATGGCCCCCAATAGATCTCAGCTTAGCCTCTGCATTGAACAAAAATGTTTGGCAGACAACTTAGCTATCAAATAGGAAAATAATAATAAGCAACCTCAGCACCAGCAAAAAACTGGTTGTGTAATGTAAGATTTAGTAAATGAAGACAATCATATTACTTATTGTTTAAAAGTTTAAAACTTTACAGAGGCTATCACTTATGTCAATTATGTTATGTGAACAACATCATTCACTCAAAATATCATAAAAGTATCCTAATTAAGTATTTGTAATAAAATATCTTTTAGTGGCACAGAAAATTGCTGGCCTTCCTCAAAGAGCTGGGGTTGCTTGAGTGGCAAAACTATTCACATCCATACGCAAAATACATGCTAGGACGTGGTGCTGCAGAAACAGCCCATGCTACCATACCATACCATGGGTCCCTTAATATTACAATATAGTTTCAATTTGCCTAATAAAATATGCATCATAAAATTAAATTCTAAATCAAAGTTGTCAAGTTCGTTTTAGATCTACACTTGACAACTTTGATTCAAAATTTAATTTATTATCAAGTTAATGAGTCAATTTTGAACATTTCAATCATTTTTGTTATGAATTGGTTATGCAGCATCATCCTTACGATTCTTCATAATCAGATGTGATTTAAAATTTCAGTCAAAACAGTGCCAAAATATTTATCATTACTTAAATAAACAGTACTTCTGAAAGCTTCCGCAAACCACATAGAGTTTTAGTCGGCCGATAACTTGACGTCCATTAAAATTCAGTAAATGGTCAGCTTGGTTTGCCGTTTCAAATGGTTGTAATCTGACAATTTTCATACTGAAGTGCCGAACTATTAGCCCATAGAAAGTCTGTAGTACAATGGTTCTAACATGTGAACATGTAGAGAAACTTTGTCGGTATAGGATTTCTTTTACGTCAATGTTCAGTAGTTTCAGTTACGGTTATAGCGCTCCATAACGTCCTTAATAAACAGTGATATACTGTTATGTAGCTTGTATCAGAAGCGACGAACGGTTAAGTCGCTATTGGTCATAATGCACGAAGCGAGAGAGCTTTAAGCGGCAAAACCCCTACTGCTTAACTGGTAATGCCGAATTATGAGCATTTTGTTTACTGGTTTGCTACGTCTTATCAACTTATAAATAAAATCGAAGTGCTTGTAATATCAAAATAACAGTGTTTTCCTTAATGAGTATGAAAAAAATGTAAAGGATACATTTTGTCTGTATTTGTTTTTTATTCTCAATTCCGACATTGCTAATAGCTGATGTTGTAAGAAGCAACGACTTACATATAAATGAATCTATTTTGTTGAATTTCTCGAATTTGGAGTCGAGATCTAACGCCAAAAGCTTTTTGAAGAATGCGGTAATTTTATGTTTTTTTTATACGCAAGATAACTTCTTAAAATACTAACAAATCTCCTATGGCATATTTTATTATTGAAAGTCAAGTAAGTAGTAACTGGCCTAACGCGTAAATTTTGCTGTCTTTTCTTCCGGAAAATCAGACAACATAAATGCTAGAAGCCTAGAAGCCAAGTATACTGCTGCAGACTAAATTCCCGTTCATCACCCGCCCTGTATATATATGTACATATAAATTGCTGGGCACGGGCCTCTTCGCACTATGAGAATGAAATAAACCCTGGTACACCACGCTGGCCACGTGTGAGTTGCCACTTGATAGACTTAAAAATCTTTCAAGATCGTTACGAAGAACTCACAGACATATAGGTTTCCTCAATATGATTTCTTTTATCATTTAGAAAGCGATAAATAAAACTTCTTATTACTAGCTACAAAATATGTATGATACAACTTCAACCCTTCAGGCTTATACAGTCGTGATATATTATGCTAATGGTATAATATAACCGTGTGCATTAACACGGCAGTTTGTGTGCGTAAAACTCGAACCTCGGCACGCACCGCAGTCGTTTAGTAGTCATGTGCTTATTAGAAATTAATGACTTATCAGTCTTATCACTAATATGTTGAAAGACAACATTCTTACCAAAACATGTATATAGTTTTTCTTGTATAGATTTTTTAAGAGAATTGTCGGCTAATTTGGGCTAGACTGGGGCTTGATTTCGAACAGTACAGCTTTCGAGTTCTTGGGAAATCGGGAATCTTCTGTTCATTGATGTTCCCATCCTCGGCAAAGGCTTTCTTTGACGTTCCGTTCGTTGCCCGAATTACCTCTCGTATTATTTGGGCATTTATCTGGACCTTCCCCATTGAGATACTTACATAAGTATTACTATACTAACTAATATAAGTAATTATGTTTCCTGATGAGTACAACCAGGATGTTTACATGTCATGGCTGAATAGGTACCTTCTAGGCAAGTGTATTCCATCTTAGGCTGTATCAATATTCAAGATAAGACTAGATCATAGGCAAAAGTTTTCGTAATACCAATAAAGAACTGTACTGTTTAGTAAAATATTAGCTTATTTATTCTCTCTTCTTTTTGTTTTTGGTCGCAATTTATCAAGGTCTGAACATACAACGATGTTATCTGACTTCCGCGGAGCTAAGCAACAACGAAAGGTAGAATAATTCGGAGTCAGAGAGGCATATCGAGACGCCCTGCTTTGATAATCTGTGTTCTTTGCATGACATTGTAGGTAAATAAAAAGAAACTTAATCAAACAGACTTATCACGTCGTTGATGTTTCCGACAATCTGTCTTCTGTAGATTATTCTTGATTGCGTCTTCGGGGCGTTCTTGAAATTGTACTTTCCTTCTCTTGTTGCTTGTTTTCCTCAATCACGCCAGAAACGTTCCCCTGGGCATGGGATAAATATAATTAAGTCTTTTAAGAAGGCGAAATAAAAGCCACGCATTCGCGGACTGTGAAAGTCCGTTTCGCAGAAGTATTGTGACATTTTATAAAAAGGATTGTACAATTTATGGTCGAAGTACCTTTTCATTAGGCATTGTGATAGTTCTATAATGCCTTACTTGATTTACGTATTCCTACCATTACATCGTTGGTGTACCCACTGACTACCGTGCTGTTACTGTATAATAGATGTGTTGCCTTCATATAATTAAAGCATTATTTACGCAATACTTGATCTTGGATCTATTTTATCACCATATGAATCAAACATTATAACTTGTAAAATTGTCTAATAAATGAAATCCTTGCTTTTATATTAACTACTAGAGGACGCCAGCAGCTACGCCTGCAATTTTTTTTAAATTTACCAGTTTTGGACGATCCCGTGGGAATTTCGGGAAAGCCCTTCTTAGTGCACCCCTACGGTCCCCAAGGAATATACATGCCAAATTTCAGCTTCCTGCGCCCAATAGTTTCGGCTGTAACGTGTCTGTCAGTCAGTCAGTAACGCAAGGATTTTATATAAGGTAAAAGCACTAATGTTTGACACATTAAGGACAAATCAAACTGCATTCCCAAATATAAAATTTATTTATCAAAAAATTGCAGTTGCAAATTTTTTTACAATTAGAACAACATTCAGAGATTTAGTTTTTTATATAAATTATTTTAAAGCTGTTGTATTTTCAACAAAAAAATCAATTTTCTTAGGTTTGTTGTAAACACTAAAAGATGACAGCATCGAAAATTTAATCCACCAATAATTGACATCAACTGGCACTAATAGTAGACATGACTTTACCCGTAATTATGCAAGAGACTTTGTCACGTGGATGGGGATCTGCACTGATATTCATAGATACTAATAGTTGACATCTATTATACGCTAATAGTTGACACTAAATACTAATATTTGACATCTACTATACCCTAATAGTTGACACTGTCATCTTTTAGGTTTTGACTGATTTCAGGAACTAATAGTAGACACCACTTAAAGTTATACAAAAACAAGCCATAATAACAAGGAAATGGTCCTAATAAATCAATCATTTCATATATTTTATATATTGAAACTAACAAAAGCCTATAATCATAAATATAAGAAAAAATCATACCTGCTAAAAGTCAGTTTGCCTTATGAAAAACGCTAAGAATTACGCGCAACATGCCAACCTACTCACATTGTTTGTTGCAAACTGATGTCATTTTGAAAATTGCCTCTGAAAGTGTACACAAGCTTTTGAACATGTATCATAGATAGCACTAGGTATCTTTAACATCAGTAACAATGTTATTTAAATGATTAGTTTTCTTATTAGAAACGTTTTTCTGTGAAAATGTCATCTATTAGTTCAGTGTCAAGCATTAGTGCTTTTACCTTATTAAGATTTATAAACAAAAATTTTTAAAGACTAACAAAAGTATGTGTCATATGTCATAAGTTATCAGTGTTATCACTCATCAACATAGGCTGTCTGCGCACAAATCAACATAATATCAACAATGATTTTCATTAGACTGGAGGAGATAAAACCGAATTAGATTCATAAAGTTCTATGTACTCCCTGTCTTGTTTGTCACTATATTTCGCCATCTGAATGCAAATCAGATTTTCCTAACATTGTTGTAGGTTTGCAGAACAACACGCAATGTGTCACGCAACTACTATTGTTGAGAATATTATCTTTTTGATTGGTCCATAAGGGCTGGCCCCTTTCTTAAGAGCTACTTGTTTGGTTCTACTACATGAATTGCTATGACACTTGAAACTGAATCGTACTGAATTAGGCAGCGATAGCCTAGTGGAGATACCAACAGACTGCCATGCAAAGAGTATCGGGCTCAAATCTACGGCGCGCACTAATGACTTTTCGGAGTTATGTGCGTATTGAATTATTAATTATCGCTTGTCCCGTGCCTCGGAGAGCACGTTAAGCCGTCGGTCCCGGTTGTCATGTAGATCTTTGACAGTCGTTACAGGGTGTCAGTACCTTCTAAATAAACTGACACTAGTCTTAACCATGGAATATCGCTATCCCTTCGGGTTGCAGAGGTCAGACAGGTCAGTCCCTCTGTGGAAAAGCTTATATTCAGCCAAATCCGGTTAGACTAGGAAGCGGACCCCAGATTAAAACTGGGATAACGAAGAGAATGATGATGATGTTGACACTTGAAACTGAATCGTATGGACCATTGGATCATTTAGTGGCCGGGTACATCGATGTTTCACATTCTTCAAATATATGATCGATTTTAATGAATTTTCAGTAGGTAATATTACGCGCTGATAAGGCAAAATAATCTTGCATTCCGATTTATATTATTGATTGCATCTTTTGATTTGGATTGTACATCACTCGGGACTTATATGTTAAAAAAGTTTAAAACATGCACGTCATTAAGTAATACTACATTAATACTTCTCTATCAAACATTCATGTCTACTGCAGGCGTAAAGCATCCGTAGAATAAGTAGCATAAATTTCTACCGTAGTTTTATAAAGCAATCTTTGATGGTCTGGGACCCAATTCCGCTAAATAAATATAGTCTCGATATCATGTCAGTGTCATACTTACGTCACAAAAAGCGTATTCTTCTAAATTATATGATATTTGAATGAAATTGTAACGAGATCGTATGTGTCAACGACGAACAGAACAAATACTATCAATTCTTTTTTAATTATATCAGTCAAACAATTTAAGGGGAATTTGGGAAAATACTTACCATTTATATGACGACTTTTGTTGCATGTTTAAGTGAGAGCTACTCGAATTGCGCGAACGAGATTAAATTAATTAAGTATAGGTTACCTATCTAACTTTTTCTGATTGAATGCAATAAATGCAATTCTTTGTGTTACAGGGGGTTATTTACGTAGGTGAATAAGGTGTTAATAATGATCTTATACATATACTTATTGGAATAGACAAATGTAACAGCCTTATTAAATACCAAAGATAAAATAACACTTCCTAAACTTCCTTTAAAGTAAGACCTGTAATTAATTTGAGCGACCATATTAAGCCGGTTATACACACGCTTTGGTAAATCTGACAAGTTTGCCTGTACAGTTTACTGTGGAGATTGCCCTAGGTTTCCAAAAATATGCTTCGTAATGTCACTCTGCTAAGGTATACAGGTATATCGCATGTGTTTGGCGTGGCAGACGTAACACGAGCTCAGAAAAAAAGAACTGATATTGGTTTTAAATGGCAAAAGTTTTATCACTACTGTTGAGATAACGGGTTTTTTATAATCAATGGATATTGCTAATGTACATTATACAAACAAACCACTGGTACTACAGCATTACTGATAAAAATGTTTATAAATCCGAAGCATTTTGTGCTTTTAAACAATATCAAAGTCATGAATACCTACTGATTTAAAGTGGTTTTTATTCTTAGAATAACGGCACCTATTGTTAAGACGAATTCTCTTCAAACAAGGGAAATATTCTTTCTGAAACCATATTCTACCGTGTTTTCGATTAGCCATTCCATCCAATGTGTACTCCCCAAAATTATAAAGGTGAAAGTAATGCTGTCTGTTTGTCAGTTTGTTACAAATTAATCGATTATCAAGTAATTTGCTAAGGGATAGATTATATCCTGACAAAGGGCCATCCTTCATTACGCCAAATAACTGGCTTTCATGGCAATCTATTACATTGTATTGTACCGTAGCAATTTCATTAGATAGCATAGCTATAAATTTTGTGGTAAGTAATGATCGGTAACTATTAAAATATTTGTGTACGGGTTTCATTTAATTTCAGTGGTCAAGCCTTGGGTTAGCTAGTGAAACTGGATGCGGCTTTAGATTCGAAAGCTTGCGCGATCAAACGCCTTGCTAAAACCTCAATTTCTATTTCAAACCTTGACTAAAACTGTCTTCAGTGAGAACAGTTTGAATTCAGCTAGATTTTAGGTAGTTACTGTTTTGTGGTGAAGCTGGGCCACGTGAATCTTTGTGTAAATGATAGCAGCCTGAACTAACGTGGAACACTAATAAAGGGCATTACTTTATATACCATTTAAGAAATAAGCAGCAAAATTGAGACCAAACTTTTACCTGTTACGTCTAAAAACGTTCTTTCCACTCTCGTGCGTAGTAAATAGCTCATATCGATCTGTTCTCTGTACTTCTACAGCAAAACCATATCTTCGCGTCTGAGGGATTTCTATATTGTTATTGATAATGTGTACTGGACGAGTGCGATATACAACGAATTTGTGGATAGATCAGGTGCGGGTGCTCCTCCAATTAGAGGGAGGATCCCCTGCCCAGGCTAGATGATTGTGCCTGGTTATCCTTGTTCATACATAACATGTTAATGATATGAATAAGAAGACGGAAGGTCATGAGGAAGCGTTAAAGTTCTTCCTCTCTATGCACGCGAGGGTTTTAACACTCATTATAACTGTATAGCATTCTGACTGTACTGAACTTGTCACTTTTTAAATCTGTCTCTATATAATATGTTTATTACATATATTCTAGAGACGATAGTCTCTATACAATCTGTTTATTGTCTTTAGTATATAATAAACTATCGGCCCATGTCCAGTCGAGTTAACCGCGTTGATTCATCTTTCCATAGGCCCATTCCGTAGGTTTTAATTACACGCACGATCAATTTGTAGACCTTGTCCATTTGTAGTGTAATATGTGAGCATGTTGATTGAAACAATGCGTTAATGATTTAATTGGTGATGTAATGAAGTATGAATGAATCTATTAATTAAGCTTAAAGCTATTACCAAAAAATATATAAACATTTAAGGTTTTTACAGCACCAAAAATGTCAGAGGTTTATGCAAAAATATGATCATAATGTTTATGTAAATTTTTATGTAATGAGTCTCAGTTCCGAAATTATATGTAAAGAAATACAGTTATGCCGAGCCGGAATCATCTTAAAATATGCATTTCTTCCTTTATTTTCTTATAATTACGCTTTTGGCATCCGATATATCAATAATAATGATGATGATAATATAGTAGTGCATAGGGTTCCCACCAAGAACTTAAGGTCGCAAGCCAACCTCACCTGCAAGTGGTGCACCTGCCGATCAACGGATCTGGCAAACAAAATATCCCGATAAGCGGCAATAGGCTCGCTACCTATTAAGTGGGATCAAAACACTGGCGAAAAGTGGGCGTTTAATATGCCCCTGCCTACCCCTCCGGGGAAACAGGCGTGAGTCTATGTATGTATGTATATCCTGGGACAATGCACCCACGCCCGTCTAAGCACGAATTAGGCAGAATCATAACTGTGCTCAAGATACCTCATATATTGTAAAATATTATAGATTTAAACTACATCCAGTAACAAACAATCACCGTGTTCATCACACGTGGTCTTGTCATGGCTAAGAATTGATCACACGGCCGCCTGCATAGCAGTAACTTCCCACAACACCAACATACATACATATATACATACATACATACATAGACTCACGCCTGTTTCCCGGAGGGGTAGGCAGAGACTACGGAGCGCCATTTGCAATGATCCTGACATATCTCTCTTGCTTCATTCACTCCCATCAGATTCAACACCAACAAGCCAGTCATAAATATTAATAGCACAAATCGCAAAAGTTTTTATCACAATAATATTATTTTATCAATTGTTGCAAATCTGTCTATCATTCAATAATTACATTTTACTGAGATTTTACCCAAACGTTATATAAGCACTTTAACACCTTGCATACAGCTGCTTTCAAATCATCATCATTGTTCTACCACTATCCCGATTGCGTCCAAGACTTTGTCTTAGGGCCTGATGTCTGCTTTCTGTTCTAAGTAGATTTTATAGAATTTTAGTGTAATCTAGGCAGTTTTCAGTTACAAAGAGGCTTATTCATTTGCAGTGCAACTGGGCCGGTGGGAGGGCGTGGTGTGGGTGGCAGCAGCGCGATGCACACGTCAAGGCATTCCGTCACCTCGTCTTCGGGCGTCCTCATGGTGGGGCCCAACTTCCGCGTCGGCAAGAAGATCGGCTGTGGAAACTTCGGCGAACTCAGACTCGGTAAGCATTTGCATATAGAACACACATAGTAAGTTATAATCATCGAACTACTGAGTAAAGCCGAAAAGACAATAAAACGAACGACTAAATGCGATTAAATCTGACGGTCGCTTTTTAGACCAGATATTGTGATACCTGTTTTCGGCTCTGCAAATATTTCCTGTCATTTTTCCAAACTTTCAGACAATGTAAACGTTTTTTTATCGCTTACCTAAACATCAATGTTTGATGATTGATCGTTTTCTCTCGAAGACGAAAGCACAGTAAGATATACGAATAAATACATCAACAGCCAATTAAATGTCGATCAACAGTTCTGTTTACAATGTCTGTTCGTTCTTACAGTGCTTCTGTATTGTGCACTATTGTGCAGGTCGGAAATATCACGTCTTGTCGTATTCGTACTTACAAACAACTATATTCTTATCGTTAATGTTTACTTGAAATACGGAGGCATTGTTTGAATTGTGGTACCTTACTATTTCTAGGAATTTGTTTTGTAGACGCTTGAGAGGCTGACTCAATAGAAATATTGGATGTAATATTCATGCTTTACTTCGAAACGTAAAGGGACCTTTGAGGTCAGCTCGTGAACCTGTCAGGTAGAGCTACAATATATCTTATAAGTTACGTATAACTTTAAGTATATATTTTGACATTTATTTGAGAAAACAAAAAAACATTAGACATAACACAATGTTATCGTGAAGATACATGTACGAAGTGATCGATAAGTTTTTATGTGATGATTCATAAGTGATTGCTTCTCAACTCCGTCAAAATTCGTTGAGTGATGATGAGTCATCACTCGGGACCCTTGCGCGAAAAAAAATGGCGGTGGCTTTCCTGTTAGTATAAAGGCGTCTTCAATGCCAAGCAGTGTTATGTTTTCCTTCCTATAAAACATGGGTTGTTCGCTACTTCTAATGTTTTGATAGGAGCCAATGACGTAGGAAAACAGCGCGTAGTACTAACCTTGCACGTTTACTAAAATATTTAAAGCTATTAATAGCTTCATGTTAGGCACACCCCATGTTTCTAACATGAAGAATCTAGCGTCCATGTCATTATTTAAAACCTTCGCGACAAATTAAACTATGCTAACGTATAATGTGGGTTTTTTTGTGTGCGGTTATATTGGGCCGTTGAAATGTATTTAAGATTCATACGGCATTTTGAACGTCTGCATTTTACTGCGGCACCAGCTTGAGCCACTCATATATTTTATCATTATTTATCATATACCTACGTATGGTCTAATTTTAGGCCAATTCGCGGTACTATTAACTTTACTGTCTCATTCTATAGACAAAATAATAATTAACGAACGTATGAGTTTATTTGCTGAATAAGTTATTCGCCTCTCTCATTTTATTTAAAGTCTTTCAAACTCAACGGTTGTTCATATTTAAAGCCTGTTTTCGTCTTTGTGTCCACCTGACGTTGCAACGGATGGACCGATTACGATACGGTTTTTAACCGGAAAGGTTGTTAAGTATTTCGTTCGCAGCTTCTTTTAGAATTATTTATCACATCACCGTCACAACTATGACTACATTTTGCAGTGTAACAATTAATTATAGATTAATTCCCACGCAACACTGTATGTACAAACGTATAAAATATATTAATGAAAAACGCGTACGTTTAAAAAAATAATGGTGGTTAAAAAAATACTCAAATTATTGCTTATCGTGACAAGCAAACAATAAGTAATTTGTGTGTTTGAAAACATTTAAAATGTATTGTTAGATTTAATTAATGCACTATAATTACAATAAATTGTTTTAAATAACGTTGAATGATTTATTTAGATAAAACAAATTAATTGTACTAACTAATGAAAGTAGATACATTACTTTCATAAATACTTATAAAAACATATTATGCACAGTAGTAAAATCTTTAGTTGTTTAAAGATTTCGTAATGACTTGTTTAATAAGAATTAATGACCCGCTTGATTTAAAATAAAATATCAAAATAGTAGATTAAGGTGATTGGTCTATTTCGGTCGTTTACTTAGAAGTAAAGGTACCTACCAGATATAATTAGCATCGGGTGGTAATATTCCGAGGCGACGATCACAATACCTGTCATGTAAATGAAAGGGAGGCTTATCTACACCAGTTTATACTTCGTTTTTACTTGTCCTTCTCCTATTAATAGCATTTTTCTTTGTAGGATTTGTATCAGTCTTAAAAGTAAATATAGTGCGCGTTTTTAGATTAGTGAAGGTACTACACACTTTCAGATAAGGATATTGAAGACAACGGGACAGTTTTATAATTGCATAGGCAAAACTTATTTCGGAAGTTACACATACTCCCTCCACCACGTTCCACCTAGTTCATCTGAGGTTCCACCTAACAAAACTTTGATTTTAACTCGATTGCCAGTGAGATCCACAAAATTTTTTTTACTGCGACACAAATAATCAACAATTGTGTGAACCTATTACATACTAGGGCCTTCATGAAAAAGTGGTAGCTATCCATATTTTAAGAACTGGTATTACCGGTGCTGTGCTCTTCACAGAACCTACGCGATT
This sequence comes from Euclidia mi, assembly GCA_944739405.2. Classification (NCBI taxonomy): domain Eukaryota; kingdom Metazoa; phylum Arthropoda; class Insecta; order Lepidoptera; family Erebidae; genus Euclidia; species Euclidia mi. Next base: position 60,335,029 of record OX123181.2, on the reverse strand, counting down.
TTGTTTAGTTCTTTCAGTTCTCACGAAGTCAAGCAATTTCTACATTTAAGATCATCTCCCTAGATAATATAATTTTGTGGTTTCGTAGGTAAAGTAATTGAAATTGCTATGTTTCTATATCACTTAAACACCTATTTACTTTTGTAATACATAGCCAGTAAATGAAGGTATCTATATGATAAATAGGTGTTTTTATAGATATAGATTTATAACTCAAATATTTTTCTTTATAACGCGAATGTTATGTCTTGATGTAAATTGTATTTGTCACTTTTTAAGCAAAAGTATTCCCGTTCTTAGTTTTGGATCCATGGTCAAAATAGTCTCGTTTTTATATGCGAATATATGTACATAAGTACTAGGCCCTTTTTAAAGATCGCTTACAATTTGGGTTCTGCTTGTCTGGTATCCTTGTTAACCCTTTTCATTTGGGCTTAATAGACGTGTAAGGTTTGAATCCAGGTCAGTAGGGCGGTTGGAGTTCGAATCCAATAATTCACGGTTCAAGGGCGTAACTATTGAACTACCGCTGTTTAGTTTTATTTTTTTCACCTTTCATGTGCTTTACCATGATTTGTTATAGACTTTAGGATGGATTTTATGCATCACTGTACTGGATGCTGGGCTAAAACTCCCAAGTCTTTCGTCATCATAGTATTTTCGTAAGTTATCAATTTGAAAGTGATCTCAATTACTCAAAAACATTAACGCTAAATATGTTACATTCGTGGAAGACAGTTTTTCCATCGTATTTTTCATCCATTAGCAAAATTACTCAATGTGTGATATCGACTTGTGTGTGCATACCAAGATACATTAAAAATATCATAGACGTTTGTCAGTTATCATTCATGTCTTTTAGAGGTACTGTTCACTGCTGTTAATGTCTTGGCGTGATATTTTAACACAGCACCAGCACAGCACATGACCAGGAAAAGAACGGCTAATTCAATAAAAGCTAATACATACAGGGTGTCACAAGACCCATCACTAAGCCAAACTCTACTCGTTGTGGACATCATGCCAAGTCATACTAAGCAAAAATAATACCTGGGAAACGAACTTTTTTTTTAGTTTTCACATTTTTTAAACCGCAATTAAAAGCGCGCGCGTGCAATGCTCGAAATATCTACTTATCCATGACGTCGTAGAGCATCTATAGAACATATTGGCGGGGTAAGTGCATCGATTTTGTACTTAATTAGAAAAAATCCATATTAACTTTGACCTTCAATATCTCCTAAACTAGTAATTTCCCAGGTATGGTGCCGAAGTAAAAAATGTTCGTACTGATTGGTACAACATGGGATTTCAGTTTTCGTTAAGGGTCTGTATACTCTTCAGCTTCGTCTTAAAGCATTCAAACATTTTAAAAAATGAGGCCTAAAATATCTTACCACCTTTTAGTAGAGATATTAGACTTAACCTCATCTATCATAAAATTATTATTATAGAACGTAGATTAACGTTAAACCTGGCTTCCAATGGAACTAAATTTAACTTGCGCAGACAGCGCAGGTTTAAATCTAGTTTATCTGTAGGCTTAGTGACAGACGTTTTATTTGTACGTTTAATTTTGTGAAAAGTAGTAAGAATTTATATTTTTTAGGGTTCCGTACCTCACAAGGTAAAAAAGGAACCCTTAAAAGATCACTTGTCTGTCTGTCCGTCCGTGTGTCACCACCGATTTTCTCAGGAACGGGTGGACCTAGCAAATTGAAATTGATACCAGATGCTTAGGTCTATGGTTAATATTAGGTGTATAAAAATCAGGGTCCTGGGTCAACCCGATAAAAAGATATGGTTAAAATTATATTTTTGCGAAAACTTGTAAGTACCTAAATTAACCTTAATTGTCAACTTTTTTAATTTTCGGAATTTTTCCTTTACTTGTGCTGTAAGACCTTGGTTTTAACCAAAATTGACAATTCTAGGTCAACCGTAAGTACCCTATAGGTTTTGGGTCGACAACCTATATATAGTAGTTCCCGTTGAACTAGAATCACGAAATTTGGCCAAAAGCAGGGTCTTACAGCACAAATAAAGGAAAAATTACAAAAAATAATAAACGGAAAATTTAAGGGTGTCCCCATACATACATAGTAGACTCCATTTAAGATAGTCCTGTAAGTTGTATGTGCGCTCATACAGATTTAGAGGACTAGCGTAATTAGCACCAACCTCAAATAAGGTAAAATGCGTACGGAACCCTCGGTGCTCGGGTCAGACTCGCACTTGCCCGAATTTTTCGTTCTTGATTTGTAATGACGATAACGGTCGGATTATGTTCTTTTGATTTCAGATGATAAAGATTGATATAATTTTGTTCTCTAGGTGTCAATGGTAGTGTAGGTGTAAATACCGTCCTACTTTTTCCATATTTCTAATTGAAGAAAGTATTACGGTTGTTTGCCGATAAATGATAAGCTACAGCAATTAAAACCTGGAGAAGTACAGATGTCACAAATATTGTCATCATTTGTGTGAGATTACGTAAGACCTAAAATGAAAATATCTCAATTTGTCTCACCCATAGCTGATACACGAGGCTTAGGGCGGTTTCAGATTAGCGTATTTTTCTGCGCGTATACGGTCGTTTTAGCAGACGCGCTTACACGCGCGCTTCATAACGCGCTTCAAAAAACCGGACTAGCGTAAACGGGCATATTTCGGCGTGTTCGCTCGAAACGGTAGTGACATCTTGTCAGTGTCAACATGGATTCTGACAGCTAAGCGCGTCATTGCTCGTACGATTTGCGCGTGTGCCAAAAGGCGCGCCTATACGCGCCTGCATGCATTTCCAAAAACGAGCTCATACGCGCGTATAAAACGCTAATCTGAAATCGCCCTTATGATATTTAATAATATGTACCTAAGTAAAAAGGATACACCGTGAGTATTATTAGATCAGCAAAAGCTCTAAATAAAATTGAATGAAAGGATACACGAAAGCTCTTTACTGTGTATTAAGCCTCTACGAAATGGCAGAACGTCGCAAAATTAATTTGCTCTATCTGTAACGGAGCTCTATGTATTAAATACAAAGGTACTTAGGTATGTATGTAGGTAGTAATTTGTCGAGAAATCTTTTGAATTTGCTATTTTCAACATTAATGGGCTGTACGGCCAAAAAATACACGATACGAAGTTTTGTATTGACTTTTATGCCTCCTTTGAGTGTGGTGGTGTGTAAAATTATATCCAATGGTGGTCAAATTATCACTATAGTGAATTATCGCTGATGGCAGGTAATATTCCCCGAATGACTGTCGGCCAGTAAATATACCAGCATCTCTAAAAGCATCAGTTGCCAAATAACTCCTGTTCCCTCGAATCTTTTTTCTGATGTTGCTTCTACATTTTACTTTACTATATACAATACTAGAGGAGGCCAGCAGCTACGCCTGCATTTTTTTTAAATTTACCCGTTTTGGCCGATCCCGTGGGAATTTCGGGAAATCCCTTCTTAGTGCATCCCTACGGGCACCAAGGAAAATACATGCCAAATTTCAGCTTCCTGCGCCCAATAGTTTCGGCTGTAGCGTGTCTGTCAGTCAGTCAGTAACGCAAGGATTTTATATATTAAGATTTTGGATTAAGATAGTTCCAGTAATGGATACACGGCCTTCCTATAAGCCAACCACCAGATGAGCTGATGTCTCGTTTACCAGTGATAGTTGTAAAAAATGTTCTCACAAGGAGCTGTCATTAAAACTAGTTACAACTGCCAATTGCCTCCTGTGAGTTTTAATAGCAACCGTCATACTGCGAATATTTTCTGCAGCGCAGGCTCACAAACTACGCAAACATTGAAATGTTTTCGCAGCACTTTTATTTTTTTGAATTCCGTTACGTAGAAGCGTGTATAGCATAATATTCTCCACGTAAACAAAGTCGCGAGCGAAGTGCATCCCACGTGTTGAAAAGTAAATAAAAAAGAAAATCCTCTTAACATCGATACTTATGTCCAAGTGTTTCCATGGACGCTGTAAACGTCAGCTGAGAGAAATAGGTCAATGTGTTGCCATAGGCACTTTCTATAGCTGCGTACCTACTGTTGAATACCTGCGTGCATACAATGGAATCATATCTAGAACTTTGTGAATTAACGTTACGTGTAGCAGGTGTTTGATACTTATTGTACACACATTTGCTGTCCCGTAAGAGACAATAGGAACTCTATCATTATGAATCATGTTCTGTGATTCATAATACAGGGAGTCTGATTGAATGCTAGATTTGTATTACTTCCATCTTGGTCTGTGTATAAGATTGTGGTTACTGAGAGAGGTGTAACTGTCGCATTCGATTTTCAAGCCAAACAATGACTTGCGTCGGCAAAAGTGCTGGATAGATAACAATATGATTGACATTTTGAAGCGACGATTGGCAATTGGTAACAACTTGCTGTTAGTTCGATCCCTATCGATTTCACAATGGATTTGATTTTTAATTTACTAAACAGAAGCCGTGTGGTGACGGATTAAGAATACGGAATGTCACCGGCCCATATCATCCCATGGATGACGTAAGAGCCGACAGAGGGAGCATATTATGTAGAGAACAGCACTGTAAGAGAAGGAAAACTTGATACAAACCCTACACCAACCCGTTTGGCCAGCGTGGTATAGTAGGCCAATTCCTCCTTTCAAAGGAGAGGCCTAGTCCAATAGTGAACTGTTAAAAGCTGATAATGAAACAGAAGCCAAAAACAAATTTGGATCTCTAATACATCTGTCACTACCTATTCACGGATATCAGCGTGAGGACCTGTACGAAGATTGCAGGTAGAGCATATCGCCCTTAGCAACTGATGTCCTTCAGGGACTGGGGAAGAGGGTTTCGGTAATAGGATCCGGTTTTTACGCAGCCTCATTTATAGGCCACGAGTCACTATAAAGATCCACAAAATGTTTGGTGACAGCCTGCCGATATTTTAGATACGCACAATGTACATATTTGTACATACATTCTTAGGTAAGTATAGGTTGGAGCGAATTTTGTGCACCGTTTCAAAGCAGGTGCGCTTGCCTTACTTGATTCAATTTCTATTTTCTTGTTCCCATTTTGCCAAGCCTGTTGCCTACATAGGGTCCGGGAACCGAATATAAACAGCAACCTCTCGATCATGTCAGCGTCTGAGAACAACGGCAATCGTGCCACGTGTACCTACTATCTACAGGATTGAGAAAAAAAATGTTTAATAAAAGAACTTAAAACCGGTCAGTATCATTATACGTACAATGAACATATATCAGAAAATGTATTTTAAAAGGAATTACAACAATTAAAAAGTACCTGTACTTATCTATCTTTATGTTTGCATATCTTAATACTCACGAGTGGATAGTCCGTTGTCAATACTTAGAATTGAAATTACCTTTATACTTGATGAAGTGTATTCATTGATTATCATCTTTCATGATAATTTCACTGCCAACGTTATCGTCTCGACCACAAAGTTAATGGTACGGAACTCTCAGGGGATCGGCGGACTCGCACTTGACCGCCATCTTTACTGCCTCGTGTCAGCGTCACAATTTTATTTCTTCACTCCTCTGATGAAACAAATGCGTGCGTATTTTTGTACAAAGTAAAGAGAATATGTAGGGTGTTATTTTCAAGTATTTATGCCGCTGCCGCATCTTCACGCTCTTTGTCTTCGACGGTCTCATCAGACTTACCTATCTATCGAAGAATCTGTCTTAAGTGTTACCTGAATATACATGTGTGCATAGTATTCAACACACCCATATTTCGCTCGCTACCTCATGTTTCACATAACATGCGGCGACCCTAATGCCATTTCGCGGGCACGTTGCCAGTATCCGTACAATAACCAATACAATATCCCAACAGAAAATATAGAATATATAATAATTTTCTCCGACCCTGGATTCGAACCTCGGACCTTGCAATACCTTTTAAACCACTAGAGTAAATTAACTTTCCATAAAACAACACTAACATCAATCAAATCTACATAACGGCATATTTATTACATGCTTAGTCCGATAATAGCTCGACTGTATTTCTGGGGCAAGAAGTTATTCATTTAAATGTGTATTTAAACACACATACAAACAGGTAAAAGTAACTTGTGTAACAAAGGAGCACTTATAATGGAAGACTTATGACTCATTCTCTCACCGGCAGCATTCGGAAATGCTCTTTCAAATGAAAACCTCAGCCGTTCACACGTTTTTAAAAATATGTTTACTTAACACGCTTGCACTCTGCTAAGGGTCCTTTATTGTAATAAGTGTGATAGTTGCAAGTTGCATTACCTGTATTACTTTAGCTTGAGTATTGAATTGACACCTGCTTTTTGAGACAACGATTTCGAACTATTCATTTTCCCAGGTCTTTTCATAAGCGATTGCTTGTTGAGACTTGACCCACTTAATATTTGCCTTGGACGGGTAAGTGCCATATTCTAAATAATGCAGTCGCAATGGCAATTCACGTCCCGACTGAAGGACAGAATGACTTGTTTCCTTCCTTACCTTTTGGTAAGCAGCTATGTTCTTTTTTACTGACGTTACGTTGCTTATTTATGTCATGCCGAGAAAATACAGCCTTGTCTTTAAATAGTCCATTGTCAGTTGCCATCAGGCTAGCTGAAAGTTGTCCTCTGCAAAACGAAATAAATAAAATCATAGACATGCCAACGAAACAGATATTGGCTCATTTTGAAGGCTTTCGACACGTGACGCTTATTGTTTAGGCAATAAGGTTTCATGTAAGCTCACATTGTGCGGAGATTATATGGCTGCGTACGAATGAGAATTGGATTCAACGTCACTGAAAATAACATTATTGTGAGCACGTGCGCGGGTGATTAAGACGATACATTATTTACTTTACTGTTTATAAAATATAGGCGAACACATGTTGTATGACGCTTATTTATTAGGAGAAAGATGTAAGTGGAGTCTACGCATTGGTACTTGTTACGGCAGTCATGCTAGAAATGCTAATATTTTGTCGAATTTGAGTCTAACGTGCAGCACTTGGGCTAGATGTATTCTGAATAACGCTAGAGTGGTTATAATGAGACGCGCAGGTACCTTTAAGATGTTAGTCTGATTATCAGTTAGTATCGTATTCCAATATCTGTCGATCGCAAGACCAATGGTATAACCATGGTCTGCACATGGCACGTCGCATCTCATTTTGATATTTACTTCCTGATTTTAATAAACAAAATATTTTACGCAGAATTCCTAAGTATTTAGAATTTCCTGTGTCGGCTGTTTAATTGTTTCCTCGCTTTTAACATTTAACCGTAACGATTATAATCATAAGAACAATTACAATTAATGCATCTTGTACAGTCATTAGACATTGCTTATGCTGTTGCGGTTAAACACCCGAAGGTTAATAACATGGTTGTAACAAATTGATTTAATCCTCACTAATACAATGAATACGACAGGGTGTAATTTCGTTACTTCGCTGTATCGCGGTCGGCCGAATATTGTAAGAGCACGTTCGCACTATATCATGACGATTTATTTATCGTAAGACGACGTCATCACTGCAAAAATGTCGTGAATGACGTAGGTATAATCGTGTCGTCCTTTATGTGCTCATTTAAATACACAAAGAATAGAAGTAGCAAACGGGTTGTTCTTTTATAGTTAAATTATTTAAGCACCTGCAGTTTTGCATTTTTACGATTTATTTGATGGCAAGTGTTAACCTGAGCGCATGTCCATTAGTCCTTAGAAAAGCTTTGCTGAAGTTGTAAGAATGTTTCCATGTTGAGACCTTCACCATAGTCCATTAAAAGCTATGAATTACTCACCACAGATGCTCACTACAAGATTGTCTGATGACTTGTCGAAGGGTGGATACATTCCCAGTCACCAGTTCTTTGACTGATGACGTAACGGTTACAGCGACAGGAGTTCTGTGTTTGACCTCTATACAGAACAACGTTTCGCAATCCACAAATTCTTGTATCGAGCCTGGTGCTCTTCGTATCCGTTGATTGAATATTAAAAATTATAAACGGGGTTTATTCCTGTTCCGCCGCGATACGGAATTTATTTCTAGTGCGAACGTAGCCTTTTCTACTTAAAGGCTTCTTCGATTGAAATCCCTCAATATTGAACTGGGATTCTGTTCAGTTCTTATATTTGTAAGTTGGTCTTTAATAAGTTTGCACAAGAGCGCAGCCCCTTCAATAGTTCAACACTTTTCAAAATTCATATTTACAAGGAGACGCAGGTATACATTTTATAATGCCAATAACTTGAAGTATTTACACACGTGCGACTTTATCTCAAGCATTTAGTTTGATACTTGAATGTAAATCTCAACAGTGACGTTTGGGAGTATCGCCGGGTACCTAATCTCGTTTATGTACAATGTCACTTTCACCGATCAAAGATGTCGTAAAAGTTAATTAGATAATTAAACCGTAGGGTGGGAAACGGCATTCTGCCGCGATGCACAATCACATGGATTGCTTGTAAATACGCATGTCTTACGAGCTCCTTGGTTTCATATACTTTTTCGTACATAGGTTGGAACTCCTTACAATATTTTAAATATTTTAAAAGAAGCACAGCGTTTGGGCCTATACCTACTCGCAATCTTTTTAATATTTCATACGTAGATTCTCCCTTTAGGTACTGGGGCAATTTTGTAATCAGAACTCATATTATCCTAATTTACAAAAAATCTTATTCTGAACCTCTCATATTAGTTAACAAACTAAACTTCAACAGCGTCTTGTTATACAAACCAATTGATATGTTTACCAAAATTCCCTTCTGTTGGAAAACACCTAATACGAGTTTTCCTGTTAGGAAAAATCTCTTTTGTTGTCCGGGACTGTAATCGCGCTTCGTAATTGACAATTAGCTCACTACCTACCCGCTTTGACCGTCATTTGTATGTATATGTGTGACGAGATTCTATAGTAAACGTTGTTAATTTCAGTTTGTAGTGTCCGTAGTCCGTACCCTAGTTTTCGTGTTACTTGACAAAACCATTGTATGGCTCGTATCGTCTTACGTTTGTACTTACCATGGTCACGAGACGACCATACATTCCTCAATCTATACTATTATTATAAAGCTGAAGAGTTGGTTGTTTGTTTGTATGATTGTTTGGTTGAATTCAATAATCTCTGGAACTACTGCTCCAATATGAATCATTATTTTCGTGGTAGATAGCCCATTTATCGAGCAATATAACATTACGCTATGAGGCACGGGTGCGAAGCATTTCCTACACGATACGGGTGTATCCGCGGTCTCAGCCAGTAGAATAATACATATTTTATGACAAAGGAAAGGGTAGTTACGACGCACGCTGCATGTGATTATGATATACGCAATTGACTTTAACAGCTAAGTAGTAACGTAAGTAACGTAGCTAAATGATAAATAATTAAATATGGTATTGCTACGATGTTAACACCTCAGAAGCAAAAAGTCCACTCTAAAAGTCGGCATCAACATAAGTGAAAAAATAAGTGCGTTGATTTACTTATGCGAATAGCATTTACAAGTTAAATTGTAATACATAAATTTTTATGTAACGTTTTCTTTTTTAGTTATTAACTTATTAATTACAAAGAAGAAATAAAAACCATAATACTGACTAATATGACATAAGTAAATGAACCACAGTGTCTAGTTTCCTTAAGTATATCATGTTGTTTATGTACCTTTTAGTAGAAGCTACTAGTTTCATACGTGTTTTAATCTAGCAGCTGACCGCATTTGGCATCATAATTTCCTTTTGTTAAATGGTTTAGGTATAGTCTTAATAGCTTCGTAATAACAATTCGTTCTAATGGTCAAAAGTCGATACTATTCTATTTATCAGAAGAATATTTATAAGAGTCATGCATTTCATTTTGACTTTTAACTTGTATTACGTTTGCCTATGTACTTTTATACACATTTGTTGACATTAGCTTTTCTGCTTCATTTACTTACTGTAGAAAGTTAAAACTCGAGTACTTGGGCATGCTGTCTCTATGGTTCAGAACTTTGAAAGGAGAGAACAACACCAGCTCATACGGCTAGCTCTTTCGCAAGTTTTTCGTCGTAAAGTATTTAACAGTTTCTAAGACAATGCTCAAGCGATATCTGTATGCCTAAGGGTTGATTTTTCAATCGTCAGTTAAAATTTACTTGATAGTTAAACTGTAACCGGGCTAAATTGAAAAGTACGTAACATCATTGAGCTAATTTATCCACAACCGTAGTTTTTAATTTGTAAGTGTTATATTTTATTGTTTTGTTATCTTTTATCTGAAGATTGAAAAATCGGACCTAAGCAGCATAATCTTAATATGTTTGTTAGGAAACAGTTCCATTAAAATTGTACTGTATTCAACCAACAACCAATCTTTTTTGCTTTACAGTTTTAGGACGTTACGACTCATATGCGCACTAGTTTCCATGGTTATGAAAATTTGCGTCTCATTACTCATATATATTATTGTGAATGTATTTTATCGAATAGCTTACGATGGAAGTTAAATTATGACGCCCAGTATTATCATACCGTTTACGTTGTAATAATGCGGATGGCATTTCGGTCAAACTCAACTTTCCTTTAAAGCGGGTGGTACAATTAATTAATTAGTTTTGTGGTCATCCAACCCAATTTACTTGGAAATAAATGTGTAGTCACTTCTTAGTATTACAATTAGCTGTACATTATAGAAGTAGGTAGCCTAGTGAGAGACAGTGTCATTGTTTAGGGTGTTATTCCATGCTTCGCGATTTTGATGTGGCGTCTTGTGACTTTGTGTATTCATACCGACTAAACATAATGTTACCTTAAAAATGGATTTTGGCTTCCTTGACATGTAACGTTTTCTAACGCGTATAAAATTTGCCGTACTGCAGCAGCACTGCAGCTATCTTGGCTTTGGTCAAGGTTTTAGTTCGTTCTGCCAAATTGTACGAAGGCCTTCACCTTTGCACTCGATTTCTGGCCATGGTGATTCGATCTTAGCAGTGTACCGATTATAAAAAGTGCCAATACTTAGCTTTCTATTTGCTTTGTAAATTACATTCTGGGCAGAAATGGAAAGTCCTTTGAAGAATTCAGCCAGTTTTTGCGACTGCGAAAAAGATGGTGCTCTTTTATTGTTGTCAGCTGTCATTGATTTCTGCTGTTTCATGGTATCCATTTAAACTTTCCTATTAGGTACTATGGTACAAAACTTAAATTCGACAGGGTGCGTCCACAACACGACTGCCACGAACTTCGATCTGAATATAGAGTACAATTTGTTCATTTTGAACATTGTGCGCTGTTCGTTCCGCGTTCGCGCGCCCACTGAACCGCCTAAGCATTTGTCATGCCCTCGTCAGTGCATAATAAAAGGCTTTCAAGCTTTTTCTTCATCGCCACGCGACATGATCGTACAACATGATAGCCACAATACGAATTTTCCAACGTGGTTTTCCTGTGATCGCCACAAGGCGTCGTGAGCATTTTCATAAAACGAATTGCCTCACTGCGATGATTTTCAGTGAGTAACGCTTTGAGAGCTATGTTTTCGTTTTTGAGCGTAACATTATACTTAGAGCCAGACACAAAACAAACGATTGTGCTCATAGTACCAAGATTTTCTGAATATTCAAAAAATCTCCCACTCTAAATACATATATTTCCATCAAACAGACTCACGCCTACATAAAAGCTATGCTTGAGACGTGTGGGTTGATAATACTTCTCTTAAATACCCTTATGTGGATATAGAACCGTATCTGTAAGAGTTCACAAATACAATTCGCTCTTTGAAGTATTCCACCCAAACTTGCTAACTATTATGTAGCTAACACATAAAATACTTTCTTCTGTATTTGTATAAGCCTATAGAACAAAAGCCTTATTTAAACCAAAAAGCAGCATTAAAAACCGATTACTTGAATAAGTAATGGCTGTCACCGAAGTGTTTAATACAAAATTAAATAGACACGAAACCTCACTGATCTGTTAATAAATTATACCTACTGCCGCGCGTTCGTATTTGTTTACTATATTATTAATGTCAAATGTTTCATATGTTGCCTTAGTAACAAAATTAAAAGGTCAACGACTTCCATCCAGGCGCCATCGAGGCATCTCAGGACACCCGTAGATGTATTTTGGCCACTTTCAAGGGTAGGCTTTCGAGCTAACTAACCTTTCTAGTAGGAAATGCTGAACGAAAAGAGGTTCTCGGTCAATCATTGCAAGTAAAAGTAACCACCACCCATATTTAATACGAGAATACGAGTACTAATAATGATGAGATTATCGATGAGTGGGACCGAGACCGAAAGGAGTTCCTGTATTTTGTTTTCCAATGCTGACCAACAAATCGTTTTTTCGTTGATAACATATGACAAAATAGCAATGGATTTTGTAGCCTTTGCTTTTATTTCTATTGTCCCGGTCACGTCGTCGCCACCGCTCAACTCAAGGGCGTCTCATATTTACCTTAATTTGATTTTCGTGTCACCCTCACCCTGAAGTTTGATATCAACACCGAACACACTTGTCCCATTTAATTTTGCCGCCAGATAAGATATTGATTATTGAGATCTAATTGTATGTAGATATGAATGTATGACGAATTTTGTTGATCGGTGATAAGGCGGCGTGTCTGTGACGTGAGTAATGGTGATAATCTTGCAAATTAGGGTTTTGTGTACCTACTGGCAGCGACCTTGAATATTTATTTTATTCAAGGTCACTGCCAGCACACGTCAGTGAGTATTTGACAGATAGTTTGATAGTTATACAATATTTGTAGTCAATAAGAGCCGGGACTAGGGGTTTTTTAAACCAACTTAAACCTTGAGGTGCGATCAAACTAAAGGCAAAGTGCCACAAGTACGAAAGGTCACGTTGCTGCAAATTTTCATTGGCATAGGTTACCGAAAAAAAAAATTATGACACCTTAATATAATTATATCACATAAATTGCATACCATTGTATTGGTTATAAAATTAGCTATCATAATAATAACATGAATTACTACTAAATACTCACCTTTCCGGCAAAACAAGCTTACAAACTTAGAGGTTTGTTTTCTTTCACTCGTTCACACAAACATTTCATCACATATTAATGAATTTCATTACTTGTTTGGTTCATAAACACAAAAAAATTATCACATATACCTTTAGGTTTTCTCACAATACATTATTTATTTGTAACAAACGAATCTAACGCCACTAAAAAAATTATAATCCGAACGCGTAACAAAAAGTTCGCCGTGCCAGGCCGCCATGTTACTGTAGCGAACACTGTGGCTGTGAATTATTTACCATTTGAAACACGATAACAGTGAAAATGTACAACAATGCTAGTATTTAGTTGCTAAAATATGTTTTCAGATAAATAATCAGGGTACTTTTATGTCTTTCATAACTATTAAAAGAATATTTATCATAAAACACTTACGAAAATAGCGAGTTTCAAGAGTAGAAATAGCCCTTCTAAAAAGTTTTTGCCTTTTATCACTGTATTTCTTGTCTTTGTCACGAATAATATCACTTCAAAATTAATATTTTTTTCTTTCTGAGTAAATCTATATAAGTATCTTTATAAAATATTCACCGGTTTCTTCCACAAGACAACTTTTATTATAAAGATCACGGAAAAAAACACAACAATGGCGGACGCTTTCGCAACTGAGACACAGATAATTATATTTCAATATTTTTTGGCGCGTTTCGTTTCCCTTACCCTTCTAAAAGGATTTAGTTGCATAGAATATGAACTATTTTAATAGTTACTACTTTCGTTTCTTGGTTTAAGTAAAACAAAACGTGAAGAAACCGCGACCAATAGAACGATTTTTAATGGAGCACGACCGTGCGTGCTTCAAACACTTCGGACCACCAAAATTAGAGCACGACCGTGCGTGCTGTAATCACGTGGCGGGTTAAAGAGTACAGTGATTTTTTCTAGCAGGTCAAGCTCACACAAGCCCTTCAACAGATCTTTGCCAAAATTTGATGGTAAATTTCTTTCTTATTTTCCTGAAAAAAGTGCTTGTTCTCATTTCCTCGAAAATATCGGCGAAAATAGACTTATCCAATTATATTGGTAAATATACAATTTAATCAATCTCTTTGTTAATATCTGTCATAAATGTATATGTTTCGGTATCTAAGCAGCCTTGAGTTTTTCCGGCTCTTAGCTTTAGTGTATTAAATCTTGAGAAATAATTTCGTACTGTATTAAGCAAGATGATCCTACAAACCTTCGTGGTTACTGAAGGCTTAAAGTCACTGTAATAATGTGCGACTAAATTTGAATCCGCAATATTATGATCATACGCTCGACGGCTATATTGTTTGCCAAAGGCTTATAAGTATAACCTTTGGCAATATTTATTTTCTCCATTTTTGGATATTACATACCTCTGTCTAAAATAAAGTAAAATCAAGAGGTGGTGTTTTCTATTCGTGTATAATATGTTCAACTTTCAGCATAACTATTTGCTTCGTATTTTATTTAGTAATATACTTCTCCTTAGAAATGTTTGTTTTTTGATGATACACACGGTTTTACACCTAAATGTTTATGATACATCCCGAAATTAGATAATCGGAAAAGTGTGGGTATACCACGCACTTGGAAATGCTAATTAGAAATATCCTTGATCTTGTTAGGTGAAACAATATAAACATCTTTGTTTCTAACAAATAGGTATTTAAATTGTTTTGTCCTAGAAACAACTGTTCTGTGAATGAAGGCGTTCATTCGAAGAATCACTAGATTTACGTATTCGAGAACTAGTTGAAATGACAAGGGTTCTTCGCATCATATAATGAAGTGTCGTTTACAAATATCATTTAAGTGATTTCGCAAACGCAATGCCTTTTTATTGCAGTTTCCGATATTTCCATTAGAATTTATATCTATGTTATTTTTTTACATTGTACGCAAAACTTCCATACCATTTCATTCATATTAAATTTGTTTACTGACGTCGTGTTTATTTAACTTCGTCACCCATTCGTGCTACAATCATTTATGAATGGAAAACATAGAATACATGTAATACTCGCGACAATATCGCATTTTCAGCTTACGAAATGTTTTATCGTAGTAATTACAGTTTAAACCTCAACACAAATCGGAAATGACTGATCTTCAGGGTCAGTAAAATCAAAATAGATCATTTGTATGGTGTTATCTGCCAAGTAATATAAACAGAACTTATCAGCGAGTAGTGAGTCTGTCAATCTGTTTCCCGATAAGTTCTTTGGAGTGGGATGTGTAAGCTTCCCAATGAATGAAATCACCCCTACAGTTTCCAGTAGTGTTGCTATACAGAATATTAGCTGTGTAGTTCCTATGCTTAGAGTGGATACTAATGTTTCGTTATATGGACCACGGAAGGCCATTGGCGAACACATACCTAATGATTCCAACTCGATCAATACTGTTACGGCTTGCATCCAACAACTTTACGTCGAAAATAATTGTGTTATTTCTTTTACAGGCAAAAATCTCTACAACAATGAACATGTAGCGATAAAGATGGAGCCTATGAAATCGAAGGCTCCACAGTTGCATCTAGAATACCGATTTTACAAGTTACTAGGCACGCATGGTAAGTTTCATGAACATCGCTTATTCTACTTTACGATATTTGATACGCTAAGAATATCCTAATGTTTCGCTAAATATTGGTCTACCTCAAGAAAATATTTCATATTAACGTAGTTACTGATCTATACTTAGCTACTGATTTATACATAAAGATTTTTATTACTTCCTCTGCATTTTTATCTTCAATATTAATTCGAATAAAGTTTGCCGGAATCCCCGAACTCTGACTAAGAGCATAGGGGACATACTATGTAAACGACATTATATCGCCTGCCACTTCCAAAGTCCAGTTGTTAGAAAGAGGAATAATAATTTTATTTAGCAATGACTATCTCTTGTACAAATGAATGTTCCGGTCTTCTGAGTCATAGAATTTTGGACAAATCACCGATTTACTAACGAAGCAACAATTCACTTCAGCATCGATCGCACAATTTGATGAATCATCATTCATGATCATTGAAACGAGGTGATGGTACGGATATATGTACCGTTCTTCATACTTAGCTTTACGATCTACATGTTAACATTTTTAATAACGTTCACCTGGTTTCAATATTGCAAATTTCTTATTCCTCGTAGCATCATATTGAATTGTTTCCTCCTTATCTTCTACTTAACTGATATTGTAATTCATAATAAATTCAATGGAAACCTTGATAGGAAAATTCACAAGTATCTTTCGTAATTGACAGAATATAATAAATACATAATGATTAAATATAGAGTTTACTTAGAGGGCGTACCAAAAGTGTATTACTTGGGAACATGTGGCGGCCGCTACAACGCCATGGTCATGGAGTTATTAGGGCCCTCCCTCGAGGACCTGTTCGTACATTGCGGCCGACGGTTCAGGCTCAAGACGGTCCTTATGATTGCTATGCAGCTCGTAAGTGACTATTCGGTATCATTACTGCGGTAGATTTGTGAACATGTCTCTGGACATTACACGGTAACCGATATCCAAAGTTCCAAATTGTCGCGGAAGCCGAGGGTGCACGCGCTATGGTCATGGACGTTGTTGAGGCCCTCAATGTTTTTTTTTCTACTTTTTTTATGATTTTTGTAATTAATGACGAAGCAATGCTCTCGTGTGTCACGTCGCTGTTACTTTGAATATCGGCTACAGTGTTTTGTCGCCTGGGTGCGTGCGAGAGCAATGCTCGTGTTCAAATGTGAGTACTTAATTACGTGTGGTCTGTCCTCCCCCTCCCTGCCCTTATTCCCCGTGGATCCTGTAGCGCCGTCGACAGCGGAAGGCATCCCTGAGGTGTATTACTTCGGTCCCTGCGGTAAATACAACGCACTGGTCATGGAATTACTGGGGCCATCGTTGGAGGATCTCTTCGATCTGTGCGGCCGTCGATTCTCTCTAAAGACTGTGTTAATGATCGCTATGCAGTTGGTAAGTGAAAACTAACATTCAATCGTTTTTCTAATTTAGAATACTTTTAAAGTCTCATTACCATAAAACCAAGTAATTAATTATACTTTGCTACAATAGTGCTAGATTATAATTGAATTAAAATAACGGTATTGATTTACAATAACTTCGAAGAATAAAATGTTTGTAGTGTACTTTAGCTGCCAGACTATAATGACGTAACTGATGCAATGCGACGAACAAACGTATCGCATAAAAGATAAACGTACACGTACATAAGGTTAAATTTACATGTAGAAGAAATTTCATACGCCACAAATCATGCAGAAAAGTGTGACGAGAAATACGATATGTCGAGAAGTGTCCAGTCGCATCCCGCGGGTATCTCGTCTTGCAAAACTGGAATGAGCGGATTTAGATCAACGAAATCGTTTATGTACAAAAATAACAAGTTATTTTTGGCATAAGAAAAACATTGTGTAGCTTATAACTAGTAACTGTCGATAATCTTTGCGCAATTCGTTGAGATTTCACAAGAAGTAGCTTTGTCTTCCTATCAATATGGCGCATAGAGTATTAATTTTATTGAACGCAAAGACGTGGGCGGGCATTATAAACTTTATTTCAGCAAAGCTTTATCGAATCTATGTTAAGAAAATACTTACTATTCCGCTCTGAATATTATTTTGAAGTATTTTTCCTTGTTATGAACTAAACTTTCTGATATCAACGCTTACTTAAGTCCATTTGCTTGTTAACATTTACGTCAAAGAGAAACACATTATTTTGAAAGCTTTTACACGAGGCTCCTTGTCCTTTTCTCGTCAGTTTTTCAACACGTTCAATTCAATTGACACCGTTGATTGACTTATCGCCATTTCTGATTCCCCTTCCATTATGTAATTAAACGTCCTTCATAAAGTGGTTTATGTCAGTGATACCAATTGTTATTGGCGACATACGGCATCTAATTGCACACCGTGTCTGTTTCAGCTGCATCGTATCGAGTATGTCCACACCAGACATCTAATATACCGAGACGTTAAGCCGGAAAATTTTTTAATAGGTAGAACTGCAACTAAACGGGAAAAAATCATTCACATCATTGGTAAGTCACGATTTATTTTCTTAAAATATTACCAAGTATATCGTTGAGATGTCAAAGTCTGCTCCATTTATTCTAGTTATAAATAGTATCGCCTACTTCATAATAACGGGCTTTTCCCAAGGATTTTAATAGCAAACGGCCGTAGTAGCAATAATTGCGTTGTTTAGAGCAGCCGGATGAAAATCATGTCTAATTTGCATCTTACGATGCACGCACTAAATTGTGCAGGGTCACTTTATATGCATAGCGTCCGTCTTCAGCAAAATATGGGAAAGGAGAAGAATAACTGGAGATTTAATTTATTTTTCTGACACTTTTATACAAGGGTACATAATTATGGTAGATAGCATACCGTTTATTATCGCTATATAGGCTTTGCCATCAAGGAAACGAAAATCAGTCACTGTAACAAATTGGCATGTAATGATAATACCAACTCAGTGTATAAAAAACTGTCCCTTTACTTTTATTTATTTTATTTTACTGTGAAAGAACTCTCAATCGAAGGTATTCTTATACTATAGTCTATTTTCCTCTCTATTCGCAATCGTTAGCAAATGTTTCTCCAATATTAACCAATAACTAAAATAACAATACAAAGACTTAACCACAAGGGAAAACGGTCGATCGCTTACTGAAATCGTACAAACTAAGGTTTTATTGTATAGTTCGTTTATTGATATATCAGTTTCCGAACCACTTCAGTGTTTTAGTGTAAACAAGTTTGTTGACCCCACCCCATACAAAATGTTTACCGTTAAACAACTGTATCAGAGTTTATTTGTGCCAATAATTTCTATATAAACGGTATATAGGTACATATAAACAAATGTTCATGCCCTAATTATGTATTGTTCAGCTGTTCGTGTCCAGAATAAACTATTTTTAAAAGTGCTTTATTCGTGCCGATTTAACTTTGATGTTTTCAGAATACAAGTTAATATTTTATTTACTAAATTGATATTTTAATACGGT
Organism: Euclidia mi; assembly: GCA_944739405.2. Lineage (NCBI taxonomy): Eukaryota > Metazoa > Arthropoda > Insecta > Lepidoptera > Erebidae > Euclidia > Euclidia mi. Next base: position 60,315,964 of record OX123181.2, on the reverse strand, counting down.
ATTTTAGCATTATTATATGTAAGTCAAATATATGCATATTTCAGTACCATAAAATATAAATGTATATCACTTCCTTTTTTAGTCTCCCGCTTTTCTAAAGAGGAAAGTAGATTATTTATTTTCCAACTCCTCCAATATACTTCCTCATTAATTTCGTCGCGGGTTCCAATACAGTTAAACTTTCCCCGGGACTTCACAAGTGTCCTCAATGGTCACTGCTGTTAAACAACTACACAGGTGACACAGTAGAAGGAATGTAGGTCATTGTGGGTACGACTAGTCCCAATAAAGAATATCACACCATTTTCTTTTACTTAATCATCCACTTTGAATTTATCTTTTCTTTTACATGATTTCATGTGCTCTTTTCTACGTTCATTGGTAAATATCTAATTGTAATATTAAGATCCTTTCTGTTATTTCCTTCTAGCACATGTTAGCGTCTCCATTTTTACGTAAATCAGTTCAAAATACACTTGTCCCTATGGCTTTGTGTTTAGATAGAGCTTACGAAACAAAACAGCAAAACTTTGGCTAACACAACCGATCCACAAATGCAGCACATATTACGTCAAGCAGCTTATATTTGCGACTACATTTTCCTACTTTAAAATGGGCTTTAGCTCAAACAAGGTGCGATAGATTTCATAGGGTTGGGTTAACCAAATTAATCTATGCACTTGGTAGTTCGAATATCGAAACGTGAATAGGTACATCTTGGCTTCGCTCGTAACCAATCCCTAGTGTAGGTAAACTAAAAGTACTCTTTTGAAATAGGTTAGGTATCCAGTTTGCTACTACCAACATTATTAATTACTACAGTAAAAAGAGTCAGCTCTATGATAGAGCCAGGATTTTTACCAGGATAGAGCCTCTATCCTTTCTCACCAAACAATGGTTTTATGGAGAAGCCACATATTATCATAAATGGCCTGCCGCAATATGAAAACAACTACTATATTGATTTTGCTATTCGATATACTTTTAACTATGTGTTATGGTTACAAAAAATAAATTGTGCAGTATCTATTACTGCAAATTGTTTCGGTTTCATTGTGCTGCTCCCACTTAGGCGCCACATAAACATCTAATAAAGGATTGTGCAATCCAAATGAGCGTCATCGTTATAAGCTGCCACTGGATATCTCGCGAACATATTAGTGCATTTATTTTTACATACGCGCTGTAAACATCAATTTGTTTTGGTACTTTGCTTTGTATTTTAGTCAATGTTGAAATAGATGTTATTTTATGTAATAGAAGATTGACAACTGACGTCACAGAGACTGTTAATTGGAAGTATTTCTGTCTATTTTCACAAAAGAAAGGATGAGGGTCTCAGTCCAAGGTATAAAAAAATACGGTGACCGTTTTACCGGCGGTTTCTTGTTACTTTGCCTTACTTTTTCCTACCAGGAGATAGGAATGATTTTTTATTGGTCTAATTATGGACTCAGGCAAATAAATACATTTTGGTACATACATAACAACGTTTGGTAGCATACACACACATGCCTACAGAAAGATAAATGATATTTCTGATAGAATAAAAAAATCCATTTAGGTTTTTTCATGTCGGACTTCAAAAATAAATATACCGTGTATGACTGATACCACACACGGGCTATAGCCTCCGAAAGCTTACAGGACTGTCGAATTTAACAAAATAAAGTATTAAAATTGCTGCCAGCATGGGATCCCAAGTTTACTAAATGAATACAAGAATCCCGGCAATAAATGACAAATTTTATCAAGATAAAATGTAATCAGATCTCAATCTAACCTCGTATAATAATACTACCGAATATTTATAAAGTAATCCAAATAACATGCATGGCCGTGTCCTTGTTTATTAAGAAACCGTGGTTTGTTACGGGCGTGTTAACGAGTCTCATTTGTGTAATGAATCACTATGACAGTTCATTTCGCGAAGTGATAAAGTCACATTGATGCGGTGTACTTCACGATTAGGTAACTAGATATAACAATAATGTAGTAATACAATCTTGATTGTGCCGAGGTCTGTGGTTTAGTATTGATACGGTGGTACTTAGGGCTGACACGCTAACGAGTTTCAAATGGATTTCCTCCAGTTATGTCTGATGTCAAGACAGGGAATTTTAGAACTTAGAGACTATTAAGCCAAGTACTGATCGTCACACAATAAAAGCAGTGATAGCCTTGTCGAGACACCGACAGACTGCTACGCAGTGTCTCGGGTTCTTTTCGACGTTATGTGCGTAATTGCTAATTATCGCTTCCTAAACGGTGAAGGAAAACACCGTGAAGAAACCTGCAGGTCTGAGAGATCTTCATAATGTTCTCGAAGGCATGTAAAGTCTGCCAACCCGCACTTGCGCCAGAGTGGTGGACTATGGCCTTATCCTTCTCATTGTGAGAAGAGGCCCGTGCCCAGCAGTGGACAGCGTCACCGTCATCATCACCGCAGTCCACTGCTGGGTATAGGTTTCTCCAGTACAGTTATTTTGAACTTTTGTTTGCTGACTTTCTCGCATTTGGCACCATAAGTAGGTAACTTAAAATTACATGCTCTTAACAAGTTTAATCTACCGCTTTCATTACCAATATTATGAAAGAAAAAGTTCGGGAAAGCATGTGCTACAAATATAGCTTTGAATATACGAGTAGACATACATCAAAAGTGAAACGACTAGCTTAACTATATTTTTAATTATTTGCTATTATCTAGTAGGTACATTCAGAGTGTTATTCAAAAAAGTTATTAAAGATATTTCATTTGGCAACCCTAATCATACTCTGAACGTTCGATGTGGTAGAAACTTTTGGTTCACCATCAGGTTACAATTTACCTGCTATCAATGAATTGCTAATTTAATGTTAACATGTTCCACTGTGTTATTGTAATAAAACGTATTTTAAGCAATGATGTTATTAAGATACTTTCTCCACTCCTAATTTCATCAATAATTAATTTTACTCACCGGTAATTACGAGTATAACTCTTACTTACACTTTCGAACGTAGTTTACAAGAAGTCCGTGACGGTTTTAGTGTTCATTTTATTCTCTACAGCATTAGTAACGCTTTAAAAGCCTAAATGTATGTATGTTCCGCCTGTTCCGGTTTAACGTCAAAACGGCTGAACAGCAATTGATTAATTTACAAATAGATCAGACCTTTGAGACGGACGTAGGAGACCTCATTCGCCTGATGTTATAATAACATGGGTTAAAATGGGGAGCGGAAATGGCTACGCAGCAATTATTTATTCTTCAAGTTAAACATACCTATTGATTTTTATTATTTCTGTCAGAACCTAATTTTTATTGCCACTAAAAACATTTGGATTAAAGTATCTTCGGTATTTCTTGTGAGCAAAAATATTTCACTAACATCAGTAATAACTCGTCCAGCCCCCCATCTAAAAAAGATGGTGCTAAACTCTTTGTCATTCATTTTCATTACCTTAAAGATGTATAGGCGTGACACGACTCTGAACTTTTAAGCTTCGTTATATTTGTTCTGATACCTCAATTTGTGAGTCATAGAAACCTTAGCATGGGCATTAATTGTATCGAAACTGTTTTCCTTGTTATTGGACAATTGGATTATATAATAATTTACATTATTCCTAGTCTTGTTATGTCTCATGGGATTTCCTGCCAATACTAGTTCAATTCGACGTTCCTCTAGAAATGTATAACAAGAAATCAAAAAATATATAAACAAGGATTAAGATAAGACCTGACCTTATCTCTGTAAAAGTTGTGTTTCGACTGATGTTAAATTATGTGAAACATCTCGTCTCAAAAATATAAATCATAAAAAGTACATTCCCGTTGACAAATTGATTTTATAGAGAGTTTTGAATCTAGCTCTCAATCTTGTATTCTGACTGATTTTATTTAGCCCTGGATTTGAAATAAGTTTTAATGAATAAGTGAGTAAGAATATTTACCGTGTAAACTAATCAACGTTTTTATTACTTTCCAGATTTTGGTTTGGCCAAAGAATATATAGACTTAGAGACAAACAAACATATCCCATATCGGGAACACAAGTCACTCACCGGGACTGCAAGATACATGTCAATAAACACACATTTAGGAAAAGGTAAATATGGAAAACATTAATATGTAATGTTCTATATATAGCTACGGTGACGGTTTGAAAGAAGTCACCAACCTCTGTAGAATAATCAGCTGTTGGTCTATTGTAACCACTAGATCAAAGGGCACCAGGATAACATGTGATCTTGACTGCAATTCCGCAATTAGTGGGTTCGATTCCCATACAGGATCTTTGTGTGATGAACATGATGAATGTTCTGTGTCTGGGTTTAGTTTATCTATATGTAAATGTATTTTTGTTGTATGTATTTGAAAATATATCAGTATGTCTATAATGTGTCTGGTTGCCATAGTAGAGGCTCTGGTTAGCATATAATTACTTAGTTTACCATGTGTGGGTATACCCTAATGCCCAATCTTAATATATAAAATCCTTGCGTTACTGACTGACTGACAGACACGCTACAGCCGAAACTATTGGGCGCAGGAAGCTGAAATTTGGCATGTGTGTTCCTTGGGGACCGTAGGGGTGCACTAAGAAGGGATTTCCCGAAATTCCCACGGGATCGGCCAAAATGGGTAAATTTAAAAAAATTGCAGGCGTCCTCTAGTATGTTATGAATTTTATGAATCAAAGTTACATCTTACTATATCGGCTTGCGTCAGATCGGTGAAAATGCATTTTAATTACCGTCTATCTAATGCTCCGGACTGTTGTTTGCCGGATGTGGTGTAAAGTGAACACCTTGGTGTTAAATGTGGTTCCACGGTATCTACCCGTGCTTTCAATGGTAGAAAAATATCTGGTCTGCTAGAATGCCTAAGGAAATAAACAGCATTGTTGAACGAACTTTCGTTCATAGCTCAATAATAAGAGGTGCAACACCACCAAAATTCTAGCAGCATGTCTGTAACAGTCACTGGAGGTCATTCACCTCAGTTTGTTACATTTCCAAATGGTTCTTAATAGTCTTAATTTCGTTTTAACATGCAACAATTTTATCCTACAAACTTTTCGTAAAGTACTTACGCTGAAATTAATTGTGCTGTTGTGTTTTCTATTTATAGAAACGTGTGGAAGGGCCACTAGAAAATTGCAAAACATCCACTTAGACCACAAATGAGTAGTATTCTTACTAATCTTTTCAGAAAGAATATGCTAGTAATAAGTCTCGTCCGTGTGGTGACAGATTAAGAATACGAATTGTCACCACCCCTTATCATCCCATGGGTGTCGTAAGAGCCGACAGAGGGAGCAGATTATGCAGAGAACAGCACTGTAAGAGAAGGAAAACTTGATACAAACCCTATACCAACCCGCTTGGCCAGCGTGGTATAGTAGGCCAATTCCTCCTTGCAAAAGAGAGGCCTAGTCCAGTAGTGGACTATTAAAGGCTGATGATGATGAAGTCGAAGACTGAAGTCCGTCCTCTTTGTGCTATGAATTGACTGCACGGATGGCGTATTAGTGGTTGCGACAACCTCGCCGCTTTACACTACTCGAGTGTTGTGTTTCGATCCTCACACAAGAAAACACTGTGTGATCCTCATATTGTTGACTAGAGGACGCCAGCAGCTACGCCTGCACATTTTTTTTAATTTTATCTGTTTTGACCGATCCCGTCGGTATTTCGGGAAATCCCTTCTTAGTTGCACCCCTACGATCCCCAAGTAACATACATGCCAAATTTCAGCTTCCTGCGCCAAATAGTTTTGGCTGTAGCTTGTCTGTCAGTCAGTCAGTAAAGCAAGGATTTTATATATTATGATTTGAGTTTGGATGTTTCGGTGGTTAACGTTAAGCTTCCCCGTCGTACGGGATATTTTATAAATGTTGTCTAAAAAAATTCCTAATGTATGTGTTTTTTATTTTCCAGAACAATCTAGACGCGACGACCTAGAGGCTCTCGGGCATATGTTTATGTATTTTTTACGTGGTTCCTTACCCTGGCAGGGTTTAAAAGCTGACACACTTAAAGAGCGATACCAAAAAATTGGTGACACCAAACGAGCGACGCCTATTGAGGTAATTATCACATTTATTATAATTATAATGAGTAGTTGCTGAATAGACCTGCATGTCTCAGAGTTCTTCCTAATATTCGCAAAAGGCATGAAGTTTGCAAACACGCACTTAGCTAGCGTGGTGGACTATAGCTTTACCTTTTCAAAGTGAGAAGAGCCCCGTGCCTAGCAGTGGGACAGTTTATACAGGACTGATGATGTTGATGATAGTAGCTAAAGGGAAGTCTAACCCTCCTAATAGTGAGAAGATATCTATACTCAGCAGTGCACAGTTTATAAACAGGAATCTAGGCAGGGTTACGGGCAGAGATGTGAAAAATAGTTTAGTAATAGTATTTAAATACAAAATGCAAAATACGTATTTTCAAAATAGGTTTTGAAAATAAAATACCTTGTTAAGCATAAGCACTTATTTTTATTTAACTGATTTTAAAACTAGTATTTGTTCAAAGAGTTCATCTTTCATGCTCCGCCTATGGGGCCTCATAATCATTCCACCAAAAGAAAAAAAATCGTTCAACAGGGGCAGAACTCGGTAAGCCGGTCTTATATTTAAGGAAGGGTTTTTTACATTTGGATACCTGTTCAAGGATTCTAAGGTACCTATTGTCTTCATATTTAAAATATTGTAGTGTTTCTAGATCTATTGTAGTAGTATTAACATTATAACTGGCTGCTGAAGAATCAGAGTCCTCAACAAACATATACTTAGGTACTAAGATTCTGTCCTTTCCTTCTTTTTATCAGAGTCAGTATGTTGAACTTGGGAAGTCTACGATCACGATCAGTGCGTTCATAAATAAGGTAATCGTGGATTTAAGAATAAAAAATTGGGCAAATAAATTAAAAATGTAACGAAGCTATTTTGTATTTTATAAATACTAAATATGTATATAAAGTATTTCAAATAAAATACAACATATATTTAGAACAAAAGTATTTCAAATATAAAATAAAAATTGGTATTTTGCATTTTTTATTTGCATTTCAAATATATGTATTTCAAATAATTCACATCTCTGGTTACGGGTATGCCATAATAACCTATTTCCCTTGGCCGCGGCATTCACGATGTGTCTATGAAGGAATACCGCGGTGGTTGGTAGGGAAAACCAGTAGGGAAGTCTCATAGTCTTCTGCACCGAGCTTGAAATATCGGGACCTCGCAACAGAATATCCACTGAAAGACATAAAAATATTGTTTAGCATGAATATTTAGATGAAATATTCGCACCTAATAAAAGTACTGTAATAGTTCTACATATATTATGGGGCGATCCACAAATGACGGCACACATATAGGTCGGCGAAATGTGACACTACATGAAGAATGAGATAATAACGAAAGGGACCACACGCCTTGTCACGGCTGTTGGCGTGGCCTAAAAATCATGACGTAAGTGTGATGTAATTTATGGATGGCCCCTATCTAAAGACGCATCCTTGGGGGTAAAATGATTGTATCTTATGTCTACTACTCATATCGACAAGCCGGCAGGTCTGGTGTGTAGGGTCCTTTATATTGACTTGTTGATACTATTAGCCGTAGTCAGTCAACCGTGAGACTGGGATAAATCTCTATCTGTGAGTCGATCTCGTAATATTAAGTGATATGAAGCAAATCTACACAAGTTCACTCAGACGTATGTTACGTGTGTTTGGTTTGTAAATCAATAAATTTAAACTATTTGATCATGAATATTTGAGACTAAATAGCGATAGTGATATTTCAGACATAGGTATACGCATTTCAAAATAGCGATGGTTATGGGCACAGATTCAACACCATATTTTTGTTATATAGACATAAAAGTTGAATTGATTAGTGCTAATAAACTTACACTTTTAATAAAATAGTTTTAGTTCGAGTCTTTTCTCTCGATCTAACTTCTCACTACTAATATTATGTAAATGTGGAAAAATATTTGGATGTCGCATCCAGGATAATATTTAATATTCAGCCAAATCCGGTTAGACTAGTAAGCGGACCCCAGATTGAAAACTGGGATAACGCTAGGAGGATGATGATCCAGGATAATATTTGGGAATCTTTCACGCAATACCTTCTAAACGGAATTTGATGAAACGTAGTAATATAACGTAGGTACCTACATCAAAATAATACATACTACTACGGGGTACGTAGTCCGATAACGGATCCCACACGGGCGAAATCGTGTGCAATGCGGTCCTATATTTATTGATAAAAAGATAGATTAATCATTACCCGCTTAGCGGACGATTTCAATATTCGATCTATCCATGGATTACAGATTCGAGATACGTGTTTGACATATTTTATAAGGAGCGTATGTCAAAATTGAATTCAGCGGTAGAATTTACATCATACCCATTTAGGGCGGTTTCAGATTAGCGTATTTTTCTGCGCGTATACGGTCGTTTCAGCATACGGGCTTAGTGCGGTTTCAGATTAGCGTTTTATACGCGCGTATAAGCTCGTTTTTGGAAGCGCATGTAGGCTCGTATAGGCGCGCCTTTAGGCACACGCGCAACTCGTACGAGCGTTGACGCGCTTCTAAGCTCGTATAACCACGAGCCGTCAAAATCGATTTTGACATTGACAAAACGTCACTACCGTTTCGAGCGAACACGCCCGTTTACGTGAGTCTGGTTTTTTGAAGCGCGTATTGTAGCGCGCGTGTAAGCGCGTATGCTAAAACGACCGTATACGCGCAGAAAAATACGCTAATCTGAAACCGCCCTAACGCGCGCGCTACATTACGCGCTTCACAAAACCAGACTCGCGTAAACGGGCATACATCGGCGTATTCACTCGAAACGGTAGTGACATCTTGGCAGTGTCAACATGGATTCTGACGGCTCAGTGCGTCAACGCTCGTACGAGTTGCGCGTGTGCCAAAAGGTGCGCCTATACGCGCCTACATGCGCTTCCAAAAACGAGCTTATAGGCGCGTATAAAACGCTAATCTGAAACCGCCCTTACATCAGAGCGCTACCGCGCTTCGGAGGGCGTGTAAAGCTGTCGGTCCCGGTTCTTGTTTCAGGACAAGAATCGTTAGACCATGTCGGAGGCCTTCGGGCGGTCTGAAAACTCCGAGAAAAGAAAAGAAAAGCGGTACAACTAATAACAGCATCGATAGTTCTACAATCAGTCGTTGAAAGGACGTCACAAATCAAAGCTAAAGCTCCGCTACTAAGGTTTCTCGAACGACCATCGCCGTACCAGCCTTACGAGGTCACAATAAAATAATAGCTAATTCTAGGTTTTTAGGTCGCGTCCTTGCTTACTTTACGCCTTGAAGTAAAATCATTATCTTGAATACGTCTGTTCGTTGCTATTAGGAAAATGTTCGCCATGTATTCATGGTATAGATTTTTCGAAGGAAATTGGTTCGAAGTATTCATAGTTCGGGTAGGTAGTAAAAAAAATACTATTGTTTGTTTCATTGAATATGAACCGACACTGTCGATAATTGAAATTTAGAAGTTGGATTTGGGAATTTTACATCTACACTAATATTATAAAAAGGAAAAGTTTGTATTTTTGTTTGTTTGTAATGGATAAAAACTACTGAACCGATTTTAAAAATTCTTTCACCATTAGAAAGCTACATTATCTGCGAGTAACATAGGCTATATTTTATATTAGAAAAAATAGGGGTCCGTAAGATATTTGGGTTCTTCGGGTACGCAAAGTAGTTCCCTCAGGACGCGGGTGAAACCGCGGGAAACGGCTAGTAGATTATATTATGATAATATCATGATTCTTTTATAAATAATTATCATGAATGTTAGATGCAATAGGACGCAATGCTATAATGTTTCTTTATTTTTCTGTAACTATATCAAAGTGTTCAATATAATTAGACAGCTTACAAATGTTTTAGATTCTGAGTTGTGAAGCAGACCTTATTTCAATCACGACTACCTCACTCACCATTTCCTAATCAATAGCCAATATTATCGTCTAAACATATCACTGAATTAATCATTCATCCACCAACAATGAGTTTGTGGAGTTTGTTTATTTGGATGAGTTTGACTCGATGATAAGTAGCAATCGGATTTCAGTAGCGTTTTTCTATAAATTAAGTGATTCAATGGGTTATGCTATGGAAAGTGCTCAATCAGACTGCACTAGCGGGTGCGGGCGCGGGCGCGGGCGCGGGCGTTCGGGTCTTGGCGTCTGCATATTCACAGTGCCGAGCGAGCTTCGAGTGTCATTGCACATGTGTTTGGTCGTTCTCAAACTTTGAGCTGCTACGTATTTATTTAGAAGACATGGATGAAGATTTGTTTTTATTAATGGAAAATTCATACTTAAAATGGAAATTGCTATATATGAAGTTTGGCACACATGATTTAAATAAAGGAAGAGAAAGGTTTGGAGAATTTTACGTATTATACGCTGATTTACGGACGAAACAATTGTTTTATTTCTTCCCATAATTTGTTTATGGCTGCCCTATTTAAATGTTGCAGATGTTTACTTTGCCAAATAGCTGAAGAAGAATTTATATCTGCAGTACAACATCGCTGTACTGCAGATATAAATGACGCTTCGGCGGGTAAATCAAAATGGTTTAGAACCACACGCGTAGTCACCTAACAGACGCTATATCACTGTGAACGATACGGGCGGACTGAGCCATTAGAAACACCCGCGCCAGCCGCGCGCGCGCCCGCCACATGAAGACGCGCGGCTCGCGCGCGCACTGTGAACGCAAAGGGCGTCTGCATACATTTGAATTACACGCGCCCGCGCTAGCACCCGCGCCAGCCTCCACTCTGAAAGAGTACAAAGAGTGATGAAATATCAATTAAAATGTATTTTTAAGTTTGAATCTGTTTGATCGATGCTTAATCAAATCTTTATTAGGATCTTGACTTAGCCGGAAGTTGGTATTAAAGGAGATAATAAATAAGTCTAATTGTATTTTGTTTCAATTATTGGTGGGCACTGATTTTTTTATACTAATTATTATGTAACGGGTCTGAATCGTGTTAATTAAACGAAAAGAAAGATGAAATACCTTTCTATTTGTCCCGACGTTTCGGCATGGGTTACACCAGCCGTGGTCACGGGATGGCTGATGTCCGTCAGCGCTGCCTCTGAGAAGTGCGGGTTTCAGAACCTACCCTCAATTCACAATTATTGATATTTATAAGTTCGGAACTGCCGGTACTTCGACACACAACACTAATGGTATCTTCACACTGGCGCGTAATATCACCTCGTCGTTGTCTACATTTGCTGATGACAGGATTCCAAGATGTAGATAAACGGTAATCATCCTTCCGGTTGAAATTTGCGTGCTTTTTTATTTCAACCGCTTCCCGTGCTATTCTTGAAAAATAGTGACGGTCTGTGGAGAGAACCTGGGGCCGATGTAGCTCAATCCAGTGATTGGATCCTGACTCTAACAAATGCTCAGCTATGGCCGACTTGGTGGTTTGTCGGTTTTTGACGGCCGTGATGTGTTCCTTAACTCGTTCGGCGATGGTCCTTTTTGTTTGCCCGATGTAGGAACTACCACAGCTGCAATCCACCTTGTACACGCCTGGTGTTTGAAAAGGGATGACATCCCTTGGAGTACACAAGTGATTGGCCACTTTTTTGTAAAATCTTGCTGGACCCTGTATTCATTCATATGATGTCGTTTTTACTGACTGTTGAGGATTGGATTTAAATAGGACAACATTTTTTGTGATCCATAAACGGTGGTTTTGCAACTGAGTGCTAGCCGTGTCCGCTCATTGAACGTTTGTAAAATGTCTCGCGATACAGTACTTATTTCTGTTTCGGGTCTGGTTGTGTATATTTGTAAAGACTCTCGTGTCACAAGATTTAATCCTAGTGCGAGACCTGACTTAAAAAATATTTAATTTTTAGTTAATTTGTTTCAATCTTTCCGTAGTGAGAAGTGGCCCGTGCCCAGCAGTGGGACAGTATATTTACAGGGCTGATGATGATTTCATTGTAGCCGTGTGCAGTAGGCTTGTGTCCTAAAATGTAATTAGTGATTGATTCGTTCCTTTATTAGATGTTAAACTGAAATAACTCATTTTTTCTTCAAAAATCGATCAGCAACATTACTAATTACGACTTTTTAAAAACCTTTTTGAAATTGACACGAAAACGCTGTAAACCATCATGGTGGTTGAGTGTTATCACAAAGTGCAAAACAAAACAAACCGTGAATGAAGTCTGGTCTAGTGTACCCACTTTTATTTTGTTATATTCGATTTGACAGGTACAAAGTTTGACGTTTTACTTAGTTGTATTTACTACCAAAACGTCAACAACATGAATAGCAGACGCACTGTTAGAAGTAATGCTCTCTGATTGGTGTTCACTGTCACAAGAATAAATACATTATTTTTAGTTTTAGAATCCTAAAAATAACATTTATCTTACCTTTTTATAATAAATAATAAACTTTATTGACATCTTAAAATCATAATGAATCTATAGATACTACAATCAAACCGATTGATTCTCAGTGGACACAAGCCTGTTGTCATAAAAAATAAAATATTTTATTTTTATCTATAATTTGGCCGTGACTATGGTCAGGTGCTGTGCGAAGGCCACCCAGAGGAGCTAGCGACGTACCTGCGCTACGTGCGGCGGCTGGACTTCTTCGAGACGCCCGACTACGACCAGCTGCGGCGCATGTTCCGCGACCTGTTCGAGCGCCGCGGATACGTCGACGACGGCGAGTTCGACTGGACCGGCAAGACCATGGTAACCAATTCTGTCACATAGACAACATGTTACACACTATATTTATAATCGAACATTGAAATGAAACTTATACTATCACGTTTTGCTGACTGGTTTTATCGTCAAGCAGTGCCGTGACTAGCTTTTTGTACACCTGGTGCGGGATTCGATGACAGCGCCATGAAAAATTCGTATATGGGCCGGACCACTTTTGAGTCACTTCAATACTCTGCACCCCGATCTTGTAATGGCACTGTCAAGTACCTTCTCAAAGTTTAGTTAAAAATTCTATAGTTTCATTTCAATTGTCCACTGAATGAGAGCTACCTTAGTTTCTTCTTGGACGATGTGTAAAGATTTTTTCTGTTCTCCACGACAATCCAATTGTAGTAATAATTTTCATACTAACAATTTACCTTTTGAATTTTGTGAACAAGAAAAACACCTTTACGCAGACATCAATGAAGCTATTTTTGTAGTTTTGCAAACGCATCTTTGATCGAAATTTATCGGTGATCAATCGCGGTGATATAATCGTTAATTGCAATAAATTCGCCTTGCAATTAGATCACAAACGTTTCAAAAATAGCTTCATTAGACGGTTAAATTGCGTTTGTATAGCATGACATCGACACGAATCTCTTGGTCGCTCGTTCACTTGTCGATAATGTATGATATGATAATGACCTACGTAATCACGTGTATAAGTAATCCCGTGTGAAGTTTACCGTGTCGGCGATAAGTGAACGTGTCCCTACTTAGGTACATACACGCGATACCGTGTTCAACCAACGACATTGACATTATCTATAGATAGTTCGACTACTTAGTCAGCCACTGTTATCTATACCAACAGTATTTCAGATTGACTAATGCGAAATATTATAAAAGCTAAATAAAATATTTTGTATTCGTCACCCCTCAATTATGGATTAAATGAAACCTGTATGAAATGATACACACATTTTCTTTACGTTGCTGTCTGGGTGTTAATTATACTACAAGAAATAATCCCCTAATCGCTTTAAATTAATTAAATTATGATTCTTACTGATGAACAAATAGTTCCAGTTAAGGATCTATTTTAAATGGTTTGGGAACGCAGGCTTCAACTCCGAATGACGAAGATATGTGACATCGGACGGCCTTTACTTTAAAGGGGAAACAGGTAATTAAGGAATTGTTTGTGGAACCATAATCAACATCCACATGGTTCGGCAGAACTCATTTCGACTTGCCATCAGTCATTCAAAGTCATACAGAGCATAGGCTTCAATCACTTTTTCCAAAATGACACATTTTGCGCTGCTTACATTCACAAATCGCGCCGATAAAATGTCATGTTTTTATAGTTTCTTTAGAACAGTATCATGTAAAGATTTGGGGTGCAATTCATAGACTGTACAAACATGTACTTTATGTATATTCGACTTAATTTGTTTAATATGTCGAAGGTAGAGATAGTATAGTCAAAATTATTTATTGTAGCAAAATATTCACTTAAAGACAATCTATCCTTATGGTATGATCGTCTTTAGCAAGTAAATAGTATTCTGTTTCACTTTAAGTATAGATTCTTATCCTACGACAAATTTTAGCATCTTAGTTAAATATGAGAAATATAAAAATACATGACTTATCAATATGTTTGACTTGAAAGATTTTTGTAAAAAAATGCAGTCGATGTCGTAAAGAATAACTGTATCGCGTGTACGACCAATATATTTTTTATAACCTGAATATGTATCACTCACACTTTTTCAAAGCACAAAATAGTCGAATAAATGTTAAAACAAAATTTATACCCAACTTGTAATAAGACTTGTTCAATATTTCAAGACTGACTTTACTTATAGCTAGAACTGTAAATATAAATGAAAAGTTTCTAAGTAGCATATAAATTAATTATCATTTAATATATTTATTTTCTAATAAAGATAAAATTATATAGCTATGTAGAAACAGTTCACGTATTTGTCCACTATACATACATCTTGCCTTCTGATTGGCTTACTGCTATGCTTGCCTGTACTTGTTTTATTTGATACTGTTATGTTTTTCATCATTCTTCTAAACGACTTAGATAAAGTGCTGATAGTCATATCACATCTAAGGAATAACATTGTTAAACATAATGCGATTTTCAGTATAGCAATAGTAGCAATTCTGGTCCTATATTTTGAATATTTTAGAGTGTAAAAACCATCGATATATAATACTACTTGGACAAGATGACGTGTCACGTACAAAATCTTAGCTAAAATCTGTCCGCGACATTTGATTCCTACCAAACAGAGACAAATGTTTTAAAACATTTTTAAGTTCAACCAAATTACTACCATGAGACAGAGTAATAAAGTCACAAATCATAAAAATGTTATCTAATACTTACGACCAGTCGTGACAAAAACCTCATTTTCGTTTATTTTCTTATTTTTTCGAATTTCAAATTCGAATTTTCCTACATGGTATGGACTATGACATGTATGGACTCGCGCAGAACACTAAAATAATTTAAAATATGAATGAACTTAAAATTTTACTGGTTCTTTACTTTTAAGTTTCGGCCATCTATGTTTCTTAGTAAACATTACTTATAATTTAACTATCTGGTCCCCGCGGCATCGTTATATAATAGCAGTTATAGATTAGCCTTACTTTTTGTGTATAATGTTTATTTACTTTTAATGCACTATACACAAAAATGTAAGTACGCCTGTTTTCAAATGTATTAATTGTCGACGGCTCACCAAGCTAGATATCGCAGGATGTGACTAATAAAAATATACCTATATTCCATATCTTTATAATCCTCTTCAATCTTCATGGTACAATGACAGTTCTATTTATTTATTTAGGTTCACCAACAGACATTTAACATTTAATAAGCACATTGGGCCTATTACACTTGCGTAGGTTCTGAACGCACACCTTTAATAGGTAAACACAACACACATTATAGTAACTTAATTACATAAACATAATTATTTTTAACAAAAACTTAACCACCTTCAAATTGGACAGAATTAAAATGATACCAAACGGAAAGCACTAAGCTTTCAAATTAAAATAATAATAATGATAATCCGTACAACCAGTAACAAACCCAAAAAAGTACTGTCGAAAATATTTGTGTGCTTGAACATGAATGCTTGTCTTGGTCTGGGTGTATCTATGCATAATATGCAGGTATTAAAAAAAAGATGTAGCTATATATTATGTCTATCCAATGTCTAGTATTCACAGTACCAGCTTATGCTTAGTTTGGGACTAGATGGTGTCGTAAGTGGTTTAAAAAACAACAAATAATTCAAATAGCCTTAACCAATTTTAAACAACCAATTTTGATGTTCTGGTAACAAATTATTAAAAAAATATTACAAAAAAATCGACTCCATGCATCTATTGTTCTGGTTTGTGTATGTGTTATCACTGTTATCTGTGGTTTGTCAAGTTATTTTGATGTGCGTCAAAAATTTTTTTATGGCGGATTAAATAATTAATTTCGTTCAAAATATGATATAATTTGTTAATTCTAAGCTTAAAATATAACTTATTTTTTATTTATTTACCGAAAGTAAGATACTCCATCCGTTAAATTGCATTTTCGGGCATTTTTTTTGCATTTTTTATCAGGCATTGCGGCATTGTGAAACGTATTGACGTTGGCTGTGTTTCAAACCAACTAAAAACAATATACGATCGCGCTGTCAAGCGAGCCGTTATTTGCCGAGACGGTTTTTTGGCGCGGACACGATATCTGGTAGTATTATATATCGATGGTAAAAACAGTAAATACAAATACAAAAAGGTTTCCTTCCCCTGTTTTGGTAACTTTGTTATTCGATTTGTGTGACAATATTGACGTCAAATCATGAAGTTATTTCGCTGATGTTTAATTAATATCTCGTTTACAAAACCATGTAACAGTACATGGTTTTGTAAATATATACTATCATCGGAGAAATGCATATCAGAATATGTCGGTTACGTCAATAAATAACCGATAACCTAGTACACATGATTTATTTTTATTTTCATTTTATTATTGCCTCTCTGTGTCTATAAAGAGCTTCTTTGAAATATGGTTATTTCGTATCCGAAGATCATTAATATTATGATCAGGAAATTAATGAATTTCAAGCACACTTCTGCACAATAAATTTGCTACATTCTTATAAATGATATAAGTTTATTTTTGGAGGTGATATCTTTATATCTTTCTAATACTAACTACGTCATTAAGAGCGTTGTATGTCATGTCAATATATAAAATTGTTTATGTAGTATTGAATGAACGTAATGCGTGAATTACTGTCGTCAGGCAAGATGCAGTATCGTGTAGAGAACCACGACAGAAAACATGGATCCCGACGAATAGTCTTATAAATAAATAGACGTGTCTAGACGAAATTACGCACAAAAGGAAGCTATTATTCATAACGTCGCGTTTTATAATTGCACTTTGTCCGATGCAACCTTTAGTTTCATTTTTTTAATTATCCTTCATTAAAAAGGGTCCCTAATCTTTGAATGTCTGATTTTTTTTCTTAACGCAATGTTACGTAGTACATTTTGTACATGCCACGATATTGTACTCTAGCCGATGATAGATATTACGGATACAAGTATCTACCTTACAATATCTATTGTCAAACACAGCACATTTGTAAAATATAGGTAGGTACATTAGGACAAATATTGCGACGTCAAGTAACATGTACTGCTATTCTTATATTTATAAGTTTTTATCACTGTCTCCACTATTAATAAAACACCACATTTTTGTCCAAAAAATATAATTTTCACAACTTTGGATATAATTTTTTTGTTTACAATATTTTTACTTTTCTCTCGTAGCATATTGGATAACGGTTTAATTAATGAATCTAAATATTTGTTTCACTTAGCTAATCCTTAGATAACATCGCTAATAGTAGAAATTGCATAATTTATTATATTTGTTTAATAAAATAAAATTGTGTACCTTAATCAACGTGTTTCTGTGTAGAAATTTGATATTGATTTTACGATTAAATGCTGAATTGAAGCATAAAAAGGCACTTCCATAAACTATGCAGTTATTTATAGTGAAGTCACGTTGTGCTTCTTGTGTTCCGGACTCTTACTTAAGTTCTTATTCGATAGTTTTACTCTATAACGAGTATAAACGTAAAAACGTTGCGGTCCACGTGTCAACATAGGGACCACAACGTTACAAACTCACCACTTCGATGCCATAAAATAACCGTAATTTTGCTCTAAGCGAGCCGTCGAGCTTGACTCGATCTAGTAAAGCTATATGTGAGTACGGAACTTAGGGAATACGTGTGGTTTATGGACGTTGCTTTACGTTGAGATGTTGCATGTCGCATGCTTGCTTATGTGTCAACGTCGCAGCCTGCGAACATTCACGTGATGCGAATCTTGCGCAACGCACCGCCCTCCAATGTGGTTAGGAATAAGTCGGACAAGGTTAGTGGACGACGGAATTATATTATTTAAGTAAATCTATCATAATAAATTTATTACAATTTCAGCGTGAAAAGCAAGCTTTGCGCTTTGGCATGGTTTTTATTTTATTTTATCATTACATTACTAACATAACATAAACTTTTCTTTCTGATGATTTTACTTGTAATTAGTAGTTAATTATGTATCAATATGGGAATTTATTGTATGTTGTATTAAATGTTGGCTTGTATGATTTCAGTCGACACCAGTGGGTTCGATCCAGACTGGACATGAGATCGTTGTCTCACCGAATCGCGACAGCCATCAGCCATTCCACAAGGTAACATTGCATATAAGAATTCGAATTCATTTCTATAATAACCTCTTATATACAAAAGCGAGGCTACTTTCTTATATTTGCTTTAACTTTATTTTGTGCCGTGTAATATCAAACGGATGTGTATTTTGTTTTTAAACTATATTTACACGTTAGGCGTATTTCGTATTATGATAACGTATTCTAGAATACTGCGACACCTTTGTAAGAAAATAGTGTGATTAATGCTGAACGCCAGCGGCCTCATAAAAGAAAGCCTAAAAATCCTGGCCGGAAAACCTGGCACTGGAAACTAAATCTGATGTTATCATCAGTCCTGTTCTAGTTGATAATGTGTCCCATTGCTGGGCACAGGTCTCTTCTCATTATGAGAAGGCTAAGCCCATTGTCCCCATACTGACCGAAGCTGGTTGGCAAACGTTTTGTACGGACTGTCGTTCTATGCACCAATAGCTTCTTTCAAGTCAAATCGATTGCCAATTATTATTGGCTTAAGGCATTTTAATACATCAATTTGCCATTAACTAGTTATATGTGTTGCCTAATTTATAAAGATGGCAAAGCAAGACTGTAAAGCTAAGTAAAAGCCTTTTTATAAACTCCGTTTGATATTACAGCTATCTAATTCTAATATTCAGTTATTTTCTTTTTCAAATATACTATAATTATATATTATATAAGTATTCTATGTAAAACAATTAAAATTGGTCCCGACATTTTTATGTTATATTGATATTTTATGTGTTTTATTCGCTGTCATGAATGGAATGGTGGGGTGTCGTGACTCGGGAACTCATAAAGCTTTTTTGTCGGTGCAGGATGATTTGTGTGATTATATGATTGGTTTGGTTGAGGACGATGAGGCGGCGCTTATATCCGGAGAGGTTTGGCCCGCTTTCACACATTGTTGTTGTTTTATTATTAGAACCTTTGCTGCCCCTGCCGCTCGCCACAAATCTCCAATTAAACCACTTTTCAGACAAAAATATACTGTGTTACCTACTGAAAAGTTTGGATTTACCTGTTTACGAATTACCCTGTGCTGTTCTGTTGTTTGATTTTTACATTATGCTTTTGGTTGGCCCGTTCGCAATTTATATTATTACCCAATGGAATATGTATTGATCAACCAGAAACTATGTGTAGAAGTAAAATAACTTTTCTTGTGACTCAAGCATTGCAGTTTAGCTTAGAGCTTCTAGGGATTTCATTGCTAGTTTCCTTCTAACAAACAACATGGTATTTTGTGTGGAGTTTCGAGAATGCTACCAAATTGAAATGGTTCTCTAATTGTATGACAACTGTAAGCGATACCTGTCCGTTTGTCCTTTATTCGGAGTCTACTACTTTCTATGGAATTGTCGAATTTGCATTTACTTTTCATTGCGTTTTTTCTATTGTCTCTAGCCAATAATGTGTAGAAATTACGTAGTGGATAGTAAAAGGAAATTCAGGGTTCTTTTTGTAGTAGTCCTTTCTATTAGAATCTCGTTCAATGTGTACAAAAATATTGTGCTTATAGCTGTTCGCTGTATATTTATCAATTTGGTGCAAGTGCTTGGGAGTGTCTAGATGCATCTGAGAGAATCCCATTTCCTCACTACAATTTGTCATAATCCTTCCCGTGTTATTTGTGGTGTTTAAGTTGTGCTAAAGGTGACTGACATTTGATTTAGGAATCAGTTTTTGGTTTTACTTTTTTATGACTTGGTTTTCTTACATAAGGCCTTTTGGTACAGGTCAACGATAATGAAACGTATTCATTTATGTATATAATATCTTCTTAGTTATATTGGCGTAAAATGTTAACGTTCATAATAGTTTAAAAAATATAGTACATTTTATTTACTTCATTCTACTTGTAAATGTCGATAAGATTGTGTGTTTTTTAATGTTGTGTGTCTTCAGATGGCAGCCTTGGCGAAGAGCAAGGAGTTTGGTACAGGCGGCACGGCGAACACGGGCGGCAACTGGCCGCACAGCGGGAAGGCAACGCCGCTCAACACCGGCCATCTCACACCCGCCGACAGACACGGCTCTGTACAGGTACGAGCATGCTCCCTGGGGTTACACCCGCGATATTTTCTGTATTATCAGTATTATTACAGCGTCACTCATCAGTTTAGTAAACCTTTTGAACACCGTATGTATAGATTATATGAAAAACCAAAATATAGCGAACTCAAAGTGTGCTGGGTTCATTTTGTTTGTCTATACATGTCTATGACTTTATGGTTAAGGCAGTCAAAAGTTTAAGAAAATTCGAATATTGCGCAATTTTTATTAAGTTTTCGAGTTTCGCTGTGGAACCCTATTTTTTCGATGCTATAAAAAGTAGCCTGTGTAGTCCTACAAACTTCTATATTTTATGATAAAATTCGCAAAAAAAATCGGGTTGACCATTCCAAGCCAATCATATTAAATCTCATTCGATTTTGATGGCGATAAAAAAATTGCTGTCTCCGGTAAAAAAAATGTAAGGCGTTTATAATTTCTCTACAGTTAGGTTATACTATTTTAAGTGCCCCATATTTACAAAAATAAAATGCTTGATTTTATATGATAAAGAAATATCACTTATTATACACCACAATTTTTTAATTAGTACAAAAATATTTACGGGGCACTAAGTATCTTTAACTGATCATATTTGTGTAGGTAAAACATAAAAACACTAAGTCCCAAAACTGTCTTAAAACTGTCCACAAAAATACGTAATAATTGGTAAATGCGTAACTTACACTATGACCGACCCGCTTACTATGCGAGTAGTAATAGTAGTAAACTGCTCCATTGATAAATTCCCCACTGTCCCTCTGCGCCCGCGCCGCGCACCAATGCGGCAAACAGTGCTAAATTGCTAGCGGAAGTGAGCGCATCCATTTTTTTGCCGCAAATTGTTTGCTTACGTTTGCCTGACGCGATGGCTTATCAGTTCACATCATGGGAGTATGTAGCAATGCTTCGTGCGTACTTCAATGCTTCGTGCGTACTTTTTGAGTGGAGGAATCGCGAGTGCAGCTGTGTACCCATGGACTTTTTTTTGTGAGTGTACAAAAGTGAGCCGGTTAGGGTCGAACAATTAAAACAGCGCATATTGGACGCTTTTGACGAAGTGAAAAGACAGAAGCGTACTTCTCTCGTTAAAAAACAATTTAATAAAACATGCCGGTCTGTGTATTGACAATGGTGGTGGACATTTCGAAGGACAATGGAAATACTTGCAAGTTTAGTAAATAAGACCTACTTAAGTAAATAATAATTTGATGCGGGCGGCTCAAAATCGGTCTGTGTGGAAAACCTTGAGGGAGGCCTATGTCCAGCAGTGGACATCTCTAGGCTGACATGATGATGATGAAAATAACAGATGGTTTTAACTTCATAAATACGCCAATTTTTTTTTATTACAGAATACCTTCTTTTATTTTGATAGTTGTTTGCTTTCTAATTACATACCTCCGTATTTAATTAGTAAAAAGGTAAATTTTGCCGGTCCTAAGTCAAGTCAAGTCAAAATCCTTTATTCATTTGGGTCACAATATGACGCTTATGAACGTCAAAATAATTAATTTATAAAATAATTACTTAAATACTCTACATTTACATTTGCTGCCACGTTCGCAAAGCAAGGGCGTAGAACCATGAGAAAGAACGGGCCATAAAACTCACGGTCACTCTTTTTCATCGCCAGGTTTTGCATAATACACATAATTTACATTTTGTGAGGTGCTGCAACTGTTACACCTTATTATTTTATATCACTTGTATATATTTACTGTACATAATAATACTCAAGCATAATACTTTTGATGTTCATTTGGTTAGCCTCCTCAGAATAGACATGGTGAAACAGGAGCATCCACTTACATTATATATAAGCCCGGATGAAGTATGAAGGAGAGGGTACAATTTAGAAAATTAAAAAGTGACTACCTACACTCATTATTTTGTTTCATTTTATTGTCTAAGGCTACCTACATTATGAGTGCGACGGAAAGAATGCGTATGAGTAGGACGGAAAGTAAGTACTATCAATGAAGTAGTGAATGGATTGTAAAATATGTCTATGATTTAGGTGAGATTTTCTACAAAAAACAAATGATTATAACTTTGCTATTTATAGATATTTTGAAATTCTTACGTCACATATATGATAATAATGTCTTCGCTAATATGTCCTTAAAGTTTTTGTACTAATAAAAAAATTGTGGTGTATAGAAGTAGATGTCCATTATTTTTAGTGTTCACCCAAGTCAATAATGAGATGTTTTAAATTGGAGCAATCATAGACTGGAGTATTATTGCTAAATGAGAATATTGCACAAAATGGTTATGGTAATTATGTGTCCAGAATGCTTAGTAATAAATATTGATACATATTACACATATTTTCTTTGTATAAAAAAATTCGACCATCTCCATTCTGTTACTACTTTGATAATTGGACTTTTACACCCATTTATGCATGTTATTACGTTTATTTACAGTTGTATATTATTTCTCGCTGTTATTTTGTTTGTACATGTGAATTGTGAATGTATATTGGTGTATTTATTTTTTAGCTGTTGAAGAATAAACATTTTCGGTATGTGAAATTTCCCGGATCGGTATCCACGGTCAGTTTTGATTATATTTGCGGCAATCCTTGTGTGACTGTCTGCATGACGCTTAAGATCTGATAACAGTTGGCCTGGCTATTGGGTTTAATACTTATTTACGCAAAAATTGTTGTTGAGGCCATTACTTTGGACTGCAAAGCACTGATGAAATTATTGTACTAAAATTTCTAATCGTTGATATGCAGGATCTGTGCGTATTTCTCATTAACATTTTGTGCGTCAAACTAAATAGTTTGACGCACAAAACTGTTAATGAGAAATACAAGTACGCACAGATCAGCTCTGTAATAATTGTGACGCACGCATAAATTTATGCGTGCGTCAAAATTATTGCAGAGCTGCAAAATATAATAATATTTTCCTGCATAATAATTTTGTGTTTACTTTGGTTTCTAAAAACAAAATTAACCGTTCTATCATTTTAAAACATTGTGTGTGCCAAAATATTGAACAGAGTTTTGTCAGTTATGATTGTTATGAATTTACTGAGAAAAACTTTGTGATACGACAAAAGACTACATACTGTTTTACGTGTGTATTATCAATGTATATTAAACTTATAAGAAAATATTCAATCCTCATACCAGTCTAACTGTTACTAAGGCTTCGATCAGAGCACTGCCAATATTCATTCATAAAGTACTGTACACTTAGCTTATTTCCTGTTTCACCACTGCCGGATAAGATTCGGTTTAACTAATTGGTAGATAACTTACCTATACCAATTTATGGTTTTGAATTTATCTGAAAGATAAGGTCTATCCAGTGGTGGTGAAACTGGAACTTATTGTTTTACTATTATTTGTTCGCCTGATGTGACATTGCACGCATTTAGTCGCAAACGGTTTTGTGTAGCTCCCGTTTTTCACGTTCAGTTCTATCGCTATGTGATTTATTTTTGGCTTCGAGTGTATAGCCTTTTTACATATTCATGGTTTTGACAAGCCAATGACTTACAGACATTATGTGTTTAAACTTGCAAATCAGAGCAAGCTGACGTTTGAGTCATTGTCATGAAACTGATAACAAAGCACTCAGATCTACATAGAGTCACAGACCTTAAAGATTTCGTGTGCCGATTCCAAGTGGGGCCTGCCCCTTAGTTTAGTTCGTAGTGGGCGACGCTGGCATCGTTTCTCCGACTCCCTTGCTCTTGTAGTTAAGGTACACTGGGGGAACGTCCGTCTCTCTTGCTGGGACACTGGGGGAATGACTGCCACGCCGCCAAGCAGCAATTTAGGTTGCAAAAACTTTGTCTTCAGAGCGCTCATAAAAATGTGCTTCTATGTATAAATCTGAGTTCTTTGCTGATAGCCAGGATGTGTAAAATGGCAGATGCTGTAAAACGGATTGTTTTTAATTATTAATATGTAATGTGGTCGTGGGATTGTTCATATCCTTGACTTGGACAAGCAAGATTGCCGAGTGTAAACTGCAAAATTAATAATTGTGTGTTATTAACTACTATTCAAAATATTGACTAATTTATGTGCTTAAGTATGCGTTAATGTTAATTTTGTTGAACGCTATATTGAACCTAATTATGGTGTTATACAAGTTGAAAGAATTATACCTACATACTTATATTAAAAACTAAATTCATTAAATCGAAAATTATCGTTATGCGTCGGTAGGTTGACTTGTAACCGACTGAATAAACTAATAAATAAGTTAATAATCTTAGTATAGAGCCATGGCCATCTAGGTCGGGAGCTGAGCAACGCTTGCACAGCTCACCATTTGGAAGAGTGAAAGTGGCAGCGTATGGCATTTACATAGCGCTATCGTGTTTCGAAAAATTGTCACTCCCAGTTCTTGTCTCGGTATTAGTATCGCCAGACAATGTCGCTGGCCTAAAAATCGTGACCAGAGCTGGCCTAACACTTACACGAAGAAGAAATTAAAGTGGTTGCGACATACGGACGGTCAGACAGACATGGCTATAAGAAGAATCTATAAGTGTTATAATCTATTTTTCCATTAGCTACGGAACCCTACCGGTGCGTTCACGACCAGTAGCGGGAGGCAGTGACACCGATTACGATATACATGGCGCGCGTTACTCCGCCGCGGCCGATGTCGCGTCAGAATAAACGTACGGACACAAGAACTCGAAACAACAATAAATGTATAACACAATGGCGTTTGTTCCGCAGGTGGTTAGTTCAACGAACGGCGAGTTAGGCGCGGACGACCCGACGGCCGGGCACAGCAACACGCCGATCACGCAGCCGCACCACGAGGTGGACGTCGTCGACGACACCAAGTCAGTGTTCCAACTGTATGCATACCCTTTTGTTTATTATTTTTTATACTTTTAGTTATTTCATACTCATTACTCATCGGTTGCTGGCCATTGTCACAATCATGCGTTCATTTCGTCTGTCATTTACTCATTATATTGGTCACCCATTGCTCATCTACCATTTTTTGTCATTACTTGCATATCATCATTAGGCCGCTTGTACACACTAAGAAAATCTATCTTCAGATAACACGATAAGAATAATTTCGGATTTTCGGAGGCACGAACATTTATCAACGGTGTCTAGCTCAAACAAAATATTTTTCTTATTCAGCGCCCATGTATCGTGTGTAGAGACGACACGAATTCTTGCGTATGCCCAGCGAACTTTCTTAGCGTGTACAAGCTCTCTTAGTTACAATTTATTGTCTATTAATTCATCATCCTCCTAGCGTTATCCCAGTTGCAACCTGGAGTCCGTTTACTAGTCTAACCGGATTTGACTGAATATTAGCTTGCCCGCAGAACGGCTGTCTCTCTGACCTCCGCGACCCAAAGGGTTAGCAATATTCCATTTTTCTGACTAGTGTCAGTTTATTCAGAGGTACTGACTCCAGAGGGCGACTGTCAAAGATCTTCATGACAGCCGGGATCCGACGACGTCCTCTCCGAGACCCGGGCAACAGATGATAACAGGCACTATTGCCCATTATTACATTATTGCTCATACATTGTAAAAAAATGCAGTGAATCACTGCAATCATAATCGACATGAACAGAAAAACTTTTTTATTGGTATCAAAGTCAGACGAAGCAATGGCACTTCGTATGATAACCAGTATCGATGGCAAGTAGAAATGACTGTGTTATCTTAGTATCT
This sequence comes from Euclidia mi, assembly GCA_944739405.2. Taxonomy (NCBI): domain Eukaryota; kingdom Metazoa; phylum Arthropoda; class Insecta; order Lepidoptera; family Erebidae; genus Euclidia; species Euclidia mi. The sequence continues at coordinate 60,289,643 of OX123181.2, read as the reverse complement.
AATAAGACAATTACAACTCTGCCTTACTGCCTTTTGTTATTCAGCAAAAGAGTTCTCCCCCTTTTTCGCCAGGAGCACTTTACTACAGTGAGAATTGCGTATAACGCCTGACCGACCTAACGACCTTACCAACAGAATTATTTTCTTTATGAATATTAGAATATAAATACTAAAAATGTAACTAATGAATCGTTTAATTTTTCAGCGTTCATTCACCGCACATCATGGATCATTACTGCATCTCACAGTTTACTTTGCTGTTATTTTTTTTTGATCATACACAACATTTTATTTGTGTTATAGCCTTTTACAATACCTTTACAATTGTACCTAACGAACTTGTACCCTGACAGACTCTGTAAAATCGTCATACAGGCAATCTGTGTATTCCAGATGCTGTTGTTTCTTCAAACGCAAAAAGAAGAAGTGCGCGGCGCGCGCGGGCAAGTGACGCGAGTGTGTCACGTGACCCCCCCGCCCCACGCCGCCGCCGCACGCCGCACGACCCCATGCCCCCACACCTCGTGACCCCCGCGCACCCCGTGACCCCCGCGCTCCCCGTGATCCTCTCGTACACCCCGACCCCAGCCCCGCGTACACGCGCCAACACATACTCTATTATGTCCAGTTGCTCCGAACTTTGTTATAAGATACTAGTACACCTTATTTACAAATGTGTAAGCGAAAAAGCGTTTATTTCTCACGGATTGCCATTCAAATTTTAAAGTACACTTATTTTATAAACCAATGCACCAATATAAATGAAACTTGGTACGTATCAATAACGTGCTAGATTTTAGGTAATGTGTTGAGAATATTTTGAAAATATTTATATACAAGAATGATATGGCTCTTTTCATTCTTAATTCGTTTTATAAGTCTTACTTGCACATATTCTCAATAACATTCCCTAAGCTCAGTATTTTATTTATAGGTATCAAGATTCATCTAAATTTGTTTATTGTTTTTTTAGTAGACTTTGAAATTTGTATGGAATATCGTGAGGAATATACGCCTTTTCAAGTCATAGTTACCTCGAGCACACCAGCAGATGTCGACTCGATCGCGTTTGATTCTAGAGGCCTATTTGTATAGTGAGGGTGCTGACGTATGCTTCGGAGAGACGGGGTATTCAGGTTGACACGATTCTACTAAGACAAGGAAATATTACAAAGTATGTATATACATTGTATTGACCGATTTTCGCTTTAAATTTTATTTCTTTGGTTGGTATTGCGGACAGTGGTGCACCCATTCTAAAGATTTATTTTTAAAAATAACATCCCGGATTATGTTTAAAGGTTTGCGATTAATACTCTATTTACTTTCGCGTCTGGTGTTTTTAAAATTCTTATTTAAATATTAAGCTTCTAAGATGTTTATAATGATTTATCGAAAAATAAATTAAAGTAATCTGAAAAGCCAGTAAAGGTTCTTGTTTTCAAATACACATTGAAAATATTTGTGTTGTGTGAGTCTAGTCTTTAAATTATTATTATAAAATATTGATTCATACTTGAAATTAAAGGTTACTTATATCTTTTTCCAGAACTTAATTGCTTTAAGTATTGATTAAAATTTCATAACATAGACGAATAAATTTAGTCTATGTCCACAAAATTTGTCGATGCTAGACAAATTTTTTGGTCATGGGTATTAAATGTTCTGTTTTGCTTATCTCAAACACTACTTGAAAACCTACTTTGTATTTAAATTGAACGCAAAATATTACGTTGAGAGTACCATATATTTACCGGCTAGGTATAAATCGACTGTCTTTGGGTATCAAACGAATAGGTAGTTAATATTTAGTAAAAGTGTAGCGTTCGCACCTTCACTTATCGACAACAATATACGGATCAAAAACAAGTCTTATAAATAATCTGTTAGTGTGTTTGAGATGCTTATTATGGAAAATCATGTCCACATTTTCACTTTATCGCTATTGACCAGAGCTACGCGTGATTTAGATATAAACCTATAAAGGCTAAAAAATCAATTGCCACCGCGGTATACGACAACTGCACTGAAAAGTCCAAAATATTGAAATGTTTACTTGGCTTAACTCTCAAAGTACTTAAAGTAACATATGCTTAGAATTAAGTATACTATAAGCAGTCTTGTTGTTCACAGAAAGAGGATTTAATGTCAGGCCATATCTCTATTAAAATTGTGTAATATACTATCTTTCTTCTATAAGAGTAAATGCAAAATGGTGGCCTGAATACATGAAGATAAGTTTACTTGGCACTGGATTCTCACGTATTTGCTCATTTTATGTGGTTGGTATTTGGACGTGGTTTTCGTATTATTGTTTCAGTGCATTTAGACTCGTTTTCAAGGATTGACTTGCTGATACAAAGAGATTGATAAATAAGGACTGCATTCGGTTTTGACGTATATTGTGAATACTTATCAAGTTTTCATAGCACTTTTGTAAGAAGTATTAGCAAGTCCATTCGTGGAATCGTTATAAAGCGCTGTGACTACTTAGAGAGTCTTTTAGTAAAAGGTGGGATATATGTCCTTAGTTGTAAAGTCTAGTTCAAATCTTCGATTGTTCAATATTAAAGTCTTTACCGCTTTATCTCGACGGTTTATTAACAATGGACATATTTTTATTGAAAATTACACTTATATTGTGTAGGTTCCTCGTTGTTATTGTAAAGTTAATAAACTTGTCAGATAAACTTTCATCACGGAGCGACTGGGTCTAAATGTATAAAAAATATTAACTAAAAAGCAAATATTATTGCCGATTTAACAAATGTATGCTACCCTCCCTGAATTACCACAATTTTATTTAATATTAATTTAGATTTTGTAATATTGAGTATCCATATTGCTTACTGATTACACGAAGCTACTGTAAGTCTTAGTTTCATTTTGACCTTCGCGTTACAAAGGTGCATACTAGTGTCCGAGTGGTTGGCATACACATATTATATATATCAGAATATACTATACAAAGCGTTATTCATGTATGTACCAGTTATGAAAACTTTTATTGCGTTAATTGTTAATATTTAGATCACGTGGATGAATATTCCGTAATATACGCGTTCTGTTCCGGGTTATGTTCACGTTGCCTGTTGTCGCTGCTATCGACACTCACTCACAGATAGCAGTGAGCAACAGAGATGCGGCCATGGCGCACTCAGTAGCGGCACGGTCATGTTATCTATACAGAATAGTCACTTCATACAGGGAACACGAGTCGTGCCTACGTGGCTCGCGTTCGGTACCAATAGATAACATTTTCGTGTTAGCAACGAACACTTGCATTATTTGGTCGGGCACGTGCACGCTATAGTGTAGTCCGAGAGCGAACTAAAGTCCCGAGCGCATTCGATTAGGGGCCCAATTCTGCTAAATTAACCTTTCAAGTACCGCGCCCTCTAAAACGTCAATTTGGCTATACGACCGCGCCGTACGACATCATCGCGCGCGCGGTAATGTTATCGCTCTGAGAGGTCTTTGTTTATGTTTTCAAGAGTTCGAGTTATAATTTCTTAAAACCCACTTATATAGCCAATATTAAAAAAATATAATAATAACATTTGAGTGTATATTTAGTTTTGTATAGCTCTCTGTTTTGAACGGATCTTAGAATACCGGTTCTATCGACAATTGTAGCGTATTATAATCAAAAATAAAATATTTTTTTGTTTATTTTTGTATTTTTATATTCTGTATAATATGGGTTTTCCAATTAAAACTAAAAATATGCATGTATCCATTATAATAATTCCCCCTTTTCAATAGCAAACATTTGCTAAAATTCACAGTTTCGCGTGCATTGAAATTAAATGTCCTTTTACTTTTTAATTTGACATCAAATTGGATCAGAAGAAGGTTTCATAGCTGTCTATGATTCGTAAAAATGAAATGCCATTTGAAATAATTGATAAAATGTACTAGGCCAGTGTAAAAAACGCCATAGATTGAAGGACGGAATCTGGACATGAATTCATGTCGTCGGTAAACAAGGGGACTTTTTTGTAGGACATGAATTCATGTCCTCGGTCGTCGAAAGGTTAATATAGTCTCGATATCATGTCAGTGTCATACTTACGTCACAAAAAGCGTATTCTTCTAAATTATCTGATATTTGAATGAAATTGTAACAAGATCGTATGTGTCAAAGACGAACTGTTTATTTTAAATTATACGATAATGACATTAGATTATCAGAATAGCGCTTTTAAATCCATTCAAAATATAATATCAATGTCATATAAAAATAGCAGAATTGGCCCCCAGGTTGTTAACTGATGTCAATTCAATATGTATGGCTATTGGCTACCAAGCATACCTCTCGTCCTTATCACCGTTCTAACACTTTTTATTTTAATATTAGGGTCTCTCGTGTTCTTAAAATTATGGGCGTTTAATAATAGCAATAAAAGTGAATAATTTCTAAGCCATGTGCGGTTGGCAGAATTCTTATGTTTTGTGTTCCCGTCCTTAGTGAATTATGTTTAATTTTCACCAAAAATTGTAAATTCTATGTTGTTGCGAGACGTGAGATTTACTTTATCATCGACATCACTTGCATACGTTCACGGCCACTCATCTATGATGTCCATTCCAGCACATAGTTCGAACAAATCCATAGATTTGTACATTAGGATTTCGGTCATAATTCATCGACACTGTAGTGTAACTAAATACTTACTGGGTAGACGTATGTCGCTTTGTTTCCGTTCTATATGAAGCAGTGAATTATTTTTGTATGTCTTTTAAGTTCATTACAGTTATATTTGACATGTGAGTAATGAATGAACAGCCAATATTTGTGACTTTATAGTAAGTTTGTGTGTTGATGGATTTTGTCTTTCGTCCGCTGTAGGTTGAATGTTGCACTCGCCGTGTGACGGTTCATGTTTCAATACAGGTTGTGATATTTGACTGGACGCCGATGTGTGTACTACTTCAGACGATAGTCTACACTGCAACGCAGATATTTAGTTGTCATACGAGCTATAAACGACTTACTTAAACATTAATATTCCCTGCACGCCACGCATACGTGTGTGTGTGTTCATAAGTTGGTGTTGTCCGAGCGGCAACCATTCAACCTATGGCTTGTATGAATACTTTAGATAATAACTTTATTTAGTCATTGTTTACCTAAGTTCGATTTGTATGAAAACGAATATAATAATATTTACAATTGGCTCCGTTCCTATAGTGACGCCACATAATTTCCTATCTTTATTTATATCTATTATTATAGTTTTTTAAGAGATAACCAGACATTTATTAAATAAGAGATACAATGTAAGTAATGAGTTTTTTTTTTCATGCTTTTGTGAGGAACATGACCATACTGACGATTGGTTAATTCGATAAATGTTATTATTAAGTGTGCAATAAATTGTATAGAAAAATCAATACAATAGTGTTAAAACGTAATTTGTTTCAATCGGTGTACCCCGTCGAGTCCCGAGTGAAGTGGCTTCTATATTCCTACAAGACTGAATGAAACATTTCACCTTGGGTACAAAACACGTGGCTCTGGGCTCATGTCAATTTGTATTATTGCGTTCAGTTCGGTTGGTTAGTGTTGCGACGGAGCTGAGAGTGTTAGTAGACGCCGCTGCGCCGAGCTCCGACAAACGACTCGATGTGGCCACACGACTAGGGCGGTCGCTAACATAGTGTATAAATTGTACAGCTTTAAAAACATTTGTATATTTTTGCTTGGACTGGAAGCGGAAAGGTTTCGACAAGCGTGATTTGCGTAGGAGTAAGATATTGTAGATGTCACTGTAATCAGGGCGAGCGCGCCGACCGCATACCGAATTGTTTTCCACTTAATCGTACGCTCCAGACTTACTGTAGGTATATACTGTACAGTCGCCGGTCGCGCTGGTCACACTGACACGTAAGGTATTTTGAATTAGTCACAGATATGTAGTCATCACAAAATTGTATCCGATGCATTAGAAGTTATTCATTTGGCTAAGAATGTTTGAAGTGTTTTGTAACATAAAAAAATAAACATCTTGTTGTGTCGTTTTCATATTTTTTAGAAAAGTATAGATAATGCGAATATTGTCGATATGTAAAAGGAAATTTTTAAATCAATTCTTTAATAATGGTTTTTGATAAATTATTGTAAACAAATTGAAGTATTCTTCTCGTTAAATGGATCGTTAAAACTTATTGTACAACCATTGCAGTATAATCGAATGTAATAAAAACGTCGTAAGTCTTTAAACATGATTAATACCATAATTGTTACTTTCTATTTGCTAGATAGAATAATCAAATTAGATTGGGTATTAAATATTAAAGAGAAGTTGTGTGATTTGCAGACGTGAACGGCCGCACCGGCACCGGGTGCGTGCGTGTGTGTGTGTGTGTGTGTGCGTGTATGTGTGTGCGTGTGTGCGTGACGTGTGCGTGTACGTGTACGTAGACGTGACGTGTGTGACGCGTGACTTAAGTTGTTGAGTGACGTGAGTGGCCCGGGCTCGGACGCCGCGGCCCGACGGACTAGCAGAGCGAGTGGAAGCTTCATGTCGTCGTATGTTGCAAGGGAGCATTGTAAATTATCATTTTAAGTTAGGTCGTGAAGTGTTACAGTCGCTGAACGCTAGATAATTCACAGCTACTGTCGATTCGTGACTAACGTGTATTCGAACGTAATAAATAACTTATACATTATGAAGCACTTTTTATTTTATTGCATATTTCGAATTAAATTTCTGCTATGTAAAAACTAAAGTTAACATGATTATTTATTGTGAAGGCTGCACCAAATATGTAGTTATGGTGTGCGACGCCACCGCGCCGCCCTTCCTCTCTCGTGAAATATCACTCTGTAGTTAATTTAATTTTAAACATTTCGCTTACTAAGTAAGTCAAGTTCAGGCTTGTGAACACACGAGGAAGATATTTGAATTGTAGTTATTAACTTTTATGTATTATACATGCTTTTCCATCTGAATTGAATTTAATGTAAAAGTAAGTATTAAAAATTCATATTCATAGAGAACAGTTTTCAGTGTTTATTTTTCTGTAAGATGATAAATATGGGATATGTATTCAGTTATGTCACAAACCTTGTTCGAAATTACGAAAACATTTGTTAATTCATAATTAAATAAAGCTTATTATAAGATACTGGTTTTATTTATTTATTTTTTATATCTACTGCTTAATTGCGAATATACTGTGTGTCACCTCAAATTTCCCTTTACATAACGACTACGCTAAATCAGTTGTAACAAGGCACTTCATTGAAATAAGATACATGAAGCAAAGAAATTGAGTTCGCCTGAGTCTTTTACAGAGGAAAATGCTTTGTGTTGCGTAACGCATATAGGTATATGGCGCACGTACCTATTGGCAGAGCGCAGCAGAAAGCATTTTCCACTGCCAAATTATTATTGACATTTTCCTCATAATCACTGCATAGTATAAAACAAAGTCTGTATTCTGTCTGCCTGGCCCTATGTATGCTTAAATCTTAAAAACTACGCAACGGATTTTAATGCGGATTTTTTAATAGATAGATATGTATAACTAGAAGATGCACGCGGTTACACCCACGTTATTTAAGCCTGCTCCGCTCCCGTCACTCATAGCGTGATGTTATATATTCTATAGACTTCCTGGATAAATGGGCTATCTAACACTGAAATAATTTCTCAAATCGGACTAGTAGTTCCTGAGATTAGCGCGTTCAACCAAACAAACTCTTCAGCTTTATATTATTAATATATATTAGTACTAGCTGACCCAGCGAACTCTGTATCGCCTTTTTAAGTTTTTATTTAATTCCCTTTTTTCCAAGCCCCTTTTCCAAAAGTTACCATTTACTTAGCGCTTAATCTCTTATCATTTCAGAGTCTATAAATGATGAACTATATTGAATTCCCCATTCCTTAAAATATCGGAGACGATACCCATATCGACTTTAAAAAATCCCGTCCGCCATCTTTGATTTCCCATCCACCATCTTGAATCACGAAACAGATGTTGTATTTGGATTCCCCAGTGACAATAAGTATTGTCACTGGGATTCCCCATCCCTTTTAACATCGCAGACGATACCAATATTGATTTTTAAAATTTTCCCATCCGCCATCTATAATAATATAATAATAATAATTTATTTATTTACCAAACAAAATACAGATAAAAACACAGATATGTAAGTACATAAATTCACAGCTTATGACAGTTGGGTAGTAGTGGGATTGTGTTGCTGTAATCTGTACAATATTATAAACCCTATCTCTTAAACTAGGTATTCCTGTATCTTAAGAGATTTCCCATCCGACATCTTTGATCACGTAAAAGATGTATTTCGATTCCCCACCCCGTAAAATATCGAAGGCGATACCCATATTGAATTTTAAAATTTTCTCATCCGCCATCTTTGATTTCCCGTCCGACATCTTGGATCACTAAATAAATTTCATATTATCAGCGTCCCGAAAATCTCAAAAACGATGCCCATATAGATTTTATCCTATAAGTTAAGCCTTTTTTTGCCTTTGACCTTACCCTCCCCCTTCTTGTTGGACCATTTTATTATTTTTGTCTGGCCCCTAAAAGTTGTGGCGTAATTTTATGTAGCCTTTCGGAATAATTGGGCTATCATAGACAATAACATTTTTTTAAATCCGACTGCTAGTTCTTGAGATTAGCCGAAATTATCTTTTAGCCTTTTGCCCGGCCCCAAAGGGTTGAAGCGTTATATTATATAGCCTATAGCCTTCCGCAATAACTGGGCTATCGTATACAAAAATATTTTTTCAGATCCAGACCGGTAGTTCCTGAGATTAGTGCGTTCAAACAAACAAACTCTTCCGCTTTATTATATTAGTATATATAAGACTGACGCGGGCGCAGCCGCTGGCGACGTCTAATAATGACTAAAATCACAAAATTCCTGAGCGAATCGAAGTGACTTCCTACTCGCACTACGGCTGTCCGTGCGCATAGGTACTCTTGAGCTGCGCTTCGTTATAATAATATGTGCGCCGGTAATTTATGACAGCAAGACAATGCCTTTATGTTCTGAATGAATCTTATGTAGGGTTTTTGAATCTCTTAGAGGAGAGGGAGCAGCTGCCCCACTCTACTCCCCCTTGGTTGGACCAGGAGGCGTCTTCTGTTGAAGCACACCTTGAAGGCAAAATTTATCAGATTTGGATTGGTACTCAGCAGTAGGTAGAATTACTATACATACCAAGTTGCACTAAACTGACACTATCCCTTTATCATGCAATATCGCTATCTCTTTTTGGGTTGCAGACATCAGACGGCAGTCACTTGCGGAAAAGCTACTTTGAGGTCAAATCTGGTTATACTAGAACCTAAGTCCTAAGCGGACCCTAGGCTGCTACTCTCCGTACCCGGGACTGTCTCCATGTTGCAATGGGTCCATGTACCTATGCGCGGGGTCCGTAGCATTTGTTTCTCTTGCTACGTAGCAAGAGTAATCTGGTCGATCCAGCTTAACTGATGATTGGCACATCTCCAGATTACTAAAAATAATGGTAGATCGGTGTGTCTATGATAAAGGTATTCAGACCCTGTGATTCAGACCATTCCTTCAATGGTAATGGTACCATTACAGAAAGAAAACCTACAATATAAACTACATAAAAAGTCTACTAGTTCTGCAGATTCCAGGCAATTAATTAAAACTGTCTACCTACGGAAAGATTGCTCCCGGAGTCTCCCAATTTATTGCCAAAATATCTCCTGGTGTCTCCAAATTACACCTATAAACACTGATGGACTGCTTCGGCCGCAAATAGCTGCCTATCGCGAGGATGGTTTATGGAATAGAAGTAGGATAAGTGACAAGGGAAAGAGGCAGACCTCTGGCACTCTTACTTTTCACTCACGAAGGGAACGCCTACCTACCTACTACCTATCTATAGATAGGTAGTAGGTAGGCGTACCTATAGGTAGATACTGTTATTTTACGACTGGAGGGTAGTACTTCTTCGATCGAGCCTGCCCATTCATGCTGTAATCCTACGTAAAAAGTTTGAGACATCTCTAATACCTACATAGAATGTTTTTTTAATCAAGTAATCGAGACATCATGGTACCTACATCATAAATAGTCTAGCTTGGTAGAGTATCAGTTTTTCTCCTACTATTTGCTAGATCAAAGTAGGATAGGTATTGCTCCTACGTACCGACGACGATATTTGCGATCAATTCCTTTGTTTTAGGAACGACAAACTTGGATAGATAGGAAAACAGTTCAAGCTGACGAGTTCGAACGGTCCCCCTTTTTGGCCAGGCGCGGTCGCAGCCTGAAATTTTGGAGGGGGTCACTCACTAGTCACTAGGTACACTAATAAAAAATAGGAACTTATCTGGATCGCCATTTATAGCGTAAATACTTATTATAGGTATTTGTAGCTTTTTTGGTAAAAGTTTCGAAATACGTCGCCGTTTTTAGAGTGATGATGATGATTTGGGGGGGGGGGGGGGGAGGCGAGGTCTCGGAAGCCCCCCTCACCATTTTCACTTGCCGGAAATACTTAGTTTACTCTGAAAAAAAAAAAATCGCCTGACATCGGTGTATATGGCACTGCCAACTTCCACATTCTTCACACTAGTTTAATAAACTAAGGTTGACGGAGCCCTGCTTCGCAGGGCTCCTTTTTTCGGATTAAGGGTAAAAGAGGACCTAACATAACCTATTTAGTTACTTAATACAGTCCATTACAGTCGCACCTAAGCCTAGGCACTCGAAAGCAATGACGCACAAATTTGACATTAGCTGTCAATATCATCATTCCAAGATGGCGGGTTTGCGTTTCGTTTCACGTTTTTCACATAAAACCTAAAAATAACATTTGTTAAACTGTACTAAAGCAATGAATACAGATTTACATATAGAAGCGCATTTCTTAAGTGGGGAGTTGGCGGGTGTCATCAGTTCGTCTCTACATCGTCGTCTCTACGTCTGCACTCATAGAGTCAGCTGTCACAGCGCGACTGCCACGCCGCCAAGCGTAGAGATGTGTCCCTCACTCATGAGGTGCCTCGTTTCAATAATATATTAGTCTATGCCTCGTTTGAAGTACTCGTGAGCGCAATTTGAAAGAGTTACTCGAATTTCAATATTGAACCACCTCATTCGTTCACGCGTCCTCACTTAAAAATTGACATCAAGACATTATTGACGTTGTACTCGCGAGTGCTCGTAGCCTCGTAGGCTCGTAGAGTATTTTCTGTGCGAGCCTGCGAGGTGAGAGGCGAGCCGCGAGAGTGAGTCACAGATTAGATAATATTAGGAGTGAGTATTGAGGTATTGTGTGGACGAGTGAGTTTTGTGAGCGAATGAACCGACTTATTTCATAATTGTACTGAATTTATAGAATGAGTGAAGTGAGGTCTCGGAAGTTTGAAAACACAGCAAACATGATTTGGGTATGCATGCACAATGAAATAATTATGTTTGGTATTGTATGTGATACTGATGTTTTTGTAGGATTTTATTTAGATTGTTCATGTTGTGAAGAGATACAAATAAATGCGTGAAATGAGTTGCAGGGTAAATAAAACACACGAAGCAAAGGCTCGGGCTCGGCTCGCGAGGTGAATACGCCGACCGACGACTCCTCACCTCATGAGGGGTACCTCGTGAGTACCTCGCGAGGTAAAATGAGGTACTCCCTCAACCTCATTTAAAATTGATGAGTTACCCATCACTAGCCAAGCGGCAATTTGGGTCACAGAAAGTTTGTCTACAGAGTGCCCATAAGAAATGCGCCTCTATGTAAATATCTATGCTCTATGACTAAAGTATAAAACATAGAGAACTCACAACGAAGTGGGAACAGTAGGCACAAGTGAGAACAACGCGATCGTCCCGCTGCGCGCGCTTGTAGTCGTGGGTGACTGCTAGTCGTGTGCGTTACTCGAGACATTATTTTGATATTTTCTTAATAAAATGGTTAAATGTGCAGTTCAATCTTGCAAAAACGATACGAGGAAACATACAAAACTGAAATCTAACATCACATTTCACCGGTAAGAAGATTTTGATACTTATTTTTATGAAAATAATTCACGGTTCGCGGGGGTGAAGTAGACTTGGGGGGTGGGCACGCACAAACCCGCCCGCTCACCGCAGTCCCCGCTCAAAACTATAGTGATGTGACGCAAATAACGCTGTGTCGATATTTCTTGGTATCGCAATGTTATGTAAAATATTGGCCTTTTCGGGCTTACTTAATCTGTAAATATTATTTTTATTTTCCAGTTTCCCAAAAGACAAAAAACTGACGAACAAATGGACAATGGCTTTAAAACAAACAAATTGGGAACCAAATATATGGAATAAAGTTTATTCAGTGCATTTTTCGGATTCCAGTTTCTATGAAACAAAAAAAGGACTACGCAAATTAATTACTAACGCCGTCCCATCGCTTTTTCTTGGCGCATCAATATCTTCTGATCATAATTCAACGGTAACAGCGTCATACCAGCATCAAAATGAAACATCTACTTCAGATGTTATGCATATTGATTCAGAAGTGCCTCTAAATGTATGCCCACTACTTTCGAAGGTAGATGATAGTCCAAGAAAAAGGCGATTGAAGAAACACATAATTCGGTTGGAAGACGTTGCTAAACGTCGCCGATTACGATGCAATGCGCTCTACGCAACCCGTCGGCGTTTGAAAAAGAAAGTTGAAAATTTGTCGCAAATACTGACCGAGTTAAAGGAAAAGAGATTAATTTCTCAAGAGCAAGAAGATCTTTTAGAATCGTGTGGAGTTTCTGCAAGTGCTCTTATTAAGAGAATGATACGTAAAGGCAAAGAATATTCACCAGAGCTGCGCACATTTGCGCTAACACTCCATTTTTACTCTCCAAAAGCCTACTCATACATAAGAAGCACATTTAACACATGTCTACCACACATAAGCACAATCAGAAAATGGTACCAATGTCTCGATGCGAATCCAGGATTCACAGTCGAAGCATTTAATGCTCTTAGAGAAAAGGCGAAGACAACTGAGTATAAAATTTTATGTAACTTATTTACTGATGAAATGTCCATACGTAAAATGAAAGAGTTTGATGGTAACAAAGTGCAAGGCTATGTGGACTTCGGAGCGGGAATCGACATGCCTGGAGATTCTACAGTATTGTGCACACAAGCCCTGGTATTCCTTCTGGTTGCAATAAACGGACAATGGAAAATGCCTGTGGGATATTTTTTGGTGGATGGCGTGACGGGAGAGCAAAGGGCAAATTTAGTTCGAATGTGCCTTTTGAATTGCCACGAAGTTGGCATAGAAGTCGTTTCCATGACTTTCGACGGTTGCCCGGCAAACATGGCTATGGCTCGCGAGCTCGGCTGTTCCTTCAATCTTGGACAATTGAAAACGTATTTTCCTCACCCTGAGACGGAACAGCCTGTCTTTGTATTTCTTGATCCATGCCATATGATTAAGCTTGTCAGAAACACATTAGAAAGTAAAAGGGTTTTCCAAGATATCAATGAAGGTTTTATTAAATGGCAGTATTTTGTTGAGCTTAATGCTTTACAAAAAAATGAAAATTTTCACCTCGCTAATAAATTAACAAAAAGACATTGATTTCAAGAATCAAATCATGAAGGTTAAACTAGCAGTTCAATTATTCAGCAATAGTGTAGCAAAAGCGATCGAATTTTGTGATGATAAAATGCATTTGCTAAATTTTTCCCACTCTGCCGCAACGGTAAATTTTATTATTATGATAAACAACCTTTTTGATATACTGAATTCAAGAAAATTTCCCGGCATTGACTTTAAAGCGCCAATTAATGAGAAGAATGAGAAAAAATATATAACGTTTCTGGAAAATACACAAACATATCTACAAGCATTGGTCTTTCCAAATGAAAATCTACAGATCATACATTCGCGAAACAAAACTGGGTTTCTTGGCCTTTGTGTGTGCATTGAAAGCATGAAAGAAATGTATAACAGGCTAGTTAAGCAAGAAAAAATGCTTAAATTATTGGCTATGTATAAAATAAGTCAAGATCATCTGGAGGTCCTTTTCTCTGTGATAAGATCTCACGGTGGTCTTAATAATAATCCGTCGGCTTGTCAATTTAAAGCCATTTACAAGAAGCTTTTGGTACATCTCGAACTTAAAGAAAACTTTACTGGAAACTGTGCGTCCCTGGAAAAAATTACTCTACTCACCTGTTCTTCATCCACCGATCACATTAACTCAACGACAAAAGGATACAGGTCAGCGCCAGAAGATGATGCCATAGTTAACGAACAATTTATTAGAAATTATGACGGTGATCATTTGAAATTACCTACAGTATTTGAACATACTTTTCTTTCACAGTACGTCATCTCCTACATTGCTGGATTTGTAACGAGATATTTATTATCTACGTTAGAGTGCATTGATTGTGTGTCGGCTTAAGTAGCAAATTCACCATCTCAAAATAATTCATTTATATTATTTAAAGATAGGGGAGGTCTTATCTATCCATCTGAGGACGTGATTTATGTATGTAATGCCACTGAAAAAATCATTAAATCTAATATTGAATCAAAAAATTCAGCTGATCGTGATCCCCGAAGCATGGTTAGTAGGGCGTTAAAATTGTTTATTGGAACAGATATCTTTAGTGTACTTAATGCTCATTTATTTGAACAAGAACCTACCAGCAATCATTTACTGCATTTGCTTAGAGCTGTAATTCAAAAATATATTGATATTCGTGTCAAATATTTAGTTCGGAAATCAAATATGCAACAAACTAAAAGACAGCTTTATAATAAACTTACGCTTTTTAGCGGTCAATAAAGATTTGAAACTATATCTCTAATCTATCTTAAATGAATGACATTGTTTGATTTCAAATAAAAAATAAACACATAGCCCGATTTTTTATTTTTATTCATTCACCCGATATTCTTTGATTTTTGTTATATCTAAGTACATAACATAATATACCTTAAGTTTATGTTACCCGAAGATATTGTAAACATTCAGGCATACAAACCATAAAATTATGATTGTCGATAGCTTGTTCCTCATCATCCCATCCCTATCTGTCATACACTGTATCTATGGTCCATGTGCCTACGATGCGTACTAGTCGACCAAGCCAACTAGACGAATGTCAACGTGAGAAAATTCAACATAATTCAATAATTATAATCCAGAAATTCCTAATACCGATTGCAGGTGCATTGTACGTACACAGGCCGCGTTCGCACGTTACGATAAATAATTTCTGGATTATAATTGTTGAATTATGTTGAATTTTGTCACGTTGACATTCGTCTAGTTGGCTTGGTCGACTAGTACAAAAGATTTCGTGCAATAAGCGTTCTCTATACTACTGTAATGATACCTCTATGGTATAAAACTATGTTCCGTTTTGCATAATTGCCGAAATATTTAAGAATTTTTGGAAATTGTTTAAAAATATTTAGACGCAACTCCGGTAGCCAAAATTACTTTTAGGGGATTAAAACTAACTCCCTTAAGCTCCCTACATCACAAATATCCTCAAATTCAGGCGTCTGGTTTCGAAACCCGACCCGTTTTTTTTAATTATACATATAAATGTCTAAAAATCATTAATGTACATCAAATTTTACTTTATTAGCACATTTCTGTATAAAAATATTTAAAAAAAAAAGAACCATCTCCTGTAAAATTTCGTTTTTGTCGGTTGCGCTAAAATGGCGGGAAAGGCTCGATATTACTTACAATGACTTACCATTATTATAAAATTAGGTATCATTAAATGAAGCACTGTTCTTCAAATTAAATGATATGTAGTAAGTATTCGATAATTAAGTTATATTTAAATTTTTCCTTAATCACAATACTTAACAACAAGAATCACAATTGACAACTAAGTAGACAGCCTTTATCTTCAATCTTTACAATAAACCGACAAATTAAATACATTATTAGAATATTGTTTAACAATCTTTATCATAACGACGCATATCGATTTTGCTAGGATTACCAAAACTGCGTAGTTCGGTTCTTTGTTTCTAAACTAGATGTAATTTACAAGTTATTTTGGCCATCGTTCGTAGTCCATAAAAACACCACTAGATAGAGTCAGCAAACTATTATCGCTGTTAGGGGATAGCTATAAATTTACTTTTATTATTTGGCAAATTTTTCAATTTAGCCTTAGGTTTTGGGGGGTGGGGTCATGTCCCCTGTGACCCCCCCCTTCGGACCGCGCCTGTTTTTGGCAACGGGGGACAGTTCGAACTCATCATCATCATGTCAGTTTAAAGACTCCCACTGCTGGACATCGCCCACCCCCATGTTCTCCACCCAGACCGATCTTAAGCCGCCCGTATCCAACCGCTTCCTACAATCTAACCAGATCATCGGCCCACCTTGTGGGCCTATCCCTGCTGCGTCGTCCGGTATGTGCCATGTGGTCGCCACTTCAGAGCCTTCCTGCCCCAATGGCCATCGGTTCTTCGAGCTATATACCCTGCCTATTGCCACTTCAGCCTGGCTATTCGGAGAGGTATGTCAGGTGACTTTGGTTCTCCTGCGGATCTTCTCATTTCTGATTCGATCGCGCTGGCAAACTCCGAGCATAGCTCACTCCAAATTGATGTATCGCCCTCTGAGTGACCTTGATCTTTCGGTTAAGGGCCGGCGCTGAATGGTGTCGCGGCGTTCAAGTTATTTATACTTATTCTAATTTCGATGAGTTTATGAGACGCCGTGGCATTCTGCAGGACGCCGCCATACCATCAGTCAGCGCTGGCCCTAAGGCCTATAGTTCTTTTTTGTATACCTATTCTCAGAGATAGTGCTTTTAAAAGTACATTATGTCCCTTTCCTTACCTACCAGCCAAAGAGTTATTATTTCATGATGGTCGATCTGTTTCAGTATGTTAATAATTATGTCCAATGTAAGTCAAATAAACACTGACTCACAAAATCAAGGCAGTGTATGGTGTTTTATTTTGAATATTTTCATGTTGTTCTTTGTATTGCCAGTATGAAGGATTTAGGGTCACAGGTATGGGTTGTGTCATTAAAAAACAAATTTCTTACACAATTTATTCGAACCAGCATCATCATTGTAGTCCATTGCGTTTACACGCCTATATTGTAAGTAGGTAAAACGAGTGCTAATTAATACAAGTGAAGTATTTACTTCAATAAATTTCTAGCTAAAACTGAAACATCAGTTACTATCATAATTGCACCAAGTCGTAACAGAGAAAATGCTAAGAACAGAGAAAACTTACACACTAAACTTAACAAAGTATGGTTCGTAAATAAAAATATACCTTGATTTAATAATATATTAATTTTGATATCTCAAATAAATATTCAACAACTTTCATTCCCAGAAACTGCAATATAACTACGCTTTACGTCTGCATAATACTTAAACCTAAATAAAATTATTCATAGCGGTCTCACTAACATAAAAATTATTATTATGTATTAACTAGACTATCTCCTGGGGTAGTCGCCGCGCGGCAACTGCGCACAAACTCCCAACCAACAACTACACGCGAGGAATAATTTCATTCAAACTATATAATCGTAAAAAATACATTCTCTGTAAAATAATAGTAAAATAGTAATCTGAAAGGAAACAACAAGGAATTATAAAGAAAATATAAAACATAGAATCTGTATTAAACTAGAATTCGTTCAAAGTGCCGTTGACTACGAAGCTCTTGATCTCGGTGATGTTCCTGGTGTCGTAGTCGGAGATCTCCTCGATGACGAGGTCCTCATTCTTGACAGGTATGGGGGGTAGTACGTCGAGGAGTTCTCCGAGCTTGCGTCCGGTGGACAGTAGCGTGTTGTGGAAGAAGCCTTGGTCGTTGATATCGCTGTCATCCTCTGTTTTGAACTTGGAGTCGAGCTTGTGGAAATTCTCGTAGTTCTCCTCCTTCACGATGGGCGGCAGGTAATCCCTGCCGTCATCGAAGTCGAACTCGAGTTTTTTCATCCGCTTCTTCAAGTTGGGTGGCCAGTCCTCGTCGATGGGGAGGTCGACGTATCCTCCGGCCAGCGCCTTGTGCGTATCCAAGTTCTTGACCACCTGGTAGTCGTGGTCCGAGTGTGGGCGGTTGAATGTGATCAGCTCATCCATGTTGAACTCGCCGTCATCGATGACTGTCTCATCGAGCGCCATTTCTGTAACAACATAACAAATAATTCTTATTTTCCATTTAACAAGTTACTTTCACGTAATTATTGAAGAAGTTCTAAATATGGACACCTTTAAATCTCTACTATCTAGCGAATACATCTGTATTTTTTTGTTTAGGTGCTATTAAATTATAGAAAATGTAGCAGCATAATTGATTGTAGACTAGTCAACCAAGACGGAGCACTAAAAACCGGTTAATTACGAAATCGACAAAAAATATAAATCTGAATAAATAATAGGTATTGATATCATCCAAAAGTGCAATCAGTTACATAAGCTATTTTAGTGAAACATAAATGTACTGCAGCGAATACGATCATGATGTCGTAATGGGAAAGTTAAAACGAATTCGACCATAACTGTCTAAAAGCTTTACGTAAAATGTATCACGATAAATTTTATTATATTATGTAACCCAGAATTCATCAATTGGCCGGTTGATATGCGGATCGCCGTCGAAAATAAAATTATCTACATCTTGTGACCTTAGACTCGAGTCAAGTTTAAGGCACATTATCATTTTTATAATTTGTATGTCTCCTAAATACTGATGAGCATAGTCTATCAAGACTGAGATAAGGGTAACGTAGACTTATCTATCTTTTCTCTATTAAAAATATTTGTACGTGTGCATTTGCACAAACGCTTCTCTAATGAAACAACCTCTTCTCTCTTCTTTAATTCCATTTTTATTTTCATGAATAAATATACTATTTTAAATAAAGTAACTTGTAAATTTTCCTTTCTACTATTACACATGTTTTCATCAGTGATTAAGCTGATGTAATATGGAGAGATTCGCTGTCATTTCCAACTAAGGTTGACGTGGTAAAATGATCGTCTACCACGTCAACAATATGACTAAGTCTCTCTTGTCTTTTTTTAATGCTTGCTTCTCTATATTAGTCATTGCCTTTTACCGATACCGTTGTGCTAAAAATGAGTCAGACTCAAAGATTGCACCATTTTCAAAGATCTTTTAGGATAGTACACAATATAATTCTGATTAAAAGCTACGGTATTTTTATCTTGACAATCGCGGTGCTCTTAAAGGTACGTTTCTTAGAATACAACAATGGCTTTGATAGCGTAAGTCTTTGATACAGCATTGAGAAGCGTGTTATTTTAGTAGTCCATGGAGATAATCTCTTTAAAATTGATATACTGGTGAAAACTGGTGCAGATATTGAAAATATCTTAGAAGACAGAGGAATGTATGATTCTTAGAGATTGAGCCTGTTTGTAAAAAATCATTTGAAAAATAACATGTTGGGATCTATTTATTTAGTGGACCAGAAAGCAGTATTAGTCTAAGAAACATTTTGAATTTCTTTTGGTATTATTTTGATGTTATCTTTTTGACCTAATCAATAATATCAACAGACTCATCAGATTTGGTGTAAAATCCAGACAAACCTTTTGGGCTGCGCAAGCCAAACTTTATATATTTTCCAACTCTAATACAACTCCAAGTATTTGCTGGTTCTAAGACATTAATTTTCCTTGGGACTTCAAATATGTCGAAACTCGTCTACAACGGTCACTAAAGCTAAACCTGGCTATACAGGTCGGAAAGCGTGGGAATGAGGGTCAGACTAGTCGCTAGTCTAAATACATTGATTGATAAATCTGCCATATAACTCGTTGTTTTCTGATTTATCACTCACTGAGCCACAGTACGTAAGCAACAGATAACATAGCAACTAAATAGCGAGGATCTTTGACCTATATTTAATTTTGCACGTGGTATCTAATATGACCGCCGACCCTCATGCACAAATAATCACGGTGATGTCAACGCCACGCTAGCCCCGTAGTGTGGCGTGTATTGAGACATCCTGACACGATTCTAAGATATCTCCGTCTTGTAGCATTGTGGTATATTTGCAGTAATATATTTATATAGAATGTAGTACTTATGAAAACATTCAAGTAATTTGAATTTTGGCAAGATCTGCCAATGAATCGTGAAGTCTAGAGCCTAGTTTCGCCACTTATGGATAGGCTATTTCTTTAAAATAAATTCAAAATTGAAACAGAATGTGTATTTGTTATTCAAAATTGAAACACAATTTGTATTAAAAAATGATTTAACATTAACTCATCTGTCAGCAGTGAAACTGACCCGAGGCACAGATTACTAAATAGTTACTTCGTAACTCGGGGTATCTAAAGTAATCGATAAGATTTTACGCATTTTTACCGTGATAACGGACTACCATGCAGGCGGAGCCGCGGGCGAAGTCTAGTCATAGATTAAGGAGACATCCACAAATTACGCTAAACATATCGAGAAGGTTAGGAGGGTCTATGAAGTGTGATGTCATTTTATGAAGTATAAGCAGGGCCGACCTATGCATGGAAGACCTAGGCACAATGCTCGATGGCCTCTGTAGAGTCTCCCAACAAGTAGGTCTTAAGATGGACAAGACGAAAATCATGTCGAACGTCCATGTTGTACCTGCTCCTATTCAGGTTGGGAACTCTACGCTCGAAGTTGTCGACAAGTATATCTACCTGGGACAGGTAGTCCAGTTAGGTGGGTCCAACTTCGAGAAGGAGGTCAATCGTCGAATCCAACTCGGTTGGGCAGCGTTTGGGAAGCTACGACATATCTTCTCGTCCGATATCCCGCAGTGTCTCAAGATGAAAGTCTTTGACCAGTGTGTGTTGCCAGTGATGACTTACGGATCAGAGACGTGGTCGCTCACTATGGGCCTTATCAGAAGGCTCAAGGTCACTCAGAGGGCGATGGAGAGAGCTATGCTTGGAGTTTCAGTGCGAGATCGAATCAGAAATGAGGAGATCCGCAGTAGAACCAAAGTCGCCGACATAGCTCTCCTCCGGATAGCCAAGCTGAAGTGGCAGTGGGCAGGGCACATAGCTCGAAAAACCGATGGCCGTTGGGGCAGAAAGGTTCTGGAGTGGCGACCACGTACCGGACGACGCAGCAGAGGTAGGCCCCCGCAAGGTGGACCGACGATCTAGTCAAGATCGCGGGAGGCGGTTTGATGCGGGCGGCTCAAGACCGGTCTGTGTGGAGAACCTTGGGGGAGGCCTATGTCCAGCAGTGGACGTCGTTTGGCTGATATGATGAAGCAGGGCCGAGCCGCCCCTATGTGCCATGTGGCCGCACACAGGCGCAAAGGTAATAGGGACGCCAGGCGCCGGGTGAAATATTTTAATTATTAATATTAGGTACTTTATTTAGAAAAGGCTGACAAAATTTCGTACACAAGCACTGGATGTGGTCGACGCAGCCCTGAGTATTAGAAGAATTTCGTTTTTTATAGACTCCCCTTCGGAGATACGAAGGGGTAGGCAGAGGCGTAATATTACATCCACATTTCGCCACTTATGAATTTCGATTGCTTTCATCAGGCACATTGTCAGACTCCATGCTGCTACTGAGAATTTGGAATAACAACGTCGCTAGCGACGACACAGTTTACCCGATCCGGCGAGGCAATCGAACTCGGCATCTTCCGGTCTACAGACCCATACCGCATACGCTATCCATTGGACCACGGAGGCTGGTAACCCCGAGTTCATATAAACACGCAATCATATCACACACTCTTCTCAATCTTTGATTTATGTATGTAAAGTATCACTTACTGTTGGCGGAGAGCAGCGCGCGCGTGAGGGGCGAGGAGGCGGGCGCGGCGGCGGGCGCGCGCAGCTCGTCGCGCATGGACGGCAGCGCCACCAGCGCCACCGACAGCAGCAGCACCAGCAGGCACGTCGCCGGCTGCGCCGACTTGCCCGCACCGCCGCTACCACCACCCGACACGCCCGTTAGCACCTTCTGGAAATAACACTATGTTAGTACGAGCGACTAGGTGCTTCTTCTTCTTCGTGTCAATGGTTCCAGCTATGAGACCAAGTGAGTATCCTCCACCCTCTAACCATGAGCCACCAGAATCCCTACCACCTGGACACAACCTGCCCGGGC
The DNA here is from genome assembly GCA_944739405.2 of Euclidia mi. Lineage (NCBI taxonomy): Eukaryota > Metazoa > Arthropoda > Insecta > Lepidoptera > Erebidae > Euclidia > Euclidia mi. Next base: position 60,267,504 of record OX123181.2, on the reverse strand, counting down.
CCGTATGGCAGTCCCTAAATAGACTGCGCACACAGGTTGGCCGCTGCAGAGCAAACTTGTGTAGATGGGGGTTCAGGGATCCTGACCTTAACCAATGTGAATGTGGTGAGCTGGAGAAGACAATGGACCACTTGCTGATATGCCCTTCTTGCCCGAGCACCTGCACTATGTCTGAGCTCTGAGAGGCCACTCCTAACGCAATAAGAGTGGCCGAATATTATGCGGGTCTCATATACATAGCTGGAGTAGGTGCTAAACGTAATTTAAGGATCATCCCTTTGAAATCTACTACTAGTACTACTATTCGTATTGTAGATGAAAAAGTTAACTGTCTTTGTGACACGCTTTCAAGATTAAACTACTGAGCAGTTTTTGGAACGAAATTCCTTATCGCGCGTTGTTAAAGCGGGTTAGACGGAAAAAATTACGACGAAAAGTTGTAACGACACTTTTTGTTATAGTAAGCCGTGTGGCGTGCGCATGTTCCTCTGTCTGTCTCTCTCTCTCTCTAATAGGAAGCAAGTATCATGTTCATGCTTTCTGATCACGAAAATGACATCTATTTGGGAATCCAAGATGGCGGACGGGACATTTTAAATAAAATTAATATGGGTATCATTTTCGGGGTTTTTATAGATTCTGGTCACGAAAATGACATCTATTTGGGAATCCAAGATGGCGGACGGGATATTTTTAATAAAATTAATATGGTATCATTTTCGGGGTTTTTATAGATTCTGGTCACGAAAATGACATCTATTTGGGAATCCAAGATGGCGGACGGGACATTTTTAATAAAATTAATATGGGTATAATTTTCGGGGCTATCATGCATTCTGATAACGTAAATGACATTTATTTGGGGATCCAAGATGGCGAACGAGACATTTTTTGTAAAAGTAACAATTTTTACTAAAATTGAGCCTACTGATTAAGTTTATATTACACTAGAGGACGCCAGCAGCTACGCCTGCATTTTTTTTAATTTACCCGTTTTGGCCGATCCCGTGGGAATTTCGGGAAATCCCTTCTTAGTGCACCTCTACGGTCCCCAAGGAACATACATGCCAAATTTCAGCTTCCTGCGCAAAATAGTTTCGGCTGTAGCGTGTCTGTCAGTCAGTCAGTAATGCAAGGATTTTATATATTAAGATTATATTAGTTAATAATAAAAAAATATTATTATAACTTAAAAAGAACAAAATTTTATTACAATTCCTTCACTAATTAATCGAAAGGAACTTTTCGTTCCATCCGGGTGTCCCTTGACACCTCTGCATTTTTTTTATTAAATTTATTCCCTGATAAATTAGATTCGAGATATATTAGGTACTAGATTAGAATCTTTACCAACAAATCATGCAATTATGGTCTAAGGCTCAAAGTAAGTACAGATATTTATCTTCTTACTAGCTGACCCGGCAAACATTGTTTTGCAATTTTTTTTTTTTTGAAAAATAGATGTTGGCTGATTCTCATAGATACCGGATAAGCACAAAAAATTTCATCAAAATCGGTCAAGTCGTTTCGGAGGAGTATGGGAACGAAAACTGTGACACGAGAATTTTATTTATCTTCTTATTTACCTATAAAATCGATGAAAGGCATTGTACAACTGTTAGGTAAATGCTGCTTTAAAATAATTTAACTTTTACCTAATCAGTAAAATATATTTAACAAACAAGTGTTTTAATTATACTCTTTACAAGTTTTAAAATACTTTTGAAAAAAAAAAAATAGTTGACAAGAATGATTAATTAAGGTTCATGACATAATCAAGCTGAATGACTAATCAACTTCACTCAAAATGTTGATTTGAACATGCACACAACACTAGGTCCTTTATTTCACAATGGTCGTAGTTCACAGTGCAATAAACGAATATTCATTACACTCGACGGAAGAAAACGATAATATTATTAAATCTAGACACAGAACTTTCTAAGAAATATACCTAACATCAGGCAAATCAAATCTTACATCAGTACCTTGGCTAGTTACCCAACCACATGTTTATCGAATTGAGTCAGTGATACAAAATATATGACCTATTTACAGATACACATTGAACATTAATTAGAGCTGTTAAGCGCGATAACTAGCTGATAACGCTTGTTTTCATTTTCACTATACTGCGTAAGCAATATAATATTATACTTTGTAGTTGTCTTTAATACTGTCCACGTGTAGTCTATTAATTAATATTGCTATTCGTGTTTCAGACATTATTTTATATGACTACCTAGTACTACCATCTATACTTGTGTGATCACTGCGATCAGGTTCAGCAGTGTCATTTGAACGCAAAGAATGTGGACTCAAATGGCTCGAAGGTTTAATTCTTATGTTTGACATACCTACACAGCATTAAATTTATTTTTCTAAGCCAATGAGGGTGATGATATTTCTTCTACCACCAGACGGCGCTTAGTATGCGGCAGGTCCAAACTGACGTCAGATATGTACAGAGTTACAGACGCGTACACACACATAAAACAAACTAACACAGACGTACGAAATTATAGGGGTTTTGACAGTTTTGACAGGTTTCTGGACCTATTGCCTCAGTGCTGCCGCATAGTGAGCGTCATTTCAGAAGACCCTCATTGCTACACTAAGTTTATTCCTGTACCTATAGCGGGGAACTTTACAAGCATTTAAATTGAATTCGCAGACGCAAAGAACACCCAGACTCTAACCAACAAATTGTAGATCAGATAGTGTTGTTTTGTGTGGTAAACCCAGGACACTCGGTGCAGTGACAAGATCTGAAACGACTCAACACCCGGGAGAAATGTTTTGATGTTGATCATGATTATTTAATTTTGTTCTGTGCCTATTAGGTACATTATAAATATGTGACCAAGTGTGGCATTTACATTTGAGCGCTACCGTGCTTCGGAGGGCACGTGAATCTGTCGGTCCCGGGTCTTGTCTTAGGATAAAAGTCGTTAGGCCGCGTCGGAGGCCTTCGGGCGGTCTGAAAAACTCCGACACTAGAGTTGGCCACACACTCACACGAAAAACAAACAAAACAAACAATGAAAAGCATTATTTATGAATAGACTACATTAGATTTATGAATACTGAGTAATTCCTGAAATAAACACGATCAAAGAAACATTCAGCTTTGTAATATTGATTAAAATTATAGAGGATTAAATTATTGGAACATTCTAGTACATTTTATGATATGGATTTGATATAATATCTTCAAGATAATTTAGTAATTAGCGTAATAATATAACAAATGAATTAAACGTATCTGATATACTGCAAGTCTACTCGACAAGGACGTCGTTAATTCTGTATCGCAGCAATAAAATTAAATAGCTTGATAACGGTGTATTCAGCGATAAGCACAAATAAGTAAATTGCCTACTATTTGATCACAGACTAAATACTTTTATCTGGCTTTTAAAGGCCAATCTAGATATATTTTTATTGTAGACGCGAAAGGAATCTGTCTTTATAACACGCTTTCAAGGTTAAACTACTGAACAGTTTTTCATGAAACACATTCCCTACGAAGTAAGCCAAGTTACTTAGAATAAGTGAACTGAGCACAATGCAGCGCAGTAGCATCCGTGTCTAAAAGTACAATAGGGTGCTAGACATCAATTAAAATAATGCATCAAAAATATAAATTTACTTAATAGACTATAAGTTAAGCAGATCTCTGAAATAACTATTAAAAAAATAAACAATAAAAAATATTCGGCCCGGTCACTGCCTACAGCGGCGGGCGGCAGCGGCGAGCGTTTTCGATGTACATGACGCGTTTACTGTGACGCGGCGCGCGGCGGCCTCAGAAAAAACGAGCCATGTACATCGCCCCTGCCGCGCCGCTCACCGCTTCGACCGATCTCGTGAGCAGGCTGCTAAAGCTGCTTAGTCTTGAACTTCGAAATTGAATTACTTACTGTTTTCGGTGCATACATACTCTACAGAATTACTCCTACAATAAAATATACGTTTTAAAGTAGCTGCTCATAACTTCCGTTTATTTAAATGGCAAAGTGCAAAGACATTTTCTCAAAGGACTGCTAGCAAGACATGAGTCATATTATTACTACAGTGAAGAAAGGCATAGGTCAGGGCCATTCGAATAGTAGATATCACCTAGAGATTACGTGGATTGTAGCATATCGCATCATGAATGGCTGCTAATGAAATGCCAAAGCCAAATTTTGAACGAATTTAACCGACCAATAAGTCAATTTTGTACAAAGAGCGGTGTACCTATATAAGTGCGTATGGTCAAGTGGTTTAAGGGGCTGCTCGCCGAATAACTGTTTACACTGCGTTAAGAGTTTTGAGTTCGATCCCCACACGGAACAACACAATGTGTGATCCACACATAGTTGAATCGAGTCTGAGTGATCCTTGTATCCGTGCGTTGGATGTTTTGAGTACTTCTGAGTGACCTTAGTGACCGTGCGTTGAATGAGTTTTAAGTGTCCAACGATATACACCTAGTTAAGTGCGAAGGGCGTTTAAAAAAAATCGAATTAAAATTGACTTTCTGAACCTTATCTTAAACAGATGACATACATTGTGTAGAAAATCACTTAAATCGTAATCCTGGTGGCTCTATAAGTATAAGTCCTATAAACATCGTCACGCCTTTTATCCCCGAAGGGGTAGGCAGAGGTGTATTTCTACACCCACTTTTCGCCAGATGATATACTTTAGTCCCACGTAATAAGGGGCGAGCCTATTGCCGTACCGGGCACATTTCCAGACTCCGTGCTGCTACTGAGAATTTCGTGACAGAAAAACCCAATAACACTGCCCGACCCAGGAATCGAACCCGGGACCTCCCGATCCCAAGCGCACATTTATGCCGCGGCGAGACCAACGAGTCATATAAAAAGTACAATAAATATATACAAAACATCAATTACCTGTAACCTCTTGAGTTGCGTCGTCAATGACTGGTTTTGCGATTGCAGAATCTTTATCCGCCTTATTAGGGTTTGATTTTCCGCAGTGCATTGTTTTACTCTAAAACAACAAGAAAGCAATTAAAGCGTGCAGTTTGAGGAAAACACTATTACAGAACTGGGACACCGCTTAGACGGTGTAGCCGAGAAATCCTTCAAATACACAGCGCATTACGGTCGAACCATACTATAGTGTCCTGGGTCTGATCAAATATTATCGTTAGATGTGACCAGAACTTAACCGGGTCGTATAATATTGCATCACGCATTGTTTTGTTTTTCATATATTTGACAAGAAATGAACTGCGATCATCACTATAGTTTGGATCGACCCTTAATGCCTGAAGTTTAAGTACGAGTTTAACTGAATTACATCTCACATCGATTCGATCGATATGATCTGATTTCGCTTCAGAATTCGAAATGAGCCAATTAATGTGTAGAACGCCGAACAAAACCAGATGAGACCTCTCATCTCTCATGTGGCTAAGCTTGATGATTTCCTCGCTCACAGCTCAGCTTGCATGTTTCTGATGGATAAACCTTAATCGGTTGTTCAGCCAACTATTTCTGGCTGAAGCTTTGTGACTACCTCAAAGAATGAGATTGATGTTGCACTAATGTATGCAGACAGAACTCCCCCAAAGGTTTGACTTTACAGGGGTAATTTTTTAAAGCGATTAGATGTGGTCGCACGGTGAACGGTGTAATTAGGTTTTTATACCATTAGCGTTCTGGTCTGATTAGTTATGCCATTCATTTATCACGTCTCCTTCTACAAATAAGAATATAAATAAGATGACACTATTGTAAAATGTACATCTAAATTCTTCTACAAAGTAATTTGAGAATAACCAATTTGCGAGCGTGAATCGTTTTCACGGAAGTGCATTTAAAATGTTTGATGTAAAAGTAACAAAAACTGAAGTAATCTATTTTCGGCGCGTTGACTTTCATTTCGAAAATCTTATGCAATAACGGCAGCATGAAAACGGTTGCATGTTCATAACTGCAATGTACCATGGCGGCCTGGATCTGTACGAAGTGTCAGCAAGTTGCGTCAGCGTATAGGAAAATTCGTTTCTTGCGTTTAAAGTGCTTTTTAAATGGCGAAGCATGGATGGAACGGGCGTGGATTGAAGTCACGATTACAGTTTTTTAACCGAACGGTCAGAAAGTCAAGAGAAACATCAGCTTAAATCGGCAAAGTGAGACGAAGATAGATATCAGTATCCCGAGCCTTCTTGCTAGCCAGTAAGAGATTTCTGTGTTCGTTTTTTCAAAGTAATGAATACGCCATTCTTATGCCTTCTTGCTAGCCAGTAAGAGATTTCTGTGTTCGTTTTTTCAAAGTAATGAATACGCCATTCTTATGCCTTCTTGCTAGCCAGTAAGAGATTTCTGTGTTCGTTTTTCAAAGTAATGAATACGCCATTCTTATGCCTTCTTGCTAGCCAGTAAGAGATTTCTGTGTTCGTTTTTCAAAGTAATGAATACGCCATTCTTATAATCTTAAAGTTCAATTTGTACAAATAGATATCCAAATTTTCGTCTCGCACAGCCACTGGCAGTATAGTATATGTATAGTATTTTTAACCAATTGTGGTCAGTTGTCTTTACCGGATTTTCGGTGAAAAAACACCTTTTTAAGCCCGGTGCAGTCACGCCGCGTAAATTTTTACAACAAAGAAGAATATGGAATACCTAGTATGAAAGTGAAGTAAAAATTTAGTCCTTCGCCACAAATGGTTTTAAATGCTACGGCATCGAATAGATATGTCATGCGTCATCGCAGTTTTGATTTCATCATCGAACTTTTACGTTTTTTTCCTAGTCACAAAAAATCTTACCGCCTAGCCAACAGTTTGATCATATAGAAGCGACTGGTTTAAATAATGCTTACTCATTTGATTGCAGTAACCGTTACACAAATATAGTAACTTACTACTAATACGGACGGACAAGTACACGATTATTATATTAAGTCATTGATCTCATAGCAAAAACTCGAAAACAAAATTCAATGATCTGCGAATATGCTAATAGATGTGTTTACATAAGGTTTTACGACCTATGGCGATTTCTATAAATCAGATCTATTAAGCTTTAGAATAAAATATTGCTCGAAATAATATTCCTAGCAAGAGCATAAATAGGGCTTTAGAGCGTCATCCTGCATGTATCCAAGATATGATCCTTGGATACTGAAGTCTGCTTACTAGTCTAACCTGATTTGACAAAATATTAGCTTACCACACACGAATGATTCAAGACTGCTGTCTGGCTAAAATGTTTGCAATATTCTATGGATAAGACCAGTCTCAGAATATTTTTCGGCACTGACTGCTTGTAAGGCCGTAGTAATCTGCATAAAAACCCGAAACCGCAAGTACGGTGTTGCGTGTAACACTAGAGTCATGATAGAACAAATTCATTTCTTACAACATAATAATGTATGAGAATGCTTAAAAAAAAGGTATTAACTCCTCCGTCACGTACAAACACACAAATATGTATGTAAATGTACGAATTAGATAGACATACGAGTTCATTGCCCTCTAAGAGTTCGGCGATTATTTACTCAAAGAATATAAATTTACCTGTCTTCGAGCCCGTCAACATATTCCTTCTTTCTTTTACGCGAGTCTTGGGCGGAGATCTTATTCCTGATTTTGCGCCTGATCCGTTTTAGTTCTCGCTCTTCGTGTTTCGTCAACGGATAGCTTGTAGGTAACGTGATGCCTTCTTTGGCCAACAGTCTCCGCTCCTCAGCCGTCAAGACCAAACGAGGGTAACCATTCTTCCCGTCACCTATCGGCTCTTTGTGGTCATCCTCATCGTCGCTACGTTCGCTGCCAGAATCATCTGAATGGACAAATAAAGTTAGGAAAATTATTCCCAATAGGTACAGGTAAAAGTGTAAGCAACAAAGAATTAGTTCTTTTCAACAAAAAGCAGGTTTCTCAGCACGCTTTTGCGTATTAACGAAAGTTAATATACTAACGAGTTCATTGACCAAACCGGTTGCGTTATGTCACTATAGCTAAATTCGTGCAATTGCTACCAATCAAACGATAGCAACAGTCTCATAAAATGGTGAACTAAATAATTAAATATTGCTCACCGCAATGGTTGTTGTGGTCGTAGTCATAATCATTTCGGGATTCCAATTTGAAGTCTTGTAATTTGCTCTGTGACAAAAGATTGGCGGCTGCCAGTTTAAGATTAGAAGCGTTCTTTAGGTCCGCGGCGTTGATGATTTTAATGGATTTGAGATCTTTCATGTCTTTTATCGTGACTGGCAGGAGGATAGAGCGGGGGTTGCCGGCCATGGGAGCTACCCGAATGACCCGTCTTTGCGGTGCAACGCTTTCGACCGGCTTCGAGTACACTTTTGTTTGTGGATTGAGAACTTGAATGTTGGCGACTTTGACGGGTTTCTGGGGTTGGGCCTTCACTACGAGTTGCGGTTTCTGCGTGCTCGTGGCCGCAGGCAGTTTCACCGTCGGTTTTTGTACCTTCGGTTGGACCGCCACTTGCGGCGTTTGGGAGATACGCCGTTTTCTACTGGTTTTACCTAGGGGGAAAATATCAGCTTCTTTATTACCCGAATATAATAGATTTTTATTCCTTGTCTACGGATGCATATGGATCCCCATCCATCGTTTTCACTAGCTAGATCTCCCCGATCTAGCTAGTGAAACCGATAATGTTCACCAAAAAACGGTATGCCAATAAAATTGATGGTAGGTACTATCATTTCGGTTCGCGTGACTTGTCGAATATCGTGCTACCTACTTGTCAGTTGACGCGAGTCAATTAAGCTAATAAGTTTCTGCAGACATTTTATTGACGATCATATTTTTTGGCTACACACATCGTGATTTCAACTAGATCTTGGGGTGTGTTTGAAACAGAATGCAACTCTACCATAACATTAATTAATGCTATATGAATAATGTGAAATATAGCAGCCAATTTCAATCAAAATAAGTACATGTTGTTACTGGCGATTCGTCTCAGCATATACTTATAAGAATTGGAATTTAGATTACTGTGTAAGGAGGATGACTAATTCATGTGAACTGCGTACACGCAACGCAACGCGGTTGGTCGGTTAGAACCATGGTGTATAATGAATTTGTTCAGCTGCATATTTCTAGCAACACTGCTCATTGAACACGCATAAACACACACTCACACTAGCAAGCGAACATACTTTTATTCTGATCAAGTATTTGTTCGATTACTGAAAAATTGAAGGTCGAAAAACTGATAAGAAATTAAAGACAATAAACGAGCAAAATTACTATGAAAAAGAAAAGGAAATTTGATAAATTGGTACAAGCGGCTGACTAGAATTCGATTCGAAATTTTCATAATACTGACTCATCTGAATGTATGCACATATTGAATAGCACTTTATTTGCGTATTTTCATGTGTTAGAGGGCAGACATCTTTGAAATTGAAACAAAGTTATTGTTTTTTCTCTTGAGCAATTCGTATTATTCGAACGTGGGAATTACATTCATTGTCTTAGACATTGCTATTATTGTTACATGAAAATTCACTTCAGAATGAATCACTGAATTCTAGAACGTATTTATTAGAACTCGTCTGTACAATTAAGAGAAATATTTACATTATGGAATATGAAACGTAGCAATGCATTTATTTTAATGTCTATAATTACTTTGAACACGACCTCAATTAGTTCAATCGATTTGACCGATACCGCAATTTAATAGTCAGGCATTTGTATGAATAAAAAACTGGGCATATCCTTCTAATGACCGCTGAAGAACATTATATACATTTCTATCCAACTTAATAATTAGATTAAAACAACCTAAAATATGTTAACTATCTTTGTACTACTTTCTCGCGTTTTACGATACCAAAAATCACAACCACAGAAACTAGAGATGCGCCGAGTAACACTTTTGCCGAGTAACGAGTACCGAGTTTTACTCGGCTCATTTTTTTTTCAACCGAGTACTCGGCCGAGTAACTCGGTTCAATCAAATTCGCATTTCGCGCGCGTAAAGAAGTACAAACAGTTCGTGCCGACCGAGAGGGCCGCTTTCAAGGGTTAGAAAAAGACAAATATTAGTTTGGCAACTTTGCTAGACCCCAGATTCAGGATGCGATTTTTTATCCACAAAACTAAGTATGGACGTATGCTATTTTTAGAATCAGTAAAAAGAAGTGACATTTCAGAGAGTGCTAGCAACAGTGAAGAAAACGAGTCTGAACGATTACCACAAGATCCTCATGCATCTTTCTAGAATTGCTTCGAAGAATTAGCTTCCACCCAGTCACTAGAGCGCGATGATTCTAAAAGTCCCATTGCTTTAGAATTAGATTGCTATTTAAAAGAAAAATTGTAAAAAATTATGTAAAAATTGCAAAGGACTCAGTTTTTTGCCAACAAACTTTCTATACCAAGTGGTGGACAGGGCACCAAACAAGGTATAGGCTGGCACGTTTAGCAAGAGTGATTCTATGTGCACCTGCAAGCACAGTGTATAGCGAGCGATTGTTTTTGGAGGCTGGTAACGTCTTCGAAGAAAAGAGGAACAGGCTGTTACCAGAACGCTCAAAAGCTCTCTGCAGAGCTTTTGAGAGCGTTGTGTTCCTGCATCATAACTTACCTTTATTAAATTCTAAATATTGATTATTTTTCTTACTGTTTTCTTAATTTTGTCTCATTTCCAATAATTAATTAGCATAATTTTCATTTAATTAATTGAGATTGTCAAAGACTTCTTAAAAAAGTATTAAATACTTTTTTAATTTACACTGTTATTTTAATTATATCTACCTAAATATACTGCTTAACTTAAACAAAGCATACTCGGCATTCAAACCGAGTTATTCGGCCGAGTACGAGTATCAAAAAAACCCGCCGAGTACGCCGAGTACCGAGTATCAAACGAGTACTCGGCCCATCTCTAACAGAAACCTTATGAATAAGGGTAAGTGTCTGTACTTACTTATCGTGGTGGACACACACAAACACATGCATAGACAAGGACAACAGCATTAAAAACAAGGAAAGACGAGGACAAGATTATGACATCACAGTCCACAATGTTATAGGTAAATAAAAAAAAGTCTTACCAGGGCTTTGGAATGTATTTTTGTTAAGGAATCCAGGAACGACATTTTGCTCGAAGTTTAGCATATCAAAAGTGTCATTGGCTTCGATGGAACTGTTGGATGTATCATTGGTGTCTTGGATAATGACATCCTGGACATTGCCAGGGCTGGTCGGCTCCAAGCCCACGGGTGACGCTCCAACGTCCTCATCACAAGAATTCTGTATTAGGAATGGAGATAACTGTTGCTCGAAGTCACTGTAAAGAAAGACATCCATAAGTTATGTGGGCATTTTTGCCGTAATGAGTTTTATTCTAATTTAGGTTCCACCCCCGAACGGTGCTATATATAAGCCTCCGCTGTCTTAGGGCTGTATCTTATGCACCTTTATAGGTTGATATAGAGATGAAATTTTACGCAGCTAACTAGAGAGGGCAGAGACAGAGAGCGCATATTAATTTGTACCGCCGCTATACCAAAGAATAATAAAAAAGAGTTATATCTTGTACGATAGTGTCGATAGTACGGATACCTTGGTGTGCAACTACGTCACTTTTCATATAAGTAGATTTATTTCATATACATACATGCCAAGTTGCGTAATTTTGTATATATGGCTTTAGTATCTTTAGGTGTAAAACAAGTCTTAACGTTGTCTTGATAAATAAATCCAAATAAAATAAATAGATAACTAAGATATGTTTATATTCGGAATATCGCAAATGTACAGATATTTACTGTGTCAAACATTTCAAGAAAATAAAGTACCTCTAAGGGCCTTTTTGAGATAAGAAGAAAGCACCGTACATACAGTTTACCACGCAAGCTAACATAAATATAAAAAAATATGTAACTTGAGATATAACTACTTCTTCCTTTTTGTGGATATCAAGCCCTCAGCACGCAGTCCATAACAATATACAAGCAGCTATCGTGTTGGCAGGCTTGAAATATGGGGTCATTCGATCACGCAAAGCCCTATTTGAAGGCCCTATCTGATCTCCAACCTACTTTTAAGGCGCAACACTAGAAGAAGCTTTAGAACGTAACGGCATCAACGCCATGTATATATTTTTCTAATTATTAACATTCCTAAAGCTTTACCACGAAATGAAGTAGGCATAACGGTAACTAGACTATTGTGTATTTAACGTTTCAAAGTACTGGTTATATCGTCGACGACTTTGTACCTTTTCCGGATTCGTTTTTGCCAAGAATATGAACGTTAAAAGGGCTTCAAGGTTTTGAGCAATTACTTATACAGATATAATTGGATTCCAGGATATAAGGCCGTTTGAAATGGCATTGCGATCGTGTAACCTGATTACTACATAGGATTTACCTCTTGGATGTTGGGTAAACCCATAAACATGTTTTGTACTATTATCATGTTTCTAAGAACGCTACGCTAACGACAAACGGACACACACATTAATATTATTGCTAACGTGAAGCATTTTTACTTAGAACTCTAAAAATAGATGCCGTTCCACTGCAAACCCTCGGGATCGCAAGTTCTCACTTCTGAAAGTTACGCATCAGTAATGTTCGAGATTCTCTGAGGCGGGCGACAAGACAATTTGCAAATATGTACATACATATATTTGCGTCATATATTTGTAACACATTCAAGGCATTTTATCACAGTTATCAGAGTTTATAAAGTCTACAAGGGATTTGTAAAGTACTGCGGAAACATTTCTGTAAAACTAAACAGATATGAGCGGCATAGATATGAGTGATATGAAACGAATTATAATTTACTTCCAGCGTGTGAAAAATACAGATAAAAATGTGTCTACTAGAGATAAAATTGTGGAAGTATTGGCAAAACAACTTATCATATTTTTATGGGCACGTGGGGTTGTAGTGTTAACGCTAAATATAAAAAAAAATCTGAAGAACCTACGTAGATAACATTTGCATATTATATAACAAAATTGAGACTCCAACAAATACACCCTGAGATAGGCCATTGACGTAAATGTGGACAGAGAATGTAACGCTATCAACATTTGTCATTGATAAAGATGTTGTAGTGATGCATAGTTGCAATACAGTAGTCTTATTATATTGATGATGAATACAGCTTGCAAAACTGCAATTTATTTTACTTTTTCGACTCGCTAGTAGGTGTGGTAGCTGAAAAATAAATATTTTCTGGTAGCCAGAAGTAGGTACGGTATATATGTATTGCATCTATTATGGACAAAACGACGAATAAGTTTATGATGAGTCACCGAACAGACTGCGCTCTAAAATATGCAATTTTCATGTTTGCCTAAGTGCTGCACATGCAAAAGCACTGTGCAAAACTTTGAACGTAACGCTGCGACAGCACTAACCGACTTTCGTATGTATGTGTAACGAATACGATGAGTGCGCATACAGCCAATTGAAACTGCCAATCATAATTGTATAGCAATGTTGCCACGATGCCAAACAGCTTTCAAATTCGTGACGATAGACGTCTATTGGCATCAGAACTTTTAATCCTCAGTGGATTTGACAACGTGTCAGTATAAGACTCTTACGGCAATTCGATGCGCCTACATCTAGGTGTTGAAACGTTTGGAGTTCTGCCCAAGATTGTTTAGGATTAGAATAACAATGTATACGACCTATAGACAGTATTTTTAAATCCCAGTTAAAATACAATAATTAATGATGATGCTGGTATAATTTAGAGAAGTTACACTAGTAACCTACGATAGCCGTGCGTCCTTGACCGAGATTCGGAAGAAATTGAAGATTTGCCAAACAGACGACACGTGCCATTACCGGAGTTAAATGAAGGGGCAAGACTAAAACAACGTTTACCTAACGAAGATTAATATGTACCTACACCAAAATTCAGGGATTTCTAACTAGAGCGATAAGTTTGCAGTTTGTTTTTAAGGAAGTGCTCACATCGACAAGATTATGATACAAACCGACCGAATCGGAGTGACGAGAAAGACCTATAACTCAATTTAAGATCGTAGTAGAGTCTAGATGCAATCGGTAACAAACAATAACTCGACGTCCCAGAATTGCTAATAATATGGAGATTTGTAAATCTAAATTGTTACTATATTTCCAAACTCAGAAACAACATTGTAAAATTTGAACTGAAAAAGCTCTAGAATAATAAAATTGTTGGAAGACAAGTTCTGTCGAACAAACACTAAAAACACTTTTTCTCTGAATTGCACACTGAATAAATAAAAGTTTAGGCCAAATATATTGTAATTCTCATTGTTGGATGTGTGTTAAATACATGATATTAATAAACCTATCGGTTCTTTTAATGTAATGTGGCATGGAGAAAATCCGCAACAGATATTAATATTCTAAAAATCTAAGGTTATTAAATTACATGTCGCTAAGCCAACTATGATTCATTGTGGCCGTATTATAAACACACGCATAGTAAAAGAATGCAGCCATATCAAAATTGCTTATTAAACAATAAATTATTTACTGAAATCAGGACAAGAGATTGCAATGCAATCGAATACTTTTCAAGGACTGATTAAAAAATCTATAACACTGTCAGTCCATTTGATTCCGGTATCGGTTGTAATTGCAAGTAAAGTTTGATACTTTTATTTAAAAATTCTGCATGTTATTTCAGTTGGTGAAAGGCAATATCGTATACTATTTCCGTAAAAAACTGTACTAATGCAGTTATATTTTGACGGACATTTAATAAATACAAATAGAATTTATTAATACTATTTTGCCCAGCGCTTGGTTGAAAGTTAAAAGAGATCTTTTGTTATGTACAATGTTCTAGCTACAAATATAATGAAAAGAAAGGAGAAACATCTGAATCAACGAAAACTGTTAATGGTAAAGAGCGGAATAAAATATCACCTTCACGTAACCCATATGGAATATGGTTATTAATAATTGGAACACGAGTTTCTAAGATAATTTTATTTCAAATGAACCCCACGTGAATAAGGTAAGTTCGCGATAAATAGATTACGGAACTACGTGAAGATAATGGTACTTTGATTAGTTCAAATTTACCCACGTTTCCGTTCATTAGAAACTGTTCTAAAACGTGCTATTTCTGTTAACATATTAATCATTTTAAAACAGACGCAGTTTACACACGTATCAAGATTATCATTATTTACATTTCGGCAACAATTTCATCCGAGATCGCAAAAAAAATCCGAAACGTTACTGCGCAGTAACTACTGCATTAAGATGCCTATATATAGGTAAAATACGTGCAAAATTATGATAAACTGTTCGTTATCGCCCACGATAGGTGAATATATGTGATTGTTTAACCCTGAGTAAAGGAAAACAACTTGAGAAAAGGTCAACGAAAGGGCGATGTCACTTTTTTCTGCACTACGACGTCTTTGGATGAAAGAAACATGTGGAGCCGGATGTGTCATAATAAAATTCGACATCGCGCTACACATACAGAACATACTTAATATAAAGGTAATTTAAGCAGGAAATAAATATTTATAGAGCGATTAAAAATGTAAATGGCGGTAATTAAATCAAGATCAAATTGGTTGTTATTTGGTTTCATATAATAATAATATGTTATCAGCCGAACGCCGAAATCGAGTTTATCAATATTGCGGCTGGCATTTCTACAACATGTTTTTTAGAATTTAATCGGTCTTGGACCTTGAGCGCCGGTGACAAAATTTTAATACTGCGACCACAATTCATATAAATAGAAAATTTTACCAACAAACTAAACCTAAAACTAATCTACGAATAAGAAATGCAAGGGAAAAGGGGTAAAAAAGATCTATATAATAATCTGAAATAAGAAGCGGAAGAGGACGACCTCAACGAACTTTATGGGGTAGCTGTTGAAGTGAAATGTTGGGTTCAGGTCGTATCAAGAGGTCAAAGAAAATACAGGAAATCTAAAGCAATGACAATTGAAGATGAAAAATCTGAATGAGTAATATTCTATTCTAGTGTAATATTTAGTTTAATGTCCATGTGTAAGCTGCTTAGAGTAAAATTATCCTAAACAATTTAATCGTGGAGAAGCGGTTACAGCATGAATTAATTGGACTGATACTACCTATTGAATTGGTTTATGTCAAGGCCACAGGTGTGAATATTAAATTGGATGTTGTATTTGTTTAATTTCAGTTAAAATATTTTCAGTCTGCGATGTTCTTTTACGTAACCAGGCACCTTGTACTTAACTTATTTCGACCATCTTTGCTGGTTTACAATATTAAAAGGATTAGAAGGTTTCAAATGGTGTGTTTTTTACAACTTTAATTTAATAATTGAATTAAGGCTTCAATATACTTACCTACCCTAAATTAATAAATTTTACATAATGGTAAAACTAGGTAGTTCCTTATACATCACTAGGGACCTGTCCCGGCTTCGCACATGTAGTATATTACATTAAAATGTATAATTAACGTAACAAATTATACGGTTTAACCTTCCTCACGAATCAGGCCGTCAATTAGAGAAAATTGCATTAAAAAGCCGTACGTTTTTGAGTTTATCGCGAACAGATAGAATGTCGGTCGCGACGGAAAACTTGCATTTTATGATAAGTATAGAAGATACTTACTCAGCCAGTATTAGATTTATCACGAAGCGATTACATTCACTTCGCCCTTAAGCCATTAGACGTTTATAGCAATGAGTTACACTTGAAACAAAGCTGGCGAAATGTGAATCTTGTACACAACTATGTATCTCTTAGAAAATATCATGTAAGTATAGATGAAGTCAATGCATTTACGGTCCGATATTGCGATATACATTGCGCGTGAGGTACAATGTATGTCGCCTATTGTGATTCAAAACGAAGACTATTATTAGATTTATGCGAGTGAATGAAGCACGAATTATGCCAACATACTAGCAAGTGGCAACTCGTAATCCATATTCATAAAAGCACGAGTTTAGAAGTTTAAATATTGAGAGCAATTTTTATCTTCTATGAGCAAAATGACGAGTGTACCTAATGACGAGACTCGAACAAAATCATTTTCGACATAGCAAAAATTGCTTTGACAAAGTCTTTATACTCATTGATATAGAGTAACCAGCTCACGTATAATAAAATGTCGAGATAGATGACGCAATAAAATCACGGTTCAAAAATGTTTACTTAACAGATTTATATTCATACTTTTCCTTGTTTCCTTAAGGAAAATTAAACAAAATGTAAGGCATATTTATAGGTACTATTTTGGTTAGCAGTGAGAATTTAAAGCTTAGTTAAGAAATCAAACTGAATAAAAAGATACGGCTTTCTATCTCATATTATTATAAAGTTATGTAAACAGACACGCGCTGTTTGATAAAGTTAAAGGTAGAGTTAAGGGGTTTCCACTTGTTACTGTACTTTCGTCTTTTCTTTCATAAATCATGACAAATGTACCTTCGCTTGAATGGGTAAGTGGTCGAAATTCGACTGGGGTAGTAAGAATCTGAAGATCAATATCAGTCATGAAAAATTCATGGTTTGTCCCATGAGGAGTAGTAACCTTGCCATAAATTATTTACCTCAATCTCTGACCTTTATGGTGTCAAGAAACGTTTATGCCTACGTAGCTGACCACTTTTTAAAGGTGAACAGCGGGCTCTTAACTGGTTTATGACCTTAATGGCGAAAATATCAGTGCTTCCATTTCGTCTGTCAATCAAAACTTTATAATTCTTTACAAAATACGATTGGACTACGTTAGTACTATTCTTTATTCTGTGATTGGACGTCGTGGCAGCCTAGCTACGGAGTTTAACGGATTGATTTTCACGTACTCTCGCGATTGTAGTGTGTAAATTCCATTCACCTATTCAGATACCGGCTAAACTGCGCAGCGGCAAATTATCACGTGGCTTTCGCGTATATGTTTTTAATTTTCTTTTAAGTCCATCATGCATGATACAGTCACCCTAAATAAAGTTTTGGGAGGTAATGCCCTGTTTGTATAGCGTTTTCCTACAGCAGGGAGAAATATTTAAGTTTAGTTGTTTGTGGATGCGCGTTGGTTATAGGTTAGTCTTCCTACATGTCAGTGCTGGTTCTCCCAGAAATTGAACACTATTACGAAGAAAATTAGGAGTGCAAAACACGTTAGTTATCTCACACAAGTTATCTAAACTTCGCGAAATGCCTATAGCACTAGCTGAGCCTCTTTGTTACAACTACCGAATATTTTTATTTAGCGTTTTTTTGCTGAGATCTTTAGATCGTACTTCGATGTTGCGCGCCGAAATATTTTCTTTAGCAAACAATTTATTAAAAGATAACATTTTCTCAAAACTTCTCTAGGTAATTCCTAATACTTAAACAAACTCTTCAATTATTTTATCTTAGTATAAGATTAGGCCTAGGATCATTTCGCCTGTTCGCGTCCATTTAGTGCAGTTGGCAAGTTTGAAGGACAAAATAAAAATGTTCCAGCAAATTTATTCAATGAAAAGTTTATGTAATGCGTTCATTATATAGTCTATTTTAATAATAACTTTCAGTTTTGTTCGAAACTTGTTGTGTTTTTTTTTAAATAGACAAACTTTAAAATATGGCATTTTACCCAGTTTGCGTCCAAAAAATCCAAATTGCGTCCACCTGTGGACCAGTTCGCGTCCACCAGCTTAGTCTTAACAATATCAGCCTTATAATCCTTCATATAAGGGTGATATTGTTAAGACAATCTAAAGAAAGATTGGCTTTTAACAATTTCTACATTTAAGATTAAAGTTATAAAAAATCTACATTATTATCATTATTAAATCACTTTATAGAAACTATAAATAACTATTTATTGTTCTCAACATCGATGGAACTTAAAATCAAAGATAAAAAAATAACGATACATGTTGTCCAATATTGTGGTCTTCGGAATAGCATAATTTTTACATAATTATGTACATATTTGTCTTATCGATTTCTTCTTCTCACGCATATCACAAAACGCTTTCTTTATTTAATCATCTGTTTTATTTTTTTTCCTTCTTCTTTCTTGTCTCCTAAGAACTCATCTTGAATAGAAAAAATATGGAATAAAAGAAATTAAATGTAATAATTGAATTTTAAACTCAGTCTTAATTAAAAATGCATTTTAAATTATAAAAAAATATATAGAATGTATTTATGCGATCATTTCTATTTCATGACGCAATTTGCTGTAATATTATCCCTTGCAGGTATAGTTTGCGTCCACTTGTGATCGATTATTATATCGATTGTATCTTTTATTACAATCATAATAATGTGGACGCAAATTGGTCATTACAATTGCATACTATTAATGTTAAAATAAACAAAATCCCAATTTCTCTCTCATATTTAAATCACATAAAAATAAACAACTAAAGAAATCATAAATAGACGAGTTCGCGTCCATTGTGGACGCAAAGTGGAAGTTTTATAAATTCGGTGTTCTAATTCGCGTCCACCTTATTTTAATTGTTAACTATAAAAAAAACAAGCTAATTCATAATTCATACTATTCGTCTTTTCATTATTAATGTCTAGAAACAGCGATATATCCTAAAATTCACATAAAACAATAAAATACTTACCGTCAAACACGCCGCTGCACACTATTTTTTTATTTATATCCCGCGCATCTGCACTCTTTTGTAGAACAACCGAGATTAACAAATTTTTTTAAACAGGATAAGCTGGGCGCACGGAACTTTTGTCTATTTGTGCGTGTCTCTTATACGTCGAGGTATTGGCGATACTGACTTTTCATTTTATTAGTGTGTTTGTATACTTATTTCCGAGCATTTTTAAAGGGAGGTCCGCAAAATGGACGCGAATAGGGAGGTGGACGCGAACAGGCGAAATGACCCTAATCTTATACTAAGATAACATAATTGAAGAGTTTGTTTAGAAATTGTAAGGCATGTTTTGTTATGCATAAAGAAGTTTTATACTCCTTATCAGACTATTAATACCTAGCTCATTACGATCTATAAGGTATAGCTATTTATTTGAACAGTTGAGCAATCAACTATGTTACTAGATAATATTTGCGTTAACGACGTTAATGTCTTTAACACGTGTTGACCTTACTTTGACATGGTATACCTACGTCCTTTTCAATTAAATTTCAATAATAATGGGGTGTACTGTAGGTACACAATATTGAACATAACAAAGTTGCAGTGCTGCTCATTCCTAACGATATCATAGATATACAAATAAAGCGAAAGTTACTAATGGTAGTTAATTATAATTCTATTAGATGGTAAAAGACGTTAGCGATGTCAAGCAGGCAGCTTCTATGGTAGAAGAATGAATGGTCGAAGAACGCAGGAGGCGCTAGGGGTAGGTATACAAACTCCTTACATCAGGCGCTTAATGCGCTTATGGATTAGTTCCAGCCTCATTTCCACTACTTATCAACTGCTTAACCACATTGAGCGGAAATTACTGTTGAAATCAATGGGATTGGACAATCGTGAAGTGAAAGATAAACCGGGGAAAGTAAGTGTCGTGGAACCAGCAAGGAATTGGAAGAATTTATAGTACTTATCGCTTATGTCAACTCGCAATGAGAGGTTGAAACTACTCCAGGTTTACATTTACAGAAAGAGTATTTATGTACCCGTGGAATCACCACCGCTGTATGACAGCCACTGCTTACAAAGCCAGTAAGTGTGTAGGTGTATCAGTACCAAACTGTAATTCAGTCGGCAACTACAAATAGCTGTAGCCAATTGCATAATGTGTGGGAGATCTAAGAGATTGTGCGAATAAGACTCGTCACGACTACTTTCGCATTTTATATAGTGACAAACAACATTTGCACTCAATACATAACAAACGATTTCACAATATAAAATAATTGTGTGAATCAATTTTTGTCACATTTCCGGATGGATATTTCTGCACTCAAAAATATTCGTAATGGAGCAGGTTATCATGGGTATCCAATTCTCCGTAATATAGAGAAACATTTGGGTTGAATGTTTCGACACTCATGTTTAAAAAATAATTAAATATGCATGCACAGGTACCTACTATATTTTTACACACAGCTTTGAAATACGTTCTGAATGTTTTGGGCATTTCAAATTTACAGCAAGATTGAGCTTGCTGCAATTTTGCCATTACATTGATGTCAGTAATTTACTAGTGGTGTAATCTGTTGTCTACTTTGTACATCGCGACAATATATTGCGTTATGAGCCATGAGTAATATGCTGGACCATCATTTTAAAGGGACTGTTAACCTAGAATATGTACAATGCTATCTGGATCCGCACACACTTAGATGTTAATAACTTTATAGAACGACGAAAATAACCATTCTAAACGATGTGTTTATCCATAAAGTACCATATTTACTGACGTAACAAGCTGTAGAAAGAAATAATATTTACATAGAATATAAACTATTTATGATAAACCCTACCTACCCAATAGCCATATAACAGTATATTGCAAGCAATAAATGTTCATTATATTAAAAAAACATGTACAGCGTGACGAAACTATTAAAATATAGAAATATCCAAGATATCGGGTTGTCAGGTACCACAGGCAAACCGGTTGTAAAAGACATTATAGACCACGCTTGGCTATAGGGTCAGGCCAAGTTGTATGACACTCATGTTACGTCAGCTACTACACAATTGGAGTGGCCGAATATTATACAGATCTCACATAGTTAAAACCATTGAGACGAAGAAGAAGTAGGAGCTATTATACATGGCCATATGTTATGTTGCCCTGCGCCCAAAAATAGGAGCCCTAGGAACTTAAGAGCCTGTCCAGAAATCGCGATTTACGCGCGTGTCCACTCGCGCGTAGGCACTCGCGCGTGTTCGAGATACTAGAGTTACATACATCCCGTCCAGATGCTCTCGCGCGTTACCTCACACGCGCGTAAAACGCTTGCAATGAGCGGGACTTTCGACTCGCGCGTCTTAGGCGCGAGCGCCGCGCGAGTCGAGATACTCTGGCGCCATTGCTGCGTCCAGTACTACGCGCGTGTCCGTGGCGAGGGGACGTATTCGATTCTGTATTAATATATAAATACCTAGCATAATATTAATTGAAAAGAGTATGTATGTAGAGGTGACAACCTATTTACTCCTCTGATCCGTGGTCTGTTACAAAGCGTCTTGTCCTATCGCACTAAAATACACACATCAACAAAGTCTAGGGATATCTTAATCCTAAATTATTTACGAGTTTATAGTTTAGAACCTTGTTAGTTTCCACAAAAAGTTTATATACAGATTAAAACCTCTTTTATTCTATTTTCAAAATTTGAACATGGAAAGAAAAAAAACAAAATAATAAACAAAATATGGCGGCAAATTTGCTAGTAATTCGTTACATTAAAGAAAGTTAAAACTGTTTTATTATAATTATTAATGAAAAGGGTTTTTAATTGTTTTTCTTTTTTAATTTAACGTGACGTACGAACTTTAAAAGTCATGTCACGTCGTCATTTGAGTCGAGATGAAATGTTACGAGCCGTGGGCATGTTAGAAAATGGTGCAATTCAACGCGTCGTTGCTGAGGCCCTACATACCAGTCAAAATGTGATATCAAGGTTGTGGTCACGTTATCGCAGTACTGGAGATGTGGCCGAACAGCACACAGGTAGATATCGTGTTACTACGCAGAGACAGGATCGATTTCTCCAAATGACCGCCAGAAGACAACCCAATATCACAGCGCTGCAACTAGTGCAAAGGCTCCAGGAGGACCACCAGCTGCTGGTAAGCGACCAAACCGTGCGAAGAAGGTTACATGAAGTTGATTTTCATGCTCGAAGACCATTGCGTGTTCCAGCATTGCGACGTGGCAATCGCGGTCGGCGGCTTTCGTGGGCTCGGGAGCATTTACCATGGAGTGACGAACAATGGTCTTTGGTGCTGTTCACCGATGAGTCCCGGTTTGGGTTTCACCCGGATTCACGAAGAACACGCGTTTGGAGAGCTCCAGGGAGAGTTAGCCGTCTACGGCACCCTCAGGAGGTCCACCCATACCAAGGCGGGACAATCATGGTGTGGGCAGGAATTCGTCTTGGCGGACGAACCCAACTCGTTTGGATCCAAGGCAGCATGACTGCACAAAAATACCACGAGGAGGTAGTAGAGCCCGTTATTGTCCCACACAGAACTCAAATAGGCCATGAATTTCTACTCATGCACGATAATGCTCCTTGCCATACGGCGCGGCTGGTATCGACCGCTCTCCGAGAGCACGATATTCAAGTTTTGGATTGGCCTGCACAGTCGCCCGACTTAAATCCTATCGAGCATGCCTGGGACATGTTACAACGAAAAGCTTTGAGAGATTTTCCACCAAATTTGACGACTGAACAACAACTTTACGAACACTTGCAAAGGACATGGGACCTCATACCGCAGCAAGACATTGACAATTTAATTTTAAGTATTAACAATCGATGTCGATGTGTAATCAATGTAAGAGGTGGCAACACTGATTATTAATGATTAGATTTTACAAGATTTTTTCCATTTTTATTAAAATTAATAGTTTTTTAAGAAGAAATGTTTGTTGTTATCATACTAATTTTCCATGATGATTAAAAAAAATATTTTTTTTATTTAAAACAAAAAAAAACACGAAATGTTTTTTATTTTTATTAAAGACCTTAAAATAATCTATGATTCTTCTATTTACTGTATCAGAAAATTCTTCATAGATTTTTAGATATTTGATGAAATATAAAATATCCCTAGACTTTGTTGATGTGTGTATTATAATAAAATGTTTTAGTAAAGTTTCCGCATATTTTATTTTAATGAACATCATCCAACAGACAAAATGGAGCGTGATAACTTGGACACGGAACTTTTTATTGACGAAATTGAGAAAAGGGTAGCTATTTGGGATATGGAATCATCGGATTATTCTAATAGAACCATTAAACGTAGGAACTGGGAAGAAATAGTAGATTTTTTTTGTGAACCTGATGATTCCGAGGTGAAAAAAATAACTTTAGGTAAGTAAATAATACTTATTAAATAGATAAATACAATTAAATAAATACAACTAGCTTCTTTTAAGCATTAAAATCATCACTGCAAAATTAATCATATAAAAATATATTAAAATCTCCATCCAATCTTAACAATCAACAAATAGGACAGTATGAAACTGAAAATTCATGAAATTTCAAATATGTTTTACGTAAAATTGTTTTATTTTATATTATTGTTAATATCAAAAACAGATAGCCTGTTTCGTATATTTTCAATGTATGTTCAATTCATTACCAAAACTATTAGTTAAATAGATATTTATTAAAAATGCATATTCCTTGGGACAGCTCTAAAACAGCAATGGGTCATTTAAAGTGAAAATGCCCAAATACGTCTCATCACATGCGCGCGTAAGAACGCGCGTGAAACGCCGCATCTGGACGCAACACAAATCAAAACGCGCGAGTGGACACGCGCGTAAATCGCGCTTTCTGGACAGGCACTTAGGCTATTCGAAGCATATTCTATGGAAACCCTATTTTACAATATGGCTAGTCGTGGCTGACCAAATCGTTAAACGTTGACAATTCAACGTTATGATCAATATTACCTGGCCATGTCATGAAACGTGACCATTCCATGAATCGATGAAATGCTAGATTATTTCATGAAATAATGTAGCATTTTACGAAATGGCCACGACATATGTATACCTACCAAATTCAAATAAAATACAGTTAAAACAGTTTATTTTCCTTCTACGACCGCAATGTAGTTGTGCAAATAGTAGGCAACCCTAAACTTATATCACCGATTCAAGTCTCTTACTTACTTATATGAATATGTATGCCGACACAGAGACAGACAGCTCGTGGGAAAATATAAATGCTGCTGCCAGACCTTAAATCGAACCTAGAGCCTCATATCATATAACATATTCTATAAAATTGAATCATGAAGTCAGTAAAAAAGTTATCATCATAAAACATCGGCTTGCATCCATACGAGACAATTCTGACCTCTGCCTGTTTAAAAAAATCTTATCACGCATTCAGTAGTTGCGACACCGCCACTGATTAGAATATTAAATATAAAGTGTCACTCACACCGAGTCACATCACTAAAACGAATTGCGCCGAGCTAGCCAATTGCATCAACTGTTGATTCATTGTTTTTTAAATCGGCCTATCATTGGCGGCAATAGTACCGTTATTAGCTATGTGGGACGGCGATGTGTAAGGTACAAATGAATTAAATTTGTAGGTATGTGAAATGTATTTTTTTATGTGTAAAAACATTCTAATCTAGCGTGTCATCAGCGGCAAAATAACCACGTGGCCTGCTAAAAAGAGGCATTTTTGTAAGCGATAGTTTTTGCTTAAACAAGATTTCATGTTGCTGATCAAATGTTATCAGTACAATATCCTTACTAACCCTTATAATTAAGGCAAATAAATACCTATATCCTACTAAGCGCGAATTCTCGTCGATGGTTGATAGTATTCGAACTCTCGACCTATCAATGAAAGCATGTGGTAACCGATAGGAAGGTCTTATCTATTTACGTGTATATTATTTATCTAAAATCTTTTGAAGGGATCAATATTTTCCCAGTTAGGGTAAATCCAGGTTATTTTTGTTCCAAAGGAAATTCCGCTACGAATCACGTTTCTATTCTAGCGTCATCATGGATTATGGCCTTTTGTAGTCCATAGCTGGACTTCGGTCTCTTCTACCTAATTAACGTCACAATATCACTGTGACTCAATAGGAAGATTGGGCCTACTATACAAGAGTAAGAACATATCAATATCTCTTTCATCTGTATAAGCATTAGGTAAGCTTTCTTATCAACAGTGTGATCGGAAGCAATGATAGGTACTGTCAATTGATTCTAACTAGTCTTTCATAAGAAAGTCGTTATAGAAAGGATACCTACATATATAGGAATTTAAACTTTCGTGGTCATTTAAACTTATTTTAAATTGTCTTTCGGGATGTGTTTGGACTAACCGATATTTCGGCACTGTTGCAAGCGCCTTCAGTACATCCGTGAAAGGATACCTATAGCTCAAATAATCTTTTGCATCCGCATAAGCAAGCTCAAATAAATCAATTCGATACTACGACTTATCGAATAACATACAACACGTTTTGATTTCACGTTTACCTAACACGAGTTGTTCTTATAAAAAAAAATCTCGTTCATTACACTCACGTTGAAAATAACTATATATGTTGTTTGACCACTCCGGTCCATGACAATATAAAGGCCGTTATATACGCGCTAATATGGCCTCTACACAACGGTAATACGGTTCCTTGACATTGGCGCTAGATCTTATGAGTAACACGCCTATTATATATGCACGTTCCAAATGCTATGTTACACAAGTTCTAAGAAGCGCTTTCTTATGTGCATTGAAATAGATTGATCGAATTGAACACTATATCAGACATTCAGACTTTGCCTGAGGTGGCTATCGCAATAATTCTTAGAAACCTTCTTGGATAGATGATTTATGTATAAGATATGGTGACCGTAAACTTTGTGATCCCTTTGCAACAGAGGTCGGACGGCTGATATTCAGCAATGATTGCGGTTCTAAATGGCGCATCGGATTCTGGAATGTAGGAATGAGCGGACGTCTGTTCTTAGTGCATGCCGGAGTGTTGCCTGTGCTTATCGTATGAACAAAGACGCCATCAAAATGTAATGTTTACAATGTCTACAACAAATAATTGACTTACTGATAATGCAGTGTCGAAAAGAAGGTATTCTGTGTAAAATAAAAATACAGCAAATATGCTAGAATTTACGAAGAAGTAACGTATAAGTAATTAAATTGACGTTGTCTAGAATTTTTTTGTTCAACATACAGGTTTGCCAATAAACGTTGTCGATTATAGATACCTATTTCAAGAATGATAAAAATCTGCTAAGTATATGAATTTATCTTTCTAAGACTTTTTTGTGACATATCTACCTATTTTATAGGTATGTATAAATTTGAATGCATTATCCGCCTGTTTAAACAAAGGATTCCCCTTGGCCTGCACCTGAAGGCTGTGAGAGGCAGATATTCAAAGCCGACCCCCTACGCGCCCAATACGCAGAGGAAATAAAAACAATATACTTCTCTAATCTGAGAATAACCCTATCCAAAAGGGAGATTAGATCGCAAATTAATTATTATCGATACGTAAAATTTAAAATAATGGCAGTTTTAAAGCGGATATTGCATAGCTATTTATCATTATTTAAACGCTAATGATTATATGCAAGTAGATTAAATACTGACATTAAAAACATTTTATTTGCCTAAAACTAACTGTTAGTAATTAAGCTTGAATTTTACATTAGTAAGTCTAAAATTGAATTACGGCTACAGGAAGTTTCCGTTTTCAACTGCGTTATCACCAGTAATGTGTTCGAAGTGTAAATGTACCGACTGTTACATTTGCATTAAGGAAATGCTCGGACTCGTTGGCGTAATAAAAGCAAAATTTAATTTATTATTTTACTTTTTATGCCACTGTAAAGCGAACACTAAGCTTAGAGGGTCTAAGAAGAATTTCTTTTTACAATTTCGTATAAGAGCTTATTTCGTTTATTATTTTAATTAGAAAAATAATTACGTATCTACTGTTATAACGTCTACGCCACAATGATCTTATGTAACTGCGTGTTCATTTATCAAAATATACTTGTTTCAAATCATTTCTGACGAACGTAATTTTAAATTACATTTGATCTAATTAAGAAACTACACACTAATGAAAAGTAGAGGTTGATTTTAAAGCAAATCTTTTACTTTTTTGCATATTAATCTGTTAGTAATGCTTTCATTATGCTAAGTGCAGCAATTAGAGTGTACTTTGTACCGAGAATCGTGCAGACAGGCGACCTCATTAGTCAAGTAAAAGTAAAAAGTTACTTGTACAGCCAGGTTTGACGCGCCGAATTTTAATACCACTGGTCTGACTTATACGATTGCGCGATATATTCAAACTAGACCTGGTTTTGTTACGTTATGGTATTGTAGAACAAGTTCACTTTACTGGCGAACTACTAAACGGTATATACGAAGTAGCTGGTAACACAAGCGACATTTAAATACGGAATTCATGGATTTTTCAATTCTGAAAGGTCATCAATGCCATCACTCGAGTTTAATGTTATTAAAAAACTTACATAATAGTACATTTTATCATTGAATGAATTACATCTGCTAGATTCACATCGTCTTTTTATGCGCTGTAGCAGTATGAACTATTTTATGTAGGTACTTAATCGTTTCTGCAGATCTGTCATTGTATTCGTCACGTTCCGTAAATTATGCGCAATTATGTTAGATACTTACAATTCGGCCTGGTCACTAGATAGTCCACTGTCGGAGCAAGAACTGCTGATGGCTTCTGACGGTTGGGAGACATTTTCGCACAAGGTGAAGTCTGGCATAGCCTCCTCAAGGAAGTTGAGGGAGCCTTGCTCCAAGGAGAAAATATTCTCCAACAAGTCATCGGACGTCGGCCAGGCGTCCGACTGCAAAGAAAAAGTTTAAATAAATACTTTTTGGAATATGACATTGCTGGTTGGAGCATTTGGACACTAAAGAATATCTCTCACAGAATATATCGACAACATCAATTTCCATATCGCTGCAATATGTGCAGTGTCAGATTAATAATAACCTTATTAACCCTTTCCCCCAGTTCTGTCTATAGGCAGTGTCTTACCCTATTTCTGCTTTGATCCATTGCTCTAGGTCAGGTTACCAACAACAATATAAAAAGGAAAAGCATACATTTCTAAGTGTCTTGTACAATTAGAAATGTATGCTAATGTATGTTATTAACATGTGTGGTAGGGAAGGTTATCATTCCCAACAGTATTACAATGGTGTAAATTTTCCTCCGATGATAAAAATAGTTTGAGGTACTAAATGTTTCTACTTAATTAACAGTCATTCACAACTTAAACATTCTAAAATGTAATATAGAATGTTCTAGATAGCAATCAGGGCAAGCTGGGTATTACTAAAACAAAATATAAAGGTATCTATTACTTATTAAAGTAATAACAAAATTAATCCCCCAGGGTATCTTGCTCCTAATGGCTTAATCAATTTCATATCTATTTCATCAAGTAAAAACTGTGTGTACTGCTTATAATAATTCAGCCCTATTACATTGTATTCAAATTAGAATAGACATACTGTACTAGAATAAAACATAAACAAAGTAATGATAAATATGTAGATGACGTGCCAAATATGTGTTTTCAATCTGTTGCCATCATGCTTTTCTTCAAGCAATAAACATCTTAAATAGTAAAATTCTGTGATATCATTTTATTTTTATAACATCGGGAATTGCAATGGGTCTTTGAAGTACAGCTTAACTAATAGTTCAAGCATGTAGTAGCACTACATCAGAATTGTATTATTTTATTGGTATTTGTTAAAAAAAATTATCCATGTTCTAACAAAACTTTTACTAGGCCAGATCTCATACTCATCCATGACCTATGAATCATATACAATGTTTGCTCTTTACCTATTAATATATTATTGATGGGCCAAAGTCTAGTAAACAGTAATTATAAATAGCCTATCATGCCAACATTCTAATAAGATATCTGAACAAGTAAACATTCTAGGATAATTATCATCGTAACAAAATAGGATATATGTTCATAATAAATATGATCAATGTTACATTTACGTTTTAAAAGTAAATCAAATTCATGAAAAATTGTAATCAAATACATTTATTCTTAGATTTGCCAATGAAGAGTTATCATTGTCCTAGCGGTATATCCCAGTTGTGTGTAAGACTTGTGTTTTGGAGCCTAGGATTGCTTTCTAGTCAGTCTAGCATTTCCACCATTCGACAGCCATCTGATTGCCGCAACCCAAAGGCATATAATTATGGCAATATTTTACCAATGACTAGTTTGTACCATTTACTATATTATTGAGATATAATACTTATTAGATTACTTATTTACAATACGAAGCATTGAAGTTTTTAAAGTAAATTATGAAAGAAAATAAATTTACAGTTTATTGCACTAACAGCAATCTAACTTGCATCATCCAGGACGTAAACGAAAATAGAATAGTACTTAAGCCTTCACTTGTAAACAAGGATATTATTATGCAATCTCATATAATTATTTACAATATAGCTAAAACCAAATAATAAATGTCATTTGCAGTCAATATAATTACATTTATTCATTCTAACTGCTTTAATATAACTTAGTTTAATTACTATGCCCATTTTGTAATTACTGAATAAATTAAAGCATTGTTCTCATTCACCTACTTTTTTTATACTTAATTAATTTTAAATCATATGTATTTAACAAATGTACTAAATTATAAACCAAAACACAAGCATCATTCAAATAAGATTCTTATAAAAATTACTTGAAACTTTGAAGACATGAAGCCATTTCATATTGTCTTAACTTGATACAGTACTTTCATTTTCTGAATGAAACTGAGCATCACAGAAGTGAAAGGTATGAGTAATATATTTGTTTCATTTAAAAATATGTTTTAAAAATATTCTACAATGTTCTTTAGACATGGCATTCAGACATGGTAAAGAAAACAAGTATCTAATCTTATCAGAACTGCTTTATTATTAATTTAACCTGTTTTTAAGCTGTTATCACTAATAGTAGATACCTGTAGTAACAATTGATAAAATGTTGATTTATGATAATAAACTGATTATTAGGAATTATAAAAACATTGTCTAAAGTACCCTCAATTAACTTCAAGTTTATCACTTAAAATCAATCAACATTGACAAATTATAAGTAAAAGTATATAAAAAAAATTCACAATTTACCTCAAATAAAGACATTAGGTCTAGTTTTTTATCCATTGCGACCACTTCACGTTTGCATGAGTATTACATCAACACTTAAAACATTGGTGATTCACAGGAACTTGGTCAATTGGGAGGAAAAATCACTGAATATTGTTTTAAAACACACTTGTATGTAAACACTTTTGCTTCCATCCAGTAAATATCCAGATTAGCAGTCTAGTGATGTGCAGCTAATATATTTTGTGCCGCATATGGCTAGGATGCCGACCGCATGGTGCCTAGCTGGCAAATTACAATTTGTTTACGCTGCACAGTGCCGGCGCGCCGCCGATCTATGACGCACTGTCCTTTAGACTGATTATTACGACAACGAAAACACGCTCGTTAGGGGAAACCCTGTTACCAATTAGCGGGAATTAACTAATTAGATAAGACACTGGAATGTAAAGAAGTCCGCGAGTGAGCTACGTCCGTTCACGAAACGAAATGAACGTGTAACGGTAAATGTGGGAGCGTGAGTTCACGAAAGCTGTTCAACGAGGTTCGACAATCGCCGGCCGATCACTATTACTTCACCGCACGTACTCTACACCGCTCGCTTAGTCTACTGTAGGTGTCTCCGTTCATCACAGTATCACCGCGCACAAAGATATCTTATCAGTAGATTACTAAATACGTAGCTAACATACGAACCATTAAGCCATCCTGTTGGAAATTATCCATTTTGTCAATTTTCTGGTTTAGGTCAACAAGCTCCAGATCATTTCTTGTTAGATAATCCAGGATCCTGTTCATATCGTCATTGCGGGCAGTCATTTTCTTCTGACAAGATGCTCATTGAGGTCATTGTAGAAAAACTGGTCTAATTACACATTGTTAAACACATTATTTATTTGTACACCGTAACTGTAACTGGATTTCTTAAGCTTAGAACATTTTATAATTTACAAACATTAGTTTACAAAATAAAAAGAAACATGACATTTCCCCGCAACTTCCAACGTGGAATTAATGACGTCATGAAAGTAGGACACTTTTCAACATTTGATTGGTCGTCCTCCATGATAAAACAGAGGAACTAGTAACGCCATCTATTTGTTATTTGAAATACTACGTACAGCGTTTAGTGTATGCTTGGAGGAAATTGTACCAATTTATACACTGAAGAAATAACAGCTATGACATTATAATACATTAATATGTATTACCAAAGTTTTATAAGAGATTTTAAGAAATAAATTAATTTTGATAGGATCTTTAAGAGCTAATGAACATTTTAAGTATACCGCTTGAAGAGGGAAAGGCTTAGAAGCATAATAGCAAGTGTAGGTAATAGGCAACACTACATTGTGTCCCTTTCTTTTTCTTCCTCTTATTCTTACTTTATTTCATTTAATTTTTAGGGTTCCGTACCTCGAAATGAAAAAACGGAACCCTTATAGGATCACTTTCTTGTCCGTCCGTCTGTCAAGACCCATTTTCTCAGAAACGCGTGAAGGTATCAAACTGAAACTTATATCCAACTAGCTTTTCGGAGTTCTCTAGTTATAGTATTTCATCTATGTTTGGGGAAACACAAATCTCTTTTATTGGGCGGATACTTCTATAATTGTCGTTTTAACTGTTTAAGACATATAACTGCAAACATTATTTACACATACAAACTACTTAGTACTAAGACTTACTACGGAATTCAATATTCGAACTATAGATAGATCTGTACAGTCCATTCACAGTTATTTTACCTCTGACAGATGTCGGTGTTTATTTTCTTTATGTTGGAATTGTACTCTGTGTTGACCATAGGGTTAACCGTGCATAACATTTTACCCAATATTAGTGGAAATGCTTCAAAAATTCAAACGCTTGAAGCTCATGGCCGCAAAGTGGTTAGATTACCGCCATTCCACTGCGAGCTAAACGCAATTGAACTTATGTGGAGTCTCATTAAAAGGCGAGTCACAAGCAAAAATTTAGGACAAGAGGCAACCAACATTGTGAATTTAGCTGAAGAAGCTTTTCAATCTATCACTGCAGAAGACTGACAAAAACAATGCAAACATGAGCGCCACATTGAAGACAAGCTTCGTGAAACAGATGGGTCTA
This sequence comes from Euclidia mi, assembly GCA_944739405.2. Lineage (NCBI taxonomy): Eukaryota > Metazoa > Arthropoda > Insecta > Lepidoptera > Erebidae > Euclidia > Euclidia mi. The sequence goes on along the minus strand of OX123181.2, from coordinate 60,234,573 downwards.
CGGATGCTGAAATGGACAGGTTCATAATAGAATTAAATTCTGAGTCTGATACAGAATATGACAGCAGTTACGAATCATCATAACATTGGCAGTCCACATGGATCATTCTTATAGACTCACGCCTGTTTCCATGCAGGGGTACGCAGAGGTGTAATATTACACCCACATCATTCTTATTCAAAATAAATATGAAAATTAAATTTGCAGTTTTTGTATTTGATAATTAGAACCTCACGTTGGCGTAATTATGATACGTTTACCTTTATTATTAAATAGACAACATTTTTTTTATAACTACTTATCTTCATAGGAAATTAGTTATTTCGTAAGAAAATAAATGTACATGCATATAGCCATGCCGATATCAAGAGGTTTTGTTACAAGCATTACTTCCAAATATTTAATACGATCGCTTAGGCAATAACAAATTAAGTACATTTTTAGCAATATTGTATATTTAAAATGGGAATATTATATAAGGTCTATGAGGGCTAATCCGTCATATTTTTTAGTTAAATGACTTCAGTCGAGTATAATGAGCTTGCTAAGTACTTTTATACATATTTGATCATTGCAAAAAAATAAGCATTTTGTCGTCTTTACAACTCTTTTATATAAAATAGTGAAAGTGCAGTGGGTATTTAATAAAAAATGTTTTTTTAAACATTGTCCGCAGACGGATTTTCCCTACAAAATCGGGTTAATCCGTCTGACAAAAAGATTTCCTTCATTCAGACGGTTATATAGAATGTACGCCATCCGTAAATAAAAGGACGTAGTTGCCAATCAAATATGTTCGGTAAATATTCCAATATGAGGTCCAAATTCCATTTTATTGCCAATAATGTTTTAGAGGGGCTATTCCGGCATATTTGTACAGGCAGAAGTTTTGAACCTTTTGACGGGGTTTAAACAAATCTATTGATTTTATTTCATGTTAACGGAAGACTATAGCAAAATATAAAACTTGTATCTAAAGTGCAATAAAAAAGCGTTTTAGAAAATCAATAGTTTAATGTTTTTATGGTTCACTTATTCTAAACCAAACATGAAAATAAAATGTAATGTAATATAATATAATGTAAGTTTTCATTGTTATACGATCCTTTTGTAGTTTTCTTTTATAGTTTCTCACCATGGTATGGATTTGAAAATAACTGCGAGGAACCTGCAATGAAGAATAACTGTATTTATATAAAAAGGTTTCCTTCTAAACATTCTTGAGTAGAAATGTATGAAAATTAAATTAAATTATGAATTTAATTTCTTTCGTCACGTAATGACACATTGGTATTTAACAATATGTACCTAACATAATGTATTAGAACATTTAAACAACAACTAAGAAAGAAATTGGGCAATAAAATGTAAATATTCAGTGACATATTACAAATAGACGCATCATACACGAACATTATTACACTGCTAAATGGTGGCAAGTTTACTATAGCCAAATACATGAAATGTAACAATTTCTTGATAGTTTAATCTTTACATCATCTAAAAACACAGGAAGGCATGATTTTCGGCAAGTTTAATAAAATTTACATGATGTACGGCGGCTAGCTGTGACATTGGTTAGAGCGGGACTAAGTGACTTGGACAATTATGCACCATTTATCTCACCAAAATAGAGCGCGAGCAATATATCTATGCTATAAAAACATCTTAGTAAATATCTTAGTATTTTTCTATAAAAATGTAAGAAGAAAAAGGTTGACTACTTATGCAATGGGGCTATACCGTCATATGACGATTTTGACCCATAAAAAATAGACGGAATATCCCAATTGACAATTCTATGATCATACATTTTAAAAGTTCAATAATTTTATATTGTCTCTGTTTTATTTCATGAAAACTAGACAAAACAGTAACCCACATCTTAAACTTCGTATATACAAACTAACAAAGGTGAGAATTAAATAGTTTTATATTTACCTTGAAAATTACGGTGGCACACTACACTTCACTTTCAAGCTCAAAGTAAAACTAAATTTCAAACGCAGTTATTTTCTCTCGTATACAACTAACTCCATCTTTTGTAACAGAGTTCCAACTAAAAATGTGTGCTGTTTTATCGACCGAGTTTGCAACAGCTTCCTATGGGTAGAAAGGCTATACGCGTATATGTACGGTTTTTCCCGCCAGACGGATTTGGCCAGATTGAGCAACACAACGCCCAGGTTGGCCAATCTAACAGCTAGAGGTAAAATAACTGTGAACGGACTATAGGTTCGTGTTTGACATATTTTGTATGGAGCTTATGTCAAAAACTGTCAAAGGTCAAAAACGAATCTAAAATCTACAGATCTATCTATATTTTGAATATTGAATTCCGTATAAAATGTTATCCGGTAAATTCCGGTATCAGTGACGTTTCGCTAGAGTGGCCAATATGGCGACTGCACAGATCTATGAATAACATGGATAGGACGTACCTACGAAATTAGCGTGCATACCTACGAAATGATGTGGAAAATAAAATGGCTGCCGTTGGGTTGGACTCCAGAATATACCTAATCGATATCGACATTGAGCCGGTAGGTAAATAATACATTACTGTAGATTTAGAAAAAATATGTAAATTGATATTTGTAGTAAGTTACTTTAGATCTTTTGCCAAATTAGTTTATTCCATAATGCAAATGCGGGCGAACATGGTAAAGCGAAAAACGTTCTTTTGCCAAATTAGTTTATTCCATAATGCAAATGCGGGCGAACATGGTAAAGCGAAAAACGTCCCTTGTATCATGTAACAAAATATTCTCTGATAGCCAATATGGATACTGTGTCGCTGTGAATGAAAGTACCGGACATGAATGGCACCATACATCATCTTATCAGCCAAACGACGTCCACTGCTGGACATAGGCCTCCCCCAAGGTTCTCCACACAGAACGGTCTAGAACCACCCGCATCCAACTGCCTCCCGCGATCTTGACTAGATTGTCGGTCCACCTTGCGAGGGCCCTACCTCTGCTGCGTCGTCCGGTACGTGGCTGCCATTCCAGAACCTTTCTGCCCCAACGGCCATCGCTTCTTTGAGCTATGTCCCCTGCCCACTGCCACTTCAGCTTGGCTATCCGGATAGCTAATGGCCGGCGCCGACTGATGGCATGGCATGGCACGGCGCGGAACGGCGTGGCACGGCATGTTTCGTTAGCCCGAAGGACGCTTCGTGGCATGCCGCGTCATACCGAGGCGTCCAATTGACTGGAATTTAGTATCAACAGCACTTCTTGCTGACGATGAAGAACGACAAATACAAACTGATATGTCGAAGAGAAAACAATTCTGGATACATTATTTATGAGAACAAGATTTACTAACGGTGAATTCAGAAACTTATTTACCTACTGATTACGTCGTGGCACACTGCAAGACGCCATGGCATGCCGCGGCGTCCCGAAGTATGCCGCCGATGCCGCGACGTGCTGCGACGCGCCCCGACGTCCCGCGGCATGCCACGGCGGGCTGCGGTACGGTTGTATCGAAATAAAGTAATATGAATTCTAAACTCATTGAAATAAGAATGAAAATGACTTGATCAGTAATAAAATCCTTTGCCATGCCGCGACGTCAGTGCGCACCGGCCTTATGTCGGCGATTTCTGATTTGCACCATACATACCGTAATGAAACACACACATACACTGAAATATCATAAGGGGGTAAGAAAAATCATAATTGATTGATACATTTTATTTATTTGTTTTTATCTGTATAATATATAAAATCCTTGCGTTACTGACTGCCTGTCGAATAAGCTACAGCCAAAATTATAAGGTGCAGGAAGCTGAATTTTGGCATGTATGTTCTTTGGGGATCGCAGGAGTGCACTAAGGAGTTTCTTGAAATTCCCACGGGATCGGACAGAAACAGTCGAAAAAATGTGCAGGTGAAGCAACGGGCGTCCTCTTGTTTATAAATAAAATTATTTTATTCAACGTTTCATTGCTAGGAATTCTCGCATACAGTTTCTGTTCATGTTATCTGTTGGCAAAAAACATAATATTATTATTCTAACTGCTCATTTTCCTGAACATAGAGCAGGATGCAGCGGTTTTGGATTTTATGTAATCAGGGCTAAGTAAAGTAAGTTAGTCAAATATCGCTTTTATATTGTCATTTTTTATGTGTTTTAAATGATCACCAATTTTGTCTGTACCTTGTAAAGGATACTAGGTACAGACAAAATTGGTGGAATGTTTCATTTATTTCCGTTTACAGACGCGAGATATTTTTAACAATGTTATCGTTTGTGGAAGTATCTATACATTACGAATATCGATAACCCATATCGACATTAGCAGTAACATCACTTCTAACCTCTAATACGTAAATATGGAAAATTCCAAACTACGAAAATAACAACATTTAGGCCATAACGAAGCTAAAACCTGTTAAAATAACTATAAAAAGAACCTCTTGTAACAATATTTTGTACAAATACTAATCCTGTTCAACAATATAAATCATGACTTGTAACTTACTTGTGAACAGTACATTTGTGTTGATTATAGCTTTATCTTGCACTGCACAGTTCAAATCAACACTTAGGCACGATTTTACGATCTCTAGGAAAGCCTGAAGCACTGATTCATCTGGTTTTTAGACATATTTATGCACAAGATCAAAATTATTATGTTCGATACACAACGATTTGACAGCAGCACAGATGTACCAAAAACACTTGGAAAACAATATGGCGACACTGGCACGATTGACATTTCTGATAAAAATCACTATGATCAGTGTATTCAGTAACCTATGGCTATCTCTTTTTTTAACAGAGATATCGCTAAGTAAAAACGAGACAACACTATGTTTGGTGGCTTTATGTCGATTTCATATATATTTCTATAATGTAAAGTATCCATATTATGTACTATTTGTCCACTCCCTAATTATTATATTCTTTTCTCAAAGGGCGACTGCGATTTGTCTGTCAGAACCATTAGAATTTAATTAAATATTACTCGAAAATCCGAATTTTGCGGATATGTGTTGTCGACTCGAAATCTTTATTTTTTAATGTTTTATTATTCAGGTAAGGTTTCGATCGAGTGTACTGTACCCCTATTAATATAGATTTGACACGTATTCGACACTGCGATGGTGGCGCAGTTAGTGTTGGAAAAAACTCGAGCTCGCGAGTCAACACTTCAGTGCTCAGCTCTTAATCGCAATACTCGACTTACTAAGACACATACTCCTGCTCAATGTGTTGCGAGTTTAGATAGCATCCCTTTAAACACGAGTTTAGCATTCGTGCTCGAGTTTTCTTTTGAGCATTTTCTTTTGAGCTCGAGCTTGCTCACGTAATGAACGAGACGAGCTCCACTCGTTTTGAACTGAGCACCCAACCCATCACCTAACTAGCTAAATCACTATTATTGTTTATAAGTAGTATAACTGATTTTCCTTGTGTTTTATTTATAATGGATTTTAATAATGTTAATAATGTAAATGAATTAATTGTTATTATTATTAATTTATTTGACATGCCCTCTCAATTATTGCTGTGCCATTGCAGGGTGTCACATTACTCACATGGATTTGTTATTAACTTTGTGTGTGGCTTGCAAAATAAAGAAATTGAAATTTAGTTAAAAAATGTGTCCTCATAAACAATAAGTAAATGTATTTGTCGTGTTTTGTTTTTTTACTAAACATATTGTCAACATATTTTTTCGGTCTATGAAACATGTAGAAAGAAATATGTTCTGGTATCAGTATAAGAAAAAAACTACATGTTTTGCTCGACATTATTTTGAGTCGATGACATCGAGTCAGTCTTTGAACTCGACTTTCGTAAAAACTCGTGTTTGATTTGTTACTCGAGTTCTTTTTTTTGTTAAGACTCGCGCTCGACTGCACTCTGGACTCTCGAGTTATGAGCATAACGAACCCCGTGAAATTGAGTCGAGTATTTAAAAAACGACTCCCGGACTCGAGTTTTCTCCAACACTAGGCGCAGTCGGTTGGTTCCACTGTGAAACATTCCTAAATCAACAACTACTTACAAATTAAAAATTAACTAAAGAAGCATTTTTAGTGGACTAAATTGTGAATTTAAACCATTCTCAAGTCCCCTTGAACACACACAAAAAATTTCATCAACATCGGTCCAGTCGTTTAGGAGGAGTTCAGTGACATACACACGCACACAAGAAATGTATATATAAAGATAGTCAAGTCTACTGTCCCATAAAGCTGTGAAAAAATTAAACTTCTAAACCAACGCAATTAAAAGATACAGCCGTTTATGCTGCAAATTTCCGTACTCGCAGGGGAATCAAAACCTACAGGGTACTTCCCGTGAATTAGAATCTTGAAATTTGGTAAGAAGCAATGTCTTACAGCACACATAAAGAAAAATTGCGAAAACCGTAAATTTTTAGTTACATATCACAAAAATATTTTTAGTCATTTTAGAGTTATAACCATTTTCTCATGAACGCGTAGAGGTATTAAACTGAAATTCATATTAAATACTCAGCTGTATAATACCTTAAAAGCTGTAACGAAATCAAACTTCTATGTCAACGCAATAAAAAGAAACAACAATTTATGCCTCATATTTTCTCGCAGCTACTGGCAAGGGAGTCAAAACCTACGGGGAACTTTCCGTAAACTCAGATTCTTGAAATTTGGTACGAACCAACGTCTTATAATACAAATAAAGGAAAAATTGCGAAAACCGCAATTTTTTTGTTACATCATATAATAAAAATAATAATAATAATTTTAAAGTTACTAGCCCTTTCCTTATGAACGCATAGAGGTATTAAATTGAAATTCATATCAAATACTCAGGTCTATAATATCTTTAAACTGTGACAAAATCAAACTTCTAAGCCACCGCAATCAAAAGATACAGCTGTTTATGCCGCATATTCTCGAAACTCACAAGAGAATCAAAACCGGGTACTTTACTTCCCGTGAACTGAGAATCTTGAAATTTCGTACGAGGCAACTTTTTCTAGCACAGATAAAGGAAAACCTTCCAAGAATGTCTATTTTTAGTTACATCATAGGCACCTTAAAAATATTTTCAACAATTTTAAAGTTACTAGATACCTCTTTCCTCATGAACGCGTAGAGTTATTTAATTGATTTTTCTATCAAATACTAGAAGGTCTATAACACCGTGAAGCTGTAATAAAATCAAACTTCTATGTCAACGCAATCAACAGAAACAGCAATTTAAGCATATTTTCAAACTCGCAACTACTCGCAAGGGAATCAAACCTACAGGGTACTCACCTTGAACTCAGAATAGGTTTTAATATATATATATAATATAGGTTAATTTTAATAGGTAGTAGAGCCTTGCTGATTTCAGCATGAATGGGCCGGCTTGACCGGGGAAGTACTACCCTCTCACAGAAGATCGACGTAAAGTAACAGTACCTAAACTGTTGCGTTTCGTTCGGTGAGTGAGTGTGCCGGAGGCCCTATCCTCTATTCCTTCTCCCTCATCCCACTCCTTATCCTATCCCTTTTCCCAACCCCAAGGGGCGGCAACGCACTTGTGACTCCTGTGGCGTTGCTTGTGTCCATGGGCGGCGGAATTGCTTACCATCAGGTGATCCGTCTGCTCGTTTGCCGCCTATTACTATAAAAAATAAAATAAAAATAAAAACTCAGAAACTTGAAATTTGGCATGAAGCAACGTCTTAGAGCACAGATAAAGTGAAAATTGCAAAAAACCGTAATTTTTTTGTTACATCATTCATATACCTAATTAAAATATTGTTAATGATTTTAAAGGTTCCTCATGAACCCGTAGAGATATAAAATTGAAATTCATATCAAATGCTCAAGTCAAAACTAAAGGGTACTTCAAGTCGATCTAGAATCTTGAAATTTGGCATAAATCAACGTTTTATAGCACATAGGAAAATTTTCCTAATTAACCTTAAATATAATTATATATACCTAAGTACAGGTTTGTACGGAACCCTCGGTGCGCGAGTTTGACTCGCACTTGACCGGTTAATTTTTTTTCAGTGATGAGACTTTACAAACTTTCAACGGATACAAAGTACTCACAGACTCGAATCAACAAAATATGGATCACATAAAGTGTTGTCTCGTTCGATCGAACCCATAACATTCGGCGCTGAACGCCGAGGCGACCGCTTCAACCACTACGCCATACGCGCAGTCACAATAAAATTAGCGTTAGACGTAGACGTTTAAAACATTACCTAACTATGTTATACTTCCTTAGGTGTGTGTAATTAAGATCAGTTTAAAAAATAAGGGAGAAGTTTAACTGCATTGCATAAATTGCAAAAAATCAATGTTGTGCAGACAAAGAAAGATTTTTAGCAAAGGCAAGGATTTTTGTCTTTAATTTGGGTTGAAAAGAAAAAGCTTTTTACCAATTTACAAAGCAATGACCTGCGCTCTGGGTCGCCTAGCCAAATTGGTGAAGATAATTTAGTTGATTTAATTTAAACCATTTATCTAGGACGCTTACATAAACATCGGAGTGCTGGTTTTTTTATTGTATAGGGAGACAAACGAGCGAGCGAGTCAGCTGATGGTAAGTGATCAACTGATCACTTCTGCCCATAGACACCTTGAATGCCCAAGGAATCGTGCAACTACTAGGTACCTATGAGTAGGTAGATACTATATTTTTTTGTGACTTCCACAACCCATAAGGATAGCAATATACCTTGGTTTAGAGCAAAATCAAAGTGTTTATTCTTATGCTTCACTCAATTATTCAATACTATTGTTTACACATGTTTTTGTATGAAATACGTGCTTTTCAGTTTTTCCGAAATACATTAGGTTAAACTTCTTGAATATCGTTTACTGTGCTTCGAATTGTTAATTAGTTAATGCTTATTTTGAGCGCTGTTTTGTTATATGCTTTTAAATTTGGGTTATTCACCAACTCGACACAACAGACTGGACACACGTGTGTCCAGTTGGTGAAATTCAAAATTAGTAGTACTAATTATTTCGTCACGTGGACACGCCATGATTTTTAAGCGTGTCCACATGGTGAAACTTAAATTAAATCACTTTAATGTTTTCGTCAACTGGACACACAGTTATGTTTTACCCGAATTTTCGACAAAGTACAGTCACGCAGATAAATGTTTTTGACACATTTATCAACGACTACGAAACCAATCCAATTTTATTAAAAGATGGATACAAATATGTACATTTAAGTAAAAATAAAGTTGCATCTTCAATGTGGTGTTGCTTGAATAAGTCATCTTCAGCTATTTACGATTCATGTCGATATTGGGAGTACAAAATATCATACGAACATTACTGCCACCATTTATGCTCTGCTGCCCAATAGCATAGAAGAAGCGTACAAAACCTTATTTTCTTTAATTAAAAGTCAAATACCGGAGTGGCACCCAAAAACTATGACATGTGAATTGAAAAGCCACTTGTACAAGCTTTACAACATGAATTTCTGGATGGGAAACATTGTGGGGTGTTATACTCATTTCAGGAGATGTCTGTGGCGAAAAATAGAAACGTTGAACCTAACAAAATCGAAATTGAGCAAAGATCACATAAAGAGATGTTGTACGTTGCCACTTGTACCGATGGATGCGCAATCAGATGCCTGGCTATATATCATGGCTAAATGCTTAAACACGAAACTTTACTGAAGATATAACAACATTTAATGACTATTTTATTAAAACATGGCTCGATGACAATTCCTGTTATGCAAAGACCTTTAATTGCTATAAAAAACATCATCGAACTAACAATTCCGTAGAGGCATGAAATGCCGGTATAGCTAAAAAATTTAAACGAAAACCAAATATGGTACATTTTCTCACCGCAATAAAAAGTGACATGACCGATTTTTGGCGCCGAGTTATGAATGATGGACCTATATCAAAGAAAAAATTGTAACAATCAGAATTAATAATATTATCGTGAAATTAGCGTCGGTCACTGCATCGAAAAAATTAAGTAAGTAAGTCAAAATATTTTATATTTATATTTTCTTGTAAAAGGCAGCGATAGCCTAGTGGAGATACCAACGAACTGGCATGCAGAGGGTATCGGGTTCGAATCCACGACACGCACCACTGACTTTTCGGAGTTATGTGCGTATTGAATTGTTAATTATCGCTTGTCCCGTGCCTCGGAGAGCACGTTAAGCCGTCGGTCCCGGCTGTCATGAAGATCTTTGGCAGTCGTTATAGGGCGTCAGTACCTCTAAAATAAACTGACACTAGTCTAAACCATGGAATATTGCTATCCCTTCGGGTTGCAGAGGTCAGACAGGCAGTTGCTCCGTGGAAAAGCTAATATTCAGCTAAATCCAGTCAGACTGGAAAGCGGACCCCGGATTGAAACTGGGATAACGCTAGGAGGATGATGATTTTATGTTTTCTTGTAATGTTTAGCTGTTGATTTTCTTGATATTATCTTAATCGTAGTAAAATGATTGTGATACTTATTATTAATTATATTAGGGGGATAACTATATAGTAATTAACCTTAATATAAATAATAAACGTTCCAAAGAGTCAAATATTATCTATCTTATACTGATGTTCTCTTGTAATGTTTAGCTGTTGATTTTTTTGATCTCTATTTGAAATAAAATGATTGTGATAAGTACTAATTATTAAGCTTGTTGATTATTATAATAAGGGTAATTACTTTATTTCCAAAGAGTCAAATATTGTTGTTACAGAGCTATTTAGATTGATAATTGTTTGTGAAATTACCAATTTAAGAATTTTCATGCTCCAATAAGGCTTTTTCATATTTAATTTTATGGCACCTATAGCAACTCTAGGTTGAACGGTGCAAGTTTGTTTGTCGTTGCATTTAACTTTGAAAAATTCAGAAATATATTTTTACTGGTGACTTATCTAAGTCTTTATTTGTGATTATTAAAGTGATTATTTTAAATTAAATCATTAGGATATATTTAGATAAAGTATTTTGAATATTTTGAATGCTGTAGTAATATATATAATTAATATAATATATAATTAATATAATATAATTATACTTCTGAGTACCTAAATATACTCAGAAGTATAATTATTTTTCTTCATAAAATAAATCATTATGTTAAATAATTGTTATGTATTTGATTTATTTCAAAATTTGGTCTTAAATAAAAGTTAGTAATGAGGTTATTAAAAAAGTAAAGAACTTTTTCATGACATAGGTATGTATACATCCTCCTGCATTATTGTTGATTTGAATTACATTGAACTTTCTAACTCGGCTTTGCAGTCTTACCAGATTGGCCTAATTTTTTTTTCACAAAGCGGAATTCGAGATTCCAAGGTTAACTAGATGTCAGATTATTTGAGGGTACTGACATCTTATACCAACTGTTATAGATGATAATGACAATTGAGACCGATGGCTTAACGTGCACTTCGAGGCAAGGACTATTTTTTTATATATGGTCACCCATCTATAATTCATACGGTGGCAGAATCACTTGACTTTGCAAATCTATCGAGCTACGCGCTTAACCCTGTGTCGCGACCTTTATTATGAAATCACCACGTTTAATAATTTAATGAACGAGGCGATTATGAACCTAACTGTACCTTTTATTGCAAAAAAACAGAGTGTGTCCAGTTGACGAAAACATTAAAGTGATTTAATTTAAGTTTCACCATGTGGACACGCTTAAAAATCATGGCGTGTCCACATGACGAAATAATTAGTAGTACTAATTTTGAATTTCATCAACTGGACACACGTGTGTCCAGTCTGTTGTGTCGAGTTGGTGAATAACCCTTAAATTTAACACCCAATACTTACCAATATTTCAAAATCATATTTATTTATTTATTTATTAAAAACAATATAAGCTTACAGTATATATACACACCAAAACGCTTACATGCTATACTATATTAATTCACAAATAAATTCTAAAAATATATATAAAAGTAATATATGTTTAGATATTATAATATTAAACATTATTAGATAACAAGAGTTATTAATTATGAAATTGAATACGATAATGTCAATAGAAAAGAAAAAAAGAACTATATTATAATATCAAAAATTACAACACAAACAAACAAACATTACAATACAAGAGTTATTCATTATTAAATTAAATACCAGAATGTCAGAACAAAAAGCGGTATTATGTAATTATATATGATTAATTTGGTTGGATTGGATAGGGACATTACAGTTTATTAAAATGTATCATGACTGCTTGCATTAATTTAGTTATTTTGGCAGAAAATATGTCTGCCTCTTCATTGTTTTGTAAAACATTGTTGATCAATTGTATGGCCCTTCCGGTGGGACTATTTGCAGCATGAGGGAGGCGCCATATTGGAGGATAGGTGAGGAGACGGTGTTGCCGACGACAACCCCGCAAATAATTATTTGGTACAAACAAATTTACACACTCACTAACCGGTGGATTATCTACTTTGTGGTGGAGCATCAATATATAATGCATAACGTGTGTAAGTTGTCGTCTCAATTCCAAAGTATCCAGGCCAACCATCCCAGATACAAATAAAGAAGGGAATAGGAATGGATAATAACCAAATTCCCGCTTGTATACAAATCTAGCAAATTTACGTTGAACTCTTTCAATCGCTAGAGTATATATATTTTCTTTCGGGCTCCATACTATTGAGCAATAGGTACAGATATGGTCACATCAAGGTCCATCTGTAGCTGTACAATGGAGCAGAATCTACTGGTAGGTAGTCATTGCTCCATAAGCAACAACCACTTATGTCAACAACAACTACTAACATTTGCTCTTCATGTTAATAAAATATGTAGCTCCTAATATCTCTAATAGATTAGTTCACCGCAATAATCCCTTGGGTAACCCACATAATAAGCACATTTATCAAAAGCTCCTGTATACGGTAGTTCATTTTTGTAAAGCTTGCATTACGAAGGGTTCTTTGTGTTCCCTTTTATGTTACAGTAACCTGGTCCATTAGTGGGAAGTGATGAAAGGGTACACGTGAACTGTAGCGCACTATGTTCGCTTTTAAGTAGTTTATTTGTTACGAGGAACGTGTTTCAAATGTACTTACGTCTACGTAGGTGTATTACGGGTCACGGAAAAAGAAAATGGGTAATACGAATGAGAATTGCAAAAGCGTGTTAGCTTATTCAACTATAGGTACAACAGTAAGTAGGTACCTAGTTTCCTATATTACGGTAAGTAGGTACTTAGGTACCTACCTCTTTATTTAGATATTGCTTAGTTTACCGACTAAGTGGCTTAGTGGTGTGTGAATTATGATTATTGATCGATCATCAAATCATAATTATGATTTGATTTGAATAATGTCGATCGCTAGTTAGATTAATGCATTGATTGTTAATTAGCTGCATGTTAATTGCACAGTTGAAATAACGGCAATTAACAGGAAACGAACACGCGATTAATTAAAGTGTCAAGTACTTAAATCCAATTACAGTATTACAGAAAATAGATAGGTATTATAAAAAAAATAGAATAGACAAAGTTATTAGCTTGGATTGCTACTAATCATACAACATTAAGGGCGGTTTCAGATTAGCGTTTTATACGCGCGTATAAGCTCGTTGTTTGAAGCGCATGTAGGCGCATATAGGCGCGGTTTTTGCCCGTTTACGCGAATCCGGTTTTTTGTAGCTCGTAATGTAGCGCTCGTATATGCGCGTATGCTGCAACGACCGTACACGCGCGGAAAAATACGCTAATCTGAAACCACCCTTAGCAGTCCTCTGCTGGACCTAGCTCTTCCTAATTTGAGCCCCATAGCATTGTGAATCAATAGGGTCCGATATCTAGTTGCGAAATTTTATTTGTCAATGTTGAGATAATGTTTTTTTATGTGTGCGCTTGTAACTCTCCCAAGATCTGAATACATTAACCGGCTCGGCTATCGGCTGTTTAATTATTATTATAATTTGAGCAATGTTCTACGTAATTATCCCAACGGTAGGCGATGATCCATTAGCTGCAAATTGGAATATTACGCATGGGAAATGAATTTACTTACCCTAACTCAGATATTAGTTGCTACTAATGTAATCATCCATAAATAACAATCTTTAAACCATTTACTTTCTCAAACGAATATGAACTGTATAGAAGTAAGTAAGTGTAAGAAAATGAGTAAGAAAAGGAGCACGATTATCTCAAGTTTTAGCGCAGTAAGTAAATCCGTAGATATAAGTAAAAGATTTGTAAATAATTTTATTATGCTATTAAAAACTACTAGGTAAGCTTTTTGATTTGCTAAGTGGGCTCTGCTGTAAGTTGTGCAGTATTTTTAAGTCTTACTTAGACCATATAGTTATTTTCAAAGTAGTGGAGTCTTGCTAAGAGTAGGTAGTGTTCGATACTCATCGAACACATCATCATCAGCAGTTTTGGCTCAAGTAGGTCACGCGGCCGCACCAGCGGACCGCGCGTTCTACACGAGCCAGTGTGCGATCAACCGACCTACTTGTAACACGCATAATCATCATTAGCATTAATTAACGTAAAGTGTCGGAATAAATCTATATCTAAATCTCAGCTTAGACTTATCATTTAGCATCCCAAAACATCTAGCAGCTCGAACCGTACCGTTCATACTGGTCCTTCGTAACTGCCAAGGACTCCGCGACCGCGATAAATCGTAACGCGTAGTGCCTATAGAATTCCAGCAGCCTGTGGGTTGCCGCGCACTAGACTAGGCGTGAGTTCATTGTGATCTACCACCGCACCAGCCGCTGGCGTACCTAGCAGCATAGCAGCAGCAGCCGCAGTATTTGTGTGAACAATAGCCGTAGGACAAGCGGCTTTCAAGTAAGAACGTTCCGTAATTTCTAGCTCACTTTAATCTAACAGCAGCACAATGGAGTCTATATATTTCCAACAAACTGAATTGGCAGAGAGCATTGCCAAAGTCCTCATTAATTTCAACAAGGATAGCAAACAGCGTAAGACCATCGACTACTGCAAAAAGAGACTAGATCTTTTAGAGTCGTATTGGGGAGAATATCAGGTAAACAACGAGAAACTTTTGCCTTTCGAAAAAAGAGGTCATAAGTACTTCGTCAATTTGGAGTTCGAGCGAACAATGGAGTCTTATAAAGCAGCAAAAGACGCCATATGCAAATATTATGACGAGTTATGTTACAAAGCAAAGCAGCAAGGTTTCTCTGAGTCGGAAGAAAATCCCTCTTATCAGCCAGCAGCAGCAGCAGCAAGTCCTTCGGGGGGCAGATCCTTACAGCAGCAGGATAACTCGCCACCCTCAGCATCCTCCAGTCCCGCGCGCGCTCGTGCTGAGGAGTCTAGAGGTAATTTTAGTAAGTTAGATGACATGCTCCGCAAGCAGACTATCAACTTCAAGGCATTTGCACGAACCGTAGAAAACATATGTGTCGAAGCCTTGTGCGACAAATGGGAGTTCGAAGACGCCTTGCGATTGTTACAAACTCGGTGGACAGCCATAGACAACAGCCATTGGGAACTTATGATGGAGTTGGAAGACGACGAGGCGTACGAATTAAGCTACACAAAACATGAACGTACGTACAACGGCTTGAGAAAGGCTATCAGTTCCAAGATGTGGGAAACGTCGTATCGTGACAAATCCACACCAAAGATGGTAATCCCTATGTTCTCAGGCAGCTATCAGCAGTGGGTATCCTTCAAAGATCTTTTCGATGAAGCAATCCACAACAATCCTTCTCTGTCAAAGGCACAAAAGATGCAGTTCCTGAAAAGTAAGGTTAAAGGAGAAGCGGAGCGTTTGATCCAGCATCTCCCGATTAGCGCGGATAACTACAACACCTGTTGGGAGATTTTGAGTCACAGATTTAATAACAAAAAGCAGATATTTATGTCCCACGTAAATTCCTTTTACAATCTTGCCAACATACAGCAGCAGTCATACACGGCCATCAAACGACTTCATGACGTCACCTTAGAGAGTATTCACGCCATAAAGAACCTAGGCGTAGATATTACGACGTGGGATCCTCTTCTTGTCTATATACTAGCACAAAAATTGGATAGTGAGTCTTATTCCGAGTACATAGAGTCGTTGAAGAATTCGCGTGAGCTTCCAGTACTCAAAGACTTTTTGGACTTCTTAGAGAACAAGTTCACGGCCCTAGAGTCGTCTCGGCGACGTCAAGATGGGACGCCCAAGACAGTTTCATCTCAATCATCCAATCTTTCATCAAATTTTTATCGCAAAAATAATTATAAATTGAGCAATGAATCTAAAAATAACAAGAAACTGGAAATTGCGAAATCAATGCATGTGTCTGAGTCAGGAAATAAATGCCCTCATTGTTCGGCAAAACATAATTTAATAAACTGCAAAAAATTTCTAGAAACACCAAATGAGCAGAAAATTAAGATAATCAGACAATTGAATTATTGCATAAATTGTGTTTACGATCACAATGGTGCAGAATGCTACTCGACAAAAAGATGTCATAAATGCAATGATGAGCATCATACGATTTTGCATGACTATTTCGCAACAAAATCAAAGTCTAAGAGCTTGACCGAGATTGCGAAAGAAAAATGCGAGAACATCAAAAGCATCCACGCTTCTCAGCAAGAGGCATCGGAGATTTTATTAGCCACGGCAATCGTGAAGGTAACAGCAGCCGACAAGACCCAGCACTTAATGCGAGCACTAGTCGATCAGGGTTCACAAGTTTCCGTGATCAGCGAGAAAGCAGCACAGCAGCTAGGATTGAAGCGAAGGCCTTGTAAAGGAGTTATTTCTGGAGTAGGCGAACGTGAAAATAATTGCAAAGGAAAACTAACGATCGCTTGTCAATCAACTTATACCGATTTCAAGTTTTCTACTGATGTTTTAATAATGAACAGCTTAATAAAAAATCTGCCAAATAAAACGTTCGCAAAGCCATCATGGCAACATACAGCACATCTGTGTTTAGCGGACCCAGATTATAACATCAGTCGTCCGGTGGATCTTCTTCTAGGAGCGGAAGTCTACAGCAACATCCTGTTAGAGGGATTAATTCGCGGACAAACGTCCTCGGAACCGCTAGCACAGCAAACTCATTTAGGATGGTTGCTATGCGGTGGCAATACAAACACTTCATTCCAATGCAACGTCATCTTAAATAACGTTGAGGATATCCAACGATTCTGGAAAATTGAAGACATTCAAGAACAGAATTCTATGTCTGTAGAAGATCAGCAATGCCTAGATTTCTATGAAACTACGACGAAACGTCTTAAAAACGGTCGTTATGTAGTTAGGTTACCTATGCAGCCGGAGCTAAAAGAGAAGCTAGGAACCTCGAAAGAGATAGCAATAGCCCAATTCAAAAATCTAGAACGTAAGTTTAGCAAGAACGAAGATCTAGAGAAGCAATATAAACAATTTATACACGAATATGAGCAGCTGCAACACATGAAGTTATCGACTGCTAGCAGCAAACAGCAGGCGGAAATAACATGCTTCCTTCCTCATCATGCGGTACAAAGAGCGGAATCTAGCACAACAAAATTACGCGTAGTGTTCAACGCGTCGGCTAAAACTACTTCCGGCCACAGCCTCAACGACCTAATGTACAGGGGTCCAAATCTACAGTTAGACCTGTTGGAGCTTATTTTGAAGTGGAGACAATATCGTTTCGCATTCACAGCCGACATCGAAAAATGTTTCCGAATGATTTTAGTTCATGAACAGGATCAGTGCCTACAACAGATCGTATGGCGACAAAGTACGAATCAGCCTATAAGAACTTATAAATTAGCAACCATAACGTATGGAACTAAAGCAGCACCATTCCTGACAATGATGACCCTGCGAAGATTAGCTTCAGATTAGCAGCAGAAATATCCCAGAGCAACTAAATGCATCCAAGAAGAGCTCTACATGGATGATTGGGTTTCAGGGGCTCATAGCATTGAAGAAGGAAAGCGCAGGATTACGGAGTTAAACGCATGCCTAAAAACCGGCGGATTTTCACTAAGAAAGTGGTCCTCAAACGATACAAGATTGTTAGAAACAGTTGAGCAAACTGTCAACAAACAGCCAGCAGTGTTTACATTCAAAACGGAAAGCTCATCAAAAACTTTAGGCCTACAATGGAACTCCATCGAGGACGAATTCATCTTTAAATTCGATTCAAACAGCACACAAACAGCTAAACTGACCAAAAGAATGCTTTTATCCGAAATCTCCAAGATTTTCGACCCTTTGGGATGGTTAGCACCCCTAACCACAAAGATGAAGATTTTATTCCAACAAGTATGGCAAAATTCTGAGGTTCAGTGGAGCGACGAAGTTTTTATTAAGATCAAGGAAGAATGGATTAGCTTGAAGAAAGATTTAAATCTATTAAATCAGGTCAAGGTTCCTCGGTGGTTACAAAGCAAAGAAAACCACGTCATAGAATTACATGGGTTCTGTGACGCATAAATTAAAGCGTTCGGTTGTGTAGTATACGCACGAATCGTATCAAAGGACTCTACGTCAGTAGTGCTAGTAGCAGCGAAAACGCGGTTAGTGCCCTCTAGCAAGGCCGTATCGCTACCTAGATTAGAATTATGTGCGGCGGAATTACTTGCAAATCTTATGACAAAAATCGTCAAAAGCATCAACAGCGTGGCCGTCGTGACATACGGTTGGAGTGATTCTAAGGTAACTCTTAGCTGGATTCAGGGTTCACCGGAGCGCTGGAAGCCTTTCGTAGCGAACCGGGTGAAGAAAATTACTAGCATCATGCCACCAAACACTTGGTATTATGTAAATACCAAAGAGAATCCTGCGGATGCAGCTAGTAGGGGCCTGACGACTTCACAATTGCTGGCGCATGCATTGTGGTGGCAAGGACCTACCTTTTTATCATCATCACAATTCAAACCTAAAGAACAAACGAAATACTCTACTGACGAAGAGACAAAAAAGCATGTAAACATAGCTCAGAATCTTATCGTAGATAGCAGCATAGTTAACGATTTATTACATCGTTACAGCTCGTTTACAAAAATAACATACATTGTAGCGTGGATACGGCGGGCATTGACACCTGTTGTTAGTAAACAGAAAACAAGGCATATCACCTTACACGAGCTTAGATCAGCAAAACTTACAATAATAAAACACGTACAGCGCGTTGAGTTTAAAACAGATATTGAATGCCTATTGCAAAACCAGGAAGTAAAATCCGATAGCAAGTTACTCAACCTTAATCCATACTTAGATCAAGATGGGATTCTTAGAGCAAAGGGAAGACTCAGGAACGCAAACATAAGCTCCGAAATGAAGTATCCAATCATCATCCCGTACAGCAGTCGACTGACTGAGCTTCTCATCTCGCAAGCCCATGAGCTAACATTTCACGGAGGAGCTCGGCTGACTATGTCCTTTCTTAGACAAAAGTATTGGATAATCAAAGGTAATCGAGCCGTCAAAACGCAACTTCATAGATGTGTTACTTGCAGGAAACAAGAGCCCAAGAAATTACAGCAGATTATGGGAGATCTACCTGATTTCCGCACTAACCCAGCTCCAGCGTTTTATCACACGGGGGTAGACTACACGGGTTTCATATCTGTGAAGGCAAGTAAAGGGCGTGGAATAAAAACAACAAAAGGATACGTGGCTTTGTTCATATGCATGGTCACGAAAGCAGTACACATAGAATTGGTTTCGGACTTGAGCAGCGCTTCTTTTATAGCAGCGTTGAGAAGAAAGTCAGCAACGAACTCCAAATCATTTCCGGTCAAATATCAAAGGAACTTACTTTACCCATCAGTAACATCCAGTCCGATTTATATGAAATATACAAGCTACTTAAGATCAAGGCGAGAGTGAGTAAAGAGTACTTGATGTTTGAGATCTCCGTGCCACTCATTAGCAGAGACAGTTTTCAACTGTACCGCTTAATACCGGTACCTCTTCAAGTTGGAAATGACATGGTTAGCATTACCCCTAGCACAGATTACATAGCAACTAATCTGATGAGGGACTCCTATATTGAAGTCAAGGACGACGACCTTCAAACTTGCACCTATCAGGATGAAAGTTACATCTGTCAGTTACGAGGTCCAATCAAGCGTTTGGACCCAGAAGAAAAGTTCTGTCAAACCAAACAAATAGGTGTCTGCCAGCCCAGGAAGGAAACCTGCAAGAATATGTGGTTACAATTACACGACCTATCGTCCTATCTGTATTTTGCATGTAATACTTATTCATTTACGATTATATGTGACACTGAAACCCGAGCGCGCCGAGTCAGCAAGGCCGGGCTCATTCAACTCGACAAAGAATGCATAGCTAAAGGTCGTGACATAACTCTGTACTCATATCAACAGGAAAACAAGCTAAATTTAAAACCTGACCTCTTAATCGCGAATATAGCTCCAATACAGCATCATCATTTGGTCAATATTACGCTGCCACTTCTCGAGAAAACAACAGAGGACGCACAGATCAACAACTCACTAACACGTCTCGGCGATCAGATAGCCGCTATGAAAAAAGCAGCTTTGGATGAAGCGACAATAACTACGCATGATATACATCACTATGTCATATCATACGTGTTACTAGCAACAACCGTCGCAGCATTCCTGTGGTTCCTGTGGTGGCGAGGCAAGCAAGCCTCACCCGCGCCCGAGCGTGGCCCGCAGGCGCCATGCGAGCCGCTGCCTGCAGCAGCGGCTGCCGTGCCGCGGGCGGCGCCTATTAGCAGTGTGAGTGTTAGTGCAAGTGCGCGTAAGCCGTCCGTGACCGAACATGGATATAGTTGTGTGAGTGTAAGTGCGCGTGAATCACCCGTGCCCGAGCAAGGGTTCAGTGCTTGTGGGACCAAACGGTGGTCCAGCTTACGGTTTAAAAAAGACAAATCAAACAATCAATTTAAAAAAGACAATCGGTTTTTATGGTAGATCTAGATAGGAATTAGCTATCATTAAGGATAAGAACATTCAGCATTGTATTAACATTCATTTATCATAAGCAAACCACTGGTTCACCTATGTATTACTAACCCCTTAATTGTAACATCATCTCCTCTCATCTTTTATCATCCGTATCCTCCCCTCGGGAGCATGTTCGATACTCATCGAACACATCATCATCAGCAGTTTTGGCTCAAGTAGGTCACGCGGCCGCACCAGCGGACCGCGCGTTCTACACGAGCCAGTGTGCGATCAACCGACCTACTTGTAACACGCATAATCATCATTAGCATTAATTAACGTAAAGTGTCGGAATAAATCTATATCTAAATCTCAGCTTAGACTTATCATTTAGCATCCCAAAACATCTAGCAGCTCGAACCGTACCGTTCAGGTAGTATAGTCTTTTTTAAAGTAGTGGTCTTATAAGAGTAGTAGAGTCAACTAGAGTCTTGCTGAGTGTAGTATAGTCTTTTTAAAAGAAGTGGCCTTGTAACAGTAGTACTTTTTATTTTTTATTTATAGACTCACGCCTGTAAACCCCGAAGGGGTAGGCAGAGGTGTAATATTACACCCATATTTTGCCATGAATTTTTAGGTCCCACGTAATAGGGGGCGAGCCTATTGCCGTTACCGGGCACATCACCAGACTCCGTGCTGCTACTGAGAATTCGGAAAAACCCAGTAACACGTTTGCTCGACCCGGGAATGGAACCCGCGACCTCCGATCAGCAGTCGCATACGCTATCCACTGAACAGCAATTAGATATTATGAATCAAATAAACATAATCACTATAGTAGGAAAGTGAAAATACTTGATAGTTAACACAAATATTCATCGAAATGTTAGACAGAAAAACATTGACAAAATTCTTCTTCTGTAAAAACTTTCAGTGATTATAATTTGACACAATTTATGTTCAAAAAGATATTTGCATGTATCTACGTCGCTTGTTTAAATCAGCAAGTAAGCGTGATATAATAACGCCTGCCATAAAACTAATCGACATTATTCCATAAGCGCACTTGGTGTCGAAACAAAACGCTAGGTACCTACAGAGAATCGAAGCGGAAAATACAAGATCCACAGTTGACTGGAAATATTGTAAACAAATACTAAGAAAGCAGTTGCTTTTGAGACATGCAAACAATATTTTCAATTTTATTAATACTTACATGCTGCCTCCGTGGTCCAGTTGATAGCGCATGCGGAATCGGAGTTCCCGGGTTCGATTCCCGGGTCGGGCAAAAGTGTTACTGGGTTTTCCGAATTCTCAGTAGCAGCACGGAGTCTGGTGATGTGCCCGGTAACGGCAATAGGCTCGCTCCCTATTACGTGGGACCTAACAATTCATGGCGAAATGTGGGTGTAATATTACACCTCTACCTACCCCTTCGGGGATACAGGCGTGAGACTAAAAAAAATACATGTATCATGCAAGCAATGTGTACTTATGATACGGATATCATCATCAAAATCGTCCTTGCGTTATCTCATTTGCATCCAAGACTTTCGGCAATGACAAAATATTAGCAGAGAGCCACTGCCGTCTGACCTCCGCAACGCAAACGTCACGGCATACTTTTTCCGCTCAAGGATATTAGGGTACTATTCCTTTCTGTTAAATATCTTCATGACCGCCGCCACTGATGACCTCAAGTGCTCTACGGGGTTCGAGATCGATCGATTTACATAACATAACGTAGAAAAGTCATTAGTGCGCGTCGTGGCTTTAACCCGCTACATTTTGTGTGGCACTTTGTTGGTATCTTCACTAGGCTATTACTGCTCTAAGTCTAAAGATGACTCTTTATGTTATGCTATAAAAAATATTATAATCATCAGCCGTATAAATCACAGAAATTGATCATATCTATGGTATAAACTGTCCTACTGCTAGGCACGGGCCTCACTATGAGAAGGATAAGGCCATGATAGTCCACCACTCTGGCACACTGCGTGTTGGCAGACTTCACATGTCTTTCGAAACCAATATGGAGAACTCTCAGACATGCAGGTTTCTTCGCGTTGTTTTCCTATACCGTTTACCAAGTGATTAACCAAGTGATTAGTTAATCGACAATTTAATACGCACATAATTTCGAAAAGTAATTGGAGGGTGCATAACATTACCCTAGTATCTGTAGGTAATAATAGCAGTAGGTAATTGAGATAATTTAATAATAATTTTGTTCCTCAGAACACGCTGCTTTAGGTATGCTTCAAATGAATCGTATTGTAATTGAAATTATAGATTCCTACCGCACTTTGACTTCAAAGGAACAGAATCAAAATGAAATAAAGCATTCTCAAGCAATGCCTCCGGCTTGTATTAACTCTTGTCTATAACAATGTTCATTTCCATTACTTTCCTTTGTAGGCAATTGTAGGAAAAGGTTATACAAAGAAAAGTTACAATAATAGTATTTAGAAGAAAGGGTTTTATTTTGTTCGTAGGTTGGTACTGATAAATCTTATAATCTTTTATTCCATAGATGGGGCTTATAATGTTTAAACTCTATTTAAATTTAGATCAAAGAAATTCTATTGTAGAGATGTCTCGAAATATTTCGTAAATAAATCCAAGACTGTCCAGATTGAATTGCGTCGTGGCTTAAGAGAACGGCTTATTGTAAGCTTACAGACTAATCCATCTCATCTCCGATATGACTTAGGGGTGTAACTTAAAGGTATGGTCAAATCTAAAGTCATGAATATCACGCATAAGATGAATCGTGAATTTTAAGTAAAAATAGCGCTCACAGGCTGACTTGACTTGCGTTTCGTAATAGATTGGAAGCTAAGCAACGCTTGCGTAGGTCACCACTTCGATGGGTGACCGCACCGCTCGCTACTGAACTTCGGATAGCACTTACAGCTGTCGGTCCCAGTTCTGAATCGTTAGGTTGGATCGCAGGCCCCTGGGCAGTCTTAAAACTACGATAGGTTAGCCACTCAAAAGAAAAAATAAGAGAAAATTCGATGAGAATATTTGCAAAGAAAAACGTTTATTTGACGAATTGGATATTCAGTATAACTGATAGAATAGGTAATTGAGTCGTATAATTGTTCATGAATAATAAACATCGAGAATCGTTGTTGATAGAACGTCGAAATTGGTAAGGGCAATGTCGTGTCAAGGGAATTAAAAAAGAAAATAAATATTGTTTGAGGTACCTGCCTATTATATTATCTTTTTTATCGTTGTATCTATTTTCAGGCGGCTCTAGATCGGTATCTGTCTCGGCGACTGTACAGTGTACTCCAGGCTCAACAGTTCCTCGAAAAATTATGACATATGTTTTTCGAATATGTGTGTTTATAGTCATGTAGGTATGCTTACTGTGGCGTTTAAGCGTGCATTTGTACATTTTACGTGAAGTAAGTGATTAATATTGATATGGTTAAAGGATACGTTAAGGATAGGAGGAGAGACTATAACTCCTGTGCCTGTTTTCGTAATGGCTTGTTAATTTTGATTTAAAATAGATAAAGATTAAGAATGGAGATTTGCAATAAATCTACAAAGCTCGAGCCTTCTTTTCTTTTATATCTATATCTACAAAACAGCGTAGAGTTTGGACCCTGCTTGATAAAGTACATGAGACTCCCGCAAGATGTTTAGCCTACGCATTTAAAACTTCTGCGTTGTCCTCAAAATCCCCTTGTGATCATCACACGAATCTAGAGGCTTTTACTTTGCCATGCCTACAATTAATCATTAGTTTGCGCTTGCAAAAATAAATAATTTTATTAGCACAGCCACTTAAAATGTAAACGGGTTAAGTTTCTACTACAAATAATAAATAATACTTTGTGAAATACAAGCTCCTAATTTATTGGCCCAAATAAGTGGGCTCTATTTTCCGGTAGGTACAGTAAAGATTGTGGCCTTACAAACTACGAATAAGAATATTGCTTTAATAATTCTGTTGCTACGCCCGCTCTACATGACTGTTTTCACCTTTATGCCTGAACAGGCGGAAACCAAATTATATTACCTACTCCAATTATACACAAAGGGAGGCAAAACCTTTATAAGAAGGACCACGTGAGGGTAGCTCCGTACATGACACAAATTAATGCAAATGGCCTTTGAAACAAAACGCGTGTTCCATTTTCAAATAAAAAAGTAAAATAAAAACAAAATCAGTGACAGTTGAAACAGGGCGCCAATGGTCTTGGCGTCGTTAACGGTTTCGTTCGAAAACAAAAATAGGCAAACCTCTGCGTAATGTATTATCTCGCCTATGGTTGTTAATTGTTTTTATGCTCATTTTTTGCAAGTGTTTTCTGAGAAATTACAAGCCCAGAGGTCGTTGCCTCGCTTTAGTATGTAATCACGTAATATTAAAATAGTTTGTGTCGTATAGGTTGTTCGATGCCAGTATTTTGCTTAGTTTAATAGATTGCAAAATATTTTCGATCATGGAGAGCATATTTTTAATAAATCTGCATTGTATTTACTAGACTTTACGTATTGTATTTAACTACATTCGCGTGGAAATTATTGAATAACTGTAACGTACAATAATATCTAGTATCACCTATTTGAATTATGGTCATTAATATAAATAAAGCCAATTGTCCATATTATTTTTATTTTTTCGAAAATACTTTACATGGAATTCTATACTTAATTTTATTTAAGAATTATTATATATTTTATATTTCTTTATTTGTTTGGATCCGTCCGACTCTATAGCAATTAGAAGCCAGCTGATAAGATCGACGCATCACAATTATTTTACTTAAAAACCTAGTCTAGCTTTTAATTAAATATCTACTTAAAAACTTATTACTTAATATCAAACATTAGGACATTCACTAATTAAATATATCCTCAAATTAAGAATAGCTACATATTGTGGAAGTAGGCCTTGGAATGCTATAAAGGGTAAGTATTAGACCATGTTGTAATTAAATCTTTTTAATTCATCTCACACACGCAAAGGGTGTCGAAACTTTATTGAACGATAAATTAAAAAAATGGAGAACAATCGCTTTGCGGTTTTATTGTCGCCGCAGTTCAATCAAAGAAAGAACAATCATGATCTTGCGGTTTTATACAAATCCTTGATCGAATACATATAAGTCGGCTTTCTTAGTCATGTTTTGATCTATGTATTGACAAGTAGCTCCCCCACTTACAGCGACTAAACAAAGAGTATTTGCACACTGATTAAAATTCATGACAAGACGTGGCCGTCTAGCCGCGTCTTTGCGACTCAAAGATTTATGGCAAATGATAAGCTTATTGTTTTTATTATAATTATTTTTTATCGCATTGTGCGGGTCAGTTGATAACATCCTGTCCTTTACTATAGGGTAAAAGCCGGATAGTTGCGCCACTTTTCAAAAAACCTCTGTTATTAAAAATATGCACTTAATAATTGTATATTCAAAGTATATATTAAAACATTGGTCATTGATCTTCTATGGTAGACCGTTATTTTTAATATAAATTAATTTAATTTTGAGTAAATCGTGTTTTATTTGACCTCTAAAAAGAGGGATACTTGCCTACGATAGCGGATAGTAGCTTAACGTTAATATTGCTTCTGGGGATACTTGCCTCATGTAAGGATAGACGCCGCTCTATGTTGTTTTTAAATTAAAAAAAAATTGTAATCCTTTAAATAATCAATCTTTTTTATTTACTGCAATATTTTATTAAGTACTAATCAAAGTTAAATTATTATTATAAAATTTTCAACAAAAACAGTCTCAAACTGGTAATTATTAATATTATTCTTTATTTTAAAGAAAGAACAATATGATTAATTATGTATAACCAGTAGCTGCTTTGTCTTTTCGTATCGTCTTCTTAAGGTTCAAGAAGGAGATATACCATAAATTCGGGATTTTTCGTTGATTCCTTTTTGTTTTTCCAGTTCTTCAAACGCAAGTGCTAAACTATCTTCGGTCCAGTTGATGTGACTCGGCACCACGCATGGCTTTCGCTGTTACTTACGAGGCATTTTGCTGTTAAGAATTTATTTTAATTAAGATAAATTATAAAAAAAAATTTGAAAAATCACTAAGAAAAACGATCTGTCCTTGCTCGCTAAAAGCGCTTGCTCGCAAAGCTTGTTGCTGTTTGTTCTTGCTCTAGGGCAACAATCCGCAAAAGTCAATAGAGCAACTATCCTTTTCAATACGGATACTTGCCCTTTCTGTTTGCTAAATAAATAAAAACTATTTATCAATAAAATGTACTAAACATTGAAATTAAAACTCTAATGCATGTAAAGAAATAAAAAAAAAGACTGAAATCTCAATCAATAAAAAAATATTCAACAGAGATTACTTAATAATATAATTTCACCGCTCGTCAAAGTTTCGCCGCGGAAGATTTTCGCTTACACGGACAAAACGCCTGCACCTAGTCCAACGGGTTACGCAGCATTAAGGCACGCACGGGGGACACTTCTGGTTATGATCAAGCGTTAATACTTTCGATAAGTCTAACATAGTGCATTCGAAACTGAGGCATGTATCCGTCCGAGGCAACTATCCGGGTTTTACCCTACTTACATGCTATTTTGGTTATTTCGATGTACAAACTCCTTTATGGTTTACGGTCCATAAGTTGACGCTAAAAGAAAGTAATTTTCCAACAGTAATACTGCTATTAAGCATACTTGAAAGATTTGTAATGTTGGTCCACTTAAGGTCCAACCGTTACATAGAAACATATTCACTATATTGCGAATAATGTGATTGGCGTGCCATCACATCACTACCTAATTATAATTCGGTAACAATCAAGATGCTTCTAACGATACTTTACTGGTCAAGATATGATAGGGATAATTTGAATTACCTATGATTTCAGTAGCTATATGTACGTTTATCTGTACTCACTTAAAACGACTAAAATCATAACCCTTCATAGTCAGCCGTAAATAATATTTTTGCTGTGTCACAGCACATGTTATATACAGGGTGTGGAAAGACCCTTAACGAAAACTGAAATCCCATGTTGTACCAATCACTACGAACATTTTTTACTTCGGCACCATACCTGGAAAATTACTGGTTCAGGAGATATTGAGGCTCAAAGTTAGTATGGCGTTTTTCTAATTAGGTACAAAATCGATGCATTTATCCCGCCAATATGTTCTTTAGATGCCCTATGACCCCATGGATAAATAGGTATTTCGAGCATTGCACGCGCGCGCTTTTAATTGCGGTTTAAAAAATGGGAAATTAAAAAAAATATCGTTTCCCAGGTATTATTTTTGGTTAGTATGACTCGCCATGATGTCCACAACGAGTAGACTTTGTCTTGTGACGACCTGTATATCCCTATGATTAATAAACCCACTAAGGGTAAGGCAACTACGTTTACTTAATTCCTTAATCACGCAAAGAATACTTGAGAAGTATTGAAGAATTGTGTGATAAGAGAGTCATCATCATCATATCAGCCAAACGACGTCCACTGCTGGACATAGACCTCCTCCAAGGTTCTCCACACAGACCGGTCTTGAGCCGCCCGCATTCAACCGCCTCCCGCGATCTTGACGAGATCGTCGGTCCACCTTGCGGGGCCTACCTCTGCTGCGGCGTCCTGTACGTGGCCGCCACTCCAGAACCTTTCTGCCCCAACGGCCATCGGTTCTTCGAGCTATGTGCCCTGCCCACTGGCACTTCAGCTTGGCAATCCGGAGAGCTATGTCAGCGACTTTGGTTCTACTGCAGATCTCCTCATTTCTGATACGTTCTCGCAGGGAAACCCCAAGCATAGCTCTCTCCATCGCCCTCTGAGTGACCTAGAGCCTTCTGATAAGGCCCATAGTAGGCGACCACGTCTCTGATCCGTAAGTCATCACTGGCAACACACACTGGTCAAAGACTTTCGTCTTGAGACACTGCGGGATATCGGTCGAGAAGATATGTCGTAGCTTCCCGAACGCTGCCCAACCGAGTTGGATTCGACGATTGACCTCCTTCTCGAAGTTGGACCTACCTAACTGGACTACTTGTCCCAGGTAGATATACTTGGCGACAACTTCGAGCGTAGAGTTCCCAACCTGAATAGGAGCAGGTACACCATGGACGTTCGACATGATTTTCGTCTTGTCCATCTTAAGACCTACTTGTTGGGAGACTCTACAGAGGCCATCGAGCATTGTGCCTAGGTCTTCCATGGTTTCAGCCATGACTACGATATCGTCTGTGAATCGAAGGTGAGTGATGTACTCGCCGTTGATGTTGATGCCGAGTCAATTCCTGTCCAAAAGCTTGCAAACATCCTCCAGCGCAGTGGTAAAAACAGTTTCGGGGATATGACATCCCCCTGTCTCACACCTCGCTGGAGTTGAATAGGTTTCAAACTCTGGTCCTGGAGGCGGACTGACATAGTGGCGTTTTCATACAAATACTTCAGCACTTCGATATATCGGTAGTCAATCCGGCATCGTTAGAGAGACTGTAGCACCGCCCAGGTTTCGATCGAATCGAAGGCTTTCTCATAGTCCACAAACGCCAAACATAGAGGCTGCTTATACTCCTCGGACTTCTGTATAACCTGCCGCAGCGTATGAATGTGGTCTATGGTACTGTAGCCTTTACGGAAACCGGCTTGTTCGGGAGGCTGGCAGTCGTCTAGCTTGCTCTCGAGACGATTCGTGATGACCCTCGAAAACAGCTTGTAGACGTGGCTCAGAAGTGAGATGGGCCTGTAGTTCTTTAAGAGGGTTTTATCCGCTTTCTTAAAGAAAAGCACCACCGCACCTGTATGCCACGCCTGTGGCGTTTTACCCTCGAGAATGACGGAATTAAATAGCTTCCGAAGGGCTTCTACAGCGGGTGTGCCGCCGGCCTTCAGAAGCTCGCTCGTAATTCTGTCATCACCCGGCGCCTTGTTGTTTTTGAGCTGTTTGGGAGCCACACTAATCTCGTGCACGCTGACGTCCGGGATATCTTCGATATAGCGTCGGATCAATCCAGTTCTAGGGTCTGACGATGGAGTACTTACGGGTTGTCGCGTAGTCGTGTATAGCTGTCCATAGAACCCTTCGATCTCCTTCAAGAGCTCAGGCTTGGACGATACGATTCTGCCATCCTCCGTCTTCAGGTTTGTCAGCTGATTCTGCCCAACAGACAGATTTCTCTGTAACACTTTGGATCCTTTATTATGCTCGATCGCCTCACGAACACATTTTGTGTTGTATTGGCGGAGATCGCGAGTCAGAGACTTAGAGATCTGTCTGTTGAGGTGCCGATATTTCGGCATGTCGTCGGAGGATAGCAGAACCATCTTGCGCCTTTCCTCTATCAGCTCGAGGGTCGGATTCGAGATCTTGCTGGTTCTCTTGCTCTTCTCGGGCTTAAAGAATTTAGCCCCTGTTGTATGGACAGCATCCACGAGCCCGTTACTGTACTCGTCCACATCTACGCATTCGCCCAGGCATTCGAAACGTTCTTGAGTTCGAGCTGAAAAGCGGTGCCGTACGGAGCGTGGACTTTATCAATCTCGACCGTTCGAGGCTTGTACAGATATTCGATGTGCCTCTTACCATTCGGCAATCGCTGCCCGCTTTAAGCGAATTGATCGCGGAGACATCATTGAATATCTGCCTCTTCGTTGACGTGATAAAGTCAATCTTATTTTTGGTGGCACCGTCTGGACTTACCCAGGTCTAATTGTGGCATTCTCGCTTCTTGAAGAAGGAATTCATCATATAGAGTCCTTCCTTCTCCATACAGCTAGCCAACAAGTGACTCTTGGAATTCCGATGCCCATATCCAAATTGCCCCACTCTCAGTTCATCACCGTCTCGTTTGCCCAGTTTCGCGTTAAAATCTCTCATGACCTCGGTGTAATGGGTTTTTTAAGCCATGTATAGCCTGAGATATGTCCTCGTACATGGCTTTCACTTCCTCATCGGGGTGCGTCGAGATCGGAGCCTATACCTGTATGACCTTCAGCGAATATCGCGATCTAGCGCTTGGATATTCTGAGTATAAGGTACTCGTACGCTACCCTGCTCGACACACTCCCGATATTTACCACGTTGGTCACGAGAGATTTGTGGACGATGAACCCGACACCACCTTGGGACTGTTGGTCGCCCTCCCGGTAGAAGAGCAATCGAGTCCTCCCCCTGTCTTCGGACTTCAGATAGGCCTATGATATCCCATCGCAACTTGCTCAATTCTTCTTCCAGCTCGACAATCTTCTCGTCGGTCCGCAGTGTACGCGTGTTCAGTGTTGCCAGGGCCAGTTGTCGTTGGTGGTAGTAGCCCGATCTCTTCCGGAGATTCTTCGCACCCCTTGCCCCGCCGTTACCATGGCCGCTACCATAACCAGGACTAGCGGGGCCGCCGGGGACTAGGGGCCGGTTTTGATTAATGTGGTTCATGATTGGGGGCGATTTAACGTAATCGACACGCTTGGCAGGCGTATTGGCGACCACAGTGGCAGAAGTCTTTGGTGCTGGACGCTGCTGCCCATCTAGCATCTTGGGATTTAGTTCCGCCAGTTTCGGATGGTACAGTAAAGATACTATGTATATTTCTCGCTCTTTTAAACGACAACTTGCTAAATTATTAGTGTTTAGTTTATACAGTGACCCAAGTACTGTTAGAGTACATTTTATTGAACCTGACATAATATATAACAATTCCATTATTGACATTCATAATAATAATAATTTAAATTAAATTGACAATAGAGAACACCTCTAGCTGTTATAAGATTACCCGTAACTCATTGACTAATACACTTAAACATAATAACAAAAATTTTATTAAATTGGTACATCAGAATATTAGAAGTATGATTAATAGAGATTTAGAAATGGAATTGTTTATGAACTGTAATGCTGTTGATATATTTTGCATCACTGAACATTGGCTTAAAAGCAACCAGTTCATGTTCAATTTCAATAATCATATAGTAGGAAGCTCGTTTAGCCGGCAGCAAGCACTACATGGTGGCTCGATGATTTTAATTAATAAGCAACTTAAATTTAAAGAGCGTCATGATATTATAAGTCTGTCTGTTGAGCGAACTATTGTGGTAGCCTGTGTGGAACTGAGGAGATTTATTGTAATAAGTGTATACAGGCCTCCTTCAGCTTTGTATGATAGTTTCGAGCGTATTGTTACGAATTGAAAATAACGCCATCTATCAGTGAATGGGAGAACTAGATGAGATTAGATGTATCAAATACAAATACAAATACAAATCATTTATTTGCCTGAATATGGGTTCACATGAGATGTTACATATTTATTATTACAAAGTTCTTATTCCATATTCTACCTTACAAGGCATGCAAATGTTTAGTTATTATATTTTCTACAACATATTTAATCCATATATACTAATATTTAAATTTATTCACAACATAATTATTCAATGTATATTAAAATGTCAAATTAATTCATTCATTAAATAATTACAATATTACAAATTATTAATAATCATTATTTTAATTTATACATAGGATTCAAATAAATTTAATTATAAACATCATTGAGATAATCGTTCACGGAGTAGTATGCTTTATTAATTAACAAATTCTTTAGTTTATTTTTAAAAGTAATAAAAAATTTTGCGTCTTTCACATCTTTAGGTAATCTATTATATATTCTAGGGCCCATACAAAAAGCACTCTTGTCGAACAGTGCTGTTCTATGACTAATCGTACGAAGTCTATCTACATGTCGAGCACTTTTTAGAGTTTCATATTTGTGAATGTTAGCTTTAATATCTAGTACAACTTCATATATATATAAAGATGGTAATGTCAAAATTCTTAAATCTATAAAATGTTGTTTGCAAGTATCTGTGGGTTTTAATGCACACATGGCCCGGATACATCTTTTTTGTGCCTTAAAGACACTTTCTTTATCAGTGGCATTGCCCCAAAACATTAAGCCATATCTAAGTATCGACCCAACATAAGCATGATATGCTGAGAGGAGCACATTCTGATTAACTACCTTGCGAAGCATATACAGAGCATACGAATACCGGCTTAGTTTTGTACATACATGTTCAACGTGTGTTTTCCAAGTCATATTTGAATCAATGTATAGCCCTAGAAATTTTGTTGTATTTATTTTTCCTATGTCAGTCTGTTTATATTTAATATTTAATGTATTTAATTTAGAATGTTTATTTGTAAATGTCATTATATGTGTTTTAGTAAAATTAATTTTAAGATCATTTGCAGATAGCCAGTCAACTATGCATTCTAAAGTAGAATTTATTTCATCTTCGTAAGTGTTTAGGTCTTCAGCTATAAAAATCGCAGTACTATCGTCAGCGTATAGAATCATAGGACATTTGACACATTTAGGGAGATCGTTAATATACATATTAAACAGCAGGGGGGCCAAGATACTCCCCTGTGGTACACCTCTACATATTTTTATTGGGTCTGAGAGTTGCTTGTGTTCGATTTTTGACGATTGCGAAATAGTTGATATTGCCGTTTGTTGTTCCCTATCACTCAAGTACGATTTTATCATATTCAAGGCATTACCTCGTATTCCATACGCTTCAAGTTTATTTATCAGGATATCGGTTGTTTTAAGCTGTTTCCCCTATCCTCTAATAGATGGCGTTGGTGTAAATAGAACAATTGCACAAGTCTAGAAACACGTTACACGTTACCAGAAATTTCGTGAGTCGTCTCGAAAAGGCTAGTTATGTGTTCCGGCCGGTATAAATACCGCGTAAACGCGCGAGATAGACAGTCAACTGAAGAATCGACAGCGATCAAGAAGCGAAGGGAAGTAAGTCGGAATTGTTTAGTGGTGTTTCTAGTAGTGTGAAATAAGTGTGTTTTTATTAGGGGTGTGTAATTAAGTGTGAATAGTGTTTGTGTATAAATAAAGTTCAGTTTAAGTGGCATAGTGAGTTATAATTTATCGTCGAACCCCAGCTCGTAACAGTATTATGGATGAGATATTAAACAAAGTTGCAAAATTAAATAAAAATGTTGTTGTGTGCGGTGACTTTAATGTAAATTTATTGGAGAATACTAGTCTTAGTACAAAATTGAAAGCACTTTTTCTATCATATAATCTGAAGAACTTATTCTTAGAGCCCACAAGAGTTACTTCCTCTACAGCTACTTGCCTAGATAATATATTTCCAGATATCATAGTAAGAGACAAGCAAATTATTAGACAGTTAGACTCAGACCATTGCGGACAACATATCTCCTTCAATGATAGCAGTAAGAATGTTTCTAGGCAAAATATAGTTGTAATACCTAAACTGCAACTCGTTTTGCTAGGTTTCAAAGTAAACTAATGACTAGCTGGTCACTGTTAGATGATGAAGGTGACCCAAATTTGTTGTATAATAGTTTTTTCAAAGCGTTTTGTACCTACTGAATTTAATTCGATTTTCACACCTAGAATGATTACAGTTGGAGGTAATGCAACCTTCTGTGAATGGGCAACAACTGGGCTTCACAAAAGTGGGAAGAGATTGTATGAGCTATATGACGAGAGAAACTTTAATTTAAGTGAACAATTTCAGAATTATGTCAGAAACTATGCTAGGATATTTCGAAAACTTTGCAAGAAAGCTAAGTCTCTTTATCTGAGTTCAAGGATCAGGAGTAGTGACGATAAAATGAAAATGACATGGAATATTATAAACAGCGAGACTGGGAAAGTTAAAAGTAAAAGTTTTAAATTTAGTTAGAACATTGACAACGACACTATTAGATGAGACTCAAAAGTTGCATCGGCGTTTGAAAGTTTTTTTTAACTGATATCCCCGTTATTACTACTAATCTTTGGACACATCAACCAATGCAGCGGAATCTCTTTTGAAAGAAAACATGGGTACAATTTAAAGTAACTTCTCATTTCAATATACAAAGTCAAATGATGTTATAAAAGCTTTTAATACTATAAATATAAAAAAGACTACAGACTTGTGGGGAAATTCCGTTACTATTACCAAGTCCATTATTGCTTTAGCTGCTAACAGATTAGCTTATATTTAATAAGTGTATTGACTGTGGTGTATTTCCTGATCTTATGAAAGATAGCAAGGTATACCTTTGTACAAAGCTGGTAGCACATCAGAACCCACCAATTATAAGCCAATTTCTGTGCTGCCCACATTCAGCAAAATTTTCGAGAAATTGATTCTAGACCAACTGCAAAGTTATTTTAATAACAACGAGCTTCTACACTCTAAACAATTTGGTTTTACAAAGGGGCGCTCAACGACTGATGCCGGTGTTGAGCTTGTAAAACATATCTTTGATGTCTAGGAGGATTCACATGATGCCTTAGGTGTCTTCTGTGATTTGTCCAAGGCCTTTGATTGTGTAGAACATGATACTTGTTATTACTTATTGATCAGGAAATTACATCACTATGGTTTAAATAGTTCTGCTCTGCATCTTCTTACTTTATATTTGAGTAATAGGATTCACAGAGTTGATGTCAACGGGACGCGTTCCCATGGGTCTGTAGTCAAAATGGGCGTCCCACAGGTTTTAATCATCGGTCCTCTTTTATTTTTAGTGTATATTAATGACTAACCACACCTCGTTAATGACAAGCACGGGATAGTACTGTTTGCTGATGACACCTCACTTTTATTTAAATTAAAACGTCAACAAATTGATATGGACGATGTAAACATTGCTATCTCAAAGGTGGTTCGCTGGTTTGAGTTTAACAACCTGCTTTTAAATAGACTTAAAACTAAATGTATTCGATTTATGATGCCTAATGTTAAACAAGTGAACACCTCAGTAAAGGTTAAGGATGATGTGTTGGATCTTGTGGATGACACAAAATTTTTTGGCATTACACTAGACTCTAAGCTGCAATGGGGACCACATATTAGTAAATTGTCGAATAGACTCAGCTCTGCAGCATACGCAGTCAGGAAAATTCGCCAGTTAATTGACATTGACTCAGCCAGGCTTGTATATCATAGCTTTTTTCATAGTATAATGTCATACGGTATTCTCTTGTGGGGAAATGCTAACGACATTCAGACCATCTTTGTTCTGCAGAAAAGAGCTATTCGAGCAATTTATAATTTGGATTATGGGGCTTTGTTAAAGAATAAATTCAAGGAAATAAACATTTTAACAGTTGCAAGCCAGTACATTTATTCCAACCTAATATATTTATTCCAAAACAAGGCCTCATACTCAAAGAAAAGTGATATCCAAAATTTGAATACTAGAAATAAGAGCAAACTAGTAGTGCCGGCCACCCGGCTAGAGAAAATAAAAAAAATCTTTTCAAGGCCAATGTGTGCGCTTTTACAATAAAGTGCCAAGCAATATACAAAATTTAAGTTTTAATAAATTCAAAAAAGTTATAAAACGCAAACTTTGTCAAAAAGGTACTATTCGCTGCTAGATGATATTGAAGACAAAAATGCTTGGGATTAATTTGCTCGGTCCCACAGGCTACTTATGTTTGATTATTGTTAAGTTTCATGTGAGTGTGAGTTATTGTGTCTATATTATGCTAGTTTAGTACTTTTATATTATTATTATTAAAAACCTTATTAATTGACAAAACCATTATAGACACACCAGCTCATATACCTATGAAAAATTTAATGTAGTTACTAAGTTTTAAATTGTCTAGAATCAAGACGATGAAAAGAGTGGCCCGTGAGTTTCTTGCCTGATTCTTCTCACGAGGCTCTACTTTCTGAACATGCACTTTTTTTCAATGCTCAATTATGTTAATATGCATTTAAAGTTCCTTTTTTATGTTTAATTTGTATGACCTTTCTGACGTGTCCAAAAAATTTAAACATTTTTATGAAAATAAACATATTTGAGTTTGAGTTTGACAGCCATTTTTGGGTTGGGTACCTACTATGAGGCGAACGCACTTAAGCGTTCGCCTCATAGTAGGTACCCAACCCAACTAAAACTGAGTCATGTGCATTCCATCTGCGTAACAGCCATCGGGTCGTGAACTTAAAATAGAGTGGCAGGGAATGCCTTTAGCTCACAACCCACATCCCAAATACCTAGGCATTACTCTTGATAGGGCTCTCACCTACAGAAAGAACTGCGAAGTATTAAAAAGAAGGTCCTTACTCGCAATAAACTGCTCCGGCGCCTCATTACTGCTAAGTGGGGAGCTGCTCCGCAAGTAATGCGAACTTCTGCCCTGGCGCTAGCATTTTCAGCTGGCGAATACGGATGCCTTGTGTGGAGTCGATCCGCGCATGCAAGGTCAGTGTATACAGCACTTAACGAAACTTGCTGAGTTATCACTGGTTGCTTAAAACCAACCTCGGTAAAGCTGCTGTATCCGCTTGCTGACATCGCACCTCCGCATGTTCGTAGGGCCGTGGCGAGCTCGGCAGAGAGATCCAAAATGGACTGTGACCCACGGCACCCATTACATGGTCACATCCCAGTGCAGACAAGACTGAAGAGCCGCCGCAGCTTTATCAAAACTGTCCATTCATCCATCCTTTGACCCAGGAGCCATCAAAGGCGAGGTGCGACCTATGGCGCGAAAAGACCCTCCTACCATCTCCTTTCGTGTCACCTGCCGAGAGTACTCCACCTGGGGATGGCTTGCCATGGTTTATCTGGAAGTCGTTGAATAGGCTCCGAACCCAGGTCGGCCGGTGCAAAGAAAATATGTTTAGGTGGGGACTCTCGGACGGTACCGATTTGGCTCGTTCATGCGGAGCAAGACAAATGATGTCCCATCTTACATCGTGCCCTGCGTGCCCGAAAACTTGCACTCAGGAGGAACTTATGATTGCCTCCGACCATGCAGTCAGCGTGGCTACTTTCTGTGCCTCAAAAATATGTGTTTGCCAGCGATACGCTAAGAAGAAGAAGATCATCATCACTATAACAGCTTTTCACAGCCTTTGAAACCTTTAAAATGAAATAGAAAGGTTTGTTAATCCTGTGTTCCTATAAGGCCACGAAAAAAGAATAAGGGAGAGAAAGAGGTGACAGTGGAGATTTGGGTGACCACGATTAATATTGCGTTTTCTTCTATCTCTAGGTTTGACAACGTTTGATTGAAGCGTGATTATCCCCAGTAGCGTTTACGCACTACTACGGTTAGTCGCTTCACGGCGTATGTGTCTGACCAAAGGCGCCGCAACGATCAACAATCTTTCCCAGTTTTGATACTTTGAGAATACTGAAGATCAAACCGAGATCCTCCCACGATCATTTTTCAAGGTGTCATATTGCACAATTGTTTCTTAAACCGTCGGCGAGTGTTTCTATAATATGCACTTCCAGTTCTACGAATCAGACATTAATTATTAACCAACGCGTGGGCAACTTCTTAAATGTCCCTCGATAAAAAAAGAAATATTAAGTATTGTACGGGTCTTAAATTACCTAGCTGCTGAAACTAAGTAAATATTTTGTCAAACAGGTTACTGCTGAGATAACCTACTGATAAAATCTGTAATTCACTATTCTATACTTACTTAGATACATTTTATACTTGTTTTTTTATCAAGTGTCAATTAACTTTACCTACCCACTTCTAGAACCCGAATGGGACTCCCAAATATTAGTTTACGTCTCTGGGAAACAAGTAAAGTTATAATTCGTTATTATGAAAAAAATTCTTGGCAAGATTTGTTGGAAAGCCAAAAGTGGATTTATATTGAATTGGTGTTGGAATTTTTTTATATGATCTATAATACTTCTATTACATGTACGTACATTTTATTCTCTGAAGAAAAACGGAAGCTGTAGAAATATGTATGAAGAATCTGCTGTATGAACATTTTATTATATCTTATATCCTAGATTTTTCTATTTTTGGCCATTTGAGTAAATCGCTAGAGTTGGCCACACACTCACTTCTTGATTTTTCATAGTGACTCTACCTAGAGTCATGATGAAAAAAAAAAACAGAGTTGGAGACTTTTCATTGACATTATAGATGTCGGTCCGTAGACTTCTTCTTGTCTAAAAACCACATTTTCAAACCTGTGCGCGTTGTGCACACACACACTTTTTATATAAAAGGATCTCATCTCCATCACGTAAATATTTTAAAGTAAGAAAATGTCAAATACCTTTCTACTTTGCACCGACATTTCAGTAAGAGTTACCTATACCTACACCAGTTACGAATCTTCCTGTTACATAAACATACGTAGATAGATTTAATTTATCCCCCATTTTTCAATGTCGGAGTGACGACATGTTTAATCGAATCTGTTGTTATCAGCATTGAACAGGCTACACAATTTTCAGGGCTTGTGCTTTTCCATTAATTCCATAGTATTAAATATCCTCAAGGATAATAAGAAAGTTTTATCAAATAATGACGTTTTACTTTGTGTGACTGACGGTGACTTTGATTGGTCTGCAATAATATATTGTAAGCACATGGATGCCTTCAGATGCACATGTACCTAGTTGTGTTTACTTCATACACATTATTATTTTTATTATTATATTTAAATAAATTCTGCATTACAAAACATTCTACTCATGTTTTGTTCCATATTTTGTGGCCTGTAATGGTACTCATTGTTTTAAGGGTAGGTCAAGGATGGCACCCCCCCGTGGGATCTCCACCTTGTCGTGGTGGGGGGGCTCAGTAACCGTGGATTGGTCACCCGCGGTGAAGCTAAGAGGGATCCAGGAGGGGACGCTCCGCGTGGGCTTGGAGGGGCCTGCGCAGGATGCGTCCAACGGTGCGGGTGCGGGGGACAGTTCTGTCTGTCCCTCGCAGTCGGGTGCGGTCGCGGGAGGAGAGGCGTGTCGGTGTTGCGTTGCCGCGCGCCCTATCTCCCGCGACCAAATGGGGGCGCACCATTCGATGCGTCGCGGTGGGGCCGCAGAGGAAGAGGATATGCGGTGTTGCGTTGCCGTCCTCCCTATCCTCTGCGGCCGCTGGGCGTTTTGCCGGTGGAGTCCAACACCTTAATCCGTTGCGGGGGTTTAGTTCGGGGCCCGCCTGACCATGTGGCGGGCCAATACCCGTCGGAGGGTGGCGACGAGTGCTTAGGTGATGCCCCACCCTCCGACACACGGGTACATGGCGGCAGTCGAGGTGGTTTTTAGTGGAAACACCACATACTCCGGCTCTTATTTTCCCCAAGAGTCGGTGATCCGAAGGGATTTTCCACCTCGTAGAACAAAAAAAAAAAAAAAGTCAAGGATGGCAAGGTCAAACTATTAAGGTTATGTAACGCCTTGTCAACTTGAATGTTTTACGGTTCTCAAGGAGAGTTACAAAAAATATTATATCTATTTCAGTTGTGAAATAGAATATATATTTTGGAATGTCAATAAGAAGTAAAGTTTTTCTTTCAATTGTCGAAGTCGAACTTTGCTTTTAGTTGACATGCCATCGTAAAATTGAGCAGAAACCTCATGTTGACCAGTGTGCTACGTTAAATTTTTTATGGTATAATATGTAGCGATCCTAACTACTGACTTATTTGTCATAACTTTATATAACAATGGGGCAAAGCCCGTGTAGGTATCGTACCCATTATGAGAATTTGGCGTAGTGCCAAACGGCAAGCTAATCGCTTAAATCCCTACCCACGCCATCCGTGCAGTCAAAAAATTATCACCAAAAAAAAGATAACAAACTAAAATAATACCTACAATAAAAATATTGTCAGTTGATGTAGTCTCGCTGTTGTAATACGTGTAGGTATTTGTAAAGCGCTGTGGTAGTATAGCTCTATGTTAAAATAAGTTTTATACTGGCATCTACTTTAGAAGCGTAGGAGTTGAAGAATTTTCAGACTAAACGCAAGCGTATGCATGGAACTACAAACATAAAATCATCATATTATAGCAGTAGCGTACATGTTCAGGCGTAGTTAGCGTGAATTCTCTACTAGTATAATAAGATCGATTTACGTAGCACTACCAGTAAGCACTGAAATTCCAAATTATTCCCCCTATCTGTTACGCTTAAACCCCAATGTCCATCACTTGTTCAGCAGCATAATTCGTCAGAGGACTTTTATTATAATCCCTGTTTCATTATTTTCAGAGGAAGAGTCGATTCACAATTCACAGAAGTTCATGAATGTGATAAATTACGGTGAAAGGTATCTACTAAGTATTTGAAAAGACCCGTAAAGGATGTGTATCGCTTTTCCTCACGGCGAAAAAGGCTTGAATTTATGTAATCCGTGCCTAACATCTATACGGACGACACTCAAGATTAACAAGGAGCTTTAAAAAAAAAGCATGAATTTCGGCAATAAAAAAATGCAGGTAATATCAAATTATCAAACAATTTCGTGAGACGTCTTCAATCTCATTTTCAAAACACCACACAGGAAAGGCTACGTACGACCACTAGTACAGAATATTAATGACATACTAGTAGGTACCTACCGCTGACAGTGCTATTAATAGCATAGAACAAATTACTACTACAGTGTGATGTGTGTGATTTTGAAAAGACCTTGCAGAGGTACACGTGTACATTACACGACGCAGAGTAAGATGAGCGAAACTAAGATGAGGTGGGTTGTCCTGAACCATACTATTAATATTTACACGGCGACAATTCAAACTAAAACAAGTTCTGATATCCGTCGTACAACCCGCCACGCCAGCAACGCACTATCTCCTGTCTGGTCAAAGCGTATTTACCATCTACGTCACGTTCTGCTTGGCTCCCCTGATAATCATCGTCCTGGGGTTATGCCGGTTGCATCTAGGCAGGTTTTCACAGACTGACCGCCGCAACCCATGGATAGCGACTATCTATGACTTTTACCATTCGTCACTATCTTGATGATATCAACCAAAAGACGTCCACTGGATATAGGGAGGCCTATGTTAAGGCTCTCCTCACAGACCGATTTTAAGGCCAGGTATCCACCCGATTCCCGCGATCTCAACAAGATCTCCAGACCACCTAGTGGGGCGTCTACTCCTACTGCGTCATTCCCTTACTCTTAGTCAAAACCAATTTTTAAAAGTTTCGTCCAGTTTTCAAATAATTTCTATACATCCTTCGAATCGTATATCACCTATTTTAAATGCAACCTAGCAACTGAATCCAGCATTGACATTATCAGTACATACATGCATACATACATAGTCTCACGCCTATAACCCCGAAGAGGTAGGCAGAGGTGTATTTCTACACCCACTTTTCGCCAGATATACTTTAGTCCCACGTAATAAGGGGCGAGCCTATTGCCGTACCGGGCACATTTCCAGACTCCGTGCTGCTACTGAGAATTTCGTGACAAAAAACCCAATAACACTGCCCGACCCAGGAATCGAACCCGGGACCTCCCGATCCCACGTGCACATTTATGCCGCGAGACCAACGAGGCAGTCGTATAGGGTTTGATGTCGAGTTTTCCGTCTCTACGCAAAGATGGTATTTGCATCGTGTTCTCCCTTAGTCGCCTCTTACGACACCCACGGGAAGATAGGGGGTGGTAACATTTGTATTCTATGCCGTCAACCACACGGCAGACATTATCA
Organism: Euclidia mi; assembly: GCA_944739405.2. Classification (NCBI taxonomy): domain Eukaryota; kingdom Metazoa; phylum Arthropoda; class Insecta; order Lepidoptera; family Erebidae; genus Euclidia; species Euclidia mi. Next base: position 60,192,203 of record OX123181.2, on the reverse strand, counting down.
GTAGTTTTATAATATCGTTTATTTGCATGAAATATGGTGCTTACAGATCTCATAATATAATACATAGTACTTCATATTCCGCCTACTAAATTCGGCATGCAAATTTATATTGTGCCATAATTTTAATGAATTAAATAAAAATTTAATAATTCAAATTATGTCACGATGGGAAAATTTTAAGAAATTAAAATACAAATGTCAAACTATGAATATTACAAATGTCAAACTAAGAAAATTACAATTGTCAAACTATGAAAATTACAAATGTCAAACTTTAAAAATACTAATGTTAGATTATTAAAAAATACAATATTCAAAATAAGCATACAGGAATGTCAAAGAATTCAATTACATTATTGATGTCTGTAATAAATTGCTCTTCGTATTATAATTCATAAATTTATTAACAGAATAAAAACAGTTTTCAATAAGCCATGTTCGGAGTCTTTTTTGAAAAAGATTCGTGGACAGTTCTCTAATTATCTTAGGTATCTTATTATATATCTTTATTGCCATTCGACTGGTGTTTTATGGCAATATGCTGTTCTACACCTAGGCATAGCCAATCTGGTTGGATCCCTTGAGTGTTTACCTATTTTATATATTACACTATCGGCTTTACTAAATAGGTTGGGGTGTTTTTTTACAAACACTCCCATTTCCAATATGTATAAACATGCCAGTGACAATAATTTGTGCTCTTTTAATATGGGTCTGCATGATTCCAATGGACCTGCACCAAATACAGCTCGTAAGCACTTTTTTTGAACAATAAAGGCCCTATCGCAGTCCGTAGAATTGCCCCATATTATTAAGCCGTATCTAAGCACAGAGGAGACGTAACCATGGTAAGCCAGTAGAGCGGCATTTACTCCAACAGTTTTCCTAAGGTTTCTGAGTGCAAATGCAAAGCTGTTTAGTTTGTTGCATATGTTATCTATATGTTTTTTCCAATTGCAATTTCTATCAATTACTATTCCTAAAAATTTTGTGTCCTTTACTTCTTCAATGTCATTATCACGTCCGGTAATTTTCATTGTTTTATTTGTCATCTGGTAATTACAAAAATTAATATATTTTGTTTTGGAAATATTTACACATAAATTATTTTGTTCAAACCAATCTAGTATGCTTTTTACTGCAGTATTTATTTTGTCCTCATGTTGTTCATTTTTATTTTCGCTATTTATTACTAGTGAAATGTCATCAGCAAATAAATGCTTTAGGCAAATCGTTCACATACAAAAGAAAGAGCAATGGCCCCAAAATGCTACCTTGAGGCACGCCATATTTATTGGTCCTAAACGGAGATTTATAATTTATGACTTCTCTTTCTTTGTTCATACTTAAAATTTCAACACGTTGTTGTCTGTTACTTAGGTAGTCTTTAAGCCAATTTAACGCTTTACCTCTTAATCCGCAACTCTCACATTTTCTTAACAGTATGTCATGTTTTACAGAGTCAAATGCTTTGCTCATGTCAAAAAATATAGCAGTGACCGGTATTTTCTTGTCTATGTTCTCGGTAATTAATTTAATTAGTTGATAGCAAGCTAATGTAGTTGACTTCCTTCTTTGAAAACCATTTTGTTCCGGACTTATTATACTACACCTGACCTATTATTTTTACAAATAAGTAGGTATTGTTTAACGAAAATAATTTTGGTTTCTGCTATCATCAAGGTTTTAAATGTTTTTCAAATGAGCGATAAATACATTATCATCAAAGTGGGTGAACACTGCATCCTTTTATTACAGATTAACCAAAGCCTACTATAAAAAATATCAATTGCGCGTTAAACCCACATTCCTACAAATTCGTCTGCCGCAGTCGATTTTAAATTAGGATGTATAGTTGCTATGTACTCGTATGAGTTGCTATTAAAATGAGAGCTTCCATCAGAAGCTTTTTTTGCATGTATGTACTGTTTAAATTACGAAGGCAGTGATAGCCTAGTGGATATACCATGCAGAGGGTCTCGGGATCGCGTCCACGGCACGCACCAAAGACTTTTCGAAGTTAAGTGCGTATTAAATTGTTAATTATCGCTTGCCCCGTGCCTCAGATAATACGTTAAACCGTCGGTCCCGGCTGTCACGGAGATCTTTGACAGTCGTTACGGGAGTCAGTACCCTCAAATAAACTGATACTGGTCTAAACCATGGAATATCGCTATCCCTTTGGGTTGCGGAGGTCAGACGGCAGTCGCTCTGTGGAAAAGTTAATATTCTGTCATATCTAGTTAGATCAGTAAGCGGACCTCGGGCTCCAAGACGTGTAAGTCTTGGATGCAACTGGTATAACGCTAGGGCGATTTTGATATTGAGATTATAAATAAATAATGTTGATTTTTCTAAATATGATATTTTATTTTTCATGGGGCCTCAAGGTTAAAATACGCACTCTTACACCACCTTACCCTACTTTACAAACCATGAGTACCTCAAAATGTGTACCAGAATTAATTTGTTGCTGCGACAATGGTCCAATAGTCGAAGGCATATTATAAACTTCAAAACACTCTCGATCTGACGAGAAAGCCCAAAATAACCATAACGCTTGACATATTATTATATGAATTTAAAAATTATAAACGGAATGAATAATGAAAAATTGAAGTAAGTTGTCCTTGCCTAACTTACCTACAGATATCAGAGCACAATTATTACTATTATATACATAATCTGAATCCCCTATTTCCAAATCATAGCGAACATAACATAGCACACGAAGTGAATACTTTGATCCACATTATTTACATATTTAACCAAAGAATCCCAGCCTTTTAATTAAAAGGAATCTCGTAAAAGAACCTTTCGACATAGTTTTTGCTTTTGTTTTTGGCTTACTATATTCGAAACCTTCTTTATTTAGCTATTCTGTATATATTTATGTAGTGACTCCAAGGTGAAAAACCTAGGTCTTTCGCCTTGGAGTGCGCAACCAGGAAAATTTTAAGCCAATGATGATGTTAAAGACTAAAGTTTGAAACCTCGAGTATACGCTCATCTGGGCAGTCTAATTAGCTGCGACATGTCTCTATTTGAACTTTATTATGTATACTACTATTTAGGATAGTTAAAACACCAAAATCTTACAATTTATTTAATAAATTAAATCAAGAGCAAGTCGGACTTGACCATGAAGGGCCGCAGCAGAGGTATCCACTAAACATTGCCATTATGTTCACCTAACCATATAACACCATCACTTTTTTGCCAGCACAAATAAGTTTGTTTTTCATAGTGTTTGTATGGACGGTAAAGTTATATTTGTGGTTTTTGAATATGTGCTATATGTCAAAAACTGCTGACTACATATCGTTCAAACCGAAGATTTTATTACGATCTACGGCATATATATTTTTGAATCTGTCACTCTCTTACTTTAGAAATTAGAGGGGGGGGGGGGCACTCATTTTACCAATTTGGAGGCTTCTATATTTAAAACGATTTACTTTGAGAAACAATGGTTTTGGGAACCTTAATACTATTTTTAAAGACCTATCTATAGATATAACTAATAAAAGAAAATATTTTCAAGTCAGTTCCATGTATGGAGAGCCCACTTAATTTTCAATTTCTTTTATTTTTTTAGTATAATCGGGAAGCGGTTCACGGAATACATCACTTATCAATTTTCAAATCTGTAGCATCAAGAGCTTCGGAATAAAATGGCTGTGACATACGGACAGATAAATAGACAGACAGACATGGCGAATCTATAAGGGCTCTGTTTTTAGCCATTTTTGGCTACGGAACCTTAAAAATGGTTTAATGTCTATCACGTACCTAATTGTTTATGGTTTATGCTGATTTCGCAAACAAATCCCTGAATATTTAGTACGTATCTTATAAAATCTTTCAAAAATATTATTGATACACAATGTTGCAGAATAGTTTTAGATTAGAATTCTTTTAGATTTTACAATTTTGTAGGCGTTACCTATCAGATTGCGTATTTATGACTTCGATGGTATTTCATGTCTACCTTAACTGACTAAGAATATATGTTCATACAACAATAACAAACCCTTCCAGTTATTACCTTCTTGTACTTTTTATTATTAGTTTTCATAACACGTTTTTAAGTTATTATAATAATAGGTCGCCTGATATTTTGGTCGTAACCAAAAAAATTAATAGACTCACGCCTATGTCCACGAAGGGATAGGCAGAGGTTGTAATAGGTATTACACCCACATTTCGCCATGATTTTTTTGGTCCCACGTAATAGGGGGCGAGTCTATTGCCGTTACCGGGCACATCACCAGACTCCTTGCTGCTACTGAGATTTCGGAAAAACCCAGTAACACTTTTGCCCGGTCCGGGAATCGAACCCGGGACCTCCGATCAGCAGTCGCATACGCTATCCACTGGACCACGGAGGCAGTCAACAACATTAAAGAACTATTAATTCGCTTCAAAGTCCAGGATCTAACATTAAAGTTAGCGCATATAAGCTAGGTATATGACATGATTAACAATTTCTTACAGAAAATATAACTAAATTGCAGACTTCTTGCTTTGCACGTGTTTATTCGAGTTCCGACTAGCCGTGTATAGAAATGCTGTGCTGCTCATACACCTAATGTAATCCATTAGTCTCTTTTATGACACCCACGGAAGTCGGAAGTGTAAGGGTGGTCTATTCATCGGCCGGTACGGTGAGGTTCATTCGAATCGAATTATAAAGTATGTTGCACTTTAATATACTGTGGGCGTGGTAGTAAATTCCATTTTCAGAATATAATTCATTGACGTTTTAATAAATAAAGTAGTTTTAAAAATAGAATTAGACACCCATTTTTTTCGGTATGTTAAATACCAACCAGAGGCAAAGATGAAATGGTAATAGAAAAATTGAGTATCTTGTCAGTTTCGAAGGCCAAGCACCCAACTTGCCACAAATTAAGATTGATGTTTGATCAGCTATTGATTATTTCCCCCTATACTATGCTCACAATAGGGCCGGGAGTACAATTATAGCTGACCAATTACCGTTTTTGGGGACTCGAAAGTAGATCGGATAAATTGGTTTAAATTAAATACGAATATTTTCGAATTGGTAGTTCGGACTATATTACATGTAAAATGGTTCTGCTGGGACCTCATATTTTAATTATCGATACCCTATCTGCCTAAAATTAAAACGTTTTAAACTACTTAATAAAAGCGTATCAATATTTGTATTTTCTTGGGTTTACGCGAATGTTGCACATTTCAAATAAATTACGTATTACGGATTCTATCGCGAAATAATAATAGTTTTGAAAGATGGCATTTATTTATTATTAGGTAGGTACTAGCCGACGTTTCGGTTCTTTACAGTAACCGTGGTCACGGTAATAATAATAAGTAGTAGTAATAGTAATTACCTATATAAAATGTAGTTTCTAGATAATTCGGTTTAAATGTAATATCTTTAAAACCTATATATCGCGATAGAATCCGTAAACCGACCTTATCAGAATTAATTAAATGAAACGGATAAGTCAGCTACCTGTTAAATATCTACGCCTACAGTTCTATGAGCTCATACATTTATCAAACCGTGAAGTTTTAATATAGGTACTCGAAATGTCACCAGTCTTATATAAGTCAGTGAGTAACCAAATAATATCTAGAGAACATTTTTTGCTTGCGAATGTACGCCCTTGACCAAATACTTTCAATAACTTATTCCATCCGCGTACAATGGGTAGATATAACATTGGGGTTCTATACACGAAAATAAAGATTTATTTCTGAAATATCGACATTAGTAACGCTTATAAATATATAATAGTTACGTTATGGGAAAGGAAATGAGTAGGTAGGTACCTAATTTAGGTCCGTAATGTGTTTGTTTTGTTACATATAATAATTATAGTAATTTAGATTTGTTACTTACATCATTCTCTTAGTATCACATTAAGCGGTTTTATAGCGTACATTATCCTGAGACCTATGTGTTTTTAATGGCAAAATATTCCCATAATCGCCTACTTTGCCTGAAGATAATTTCCCCATTTATGGGTAAATTCGCCGAGTCTGGCAGGGCGGCGGTCGTCTCGAGCTCCAATCGCGGCGAGCGGCCGAGAGCAAAGTAGCAAACGAACCAGTCAGCATCACGTGCGCGGACGTGACGGGCGTGTTTCGTGTTGTGCCGTCGGATTATTCACGCGCCATTTGACAGTTATGTCGTGTGTACAATGAATTTAGTGCATCTTAGTGTAACGTAGTGGTCGTTGCTGCCGGTAAATACACCAGGAATTTAACACAATAACACATTTAGAAAAGCGTAAAGTGATAACAGGGAGGCGGGATGCGAGAGGTGAACGCTCGTCACAGCGGCGCCGACTCTCACCGGCTACTATTGTCTAAGTGCCACGGAATCTTGGTCCTTCCCATCGGATTCCATCGATGAAGCATCCGCTTTTCGACGTGGGCTGCACGCGAAATACTTGCGCCGAGAATTAGTCACAAACAGATTGTTTACATAGCGAACCAATGGACACAGATAAGATAAAACTTGTCTTTTGATTGTCGATAGACTTGTGTACGAAACGTTAATATTGTCGAATAAATATCAAAGCAAATTACGTGCAAGTGTGGCATGCGATTGCTTGATAAATAATTGTCGATGCTAACTGTAAATAACTTCGACTGTCTAGGTAAACGCGCCGAGGTAGCAAGAGGTAACCAGTGGCCTACTTTTTTATATTCTAATATTATAATGAGTAAATCTTTAGAGACATTCGGAGTGTTCATAGTTATTGGACATTTTGAGTTTTTTATACAAACAGACACTAATAAAGTGTTGATATTTAGATATTTACATGTAAACATCATAGACTCAAGTCCTAAAGAATTTCGTAATCGCTACGCTAGCTATTTTACACATAGCAAGGTCGCGGATATAGCATGTTTTGTTGTTTGTTGTGTTAATTTAAACAAAAATGCTAAGTTAACGAAGTAGGCTGGCAACACCGGTCATAATTTATAAGAACAGTTTTATAGCATTTTAATTAAATTCAAAATATTTTCTGACACGATACTCCTAGTTGACTTTACAATGTACCTACTTATAACTTTAATTACATTGGTGTGTATTTTGACCAGTTGAATTAATCGTAGTTGTTGTTTGTCGATATAATCTTTATCATTACTTTGCGGTCGATGCTTGTGTCATATTTCAAGATAAATAAACGAAATATTTTTGTAGAATGATCCAACCTACAATACACTATTTAACACACAATAATTTGACACTGAAAATGTGTTCCGATTTTTAATAAAATCCTTCTTAGTTATTTAGATAATGTTAAGTCTAGTAAAAAGTAACAAATTTAATTTAACTAAGACATCATCTACATAAACAAAAGAAAAAAAGATGACCTATTTAGATCCTTATTAACGTAGCTTATCACATCCTCACAGTTTTGTCATTTTCTATTAATGTTTAGAAAATAAAGATTTTAAGTAAATCTTTATTTTCTATTAGAGTATAATTTATTTCTGTTAGAGTATGTAATTCCAAGAATAATCTATCTTTTATGAATTTTTGGTAGTGCTTTAAGTACGAAATATTTGACGTAGTCTTACTTTATTACTATATTAATATAAACTGCATTTAAAGTACTATGTATTAGTTATATTTTACTACGCTGCACAGATTCCTAGAATATTATGTCTTCTGTCGATCTTTATTTCCATATTTTTCATCCTACTACCTACTTAGTTCTCCAACCTAGAAAACGAAAGAGTTTGTAAAGTCACCTTTGATACAGGACTTGTATAAAAGGAATATAAGTACAAATTTTGCTATCCAGGTTTTATTTAGGTCATTCAAATTTCTGACACTGCGAGACGTTCGACTGATACTGGTCTAGGTCATGAACTTATATGTAACAAAATCGACGTATACCCAACTTCTGTTTCTGGTGACAACACAAATGCGAAAAACAAAATGACATCATCCCGCAACAATAAAGAGGATAATAACTCAACACAATAATAATATATCAAATGCACTGCAATGAGGTTATCTATAAGTAACGAATAAACATTCTCTTGACTCGATTTAACGAGTCTTTAACACTCGCACATAAACAGCTTGACCTAATAATGGCCACGCGCAATATTGTCAAGATTCCATTTTGTTAATTAAATTGTTTAATAATCTAAGTGGAGTTGCTGTTATTTCTATTAGAAGTGACGTACACACAAACCAGCTTTTCCACACCTTGAAAGTTATTACTTTATATGAAATAGAGACCTAGCTCAAATAGAAAAAAAAATATAAAGGATGCTACAGTAGGAAAACTAAATTAAAATACTTATATGAAAGGAAATCGTATTTTTTTAATCAATTGTTATACAGTAAAAATGGTGGCACAGCAACATTCCAAAACATAGAATTCTATGCAGCTAAAATTCTGCTTGGACAGCTTGTAGGTAATGAAAAAAAAACAATCCTCTTTGTATGGAACAGATACAATATGGGCTAACACAAAGCGCTGATGCAAACCGCATTTCCATACCATGTAGCTAACAAAAAACAAACGAGGAAAAACATACAATGAGATTTTTGTATGTATTATACTTACTAAGTTTTAACAAATAACAGGGAACTCTTTTGGGGGTTCGGGAGAGCGAAAATGATCTATCTCTTGTTTATCTAAAAAAAGGAAACGTCAGCGGTAACAATACTTTGGCAAAGTAGGTTGAAGTGTATCGATGAAACGCAGTTTGATTAATGGTGGTCCGGTGATACGGTAATAAAGAACGGCATAACAAACAATACTGTCGGGGTCTCCAGGTCTATCCTTCATGTATATACTTGACCCACTTATTGTGCTAGTATTGCCAAAGGCCGTACGCTCGTCCAAGTTTTAATTTGCCGGAAACCGATTTCCGATTGATTACTAATTTTGTTGCGCGGCTATGTTTGTTGGGAAACCCTGTGTGGTGTCAGCAAATACCAATACGGCACCCATTGGTAATTGAGATCTTAAAAAGATTTCTTATTCAAGTCTACTGCTCTTTGTGAAGTCGTGTACAAAGAACCTTTAAGGATATCATTGGTAGTATAATTAATAATGCAAGCAGCTCACGTCGACATTTAGGGTCGTTATATTGCAAATTTTTATTTCTTTTAACGTCTCATGTTTTAGTCTTTTTAATAGGACAGCCATGCCCAGAGCTATTTGATAAATAGTCGACAGCATCTACTTCTACGTTACATGAAACAAAAATATTGAAGTCGCGAACAAAGGAATATTCTTTCAATTAAGTGTATGTGCCATGCTGACAAGTACTAGTTGGTGAGTGTGTGTGTGCGTGCGATGGCTCGGGGTGCTTTGTTTTTGTCGACCATCTTGGTGTCAATTTTATCATTATTGGAGACTACTTTTGCGCATTACACGCCTACATGGGCCGTCCACGTACCAGATGGGAAGGAAGCCGCAGACGCGGTGGCGAGGGACCATGGGTTCATCAACCTTGGAGAGGTAAGACCTTACTGTATATGCTACTACACCAACTGCTTATTTTCTATAGACGAATGCTTCGTTCGAGTTTATGATTTAATCGCATTCGTAATGTATAAGTTAATCATGTAATGTTATTTGGAACCATATGCATCATTAAATTATGTAAATTATATTATATTACGACTTTGTAGAGCACCTTGCTGTTTTCACGAGATATTTGAGCGTATTTTTCCTTACATTGACGGCTATAAAATCCTAATGAAAAATTCTGACGCATCCGCATATATCCCTCCCAAAAAGACGGCTCAAAAAATGATTTCACAGAATGTATGTTTCATTTGGATTTGTTGGTAGCTTCACTCTTCAGCTGTATACATTCGCTGCATAAATGTAGTTCATTCACGTAAAACAAATATAGATTAAGCTAGAGCCTTTATTAAAATCCCGTTCAAAATCCACGCTTTGATTTAACTATTGCTCTGTATTATATTTTTAGAACATTTTATGCATTACCTCTTAAACAATTTTTTTGTGCAAAACTTAAAAGCATTCATCGGTTGCGCTGCTGACTGCAGTTAATATCCAAATATAAGTCGCACAGCAGACCATACAATTCGACACAACCTGTACATATTTAAAGTATGATTCTCGCTTGGAGCCGACGAGTCCATCCGAGTCGGTTCTCATCAAATTTTATGGTAATATAAGATGTGTGTGGTCCCGGGAATATATACAATTAGCGTAGTTTTTTATGATTGTTTATATTTAATACCCTATGCACGCATAAAAAATACAACTTCAAAGCAATAGAGGGCACGATGTACAAAAGAACTATAAAGTCATATTTATAATGTTCCTTGATTTGAATTTCCAGCTATTTTCGATGACTGATGTGTACATTATGCAACACATCCATATCATGTACAGAACAATGTGTTCTTTGATGATCAGATTAGCTTTGATGTCAATGAAATAGAAATCCAACCGGATTTGAGCTCTAATACGCTGCGGTTAAAGGGTCATTGTCAGGTTATGAGTTTACTGATCTAACCTTGAGTGATTCAAAATCAACGGCGTGGCTATTGTTTTGCGGAACAATCAAATATCGATTCGTGACGATAACTCCTTGACCAGTTTTGACTCCATAATGGTATACGGCTTTTTCTTTTCACCAGTTTTTATTGGATGGAAAGTTTTGCCATTATGCGTTTAAAAGCGTTTTATTGTTCCATTTCTAGTTTTTAGCTCTCATTAAGACCTTTTCTTGCGTGTTACAAGTACGTTTGATTTAAAATTCATATATTTCGTTAATTAGGAGAAATTTAGTTCTCATAATTTACGAGACTTTGTTTCGGGTCAATAGATTGTAGGTCTTATGTAGCGTAATTGGACAATATTTGAATACTATTCGACCTTTATAGACAGCTATGTTTAGAAAGAGAGCCAAGTCGCATTTAGGTATCTTATTAAAAACTGCTTGGTATAAAAGCAAAATAATAAATGTCATTTTAATGAACAAGCTTTAATTGTTAGCTGAATGTATGAGTAAAAGAAGCTTAGAAAAAAATCATCATAATTAAACAATTATGATGATTTTTTTCTATGTTATACAGGTATCGTTGGTTCTTCATTATTTATTTCGTAATTATTTATTTGTATGTATGTAATTATTTATTAATTGTCACAAACCACACGTTCTGATTAGTTTGGAACTATGGTGCTGTGTTTATGTGGTAGATTATTATAAAAAAGACAAGCATTTGTGTACTTGTCTTTTTTTTTGGACTGCAAAATAAAGGACATAACATAAGGTTTTTCTGATGACCAATATTCTAAAATCATCAATCGTTCAAATCTTTCTGGCCACAGGGTCACAAAGCGGTAAGAAAGTTTCAGAAAAATATAAATCCAATTTTAACTTTATACATCAATACAATACAAAGAAAATGCATTTATATATCCTGCGCGAGACTAATTGCATTTCTTATGTGAGTCATGAGGCAAGTTGCGACAGGTGACCGTTACGAATCGGTTAAGTCAACGTAGAGTTTGAGTAGGGGGATCATAACACAAGAACCGCATCGTTAACACTGCACCGAGATAAAATTAGTACGTTATTTCGAGGCAAATGCTGCAAACTCATGTGCTGTGTGTTGTAACAACAGATTTCAGGAAACGTTCCATTTACCACCACCTCCCACTCTCCACGACCCACGGGCTTTCAGCGTCTTCATAAACATTGTATAAACATGCAGATTAATTGCTCAATACTTAACGCGCTACACAAAAGCTAAACATTTTACATGCTATATTTATTCGTTACAAAAATAACTTCAACCCTAAAGTCAAAAACATTCCACAATTTACAAAAGATATTTAACTTTTCAGAGTGATCAACATTTTAATGAAATGATCATTGTTAACTAACAAAGTCATGATGATTGAACTGTAAGCTTTTTAAAAAGTATTTTCAACCGCAGAGCTTCAAAGAGATTCTGTAAAATATTGATTCTTAAATATCTTAAAACTTTCAACTCCAGAGTTGGAAAGCACTCGCGTGCGAAGCAGGGGGACAAAAATAAACAGGAAATTTAAGTGAGCTGAGTTATTTATTTAAAGCGACAACTTCATTAGGAATTTCTTCCACTTATACGTATGTCTATTTTTGTATCTCGATGTTCCTTCGTGTATAAACACATATAAACGCGCGAAGCTAATATAAATCTTCACTTAAATTACATTATTAAGTAAATTGGTAAATATTCTGAGTCATTTAAGCGGCTTCTGATTCTGAGGGCTCAAAATGCGTCTTTGTCTGAACGCTTCTGCTTTATGTACTGTGTGGAAATTTGGTCATGAAACTACAATAGAGCACGTTTAAACTTGCAGGTTCAGGCATTATGCTATCAACAATGGCTTGATAATTCTGTCCTAGAATTATTGTTATATGAACACAATGTTAGTTCGATGGAGAGGGAAGAATACATGTTTTGAGGAACATTGAGGTTTACACAAAAGGGCACTGTCAGTCGAGCCAGCCTTTCATGTATCCGATAGCTAAATGGCATGTTGTACGAGACCTATGTATGATGTCAATCTCATGTGTGATGTCAGTTCCATACAAAGAGTGATGTTGGAGCTATGTCATGTTGCCTGGCTTTCGTGGTCGACTTGCACTGTGTGTCATCTTTGTATCACTGATACTTTTTGGAATCGTCTCTGTTTGTAATGGCTGCCGAAAATTGAAGTGTCATTAAGGAATGCGGGTGTGTGTGTTTTATGGTCATCCTTGCTTGGGCAGTCAAGCGAGAATCGTTAGGGTATAAGTGTGTAAGGCGCTACATGTCAGCTAGAGTTGTCGATTTTGGAAGAATCGTTCCTTTATTTTGTATTAGAATGGTGTTAAGTATTTTCCTTCCTGCCATTGACGGTAATGTATAGAAACGATGTAGGTAACTGCATAACCCTCTGACGCAAAATTATATCATATACCTACCTACCAACTTCTAATGAGTATGAAAACCATATGTAGGAATTAATGTGAGTAGCTACATAATATGTAAATAACGAAACCGATTATATAATAAATTTCACATAATAATTAATGCTCTATTACAACAAGTGCGTGTTAAGAAAGTAATTATGAAATACCTACTTATCTATTGCGTAGAGTGCAAGTTTATGGTTATCTATATTAGTTCATTAATTGAGTAATGTGTGCGCTAAATAAAACCTTATTTAAAATATAACAATATACATATATCATCCATAATATGAAATGTCGTTTTGTGAATCACTCCTTTCATTTAGGTATTCAGGTTTTCCCGTAAGAGTGGAAACTGCCATTGTATTTCATGTATTCACTTATTACATTTGCATTTCATTTAGTATGTATCTGTTAAAATATTTGCTGTTATATTTCGTGACGAATATAATATAGGCACATGTATGTTTGTGTAATTCGTTTGAGTTTGCTGAACTGAATACAAGTCCTTCAAAAACAAAACAATTAGTGCTATTCCTCAATTGGACTTTAATAATCATCATGTATTGATTTTAAACCGCAACTGTCGTGTTAAGTTTGGTTATCATTTTGGCTAAATATTACTTTTATAAATCGGGCATTTAGTTCACTATCAGCAACTAAAGTAGTTTAGCACTCCTTATAATATATTGTATATTGTGATAAAATAAAACAGCTGCCTAATTAAATACGCGTAAATGGAACCGTATGTGATTATGTATCAATGCATCAAATGAGGTTAAAATATCATCTGAATAATAATTATATTTTCAGTGATAACAAGCAAATCGCCATATCAGTGAGCATGTTGCTAATGATACTTTTTTGTATACTATACCACAAGTGTTCAGCTTAGGACTAGAATTATATAATAAACCTACGTATATATTATTTATTCCTAATAAGTATGTAAATGAGGTGAAAGTTATTTTACTCATAGAACTATCTTAAGCTAATATAAAACACGGTAGAAATGGTAGCGTTAGTGTTGCACTATTGTCTACCTTTGGAAATTTGCGATTCTGGGTATACGATTTGTGACGGACTTTAAACTCATAGTAGCCTCTTATCTGTCCAACACGTTATTTATTGACTAGGTACTTGAAATAAACAGTCTTGCACTATCCTAACGCCACACAAGGTGCCAAAACGTCATATTCGTCATTTAAATCAACATTTTATGCAATAAATACTATGTACATCATGGGAGTGTTGAAAATTTTAAATGGATTCTGTAAGGTCTTATAACCAGTACGTGATGCGACATTCTTTTTCCTTGTATCAAGCTCGAAAACACTACACCACAAAAGGTTTTATAAATCTTCTGATTAAATATTCCTGATAAAATTGGATATAATTATATCTGCCACACGTTTGGTTCGATGCTGGTGAGCTTTTGCAGATAAATCTTAATATGTATTAAGCATGTAGGCTAACTGTGAATCTATTGCTTGCTTCCTTAGTACAGCAGTTTAGAGACGTGGACATCACAACCGGTTAGATGATTTTATTTGTCAAATGGCTATTGCGAGTACAATGTGACCTCTCATTGTGGAGATGCGTGAAAGGTAGGTGACAAATATAGATAGAAATATCTAGTTGATTGTAACAAACTTCGGTGTATAACGGAATACGCAATCCAGTTCCAAAATTGATTTAAGGAGAAATGTATTCCTAGAACTCCAAGGAAGAGATTACCAAACACTCCATCGTGATGGACGAATCGGACGATATCTCAGCCCACTTATCCTATGCAATTTATTCAATAAGCTCATTCGAGAAAGAGTTTGAACTAAGCGAAATACATTTATGCACATACATCGTTGGTCGTTGTCACCGAAGGCAATAAAAAATCGTGTGCATTAAGACCACGCATTTAAGAAAGGAAATGACTCACGCTCATGTAAATGAAACAACGGGGTATTCATTCATAATTTCATATATAGTTGACAATAAAATTATAATTGAAATAATTCTACGTACTAAAATTTCGCTATTCTAAGTGCCTACACATGTTGTATAACATACGATACATTAGACACATAGAGTGATGGCCCGTAGACATCGAAGCGCAGCGATGCGTCGCGACATTGCATCGCAAAATCTAGCGAAGTGTTGCGACATCACGTCATAAAGCATGGTGCCTCGCGTCATAGACTATAGAGTGATGTAACAGTGCACACGTAGTTGAAGAGCAGGCTTTAGTTAAATACTAGAGAAGTTGATAAACCTATACAGATAGGATATGATATAATTATTGGGCCTGTGTGTCGTTGAATTTGTCTAAAATAAATTTCTCAATTGCAATGCACAAAAGAGTGCATTAATTACCTCTGACAGTACAGTGGCTGCTCAAATCCTGGCAGACCTATTTAATTATAGGCAGAATAATGTAACAGGTTTATGTTACATTATTCTGCCTACTCTCATAGGTTTCTATGTGAGTAATAACAGGCGATTCTAGATATAAGCAGGAATAACTCTAACCTTCTATCTCCTCCACATAGCTGCACGCATCGTCGTTTGCTATTTTAAACGAGAACACTTCGTCCGTTCTAAGAAGTAATGCATTCAAGTGTGACAACATATCGTCAGAACACTACATATACGTGGCACCATTCATATCACAACATTTTGTCTCGTGACCACGTCGTCGGTTTTTGCGCTGCGATGTCACATCACTTTGATGTGTGTTGAACCCAGTATGGCATACAGCGTCATTAATCATGTAACACGAGTTTAGCCGACTATGAACTGCAGATACGATGTATTGCGGAGCATCGCGGTCGTTCCACCGCTATCAACTCGGCGGCGAAACGTTGCAAGCTAATCTAGCCTTCAATCTTTGTACGATATTCTATAGATATTCGAAAAAGGACACCTGTCTTTTGAGAGTGATGAATTTGATAGGTTACCTTCGTCGTCTAGTGACGAAAGCGTGGGCGTGCACGCAAATATTGATCGTCAGGTTCTAGTTCTGGGCACGGTCTCAAGTTCTGGGTTGGTCTAAGTGATACTGAGGTTTTCTACCATGAAGATAAGTAATCTGTGCTAGGGAGATAATTCAATTGACTTTCATCCAATTCCGAAAGAGACCCATTAAGTGGGCTAAATCTAGAAGTGTCTCATACACTTCTGTTTCACCTATTCTCACATAATATTTACATCATTATATGTATATATGAAAATGAAATTCAAAACTAAAAGTTTCTTCTTTCGCAACATTTCATACTTAAATGGTTTTTCACACACACTTAACTTTTCATTATTCAGTATTTCAAGTGTTAGCGAAGAGAAATAAACATATTTTTGGATGTGAATTCAGAATATTCTGATCCATAATGTGCTATAATGTTGAGTGATTTCGTTCCTGTCCACTGACAGGAATTTTTGGGTAATGAAGCATTCTCTGATGGAAACATATGTCGACACTTAAAAGATAATGCCCTGTCGTGAAACTACGTTATTCGGTGAATTTATTTAAGGGATATTCACTATAGTGCGGTATCCGTATAATTTTTAACATCGGGCTATCATTAATTATAGCGTGGCTTTCCAAATGCGGCTTTTTTAATTTCGTTAATATATGGTTATGGTACTTGGCATGGTGCAGTTTTGGTAGAGTTCCGCTCAAAGTATACATGTTATTAATTTGCTATGTAGTAAATTACGTAAATGTGTATTATCCTTATTTCAAATTGTTAACAATATACCCAATTTCGCCTTAAGTAAATTCTTTTATCATTGCCCGGATATACGATGTAGGATCATATCTAAATATTCGTATGTAAAGTGACTTGCAGAGTTTTTATATTTCGTGTTATTTTCGAGTAAGTAGTGAGTTTGGGTTTTATAGTAGCGCATTTAGTGTCGCGTGCGGACTATTTACCCTAATCGCAGTACTTCGTAGTTGTTTCGCGTAGACGCGTGTGAGATGTGTCTTTGTGATATGTTACAGGCTTCTGAGCGAGCGGATTGTAATTTTTTTATGTGCTCATTGTAATTTTATTGCTACTTTCTATAACTAATATTGTGGCCATCATATTTCACGTAAAGTAAATTTATACCAGTGGCTAAAAAGCTTGCAAGAAAATAAAACAAGAATAAAAGCGACGAATACAAGGAAATTTCCGTGTCGAGATTCAGTCCTTTCTTTCTTTTATAGTCCGACCACTTCCTTATACATCGCAGTGGCGGACGGAACATGCACTCATCAAATCTTGTCGGCTGTTTGCCAAAATGCGTTGGCGCCGTTTCGGAGACACACCGTCATTCTACGCAAGCCGCGGAAACACGGCTTTGTGCCAGTCATTCACACCCATAAAAATGAGGTTAAATACTTTTTGAATCTGGATGACAATGAACTCTACCGTGTTGCCAATTAAGAATGCTTAAATAGCCATAGGTAGAGTGGAACAATGCGTTTTGTGCATTGTATGTGTTATGCATAATGGACAGCAAATAAAAATATAATTTCGTAGTAATACAATTGCTATAACATTTTGCGGCAAGAATTTGTTGTAAAACTATGCTAGTTACTATTTTATGAAATAAATATAAATTTTAACAATCCACTAAACGTTTAGTTTAATTGGGTAAGTTCAGAATAGTCAGCGCCCTTTCAAACTCTTAAAGTTACAGCAGTTAGTAATTTGCTAAGTTAGTATCATTAAGTTCCACGAAAGAAGTTCGACCCGGGTGTTTTTTTTTTTGG
This sequence comes from Euclidia mi, assembly GCA_944739405.2. Taxonomy (NCBI): domain Eukaryota; kingdom Metazoa; phylum Arthropoda; class Insecta; order Lepidoptera; family Erebidae; genus Euclidia; species Euclidia mi. The sequence goes on along the minus strand of OX123181.2, from coordinate 60,174,490 downwards.
TAGTTACGCTGATTGCCACATTACACTAGTTTGTTGCCATTTTTTGCGGCAACAATACTATTCTCTATACGATTGCACTCTATAGTAGTTTGATTGTCGATTGGAAAAAGAAAACTATGAGAATACAGTGACAATTGGTTAGTAAAAGTAAGTTTTACGCTTTCTTTCTCGTGAGTTAATACTAACTCGTATAAAACATGCTGCTAAAGTTTATATATCTACATGTGACTTGGCGAGTAGGGTCTATATATACATATATTTAGCGGTATGTCTTTAAAATGCGCTAGCACGCACATCCGCAGTATTAATGAGTCGTCTGCTCGGTTTATGTATAAAATTCTAACAATAGAATCCAGTCTCAAGCGGTTGATAAATCGTAGACAAAACTAGGAATAGTTGAAGAGATTGTTAAATTCAAAAAGCAATTGTGAAAGCTTCTCAAACAATGAGCGCCTATACGGAATGAGATTTGGTTTTCTTTCGAATCCATTCTGCAGTCGAATGCGGTGTGAGGACGGGTGGGTGTCGCAATTGCCTTTTGTAAGGGGCAATCGTCGTTGCTTTAAACGTTCTCCCTAGCTAGAGAGTAGAGGGGGACCTCGGAGGCAAGAGGCGGAGGGGCAGCTGCTTTGTGTGTCTGTGGCTTTATCTCCGACCAGCCGCAAACACAGTGTACAATACCGGCCCCGGCCTTCGCTAAACCGATTGCATTAACTCCACTAAGAAATAACAACTCCGCGACGTGGATTCACAAAAAACATTGCAACTAACTAAAAGTTTGTTTTAATTTCCCTCGAGAATACGACTTAATTTAATTCGAATCACTCATTGTTAAGAGCAAAGATAAACAGGAAACGAATGAATTGAGTTTTGAGAATTATGATTGTTTATTACAAATGTTTTGAGATTTAATCAAAATAAACTTTACGTCTTTCTAAAGGTTTTGTAAACGTGTATTTCGCGCGTTGGTTTACGTTTCGTTGCAAATGTCATAAGATAGTATACAACCTGACATTTATTCAATTAAAATCTACATACAAACTACGAAGCTGCTTTAGAGAAGTGTTTGGTATAAGATTAGTCAAAGTCAATATGCGTTTTAAGTAGAAACATATTTTGCAACCAAACCGATGGACATGTGATATTTTTTAGTAATTTCCGAAGCAGAAGACAGCTTTTATTTGTTGATATTGATTGACCGTTTTAACGTTCATCTACTTTAAAAAAAGTCAATTTCCCTACAAACATAAACTTACTTAATTGTCAGAGTCGATCCATGAATTCAGTAAGTAGTTAAAATTCTTCGTGAAAATAAAATTTTTGGTACCTATTATTATGGTCACGTAAAAATATTTAAAGCTGCGTCATCATTATTCATTAATTCATCATCATCATCATCATCAGCTTTTAACAGTCCACTGCTAGATTAGGCCTCTCCTTTGAAAGGAGGAATTGACCTACTATACCACGCTGGCTAAACGGGTTGGTATAGGGTTTGTATCAAGTTTTCCTTCTCTTGCAGTGCTGTTCTCTGCATAATATGCTCCCTCTGTCGGCTCTTACGACACCCATGGGATGGTATGGGGTGGTGACATTCCGTATTCTTAATCCGTCACCACACGGACGTTTATTCGATTCATTAATTACTTTTGAAATATTCAACTTGAATCAGGTGCTTTACATGAGAAAGGATCAAAAATACTTACTCATTTATAATATTAATTAGAATTAGCAGTTTTTATTACAAACATGCTGCTACAAAAGTTGAAGTCTAACATCAGAAGACTATATTTTCCTACATTCAACTTCTTGACACATGTACAACATAGAAATTACAAAAATTCTTAGATACATTTACTTATAAGGACAAAAAGGCCTCTCTATTACAAATACATATACCCACGCCCACTGCTAATGAAGGTGAGCAATATTAGTTCATGTTTCGCCATCTTATTTGTTTTAGTATAATGTGTTATCTGTTAAGGACTTACGAAATTGGTACGAATTTTATCATGACTAGGGCATGCGCTTGAAGTGCCGTATAAGATAATTTTAATACCAAAAGAAAAAGGTACAGCGTAACTGATGTTAAGTAGCAAATCTTAGCCTTTAGACATGGTGTGAGTGATTGCAGCTAAGTGTTATTCATCCGTTGACATCTAGGAATAAGCTGCCCGCGATCTCAATAATACTTCCCTTGTACAAATCCCGCACACGAGGCGGGTGGAGCCAAATCTCAATACATATAATGCTTTTGTCCCGGACGTAGCGATACGACGTCTAGGGGTGAAACGAAAACTTAATAAACGATATCGATTGCTTATCACCCTGCGCAAATCGTATCAGCACGAATCAGTCGACTGAAATATAAGGTTCGAACGAATGAACCCGCAATCTTGGTGAGTGCAGCTTTCATCCGCTTTAGCATTACTAACTCAAAGCAAAAAGAAGAATGTGGTATGAAACTAGTTTGGTTTATGTGTATCTACTGAGTTTTTTCAAAGATGAAATTGAATGCGAATAGTTCTATATAGTCAATGGACATCATTTTAAAATACTAAAAAGTCGGAACAGTTTTCTCCACACCATATCCACTAGAGCTAGCAACGCTTCTAAGGATAGAATCAACTTGTGGCGCGACAAATTTTCCATCCCACCTTCATTCCACCGACAGAAAACTTACCTCCAGGATATAAACTTCCTTGGCCAACTTGGAAGGCACTCAATAGGCTGCGCACCCAGGTCGGCAGATCCAAAGATAATCTGTCAAGGTGGGGCTATATCCACCCAAACGAAAATAAGTGCGACTGCGGCGTATCACCACAGACAATGAGCCATATGCTGACGTGCACCACAAGCCCAGACTCGTGCACACTTGACGACACGTATCAAGCAAGGCCAAATGCGATACGCGTTGCCGAGTACTGGGCTAAAACGAAATGAAAAGTGTTGCCATCGACACGAAAAGAAGAAGAAGATTTTAAAATAAGAGTACCGCGAGACATGTTTTATCTTCATGATAAATATTTTATGTTTACAACTTATTACATTTTGTTGTTAATATGTAATCAATTTGCGGAATGTCATGAAAGAATATACTTCGTATTTTGACCAAACTTGGTAACAAATAGGTAGGTAAATTGTAAATACAAAATTGATGACATCATCAATTTCGGCGTAAATAATAAACAGGTGTTACGGATTTGCTCAGTCTCTGTAATTCATTACAACAAAGTCGTAACCTCTCGTTACAAATTACTTGGAGGCTCAAAATAATTCTTCGTTTTACGTTCGGAGGTATGTAAATCAAAAAGAGTAGGTAAGCGACAGATTTTGTATTCGGTAAGGTCTGGTCTCAAATTTATCTTGGCTCCGTTGACCCGGTAAATTGTCGTCTTAACTTGAGGGCACCATTTATTTGCGTTTAGTCTCGATACTAGGCTTGTCTTATATTATGCAAACGAGTTTTCATTCGGCCCTGGGATTTGGAATGAAAATGAAAAGCTTCTGGCGAATCTCACAAAGAAGTGGAGTCAAAAGGGTTTGATAAAGCGTCTTCTCGTTTTTGTGCGAGTGCTGAACTTAAACCGAACTGAATGTAAAACTGTTGTCTCCGATGATTTACTGGTTCTCATGGTGCTGGTAATATAAGATATTCAACAGAATGCATACAAAGGTTGTGCAAGGTTGACTGATCACGACTTTGTAGGTAGATGAGATTCACCCCGTTCGATATAAATCGCACAATTTGTGTTCGACATCTTTTTAGACAGATATTGCCTACGCTTATTGGGAATCGAATATACGAAGCAATATTATAAACTTTTGTTCGGAATAATAGCTACCCACTGCTTCCATAAGTATTAATTTTATCAAATGCAAATTATTTTCCAATACAGATAGAATACTAATGAAAGTGAAATAACTTTAAGTTTGAAATTGAAGTATCTTTGGATGATTGCTGTGTTAGACCAAACTCTATACCTATAAATTTATACTGATTTAAAAATTAAATTCTTACAACAAACTTATTATACGTAAATTAAGAATTTAGTTTAGTAAAAAATACACAGTTATTTTAAAATTCATTCATCAGACGCATGACATCAAGTTATTTGTATTGTGCGCATGTTTTGCCCCAGGGGAGCCCAATCCCCATGTTTCGTCTGATTGAAAGCTCAAAAAGAAACAATTTGCAATTTTTGAAATATATCCAATCATAACAGCACCTTAAATTGAGTAGAAGAATAGTTAATTATAAGAGAGTCTTAAAATAAATTTACTAAAGGTAAGTAATAAATAAATAGATAATTCGAGGAAAATATGCAACTGTCATCTGACTAAAAGAAGCTTAAATTGACCGGCCGCACCAGTCTCCTGCTTTGTCTATCCTCAATGGAACTGCGCTCAAAACTAAAAAGTCTAGGCCCTTAATATTACGAGGCTATAAAATTACTAGGTGTAGACTTGTAGAGCAAAATTGTTTACAGAACATAATTTAACGACTTTACTAGAGTATCTTCTCATAGAAGATAGACGTTTAGGAATAGGGTTCTAGTTTTATATTATTTGTGTTTTCTACATTGCGTTTCATTCTGCGTCGCTGGCAGAAGGCACCTTTCCATCCTTTCTTCTTTTCTTGTAGGCAAAACGAAGAGATAGATATAATAAGTATAGAAATATGGTTATAAAGCAGAAGTCGAGTATAGCTTGGCTTTCTCGTATTTTTTACTAGGGTAAGCACGAATGATGCTGGTTGTAGCTTGACATCACAGGGCTACAATTATCAGGCATGCTGTAACCAATTTGTCACCGTTTTATTACTCAATAAAAAAAAAATACATATATATAAAATTCTATTGTTTGGCAATTTAATACAAAAAATTACATACAATTGTTTACTTTCATTGCGATGCACTTGAATCATCAAAAGCGGTCAATGTTAAATGGATGATCGTGTTCATTCCAGTCTCATGTAATATACTGTTTTACACGCAATGCGGTAGTCTTGAAACCGTGTGAAATACGAATCAGAAAGATTTCAATAAATATGTATGTATACTGCCTGTCATGAACATCTATTACATCGGATATGGAAATTCAGTTCGCTAAATACTTATTCTGAAAACTGGTGACGCCTTTGAATAAAGCTTTTCTAGATCCACATTTTAGTTTATTTTTTATATTGCTATAAAATTACTTTTTGAAGTCTAATCTCAGTGTCTCAGTATCAAGCACGTTATGAAATATGAACCTAACATGCACATAATTATCTAAGAATTTTGTTGATCGCAAGAGACGAGATAAGAAGGTAACAAGTAAATATTATATCGTGACACATTTTAGAGTTTACCATCGCCGTATTATTCTTGCATGGTTAGCGTGCGACCGCGCGGTTTAGTTATAAAAATAAACACGGACCCTTTACCCAACCAAATAGAAACATCATAATCACCAAGCAATACAAAACAAAAGCTAACGAATGTAATAAAAAGCTAGTCGTGTTGTTAGTATGTTAGGGGGCGATTACGATACGATAATAAGGTGGTCGGACACTGGAGCGCGATGAAAAAACGTGTACCTGCCGTTGTCCTAATGAAGGTCGTTGGGAACACAAATTATTACCCTCAGCGGATGTTGAGTCATACATTACAAAGGTAATCAGTAAATGGCAGACCATCTGAGAACTATAGTATTTTTTACGTCTGCAAATTACAGATATGCGTAATGGCTTCACTGGGGCAGGCGGATAAGGGCGTGATAAGCTCAGGTATCCTTTATATTTGTCCATTATGGTCTGTAGATTACAAAGGCAGACTAATGTGACTCGGTCCTGATAATGCGAAGAGAAATTAAAGGCTTCCAAAGAATGTGGCAACTTCTTTGTGCAGCAAGCATTATAAATTATAATCCGTCGAGCAATGTGCCATCTGCTACATTTGTTACTTTGCTATAATGAAACAATAAATTAACGCTTGGCTGTTGACCAAAATAAAACCACCTAATGTTTAATGGTAGTTCTATTTATCTCCATTTCTATAATTAACGATGTACGTGTTTGAAAACGTAATTAGTCGTTATGAATAGCTATTTTTTATCTAATAAAGGGTTTAACCGGGCGGCTGGTGGCCGGTACGTATTCTCATGTCGTGCGCGCGCGGTAGGTCGCACGCCGACATAATAATAAGTCCATTTGAAACAATCTGCCTCCATCTCTTTTATTTGCCTTCGTCCGTAGCCGCCGTCTCGTTTCTTTCTTTAAGTCCTGTTTGGACTCTTATTTTTATACGATTTTTATCAGTATACGTCCTGCGGTTTAATTTGGCTCGAATCCAGTATTATTGGCGTTCAATTTTGTTTGTTATTTATGCTAGGTTACGTTCAATTTTGGTATAAACGGTTATTATTCGTTTGGTATTCGTAGGTTTGGGACATTTTAATATTCACAATCCACGTTATTGCTCATATTTAGGGTTCCACTTTAGAATCTTTTGAAAAGATTATTTTGCATCAACTAGAGAGCCACTTTCACGCAAATAATTTATTTCACAGTGAACAGTATGGCTTTACTAAGGGTCGCTCCACCGTTGATGCCGGTGTAACTTTGTTAAAGCATATTTTTAATGCTTGGGAAAACTCGAAGGATGCCATTGGTGTTTTTTGTGACCTATCAAAGGCCTTTGACTGTGTGGAACATAATACGCTTTTACTTAAATTGAAACTTTATGGTATTAGAGATACCGCACTCAATCTTGTTGCCAGCTACCTTAGTGATAGAATTCAGTATGTAGATGTTAATGGGAGTAGGTCTCTAGGTTTGCCAGTAGGAATGGGCGTTCCACAGGGCTCTATTCTCGGTCCATTTCTTTTTTTAATATATATTAATGATTTGCCGTTCTTTGTACAAAATTTATGTGATATTGTTTTGTTTGCCGACGATACGTCACTAATTTTTAAAGTTGATCGTAAATTAAGTAACTTTGATACCGTCAATAACACTCTTGCACAAGTATTAGATTGGTTTTCGACAAATAATTTGGTACTCAACTCAAGCAAAACCAAATGTGTTAAATTCTCTTTGCCTAATGTCAAAAGTGTTCCTACTAATATAATTTTAAATAAGGAAACAATTCAACTAGTCGAATCAACCGTATTCTTAGGTGTAACTTTAGATTGTAAGCTTCAGTGGGGCGCCCAAATATCCTGTCTCGCAGTAAAACTTAGTTCTGCAGCGTTTGCAGTTAGAAAAGTTAGGGAATTCACAGATATAGATACTGCTAGACTAGTTTACTTTAGTTATTTTCACAGCGTAATGTCTTACGGAATAATGTTATGGGGTACAGCTGCTGATATACAGACTATTTTTGTCATTCAAAAAAGGGCCATACGTGCAATTTATAAGTTAGGTGCTAGAGATTCTTTACGTAATAAATTTAAAGAAGTAGACATATTGACAGTTGCATCGCAATATATATATGCTAACTTAATGTACATTAAGAAAAACTTAATTCTATACCGCAAAAATAGTGATTTGCACAACGTGAACACAAGGAATAAGCATAAACTGGTGGGAACTAACTACCGTCTACATAAAGTTCAGAACTCATTTGCGGGGATTGGTATACGATTTTTCAACAAATTGCCTCTTGAAATAATGAATTTACCCATGCACAAATACAAACGGACAATTAGGAACTTTCTTTTACAAAGGGGTTATTACACTATTAAGGAATTTTTAAATGATAAGACACCGTGGGGATAGGCTTAGGCTTGTTTAACACACGATTATTTTATTTACATGTTAAGTGGAGGTGCCTCGTGAACACATGATTTTTGCAGGATTTGGATATTTGTATGATTTGTTGAATTTAGTTTAACATTATTTATCTCTGATCATATCATTGTTCACTTGTCACCTTCACAAAATTCTTTCTACATTTGCATTCCTTCACGTGTTCCACTAACTTATGTTAATAATAACGATCTGGAAAATGGAGGTAATTGGCGGTCATGGTCAGTATACCAATAGATTGTTTCTTACTGCTGGTTCGTATACCGTTGTCGTCATGCTCACTAAAATGTCATTTCTTGTGGTGGCGTCGTGTGTCGGGTCATCCCTTTCCCTCTAATATGGCGAGAGGGATGATGGCTGGCAGATGCGTCATACTCGTGAACGGGTGCTACTTGCGATGACTGGTCGATGACGGTCTTGCGGGCTGGTATTAGATTTTAATAATTAACTGCATCATTCCCATCATGGTTCTGATCACTTTCGCGGATTGCCTGCATTATTAGGTATATATAATGTAAGTGGATGCTCCTGTTTCACCATGTCTATTCTGAGAAGGCTAACCAAAAGTATTATGCTTGAGTATTATGATGTACAGTAAATATATACAAGTGATATAGAAGGTGTAACAGTTGCAGCACCTTACAAAATGTAAATTGTGTATTATTCAAAACCTGGCGATGAAAAAGAGTGACCGTGAGTTTTATTGCCCGTTCTTTCTCATGGTTCTACCTATTGCTTTGCGAACGTGGCAGTAAATGTAAATGTAGAAGCATACAGTAATAATGTTTTAAATTTGAGTATAAGTAATTATTTTATAAATTTATTATTTTGACGTTCATAAGCGTCACATTGTGACCCAAATGAATAAAGGATTAAAAAAAAAAAAAAAAAAAAAAAAAAAAAAAAAAAAATCAAATATATTTTTTTATTGTTGGCTTATTTAGTAAATGTCCCTTTTGTAATAAAATCGGAACACAATTAAATCGTGTTACGATTTCGCTACCCAAATTCCTTGGTAAATAATTTATCTACTTACTATTAATTTAGGCGTAGCTTCTCCTTGATTATTACGTTTATTGTTGTAGACCTACGAGTATTTACCTTCAATTTCTCTTAAATCATCGTATAATTTGCTCTTAAAAGAGTTTTCGTTTACTGTGGTAATCACAGATCATGTGAGAGTTGCTTAGTCGTCCGAGGAACTGTAGATCTCATTTTGTTATCTTGAATCTATTCTACTTATCAATCTCTTTCAGCTCCCTTATTGAAAATAAATACTATATTAGAAGACTATTGTTTTCAATTTGTTTGACCTGATTCAGAATTAACTATTGATATTGTAATCTTAATATAATTTGAATTTTAACACTGTATTATCAGGAGTAAATAAGGTAGATCACAAATCCAATGGTGTAGTAAGTGGACCTTTTACATATATTTATGTATTATGTAGACCCTCTATAAATTAATTTTAAAATTCTTACCCGTTTTTATATCTTTACTCAAAGGTAAGCTGGAAAAAGGCTCACGCATTATACTTGTACACTCATTAGACTTCTTTCAGACCATAAATGATTTACCTAATGATTCATGAATTTTATCATTTCTATCCCAAAACAACATTTCCTATTACGTTTACTAAATATGTTGGATAGCTATGCTAGGTAAACACCAAAACACGCGCGATCCCAGTCCCTCATTATAAACCTATTAACTCTGATATTAATTAAAACACGTAGTTTGCATATTTTCTGATAGGAAATTAATTAAACTTTACGATGAAAGTTACCAGTCGGCTTTATTACAAAGAAACTTCGATAGCTTTGATTGTGCTTGTACACTAAATTAAGCTGTAATATGTTATTATGGCTCTGCGGCAAGATCAAAAGATCTAACTGAATGTTATTTCTTTAAATAAGTTACTTAATTTGGGTAAGTAAATAATATGTAAAGTTTATTCAATGTAGACTGTTTGATATGTTGACTTTGAAAATATGTATCTACTAACATGATTCTTAGGAAGAGGCACCCTGGTGCATGTTGTTTGCCGACGACATCGTTCTGGTAGCAGAGAGTGGACAGAAGGTGCAGAGCAAGCTGGAGGAGTGGCGGCAGAGACTGGAGAATGTAGGCTTGAGAATAAGCAGAACCAAAACGGAGTATATGTTCTGTGACTTTGGCGGTCTCTCCAGTCCTATACCGGTTACACTCGGCGGTACACCTCTACCAGTATGCTCCGATTTCCGCTACCTAGGTTCACTCCTGCAAGATGACGGCGAAATTGATCGGGATGTTAGGCAAAGAATCAACGCAGGATGGATGAAATGGCGACAGGTCTCAGGCACAATATGCGACCACAAAATGCCTGTGAAATTGAAGGGCCGTATGTATAAATCGGTTATAAGGCCTGTCGTACTGTATGGAGCTGAGTGTTGGGCTACAAAGAAGATGGATGAGAAACGATTGCATGTGGCAGAGATGAGAATGTTACGATGGATGTGTGGAGTGACAAGAATGGACAGAATTAGGAATGATTACGTTAGAGGTAGTATGAAAGTGGCGCCCATAGCTGAAAAGGTGAAAGGGAGTCGATTGGCCTGGTATGGACATGTTATGCGGAGAGATGAGATGTATGTAGGTAAAAAAGTGATGGATATGCATGTAGAAGGACGAAAAGGGAGAGGACGGCCAAGGAAGAGATGGATGGACTGTGTGAGGATGGATATGAAAGAGAAAGGGGTAAGCGATTGGATGACTGGTGACAGAGAAGTATGGAAGCGAAGGACATACTGCGCCGACCCCAAATGAATTGGGACCAGGGCAAGAAAATGATGATAACATGATTCTTAATTACTTCGACTGAAAATTTCTTCTTTAGATATTGGACTTGCAAGCTTTGCAAACACCGTTTTGCCGTTTGTTTGAATTGTTTAGTTAACGTTATCTGATTTTTTGTAATGAAAAGACTGATAATAGTATCTAAGTTTTAATCACATTTCGTAATCAACCAAAGAACATATCTTTCCGACCAGCCTACTGCGCGGGACTTATAATGGTGCACAAGTGTGTGTGTGCAAACATAAGTGCACTTTATTCCCTCGCTCTCAAAGTCTGATGGGTTGACATTCTGTGAAGATTGGGGAGAGATAGGGTGCAGATCCAACACCACCAAGTCTAATGGATTCGGTGTACTAGTGGGTGATTGGTGAGAGAAAACTCACTACGACTTGGCTGACCTAGAAATCGAACCAAAGGTCTCATAATCCTCAGTCGTTTACAACACCGCAGAACCACCGAGTCAACCAAATAACCAAAATAATCCAATGGCGGCCGAATATTCCTAAGCTTCTGGTTTTATTAAAACGTAATCATGATAAATTGTGCCCGTCGCGCCCTATGAAGTGACATTAATGGAACATCAGTTGTTCAAGTCAAAACGGATTCGTTTCAAATTAGCTTTGAGATACAGTCTCACGTCAAATTACTAGATGGACAATCCGTTTTCGGTCTGACAGGAGGAAAATAGCCAGCAAAGCCAGCGGCTTTAGATATGAATGCATTTCCAGCGACTATCCTGCAGAACGTTTATTCAGGCCTTAACTTTAAATCCAGAATTATTCACGAAAACACAAGCTGCGGTATTTCAGATTTATCTGTGAAATCGTGAGTTTTGTTGAAAAATTATGCTCTGATTTATTAGATACTAGAGGACGCCAGCAGCTACGCCTGCATTTTTTTTAAATTTACCCATTTTGGCCGATCCCGTGGGAATTTCGGGAAATCCCTTCTTAGTGCACCCCTACGGTCCCCAAGGAACATACATGCCAAATTTCAGCTTCCTGCGCCCAATAGTTTCGGCTGTAGCGTGTCTGTCAGTCAGTCAGTAACGCAAGGATTTTATATATTAAGATGAGAACAATAAGTTAGAGATAAGAGGGTTTTTTTTGCGGGTGGTAATAATATGCTCTAGTAAAAATACGACATGATCGGTGCTGGTGGGTCAACAAGTGTCTTCCTTTATATATTATGTAGCATAATGATTCTGTCGTTTGAAGAAGAGCGACACTCCAGGTTCTTCATTCATAGACAACAAAACAATATTGGAACTGAAAGAAGTGCTTGATACCAACTCTCAAGACAATTTTTTTCATTGCTCTAAGTCTGTAGTGAGTTCACGATACCATAGTATTCGAACTTCATCTTATAAACTACGCTTAAATTACCTACAAAATGACAAATTTTGTAATTTTGTATCTTATTCAAATTTGAATCGCCTGTCCAAACATGTATGTTACGAAAAGCTTTTAAATTCACCGAACATAATACCTATTTAATTTCAATAGCGTTGCTGTAAACAAAGGGCACACGTGTAACCGTGTTGTGCCACCAAGCGGCAGCGGCGCATGCGAGCGACATCTATAAACCGGTAGCGTTAATTAATTATCTGTGATTCGCAGGCACGTGACTTGTGGCTGTATAGTCTGTGGCCTGAGTGGTTCGGGCGGGACGTCAGTAATTACTCCGCGAGTCCGATGTCATCTGATGAATTAAACTGTTTGTGACAGTTAGATTTATAAAGCTGAGATATTACGGCGCTTGATTTAAAGCCTGATAAATAATCTAAACACTATCAATCTTAAAAAATAATAGTCATTTATTTTGAAAGAAGTTGGAGTGTCTACAAATAGCGATGAATAGAATCTCTACAGTATTTTTTTAACCGGATTGTGGTTGGGATTTTCTTACGTGAACAACTCTTTTCACAACTAGCTTTACTTAGTATTGCCAATGAATACAGATTTACATAATAGAAGCGCATTTCTTAAGGATTTCGTGTGCCGATTCCAAGTGGCGAGTTGGCGGGTGTCGTCAGTTCGTCTCTCTTGCACTCATAGAGACAGCTGTCACAGCGCGACTGCCACGCCGCCATGCGTCAATTTGGGTCACAGAAAGTTTGTCTACAGAGCGCCCATAAGAAATGCGCCTCTATAAATATCTATGCTCTATGGTATTGCCTAATATTTATGCACAGTATTTGGCAACGTGCTCCTGTTACCAAAATGAGATGAGTTTTAATATGATGCTGTACTTAACAGGAAAATAATATTCTCCATTGCAATCAGCTGTTACTGGACTGCTCCATGTTTTTTTTAATAAGTACTTACTTTAAAATGTATTAATCTCAAAAGCGTCGGTTTCTTTGATAAATTTTTGTCAAGTTTAAACAAAATGTTGACCTGAAAAGGGTGGCTGGGTCAGACTGGATGCGGAAGGCTGAGGATCGTGTACTGTGGCGCGTGATGGAAGAGGCCTATGTCCAGCAGTGGACTGCGATAGGCTGATTGATTGATTGAAACAAAATTTGGACGCAGATAACAATATATTGGGTTTGCTGGTTATTCTGTTAAAAATGCACGTAGGTCGGATGAACATTTTCTTCTAGCTGTTTAATGCCTTAATTTTTCGAGGTTATTGGTGACTGCCGCAAAGACATAGCGCATCTGTAGCGTTTCTTGTAGATCACCACGTTGTTGTTTGTTATACACCGCTATTTCTTAATTAATACAAAAACTTTAAGTACAGATTAGCGAAGATATTATTATCATATATGTGACGTAAGAATTTCGTAATATCAATAAAGAGCAAAGTTATTATAATTTGTTTATTGTAGAAAATCTCACTTAAATCATAGTCCTATTTTACAATCCATTCACTAATTCATTGAAAATATTCCATCCTGCTCATTCGCATTCTCTCTGTCGCACTTATGATGTAGGTAGCCATAGAAAATAAAATGAAGAAAAATAATAAATGTAGGTAGTTATTTTTTAATTTTGTTAATTCTACCCTCTCCTTCATACTTCATTCGGGCTTAGGACCGGTAAAATTTATCGTTTAACAAGTAATTAAATACAGAGGTATGTAATTAGAAAGCAAACAAATATCAAAATAAAAGATGGTGTTCTGGACTAAAAGAAAAGAGTAATTTTGGCGTATTTATGAAGTTAGAATCGAATGTGGAGAACACAGACTGATTTTGAGCCGCCCGCATCAAATTATTATTTACTTAAGTACGTATTATTTACTAAACTTACAAGTATTTCCATTGTCCTTCGAAATGTCCACCACCGTTGTCAAAAGCATCCAATATGCACTGTTTTAATTGTTTGACACTGACCCGGTCACTTTTGTACACTCACAATACGATGTCCATGGGTACACAGCTGCACTCGCGATTTTTCCACTCAAAAAGTACGCACGAAGCATAGCTACAATCAATCCTCGAATAATTACAATGAGATAGTTCATAATGTTAAATACGAATTAGGCAAAATTACGCATACTAACGTCATTATATGTCTACCTAATTTTAAGTTAAAGTCAAATGTTAATATATTTAATAAGCGAATTGAAATTTTTAACCACCTCTTGATATCTAGTGTACAAATATGTGATTATGCTTATATTTTCGACACAAATAATTCATTAGAATATACTTATAAAATATTTTCGAAGAAAAGTGGTAGAATAAATAATACAGCAATAAGAAACATATTTCAAGATTTAAAACAGTACATTGATCTTTTAAATACCGGATACGAAAAAAACGAGGACGATTATAATATATTCGCTGATTCGTATCTGGATGCTACCGAAATTAAAGTTTCAAATTCAAACTATTGTCAAAAGTCTAGTGAACTTCGATGTAGTGAACCTAAACCAGTGACAAAACCTTATTATTTTAAGTTGAAGTCAAAACAATCAGTAGAAATTGATGAAAAATGTTTTCGTTCATAAAGTAGATTCGTTTACTTTGCTCCACCAGAACATTGCTGGTGTTCTCAACAAAATAGATTATTTAGAAAATGAAGTAGATGGATCAATTAGAAAGTAATTATAAGGATGTTGATGCTTTGTGCCTGTGTGAAACATTTATACAAAAGGGTAGTGAAGTGAACCTAAAACTAAGAAAATATGTATTAGCCACTCATTTTTCGCGTCAAACCCATAAAAGAGGAGGATCTTCTATCCTTCTAAAAAAGTGTTATACAAATTATAAAGTCCTTGACATTTGTATTGCGATGGGACAACCATACGTGTTTGAATGCTGTGGCGTGGAAATTATCCCTCATAAATTAGTCTTAATTAATATTTATAGAATACCAAAAAGAACCTTAATTCGTGACTTCTTAGACAAACTTGACAAGCTGCTATTCTACTTAACAGCAAAAAAACCTGGACATAAAATTATAATATGCGGAGATTGGAATATTAAAATATTAAATAAAGATATTGTGACAAATGAATTACTAGGTCTACTTTATAACTACGACTTGACTCCACACATAAATAAACCAACCCGTCAATCATCTTGTATTGATCAAATAGCCAGCAACACTAGACATACTAAAGTCGACTTGTACTACTTAGGTCTCTCCGATCATGTCAGCGCTCAATCCATTTCGTTTCAAATTCGTAACAAAGATACATCATCAGGGTACTATGTAAGGAAACAAGACTACAGCAGAGACAACATGGATAAATTTAATGAATGTATAGCTGCGCTCTCATTCTCTGAGGTTTAAAACACTGATAATCCAAATGCATAATTTAACGAATTCCATAGTGTGATAACTTTATTCAAAGATCTATGCTTTCCTACAAAACTAATAAAATATGCTAACAAAAACACAAAGCCATATTGGCTAAGCAAAGGCATAAGACGATCGTGTATGTACAAAAGAAAACTTTACCACAGTCTATTAAAAAATAAATCGAATGCTAATAATTTAATGAATAGAGAAAAATATTGCCAGTACAAAAAAATATTACGAAGGTGTATATACAAAGCGCATCAAATGTCCAATCACAAATTAATTTTAAATGCAAAAAACAAATGTAAAGCTACATGGAAATTAATAAAAGAGAATGTCGATGCCGAAGTCTTACCTACAAAAATTGAAGCAATTAATATAGACAACACAACTGTCACGGATCATAGTCAAATAGCGGAATGCTTCAATACATTCTTTATTAATACTAATGTTTCAAGTTCTTCAAATAATAATCTTCAGCCAGATCTTTCACATTTGATAAACAATATGAATAGCATATTCCTTAAGCCAACTGAAGAAAAGGAAATCGTTAAGATTATAATGTCTTTAAATAACACTAAGGCTGTAGGTCATGACTCCTTATCGACGCAACTAATAAAATCGTGCGCAGCATATATATCGCAGCCCTTAAGCTATATCATCAATTTGTCCTTTGAATGTGGTTGTTTTCCGGAAGCTTTAAAAACATCAATAGTTAAACCAATATATAAAAAGGTGATAGGAAATTAATGGGCAACTATAGACCAATCACACTGATTCCAATAATGTCTAAAATAATTGAAAAGGTCATGTCTAGCCGTATCAACACCTTCCTTAATAAATATAATTTACTCAATGAACAAAAATACGGATTTCGAAAAGGGAGCTCTACAACTTTAGCAGGTTTTGATTTTATTAAAATTGTAACAGAAAATATCAATGAAAAAAGCCCAATCGCAGCCATATTTCTTGATATGTCGAAAGCCTTCGACAAAGTAGATCATTCCATTCTCTTAAAGAAGTTAGAAAAATATGGAATTAGAGGCAAGGCTTACGAATGGTTGAAGAGCTATCTCTCAAACAGAAGTCAATGGTTGAGATCATTTACGTAGATAAATAATTAGTTTTCGCAAATTCCTCATATAGTGTTAATGAATGCGGTGTGCCACAGGGTAGTATTTTGGGACCGCTACTCTTTCTCATTTATATAAATGATTTACCAGCTGCAATTGACTGTAATTATATTAAGTATTATGTTTGCTGATGACATTACTTTGATTGTAAAACAGAATATACATAATGACATCAATAATGCTATGCACCAAACAATTGAATGGTTGACTACGAATAAACTAAATATTAACATACAGAAGACAACATTAATTCAGTTTAAAACATATAAGAGTATCAGGCATCCTCTAACGATCAATTTTCATGAACAGCTGATAGAGGAGGTTGAAGACACAAAATTTCTGGGTTTTATCATAGATAAACATTGTAACTGGAAAGCCCATATTGTTAATGTTTGTGAAAAGTTGAACAAGTTTATATTTGCTCTGCGGCGACTAAGTAATATATCTTTAAGAGAAACAGCCTTGACTGCATATCATGGTTACGTTTCGTCGGTTTTAAATTACGGCCTACTACTTTGGGGTAACTCAGTAGAGGCAAATCGTGTATTCTTGGTGCAAAAGAAATGCGTAAGAGCAATATGTCACAGTAATTTCTTAGATTCCTGCAAACCATTATTTAGAATGCTGCGAATATTGTCCTTGCCATGCTTGTATATAAGACAATTATGCATATTTGTTAAGCAATATCCAGACCGATTTGAATGGAAAACCACATCGCGTGGCTGTATCAAGTTATGTTTGCCGAGAATTAAACTTGAATTGTATAAGCGGAACGCATACTGCATGGCTATAAGAGTATTTAATAAACTTCCTGAAAAAATTAAAAAACAGCCGTTGAAATGTTTTAAATCACAAGTGTTTGATTGGCTTGCAGACGAGTGTTTTTATTCTGTGGAGGAATTTCTAAGTTATAGAACTCAATGACATAAGTAGAATTATTTATCCAAAATGTATGAATTTAATTAACTAGTTATAAGTGTTGACTAATGTTATAATTGACTTAAATTTAATGTAACTAGAGGACCCGTGCTGCTCCACAGCATATTTTAATATTATAAAAAAGCTCTTACATATAGGTATGATGAGTACATTGTAGCCTTATCTAATAAGTAAAAAGATGATATTCTAAGCAAAAATATGTATATCACAAAACTTCTTTTCTCACAACATTGGCTTTGCGTTGCACCTTGGGTATCGTGATATTTCCACCTTGGCATTACTGAATGGTTTGCCGCGCAATAGGGATTTAAATAATATCTATAACTGAACATAGACGAAAGAAAGTTTTTCAATATGACTGTGCTGCCCTACCATTCTTTCCATTAGGACACTGTAATGTCCTTCGTCCAGGTGCCCAGACAATAGCAAGTTATGAACAATTTCGCCAGTACCATAGTCAGTAATCGTATTACTGTTTTCCAGGTGAACTCCGAATGGACACTCGGGATATAGCTCACTTACACTGAAGTTCAGCATGCCCTGCGTACTGTCCATTGGCACCCATCACACGTTTGTAATCTGTTGCATTTGTAATGGTCTGGCCATATGCTTCGTCCCCAACAATGAAGTTACTATATATACCGCCCACTTATTGACTATGTTATCAACAGTGGCCAAACGAATTTCATAATGTTTATTCTCACTTCCATATAAACAATAAGAAATTGCGCGGAATAAGCAATTACCGTCACCAAGAATGGAAATCACTTGAAAATAAAATTGTTGATGGTAGAATTAATCAAATCTGAACCCGTTACCACCCGTATTCTTTAGCAGTAGGAGGACCATCCTGGACCAAATCTGCAACAGGGCCGTCATTGACCAAGATTCTTTGTTCAAACTTTCTCTGAGCATTTTTCAATTTCCTTCCAAGAACCATCATTATAATTGAAAACACAACTACTCACAAAAAATACGCTATTAAATCAGAAACTTAAGTAACTAACTTACGCTAACTTCACTTTTTTCTTTACCTGTCAAAATTAAAAATATAGAAAAACGACTTTTTTATAAGTAAGAAAATAGGTTTTATTTCTGTTATCCAGCTAAATATGTCTGTGAGAAGCACGATTTATTTTGTTTTATGAATGGGTGTGATTAATCCATCATAATTTAGAAATGTAATAATGACGTTTATAATTTTGGTCGAAATTGTAGTTTTGGTAGGAATGGTAGCTTTGGTAGCAATCGTAAGTAATATTGCTACCAAAACTACAGTATATGCCAAAAATACCATTTCTACCAAAACTACTATTCCTACTGAAAATACTATTCCTATCAAAACTACTATTTGACTAACACTATCATAATTATGTACCATTTTTTTTAAACTACCATTTCTACCAAAACCGCCCGTGCTGTCAAAAGTACCTACCTTTTCTCTCAAAACTACTATTCTTACCAATTTTTTCATAACTACCACTTGTAATAATATAATTATATGACAATAGTACTATGAACCGCTATAATATGTTCCACATAAAAAAAAAATAAGATGCCCGAAGAAAGTCCGTAATTTAAAACACGAAAAATCAGTTCACCCAACATTAAGGGTTAACTGGTAACATTCGGGGAATATTACCTGCTATCAGCGATAATTCACTATATAGTGATAATTTGACCAACATCGTATATAATTTTACACACCACCACACTCACACCCAAGTGGAAAGTAAGGCAAGGTCACCTTAAGGAGGCATAACGCTTTTTCCTGGCAGTTACTGCAAGGAACTTATTAGATGCCATAAATATATTTTTGAATTTAGAACTGTCCATGTAGAGAGAAAGCAATGGAATCTTAAGAAATTTATAGGAAAATATTGAAAAATAAGTTCAATGTCCACACCTATCTTCCTTCAAACTTACCCAATTTAAATGAGCATACCATCAAATGAAAGATCTCTTTTCAGCACGTGTTTTAGGCCTATAACGAAACGCCTACCTCAATGAAAACCAGATATATAGAAGCATAAAGTCATTGACTACGAAAACGTAAAAATGTATGGGAGAAAACTGTTTTTGCATATACACACATCAACAAAGTCTAGGGATATCTTAATCCTAAATTATTTACGAGTTTATAGTTTAGAACCTTGTTAGTTTCCACAAAAAGTTTATATACAGATTAAAACCTCTTTTATTCTATTTTCAAAATTTGAACATGGAAAGAAAAAAAACAAAATAATAAACAAAATATGGCGGCAAATTTGCTAGTAATTCGTTACATTAAAGAAAGTTAAAACTGTTTTATTATAATTATTAATGAAAAGGGTTTTTAATTGTTTTTCTTTTTTAATTTAACGTGACGTACGAACTTTAAAAGTCATGTCACGTCGTCATTTGAGTTGAGATGAAATGTTACGAGCCGTGGGCATGTTAGAAAATGGTGCAATTCAACGCGTCGTTGCTGAGGCCCTACATACCAGTCAAAATGTGATATCAAGGTTGTGGTCACGTTATCGCAGTACTGGAGATGTGGCCGAACAGCACACAGGTAGATATCGTGTTACTACGCAGAGACAGGATCGATTTCTCCAAATGACCGCCAGAAGACAACCCAATATCACAGCGCTGCAACTAGTGCAAAGGCTCCAGGAGGACCACCAGCTGCTGGTAAGCGACCAAATCGTGCGAAGAAGGTTACATGAAGTTGATCTTCATGCTCGAAGACCATTGCGTGCTCCAGCATTGCGACGTGGCAATCGCGGTCGGCGGCTTTCGTGGGCTCGGGAGCATTTACCATGGAGTGACGAACAATGGTCTTTGGTGCTGTTCACCGATGAGTCCCGGTTTGGGTTTCACCCGGATTCACGAAGAACACGCGTTTGGAGAGCTCCAGGGAGAGTTAGCCGTCTACGGCACCCTCAGGAGGTCCACCCATACCAAGGCGGGACAATCATGGTGTGGGCAGGAATTCGTCTTGGCGGACGAACCCAACTCGTTTGGATCCAAGGCAGCATGACTGCACAAAAATACCACGAGGAGGTAGTAGAGCCCGTTATTGTCCCACACAGAACTCAAATAGGCCATGAATTTCTACTCATGCACGATAATGCTCCTTGCCATACGGCGCGGCTGGTATCGACCGCTCTCCGAGAGCACGATATTCAAGTTTTGGATTGGCCTGCACAGTCGCCCGACTTAAATCCTATCGAGCATGCCTGGGACATGTTACAACGAAAAGCTTTGAGAGATTTTCCACCAAATTTGACGACTGAACAACAACTTTACGAACACTTGCAAAGGACATGGGACCTCATACCGCAGCAAGACATTGACAATTTAATTTTAAGTATTAACAATCGATGTCGATGTGTAATTAATGTAAGAGGTGGCAACACTGATTATTAATGATTAGATTTTACAAGATTTTTTCCATTTTTATTAAAATTAATAGTTTTTTAAGAAGAAATGTTTGTTACTAATATTCTATGATGATTAAAAAAAATATTTTTTTTATTTAAAACAAAAAAAAACACGAAATGTTTTTTATTTTTATTAAAGACCTTAAAATAATCTATGATTCTTCTATTTACTGTATCAGAAAATTCTTCATAGATTTTTAGATATTTGATGAAATATAAAATATCCCTAGACTTTGTTGATGTGTGTAACTTGATGAATGTGCAAGTTAGGTAATTTCTAATGCTTGATGACAAATCTATGCAGCGAGAGCTTTCATATAAAAAAAAATCATGCGAATCGGTTGCGTAGAACGGGCTGGCCGACTCGTATTATAAAACACAAATTCTTTTAATATATAGATAGCGATTATAGATTTGCTTTGCTACCGAGAATAATAATTTTATAGATTCTATGTATGTACTTACCTACCTTTTAATTGAAATTTACACGCCGAGATTTCTGCAGAATATGTTCTATTATGTATACACATATTCAGTAAATAAACCATTTCATTTCATTACATACTCCCGTGATATGAACTGATATGATAGGCCATCGCGTCGGGCAAACGTAGACAAACAATTAACTTTTGCAACGAAATTAGATACGCTCACTTTCGCTAGCAATTTAGTACTGTTTGTCGCATCGTCGGGGCGTGGCGCAGGCGCAGAGGGGCGAGGGGGGGGGGATTTATCAATTGTTCATGATAGTACACGGGTCGGTCATAGTATTAGTATTGCATTTACCAATTATCACGTATTTTTGTGGACAGTTTTGAGACAGTTTTGGGATTTAGTGTTTTTATTTTTAAACTACATAAATATGATCAGTTAAAAATACTTAGTGCCCTGTTAAATTTTTTGTACTAATTAAAAAATAGCGGTGTAGATATCACGTTGAGTCGTTAGTTCCATATAAAAAAAAAACAAATGGATGATTAATTATAGTAAACATCGTTGTGGCATTACCTCTTACTCTCATGTTAGACATTCATGTTAACTAATTGAATCGCAGGTTGCTAAGCGACTGAATAC
Source organism: Euclidia mi (assembly GCA_944739405.2). Lineage (NCBI taxonomy): Eukaryota > Metazoa > Arthropoda > Insecta > Lepidoptera > Erebidae > Euclidia > Euclidia mi. Next base: position 60,152,532 of record OX123181.2, on the reverse strand, counting down.
TTCAGCGGTCCTAATCACACATGTAAGTGCCTGAATACCATCAATAAATGATTAGATATTGCCTCGGGTGGCTTTAATAGACCCAAGGGAATCGTGGCTTACGTAACCATGGGAATGGATAAATTTGTTTTCTTGTTGTGTTGTTTTTGAAAATAGGTGGATACAAGATCCTCGATGTTCTCAAGTTTTATCTTGTTCAATTTTCAAATTTGAATATTTGGCGGAGTAGGTAATACTCAAGAAAGTCCTTCTTTATAAGAAGGTGGCGGTTTTTTTAACTTTAGTGTAACGTGATAAAGGATGTCGAAGATCATAGAAAGCTGCTCTGGATATATAGTTAATAAATAAAATTTTAATAGATAATGAAATCAATGTATTGTGTTATTGTCATTACTAATTGTAATTTGATAGTTATAAAATTCTTCTTAAAATTTTATTCCTGAAAATTTGTGAAATTGTTTCTATTGCATTGTTCTGTTCCGGATGTTTGACTGGTTTCTCGAATAATAAATTTAAATTGCCTTACATAATATATTTCACATTGAAGTCTCATACCTAAACAAAATCGTGAATACTTCAATCGGCTTAGATACTAGGTACGTAAGTAGATCTTTTACACTCAGGTAACATATGATAAGCTTTTTGAGACGAAGTGACTTTTTCAGTAATAAATATCGAGGCGTGCTTTTGTTACTTCATACAAAGTGGTATTAAAATAAAATACATTGTAATGCTAGGTTTTATACTTTAGTTCTGCCAACTTTTGGACGTTTATTTGAAGGCTAATATTACTTGCAGGTCCATTGAAGGATGTTATTCGATTTTGGGATCTCAATTACAACATTTTATTTATGAAAGTACCTACTGATAGTAATACTGATAGACAATTAGGTAACTATTATCTACCATGCATGGACCTCCACTTCTAATAGTGAGAAAAGGCCCGTGCCCAGCAGTGGGACAGTATATATACAAGGCTGATGATGATGATTATCTACCATTAAAATCATAGATATTTTTAACAATTATGTCCATAAAAAAATTGTAAACATAAAAAAGGTTAAATGTTACAAGACGCTGTCAGAGTAACGTGGCAGATAAAATGTTACATTTGACTAAAGTTATTCTCACATATATTCATGAAAATAAAACGTTTATTACTATATATCAAATTAATTATTCCGAGACATGGCATGCACGTTGTTGTGAGACCTTCATATTTTAGTTTAGGCAAATGACTGAGTGGGTCGGTTTCATTTACATTTTAATTAGTTATCATATCTGTGACGTGTTTGTGCTCGTAAAGTGGGTCTCCACGGAATATTCTGCATTCAAAAATCACAGAAATGCCTGAAATTAATATAATTATAAACTTAAGAGGTAAAATGAATATTTAAGTCTTCGTTTTTAGGGTTCCGTACCTAAAAGGTAAAAATCGGAACCCTATTACTAAGCCTCCGCTGTCTGTCCGTCTGTCTGTCTGTCACCAGGCTGTATCTCATAAACCGTGATAGCTAGAAAGCTGAAATTTTCACAAATTATGTATTTTGTTTGCCGCTATAACAACAAATACTAAAAAAAAAATAAAATATAAAGGGGGGTCCCATACAAAAAACGTGTTTTTTTCGTATTTTTTGCTCAAAATTACTAACTGTAACAGGTAGACGCTTTTAATTTTCACAGAATATGTAGTTGTATGCCTTTCAAAATAAATAATTAAATTTTAGAAAAGTAAATAATAAAGGGGGGCTTCCATACAACAAACGTAATTTTTAAGCAATTTGTTGCTCGATCTTAATAAACAGGTAGAAACGTCCGACTCGCACTTGCCCAATTTTTGTAAATAGAATTAAGCTTCAAATGTGGATATTTTTCTCTTCAAGAACGTTAGTAAACTGGTTGGTAAGAGCGGAAATAATCTGAGAGTCTAGAAGTTTTCAGGTCTAAAGTCTTACCCATAGAAAACGGCTGCACTTCTCGTGCAATGTCAGACAGTTATCACTCCGTGGAGAAGCAAATATTCTTTCAGAGCTAGGCTTTAAAACGAGTAACCCGTTGTATCAAGATTCTTACAGGGAGCCCGTTTACGATAGTCCGGGATAATGCTAGACTGACCATGATGGGAAAGGCAACAAGGCTATACCTATGCATCCGTGGAACACTGCTCTAAGTATAATATTGTGGGGTGTACCTAAGTTCCACACAATACTTCCGTGACACAGGATTCATTTCTATTGCGGAGTGCGGACGTTATCTTTAAAAAACACCGCAGTGATAGTTTTATCGAAAGTATTTTGTGCCAATATATTTGCTAGTAGGTAGGTATTTGTTTAGAATGTTTTACGTGAAACCACATGTTTACTTATTACACAAACACTAAACAAGTAGCTGAAAACCACAGGATAAACAATAAACCTACTTTTGTCGGTAGACAATCCAGAATCCTGGTTTATCATAATTTATTTCAATTAAAGTACTTATGTGAAAATAATGTGTGAGTGTATATGCAGGGATTAAAAGCCGAGAAGAACACGAAATTCTTAGAATTGATTTGAAAAGCTTACGAAGTGATTTACATTATATAAAGTCTACACAGATCACTGAAGCATTGTACCTACTTGTCTTATTCTATCACCATTGATAGCATAACTAAGGTGTTTTATCGAACTAAAGCTGTTAGCAAATCTTTCGCATGCTTCATTAACTATGGCAATAAAATAAAAATTGCAGGAACCGCCTTCTGCGCAATCTTGAAGAATTAAGTACGCAACGCTAAGTGGAAGTGAGGTCTACAAAGGTCAACGACCTTGCCCTTTATTACCTGAGTTATAAATGAAGCAAATTAGCTAATCCTTCAGGGAAGAGAAGAGAAGTATGATGAAATAATATTATATTAAGTACCTACGTAATATTTTTTGTACGAAAACTTCTCTAATCCGTCTTCTATTATACAGTCAAAGTACACGGTTGAAACCCTTGGGAAATCAAGTGGATCTTAAATAACATCTTCTGAAAACACATTAAAATCAGCACATTTGACCTACAAGACGAAGATTTGTGTGCCGAGCTTTTACATAATGTTTATTCAGAAAATAAGGTTTTATTTATATAAGTAACTGGTTACAATCGCATAATATTTTAATAAAAAGATAAATTCCTTCATATTAATTTGCCCCGAGGTTTCGGCATAGACTATACTATCATTACTATCCTTACTAGATTGCGTCGTTCGGTGACTGGTCAAGCTACTGTTTGCACCTTTTCGTCAGTATTTTCCCGTGTATTTTAAAACGAATTATGACGAGTTCGTGTTATATTTTAATCTATGTTCGAACTAAAATGTTAGAACGAAGAGGATTATATTACATTAACAAGAGTGTACTTGCCATATGTCATACAGTATTCAAGTCTTCGGTTAATACGAGTAGCCGTGTACCACGTGGCATCCTACTACTGTAATAAACGCAACACTTTTTGCGAAAACGACTGAATGAATTTTCATCAAACTTTGTCGCTAGCTCGCTATAACCCACACAAGTGCTAAACCACGGGCAACATCTAGTAAATATATATTCTCTGAATTGCAAACACCAAAAGGCGTACGTTTCGTTTCAACATAAGTCCTGAACTGTTCGTAACAGGTGTACTAGTAGAGTCGGCAAAATACATGACTATCAAACCACCACAACAAGCTGACCTGTCATCAAACTTCAAGCCCATACAACTACAGTTCAGCATACACTTGAAAATAAAGCTTTATGTACATCAGACAAGATTAACTTTATCTACTGGGAAAGGATCACAAAGGTACGTTTCAAATTCAAACTCCAAGCGGTAAATTAGATTTAACATTACAAAGTCTTTTTAAGCGTTCTGAGAGTACCCGTCTGCTTTCACATCTCTTTGGAGTCATACGCGGTGGGAACACCTGCTAAGTGACACTGAATAGTCCTTTAGAATTTTGCTACGTGTTTGTTAAGGCTTTATATTAAATATAAACTGTGTTTGAAAGGGTAGAGTCGGATTCAAGCTTTTGAATATCTAATTCTCTTACTTTATATGACATAGTTTCGGCGTAAAGTTTAACTAATTAGGTTTTGGCTTTGTTTCTAATTTTCGTAAGAACTGATTTAAAATCTTTAGGTTAGTATTATCATTTTTGTAAATAATGACTTGTATGTGCTGGTTTACTGGATATAGGTCAAAGAACAAATCGATGATAACAGTTGATCAAAATCCGTTTTAAAACGTCTCGAATTAACTCTTTGAAATATGCCTCCAATAAGGATAAATCTAACTAAATATATGAATATATCACACTTAAACGGCACTTTCATGAAATCATCGTCATCATCATCAGCCCTATATACTGTCCCACTGCTGGGCACGGGCCTCTTCTCAGTATGAGAAGGGCAAGGCCATATTCCACCGCGCTGACTAAGTGCGTACTTGGCCAGCGTACTTTGTACTTTCATGAAATATTGCTCTTCAGAATTCAATAGTAACATAACATAACATAACTTCACGCCTTTTATCCCCGCAGGGGTAGGCAGAGGTGTTACACACCCACACTTCGCCAGTTATGTTTCAGTCCCAATGTAATAGTAGTGTTTTTAGAAAGAGCTATGCAAACTGTAGCGTGTTTTCTTTGCACTTGATAGATCAGACTGTTTTCCATAGACACAGCGCCGCCTCTGCGCACCCACACAAATTCTTCATTATACATGTATGTGTAAACTTTCATACGTCCGGTGAATCACATTTTTGTACCGTCTATTAATGTTTAAGGAAAATATTGCATATTGTAGCAAGGTTACGTCGTCATTGGTGTCAGTTTATAGATAACGAGTGAGATATTTAACAGGGGTCACGATTGTTTATTGTAACCCACATCTTAATTCTACATACATATTTATTGGACTACTAATATTTACAAAGCCCAATATTACTATTGCGTATAATTATCTTATTGTTTATACAAATAGGAACTATAATTGGCCCCTTTTTGAAGTAAGATCCGAAACGTACCATTAATCAAACCAAATTAGGTCCCAGTTCAACTAATTCACTATGTATCTTAACGCTTTCCACGAATTAGTAATTATTATGTTTGTGGTTTTATGGGCCGTAATACACCTAAAATTAATATTATATTTTACAAATCATTAATTGAATATAAGTTTTAAACGGAGCATTACAATAATAGTAAAAGTCATTATCATTATGTAGAAATGGTTTGTGATAAATGATAGGTAATTAAAAACAAATTACTAGTTAAGTCATTTTATGAATGCGGTTGTAACGATTCTGCTTGTTTACCCTGGATATTCAATATTCACACAACTGGGTCGAATATGATATACTACACAAACAATGAAACAAGCTCTTGCATTTTAAGTCATATGCAGTCATATGCTCTCAAAGACTACTTCAGAACAGAGTCGACCCGGGGACGTGCAGTATTATAACTCCGTTACTATTGCGGTGAACTAACGAAGTGCGCTCAAGTGCCGTCAAAGGACGCCAAGGTACGGACTAACGTGGCCTTTTCAGAGCCGAGAGTACTCCACTTCCCGTCTCAGGAGCGAATGTATACAAATGTATCCTTAGCTATTTGAGCTCGATATTTGAATAGCTAGTGTGTATACATTAAAACTATACAGTAAACTGTATACCAACGTTTACTTGCAACAAGAACACAATGAGTTATTTGCGTAATACTGCAAGCGTTGTTCTTGTAAATAGTTTACGTTCACAGAGGCCCTAATTCAATTGCTGAGTGAGACAAAGTGGTAAGTGTTTCAGTTCTGAAAGTCGCACTTTCTATCACGACTTTAATAAACTTAAGTTTATCCGTGCGAGAATATATAAGCACATGTCTTTCCATTTATGGTTGCTTTATTGCTTTTTACTTCTTTCAAAAAGCAATATCAGATTATCAGCTAGGAAGGTCACGGAGACAAAACCGTCGATATTTCGTCTGCACCGTTAATTCAATCGAAAAGACACCATATTGTCAACATCTTTGAGAAATGCCCAAAGAATATCTTCAAGCAGAAATAGAACTTTTACGGTTCAATGAATGTCTAAAATCGCATTAGACCTCTTAAGGTAGTCACGTCGAGATAATAATATTCGTAGAAGTTTTGAATGATGACGAAAAATAATGATGTTCAGAAATTGTATAATAGGAACACTTTAATCTCTTATTGCAGACTTTGATATTGATATTGGCTTTTAGGGGAGAGCGTACGTTAAAAGCGTTTCATATTGGACATTTCTGCTAGCTAGCGCAATCAAGTGATGTCGGAAGTAATTCCCAAATGGCGGGCGCTGAGCTTTTGCTTCACAAAAAATGAAAAATAATAACTTAAATTATTCAATCCTAGTCCTATTTTTGTAATAGGGTTTGGGATTACGCCGACACTGGGGCAATTTACTGAGATGAGGTAGAAAAGTGAATGGTGAAGTGGAGTGCGTGACTTCATTGTTTCATCTTATCTCAGAGATCGCGGGGAGGCTGTAGTAGCTACGCAAATAGTTGTTTGCAGAGAACTCTAATTAGTGTACGGAATAAAATCTAAAATGTAACATTTTTGTGGTGGTCCTGGCTTTTTATTTTGACATATAATTATGAGATGTTAAAGACACCATGCGAAACTAGTAATGTAAAATGTTGGTAAATTAGTTGTGTTTAAAACTCCCTTATTTTATTTAACAAAAATACTTACGTAGTATTTCGGTACTGAAATAAGTATAAACATTAAAAAAGAGTAACCAAACATCTACAATATTGCCTTTTAGAACAGAATAGAATTCTTTATTACTATAATTTACTTTTAGACTAGGCGTATACCTACCTAATTATATCAATAGCACATATGCCGAAATAACTTAATATGCATTTTAATATTAGTCACAGCCTACACAAACATCACATACATATATAAAACATGATAAACCTTGTTTGTGGTCCAAGTCTAAAATTTGTAAATTTTAGACTTGGACCACACCAATTTGGAAAGTATGTAAAATTTGGCATAAGGCTGGCTATCCACTGGAGCGGAGAGGAGTGTAGCGGAGCTTTTCCAAACAACCGAAACGTTCAATCTCCGCTGCGGAGTTTTAACGAATTTATTTTGTATCTGTCTTCCGACGGTGCGTTGTTTTGCGGACGGGCGCACACCACATATTTGAAGCTACACCGCGAGTGGGACCACTTTTTTGCAATGCGCTTCCATCCACAAAACCGAGCTCCTCAAGCTTTAGCTAAAGCTCAGCTCTTCTCCACTTCAGTGGACACTCAGCCTTATCATTGGTATTTTCCACAACGGCGTCGTTTCGCAGTCCTCCATACTATTATTTTAGCGGTCGTTAGCAATTTAGCAGACTGTATCAATTAGCTAAACTAGACTATGCTATTACACTATCTAGAATCTAAACATCTATTATAAATAGAAGAACTAATTTTATACTAAGTCAGTTTTGTTGTTCTTTGAAATAAAACATAGTGATTGAACATGTTCTTTGAAATAAAGGTCTAAGGTCGAAATGTTGATTAATATTTTCTACGTGGTTGCCCCTGGGACTTTTCTGTATCTCACTCAAATAACATAAAAAAATCTGCTTTGAATCCAAATTAGAATAATTCAAACCCGATTTCTTTTCTTTTATAAATTACAGTCTTTATGTGACCATGTACCTAAACTCTACCCTCCTGTAAAACTCATATAAAAAATATTAATTTACATAATGAGCATTAAAGTCGGTTTACCCGTTTCAAAGATTATCCCTGGTAAACAGAAAGACAGGCAAACAAACATTTTAAAAAGATTTGTATCTTGTGACGTACCTAAATGACTATAAGTTCATCACTTCACGAAAAATATTTATTTTACAATCTGAGACGTTAATCGACACCATTACTCAATAGTCACGAACAACGTTTATGACCTTTTCTAACTAAAATCATTCGCAGCTAATAATATAAATGCAAAGGAAACTTATTTATCATGCACTCATATGAAATGAAGACGAAAGTTTACGAGGAATTCAATTTTTTATTCCGAATGAACACATTGTTTTTAAAGCTAGCTGATACTATAAATATGTTCTCGTATTTGCTTTATTATTTACTAGACGTCGCCAGCGGCTTCGCCCGCGTCAATTACACATAAAAACCTTCCTCTTGAATCTTTATATCTATTAAAAAAACCGCATTAAAATCCGTTGCGTAGTTTTTAAGATTTAAGCATACATAGGGATAGACAGACAGAAGACAGACTTTGTTTTATACTATGATGTAGTGATTATATTATCAAACTAGCTGTAGACCGTGTTTCCGCCCGTGTGCGTGTTGTTTATTACGACAAGAAGTCTACGTAATGATCTGATGGATAAGCTACCATACTACAAATTTTCACCAAAAACCATTGAGTTGTTTTAGCGTAAGACGTTCTGTCTTACGCTAAAACAACTCAATGGTTTTTGGTGAAAACATGCATCTATTTATACTCACAAATTGTCGCTTTTATAATAGTATTATCGTGACAAAAGTGCTATTCTGATACATAGCCGTAACAAAGTTACATCATAGTAGCTTGTGCGTGTAATTGCACCCAACTTTGCTTTTATTAATAGTCAGTTTCATACAATTGATGTATATATCTATACCTCATATTTTATTATATACCTCAGTTTTCATGAAAATTATGTCTGGTTCTGTGGTACTTCTTAGTCAACTGTGTCACCGTTCCACGTCTGAATATGAAATAACATAGGTGAGTCATGGGGTTTTTGTTACAAAATTCTCAGTATCAACAACACCCGATAATAAACGTTGAACGATATGAGGATCTAATAATAAATATATGTTTTTACCCTAATAATAATCCTGCTTTAACTTTTTTATGTAAAATTTATCAGGCAATATACTAGGAACGTTTCTGCGTTTCTCTAGTAGGGATTTTGGCCTAATCTTAAAGATTCAAATGGAATCAAATCGTTTTAAGGAGGTAGTTAGTTATCCTTGTTATAATTTATTCATACAGAATCATTAATCTAGTTCGGCCCGGACTAATGAAGTCTCGCTATATTACGGACTACCCGCACTTATATAACCTCCAATATCAGTAGCGCCGCTAATCTCACGCGGTGCGCCCTCCACGCCTCCCTTAACTTTACGAGACTACAACACTAATTAATTTCGATTTATGGACGGCATGCCCTTAATGGACCACCAAAGCTTACACTATAGTCCAAACGAATTAACTACGTATAGGACCTCAATTTCTTCATTCCAGCTTTATTAGTTTCCTGCATGTCAAACGCAAAGCCGACGTATTTTATCGTATCCAAATTGCCCACCAATATTGAGTTTCGTCTACAGCTGCATTATGTGTTCAAACATAAATAATTATATAAATAAGCGATGGTCGAACGTCATAGCGGAGCAAATGAATGAAATCGTACAACATTTCGTTGCGCCAATAAGTGCTCGCCGTCTGCGTCCGAAGAAAAACAAACGTTTACCTGTCTACTCGCTCAAAACAGAACTTGCTTTATATTAAATTTTAAGCGCAACAGAAAATATTTGTTCTGCCACGTTACCTACACACAAAACTTTCAATAACTTCCTATCTCTATAGTTCGATGAAGGTTTTATTCCCAGTCCTCGGTTTGACACATGAATATGATAATCCCCAACACACCGAAAGTCACAGGTGGTAGGAAAACACGATGTCACCGCAAACGCAATATTCTATAACGATTTTCATATGATAGATTTTTCGTGTACCTTGTCGTGACACAGCAATGTACGTCGATTATTGAGGATTTACGCAACCACCTGTGAGATGTAATAGTGAGGGGAGCTGATATGTAAGACAATAAGGCGGGTCTCGCATTTGCGTTTTATGTGGTTTTTATCGTTCATCCTTCGGGGTACAGTGGTTGACCGTGTGACACAGGCACATGTTTGCCCAACCGACCGATATTAGCCGGCTTGCGAATATTTATAGCTTCGAAAATTGTATCTAATTCATAAGCGAAATAGGAACGATTTTACATTAAAGTATATTGAATGCTTCGACACACAATACAGTAAGTGCCAAACGTTAATATGACACAGCGATATTTTGCATTTCCACATTACAAACGCAATTGAAGCGTATGATATTTGGCTAATAAAAGTAAACGACCGTGGGGTTGACTCGACGATTACATCGAACGAGTATCATTTCAGCAGGCTATCTGTGTAAAATGGACATCGTCATTTTCTACACAAGATGCTTGTTACGCGGCACCGAGGAAAAAGGTTAAGTGCAAACATAAGCCTGTACATTTGTGACAAAGGTGTGTTTTGGTAGGAAGTTTTCTGTTTAATTTGCATATTAATAAGTAGTGAGTGGGAATCAAGACGTTGTTTGCGTACGCTCCACTTTAGCGTAAGGAAATGTTGTTCTTCCTGTTTTTCAACGTTCTATTTTATGCTTCTGACGATAGCCTCATCCTATTGTAGAGCGATTGTCGGGAGATGATAAATGATGTCCTCATGGGACGTTCACGAGTACTTTTTTACTTGCTTTGTATAGCGTTCAACTTGAGGCCACCTTCTTGGACGCCTTGAGCGCCTTTTTATGAGTCAGTAATTTTATTATTGTTATTCAGATCGTTAAGAAAAAAGGCTTGTCAAGATTGTTTATTGAATCTGCAACATTTAAGAATAATGGTTTGGCCTTTGTGTACAATATAAAAAACAGACAATGTAAACAACTTTAGAAATATAAAGCTACGAGTACCTACTGTTAGTATCAAAAATATGAATAATGAAAGTGGTCCTCTCATTAAGACAGAATAAACGTTGGAGCACGTTTAATAAAGTTTCGCTCGTTTTACTCCGGTAATGACTGCTCTTATAAGTAGTCAGTAGTCAGTAATATCTGTCGCTAAGATATTACTGACTACTGACTACTTAAAAGTAGAACGAACTACGTACAACAGAACTATGTGTGCCAATTTGTACTCGCGACACACAGATTGAGAAATAATCGTTGAAACTGACGCGGTGTAACTGAAACTGTTAGCCGAATGTTTCACACTGACAGGTTTTCATGGGCCGCATGTAAAATAATTTGTAGGTACGAACAACTGCTTATACACACGTGGTTATAAAAACCGCGCAGCTTTGATGTAGTTCCAGTATCAATTTCCTTTTTGTTTTATAGAAAATCCAAGCCTTTGCAGAATTTTATATTAACTTGTTGTTTTTCGATGCCAGGTATGACACACCTGGCATTTTCAGTATTTACACACTTGATTTATATTGAATCTTACACACGGAAATATTTAGGTTACAAAGAAGCGTATCCATAACATTTTGAATGCATATTTCCCTTAGCGACTATGAATCATTGATGAAATGTTAAGGAAGTGAGTCAGAACAGTGCATCGGTTGTAAAAAAGGTCTTTATGTTAAAAAGAGATCATTGTCGCAACTACCGGCAAACGGAACACACACAAACGGTCCATCTAGATATGGAATGTCACTATTCTAGTACAAAAAGAGGGATATGTTTTCAAAGGCCTAGGGCGTAGGTATGTTAATACTTCGAAGGCCACAGAAACGGGTTTACTAAAGAGGTAGGTCTAGAGCATTCTGAAGGTCCTCATAATTATTTTTGAGCTAGAGAGTTATGTATAATTTACGATAAGAATTAAATGTAATGCTAATAAAGTCTCGAACAAAATAATGAATGGTATGGGAATATATCAACAGCCTTGAAGTTGATTCATCTATGTAAGTATCGTTTCCACGATCTCAAAATGTTAAAAAGTGACCAAGCCATATTTTTTGCGTTCTTACATTTTATAATTTTAGTAAAGTCGAAGAAAATATTGATATTTTGAGGTAAATATCCCAAAACAGTTCAGTAATAGCTGAAAGTTATTATTTAGTTGATTATTTGGCAAAGGCCAAATCGCTTTTAGGTACTTTTAATTCCCCGTTCTTATCTGGCTGCAAACAAATGATAACATTAGTTACAAACAAAGCCTCTTTAAATGACGATTCAAGGTTATAATTACTGTAATAATTATGATAAGTCACGCCACGGTTTTGAATAATGCCGGCTTAACGGGATTTTACTATAGAATTTAAGATAGTACTCAGTACTTCTCACTATAAAGGCTTAAGAAAATCACCTTGAATTATAGTCATTCCGTTATTATAACTATAACTGAGCTCCGCGGTTTTTTTGCGCTATATTTGGTTTATGTCTGTTTTATTATAGATGATGATATATGAATACATGTACTTAGGTACATTGCAAATGTAAAGCAGTAGGTAGCTTACATGAAAAGGTCAACTTCAAGGCAACGACATTAATTCAAATCCTGTTCATAATTCTTACTGAGGTCTTATGAAAAAAATCTTGACTTATATTTTTAGAATCTTATACAATTTTACAGATTATTATCAACTGTACAGGTATCTGACCTACTAGCATTGCCTACTTTATCACGTAATTAGAGGCAGACGGAAGATTTTGTATCATCTAACTTTACATTATTCGATAACTGTTATTGTTCGTCTCAATTCTCCAGAAATTGAGCAATCAATGATAAAAATGCATGCACTGGCTCGTAAAGGAATGCCTGTGTGGACGATGTTAATTGTTGACTGGAAAATACTGAGAAATTGAGTCATGATGTCTATACAGTCTATACTTTACTTTTTTTATTGACAGTCGAGTAATTAGACATGGTTTTCAAGCAAGCTACGTATTAAAACGTCCGACGCTGAAACATTTTTAATTTATGCATTATGTTTAATATTACTATGTAATAATAAGGCCTAGGGGTTCTTTTTTTATATTATATTGATGTTACTTTATGCATTTTTGACAAATTTAAGCCAAAATAATGTTATTGATGCATTCACAATAACATAAGCAGATATTAATAGAAATTACGTTACAACAGTATCTTTGCTAAGATTAGCTCAAAATTTCCTAAACCCGCATTGCGCATTTTATATCAATGTACATTTTCGCGTGAGGCTATTTTAATTTAAAATTTTCACCCGGCGCGAATTTGGCATGGAATCCAAAACATGACAATCAACGGTTCAAACGGTGCATTGCCGAGAATGTAACACATATTGGAATAAAATGAACACACGTCGCGACGTAATAGGTTTCGTTCGGCCCCATGTGAACAAGATCGTGAGCAAAAACTAGTATATATGACGTCATAAATACCTTTTTCCCTTCTTTTATTTATGTCCGCCTCGATGGAAATTTATGTATCTGTTGTTTTTGGGATTATGACGAACAAACAGGGGCCTTACTCTTGAATTTAATTCCGATCTATCGACATTGGGATTGTCAGTAATTGTCACAATTCCTACTCTTGAACACGACACTAGCGCTAAATTGCATTTAAATTGGGCGTTTTCTTGAGGAACTAAATAGGATCGGGATCGGCATCGAAAAGCTACTCCCGAGCATATTTTGACAGTTGCGTATTGCGTCTAGATTGGTTTGTTTATTGAGTTAAATCCAATAACGAAAGAGTAACTTTTTGTAAATTGTTTTCCTATTTTATAAGTTTTTATCCATTGTATAGTTTTCAAAGTATTGGAGTAAGTTTCTATTATGGCAAGGATAGTGTTAATGCATGATATCTTAAATAAATCTAAGTGAAAAGAGTTTAATAAAAGGCGAGACGAACGTCGTATGATGCGCTACATGGAAAAAGCGTTTTCTATGCATGAAACCGAATTTAAGGCAAATTACCGGGTCATTAAGGATTTGTTTAAGGAAATATATGCAAATATAAAGCCTTATGTTAAATAGCCTATGTTGAATGTGCCACTTAGGTACCTAGGTAAGTACCTTGTATACTTATTCGGCAAGTAATATTTTGTACATATTCAAAATAAGAATTCTGTAACTGTGGGTTCTGTAAGTTGGTATGGGTGCATAGGGTTACGGCAATAGGCTCACCACCTATTACGTGGGGATCAAAACAATGGCTTAAAGTGGGCGTTTTATATGCCTCTGCCGACCCCTTCGGGGAAACAGGCGTGAGTTTATGTATGTAATTCTGTAAAATGTTTTAAATAATTAATTATATTTTTTTATTTGTAGGTGATTCAGGATATGCTCAAATTAATGCTGCTGCAGCTTCTCCAGAGTAGTATTAAACCAAAGTGCACTGCTCAGCATGCAATGTAGTGGAGCGTACTATAGCTGTCCTCAAAATAGATGGATGTGCCTACTGAGGCACAGGGTGCTACATTACCATCCCACCGTAGCATCCAAAATAATTAATACATATTGTATCTTGCACAACATGTGCATTAATTTACCTGAACTCAACCTTGAAGAGGAAATAGAATATGATGACCACTATAACCCTGATCCCATTCCACAAGAACCAAGTGAGACAGCCAGAACAACAGCAGCTGCTAAATTACATCGAGGCCTTCAAAAAAGAGCTGCTTTAGTATAGCAATTATGGTTGAGTAGAAGGTAGACAATTATGTTACCAGAATGGTTTAATTTTTATGTAATGGATGATAGTAAAGTCTTTTTAAACTTATAAATACTTTTATTTATCAAAATATAAGAATGAACAATGAGATAAAATATAACAGAATCAACAATATAGCAGTAGAATCAACATTGAGGTCATAATATATCACAATAATTAAGAATGAGATCCAAATATAAAACTAAAATCAACTTAAATAATAGCATAAGAATAAAGAATTTCTAGCTATTTCAGCAATGCCTTGAGCTGTTGCCTCTTCTGCTTGAACCCTGCACTCTTTAATTGCCACAAGCGAACTCAATATGTTTGAGAATTGAGCCAATGCTTGGTCTGTAGTTCTCTCTGCTTCTACATGTCATTTGTCTATCATTGCAAACCGCTCCATTTCTGGATTAATTGGTCTCTGAATGATTGAAAAACGACGTCGCCGCCGTCTGGGTGTAATATCCTGATATGGTGCCGCACCTGGTGGTTGCACAGAAAACCGCGTGGCTGGTAGTGGCTCTGAAGGTGGTGTAGTTTGCAGTGGCACTGAAGACAGAGGGGCTGATGGTGGCACTGAAATGAGATATACAAAGATAAGATTTCAGGGCCCTATGAGGAAAAAAATGCCAGGGATTTCAGTCTTAAATTATTGTTTCTTTTAAAGGCCTTCATTCTTTTCTATTAACTCAGTTTATTGCCTGTGCTCTCAAGATTAATAATAATTTAGGTCAGTAATGTAAAAGGTAGGATTTTAATCCAAAAATTCTCGGTCACAAGTCCCATAGCTTTAGCATAGGGTTAGGGCTGCAATGCTGCTTATAATATTCATATAATTTGTGTTCTTACCAAATAATATAGCCTTTGATAAAAATACTAAGATTTGTGATGAGATTTTTTTTCCTAAACTAATTTTAACAACCATTAAAATCAGTGGTAAATAATTTGAATGAACACTTACCTATAGGAGTCGCTTGATAATGTGAGGTGCTAGGAATGGAGAATGTGTCCATTTGGTCTAAAAGCTCTGCTAATACTGGCACAGAATCTAGTGTAGGTGAGACAGCTGGTGCAGACTGTAAAAATAAAGTGATTAAGTACCTATTAAGTTTTTTACTATTACTATACCACATTTCTTTTCTGCCCAGTACTAAAATCAAATTTATTTTAATAAAAGATAACTATACATACAGAATAAATTACATAATTATTAATAGGTATCTACTTATTGTGAAAAATCTTACCTTGACCCATCCTTGAATTCCTTGACCATCCTTATTAGCTCCTCCAAGAGCATTTAAAGAGGTAGCCAAATTCACCCATTTCCTCTTAGTTTCTTGCTAGGCTTGGGTGGTGCGAAGCAAACACTTGGCTATGCCTGGATTTTCTTCAAGAAACTCCACCAAAGCTCCTAACTGGGCATAGCTAGGACGATAAGCCATTATAACTGAAAATGCATAAGTTTTTTAGTACCTATATACCTACTACATCACGCAGTTTAGGAAACATTGATCGAGATACTGTTTATAATGTAATCTTGGTAGTTTTTACTTACCGCTTCTATAAACTTCGTAACGTAACAATAAATATGTACAACGGAACTAAAATTATCAATTATTATAGTCGTATTCTTACTGGAAAACTTAAAATAAAACTTTTTTCACTTTATTCGAGCGTAATTTGAAATTGAAGAACTTTGATAAGTTTGTTTATGTTTTGTTTGGCAGCTTGGTTAACTTTTTTGTGGCGGCAACGACACTCCCGCATACAGCCAAAAATGGCATATTTATGATATTAGCAGTTTTTTCGGGCTCATTTGACTTATAAACGATAAAATCATTGAGTTAAACCATTAGCCACATTGTATTTATTTATTTACCATGTTATTTATAAAATACAGACATTCAAAGTCATAATGTTGGTTTATAGTAACATTTTGAACAACACTAGCCCTCCCAATCGCAGGGCGATCCCAATTTCAATCCAATGTTGACAACATTGATTTCAAGAGTACGAAACCACGTGACCATGAAATTGACATTGGAATTGTATTGGTTTTAAATTGAGATTGGCATTATTTTGGAGAGTAAGGCCCCAGGAGCGGCAGTTAATTTATCCTAAACAAAGATAAAATATAGAGATCGTGGCTGGCGTGGGTCGATAGTTTTGGTTCTTTTAATGCGATTTATTAAAAAAATGTTTTCTTTTGTTTACAGGTATGTTTGGGGTTTGTGAATGATTCTACTTATTTGTTTTCGGAATTGGATCATGGTGTGTGGTAAGTCGGAGGTGTTTTATTAGAATAAGTGCCAGCCACTCCGTTTTATTATTCTATTATCTAAGTATATTATCATTTTTGGTAGTAGTGCCATTCATAAGTACCTATTTGGTTGTTTCTCTTAAGTCTAAGAAAATGAAACATGTAAATCGGATGACTTCGCCACCTAAGTATATTTAAATGTTATTATCATTATGACAATTAGATACAAGTCGGTAAGTCAGTGGGATAAAATTTGGTCCATACTTTCTTATCGGTTTGATTAATTATCGCTTTTGCCGTGCCTCGGAGAGCACGTTAAGCCGTCGGTCCCGTTTGTCATAAAGATCTTTGACAGTCGTTACAGGGCGTCAGTACCTTCTAAATAAATGGACACTAGTCTTAATCATGGAAAATCGCTATCCCTTCGGGTTGCGGAGGTCAGACAGGTAGTCGTTCTGTGGAAAAGCTTATATTCAGCCAAAGCCGGTTAGACTAGTAAGCGGACCCCAGATTGAAACTGGGATAACGCTAAGAGGATGACTTTCTTATCGGTTTGGAAAATATTTCTTATTGGTTTTAAATTGGAATATCCAATGCGCAAACCATTTTCAATTTATATTTTTTTATCGTTTGAGGTTATATTGCTTACACACCAGTGCTAAATACCAAGTTAATAGATAGTGCACAACGTTTTTTAAAGTTTTGGCTAGAGTTATTGATCCATGATGTCCTGACATTGGCAACTTTATTATGCAGGCTGTGTGGTGGTCAAGATAGAGCAAATTACAGAACATGTGAACTTTTATTCTTTAGTCAGAAGGCCGATAATAATATACGAATTTCACTTATTGACGTATGTAATACTAAATAAATCCGTATAGATTGTCTAATGGCATTTCTGCATGTAACTCAAATGTTGCCATCATGAATGCAATACAAAATTCTACCAAATATGTCTGTAATAACAACGAAATATATTTAAACAACTATAATTAGGGGTCAAATGTTTCGGAAAATAAAATAAAGTTTTAGCATTACAAATTGGGCGTCCATTAACGGAATGCAAATTAGTTTATATTACAATGCTGTATCCTTGATTGGATAAAACCGTGGCTTAACTGCAATACCTGGCTACGTATGGATAGGCGCTTTATAGAATTAGAGCTGCGGTTTTGTTCATAATTGACTCAAACGAGCTCGCTATCAAAAGTGTCATGTTATTTAGGTGATTTTAGAATTAGCAATTGTGTATATCCATGTAACGTTTTGAGGTAAAATGCAGTTTCAGAGAATCTCTGCTCTAGGTACGAGAGATATATAATATACTAGCTGAACCGGCGAACTGCGTACTGCCATATATTTTTTTAATATTCGCAATTTTTTTGTGAATCTAAACCATTCTCAAGTCCCCTTCAACACACACAAAAAAAAAATCAAAATCGGTCCAGTCGTTTAGGAGAAGTTCAGTGACATACACACGCACATAAGAAATATATATATATATATATATATATATATATATATATATATCTTAATAGTTCGCTTCAGAACGCGAACCTAGGAGAGGGATAACTCTACGTGCACAAAATAGGTACAGAACGAGAATGTATCAAATTATATCTTTACTAAGATTTTCCAACAATGAACCATAAAGATTGTTTATGCAATGCATCTATCAGTGTACCGTAGGTAATTAAAAGTATAATGAAGACATTATCTACGGGGGTTTACCAAAATTGTAATAAACATGCTGATGGCGTTAGTTTAAAACACACACTGGGAATGTCCATTATCATTTAATTATATCTTTGAAAGAATTCTCTTATCGCTTTACTTAGTATCTGGAATATTAATTTGTAAGATTACATTATTACTCTGATATCGTCTAGGTGTAGCCTTAACTAAAAATGTAACATATATAGATCACTTGAATGTAGTGCTAAGCCGTATTAGGCAACTGGAACAAAGAGAAACCAAAAACAAAATTTTAGCTCATTGCAAGAGGAGGAAATTGTTTTACACTATGATTTGCAGAATACCATACATTGAATTTAAACTGCAGTTTATGGATTTAAATTAAGGATAACTAAGTGAAACCAACACTTAGTTATTATTATTAACTAATGGAAAGCAATATAACGCGATAAAATCCGTAAACTGTAGTTTAATTTCAATGTGTAACATTCGCGTAAATCCAAGAAGATATTCGTATACCATACGTTGATGAGAGTGAATGCAGCAAGAGGGATATCGATCGTTACAATTGGCGGTCCATCTCTGCTTACCTCTCCGGGAAACAGGCGTGAGTCGACGTATGTATATCGTAAGGAAATATTATCTCTTACTTTCAGAATGTAAAGAACATCGCTAATATACCTACAGAAATATATACAATAATATGCAGCCATTGTTTATTAATAACTATGTGCTCACCATTTCGCGTGTGTCATGTATATGCCTTGTCAGTGATGACTGACGGATGATGACGAGTTGAAGTAGTTCAGTCATATCTGCAGACTGCACCGCTTATTTGCTCTGCTATTAATTTTGCGCAGCGTATTCAATACGTTTAATACTCCATAAATAATGCCAGAGCTAAAGGTTGACTCCATTCTTAATAGAAACGTATTCTTTTGGGGCATTTGCGAATCATACTATATTACCACCCACGATTTTGGTCCTGTAATGAATGCTTCGCATTCGAAGGTTTAATACTGCTCGCTAAGCTATTAGTTTTCTCTTATGAGATCCGAAGAAATACTCAACGATCTGTAAATCATAACATTAATAATGATCTAAATCTACCACATTGCAAAGCGAAGTTAATGGTTCCCAAGAGAGTGCTCGGCTCCTAGATCTTGCCAAGACAATTAATACTACATCCGCGATGGCAGGCACTATTGTTTTGTGAAAGCAGACTTGGATTATCACATTCTGTCTGTATGTTTTGGTCTGCCCCAGCCCCTGCAGCCGACGCCACGTGTCTGTTTGACTTTTCGACAGCTAATGAATAAATTAAGAGCAACAGATTTCAATAAGACCGTCACAGTTGTTTAAAAAATCCGTTCGCATTATTTCTCTGTGAAAATGCATCCGTAACATTCAATGTTCCCGTGATAGTGCCCCTATGGAACGTTGTGATCGGTTTGTAAAATATAGTGACGTCACAGCCATGTGACGTGTTACACTTTGGCGCGCAAGCTGACGGTAGAAAAACGTTAAATAGTTCTGAATCTTGTTTTACACTTATAACACAAATTATAAAGCTTTTGTTTGAAGTTCCTGCATTGTGTTTTGTTGTCGTCACTACTTTCGCTTTGTGCCTAGACTTTACATGAGATTATTTCATATATTTTGCGCAAAAAGTAACGTGAACATATTTATATATAGAATATTTTGCGAAGTTTATTTTGCAATAACAAAAGTATTTTGAAGAGCTTTGTTTGTCTTATTGTACTTCGACTTTATGTGATTACCCGACTGCATATGGCAATGATGCATCGGCGTTATACAAGTAGATTCTTAAAACAAACTACAAGTGTTTTACGCCAGTATGCTAGTAATGCAACTATGTCTAGCACAATATATAATGGGTAAGTTCTTAATTGAGAAAAGCCAGCTAGTTTGGGATCTACGTATTGAAGTTTTTGGAATGAGAACCTCATCAATATTTTATCGATATGAAATCTAACGATGCATCTGCTTACTTCACAGTATCCACAAAATTTTCAAACATATGGCAGAGTACATAAACAAGTTTCAGACACTAAAACCTTCACACATGGTACGTCTGCCTCGAGTACAATACAGAGTGAGGTATACTAATGAAATAAGGCCTTTATTAAGGACAGGTTAATCCGGTCACATTTCCCCAGCGAGTGTAATAATTCACTAACATATTATTATTGTGCCTCTAGAAATATGACGTGATGTACTTAGAAAATTATTTTGTTCAAGTTCATATTGAAAGTCAGGGCAAGCCTTTATTGAATTGCAGTAGGT
The DNA here is from genome assembly GCA_944739405.2 of Euclidia mi. Classification (NCBI taxonomy): domain Eukaryota; kingdom Metazoa; phylum Arthropoda; class Insecta; order Lepidoptera; family Erebidae; genus Euclidia; species Euclidia mi. The sequence continues at coordinate 60,131,732 of OX123181.2, read as the reverse complement.
ACGCCTAAATAAATTTGTATATAAATATTTGTAGTTTGTCTAGACGCAGCCAATTATAAGTAATTAAAGTTATTACGTACCGAATGACCTCTGGTGTAAGTTTAGTCGGACGAATTATGCAACTGAACACGTGAGGTTCAACATTCGACGAATAGATTGAACCCTACCTTGCCGTACCTTCCGTATTACTTTCCATCCACAATCATACCCTTCTTTGCTTTCGTCATGTGATATTTTTCCGGACCTAGAGCGACGGATGCTCGCAAACGTTTGTTGAAACTAAATTACTTTTGAGCCTCATTGGTATCTTATTGTCAACGATCTGTAAGAGTCCAATGGGAAATAGACACCTAATGGTGATCATGAGATTCTAGCTGGCGTTGGACAAGTGTATATGCTTAGCGTTCTTTTGCATTTTTTTGGCTAAATTATATAACCAAATGGACATGAAAGTAACAATATTCACGGTCTAAGGGTATTTGCTAACATTAAACAAAGATAGAAAGCGGTAAGCAAGCACCCATCCGCTGAACACACTTATGCTTGCTACAAAAATAATGCCCTTTTTATCTACTCCGTGAACGAAAGTAACATATTTTAAAAATCAAATCCCATCTGTACATACATATCTATGTATTTCATCCTTAGGCAGATGTATGGATAAATTTATATTGCGATGCGGTATTTCACATATTGTATTTTCAAAACGGCCTTATAAAATGTACAACACCGTCTCACATTGTTTGACATACTTATGTAAATCGGGTATTGTTATGCTTCAACCTTCAAGCATTCTGATACTATTTTGGAATTGTTTTGCTTTAAACATGTTTATTTACTTAGTCTTTTACAAATTATTATTGTAAAGCGGGTTATACGGTTCTTTCTCTTTAAATCTGTAAATGTTTGACGCGAGTTTAAATTTGCTGTAGTAATATAACACCTTCTTGTCAGAATGAATTCTAATAATTGTATTTAACCTCGAAAAAATTATTCCAATATCCAATTACATTGAAACTTTTATACTTAAAAATAGTCTAGCTAGCACTTCCTTCATTGAACAGTTTTCAAGAAACTACTGCTGGACAGTCCAGCAGTAATTTTTAATTTGCGCCAGACGCGACCACGTTCTTTAGAATTTTCTTTTTATTCCCAACCTAACACTGAAAACATTTAAGCATAATTTGGAAAACATTTTAAAAGACGTAAAACTAGCATCGAAGTTTTGCGATCATATGGAACCCGTGGCGGTGGGAACGCTGCGGTATTAAACTAAGTGAGCCAGCGCACTGGTCGAACTTCGCAGTAGTAATATGGACGAACGCTGTAGAAAAATCAGGAGTGTTCCTCGTCCCAGGTCTTCCCATTATTCACGTATAAAGTGGACAATAACTCATATGTCCGACCACCTGTTATTCTATTGCAAACAAACGGCGTATGATCGAAATTCACGCGGAAAGTGTTCGGCAAAAGACTGATGCGATTTCGTGCTACGTACCCAATCGTTTTGTACGACATGTTTCTGTACACTTTGTTATTGTTGATAGTAGCTTGCTGCATTCCTTTACGCTTTGATTATCGCGCACAATAGTTAATTGGTCAATCAATTATTCAAATTATTCGTGATTGTTTGCTGATCTTCTTTTGATGTAGCGATGCACTGTCGTTTTGTGTGTACTAAATGAGTTTGTTACAATTGAATGGTTGACAGTTTAATGGTCTTGAAATAGGACTACATTCTATTATCTCACATACCTGTACGTGGTATTACCTATAAATTTTCTTATTGGGTATAGGGGGAAGTCCCGTAACCCCGGACGGCTCCTAAAGCCGGACAGAATTTGAATCTGTCAAAGAAAGCGCGCCAATTTATAACTCGTGTCGCAGTTACAAAGCTACATCCAAGGAGAGTGCGGGGGGAGTCGCGCGACAGCCAGTGCGGACTTGTTAGTCGGGGAGCGTGGTGTAATTTTTGAGGTGAGTAAAAATTTTGTTCGATGTAATATTTTAGGGTCCCTAGACAATATTTAAAGTATATAATGGAATTAATAACGTTCAGTTAATATTGTTATGTTATTGAATTAACGTAATTCACTCGTTTTTTTATGATTAATAACTCACAATGTGAGTGAGATCTTTTCTTGGATGTACCTGAGGGTCCCTAAGATCGGACACTCTCAAAGTCCCCTATCTTCGGACAATTTTAAAGGAATACATTTGTTATTGTAGTTACATTATTCATGTTTTCTTTTTAGATTCATCATGGGCAAACTCGACCTAAAACGTAAGAACACCCCCAAACATGATATATTGAAAAAAACCATCGATTAAGTGATGTCAAAAAAGTTTTCTCTGAGAAAGTCATCGGAAATCTACAATGTGGCAAAAAGTACTCTGTTTACTATATTAAAACTCGTCTGCTCGTAAGCTCGTCTGGATATAGCAAAGTCTGGGTTTCAATGCACTGTAATTTTGCCTCTTAATCCGAATATTTACACAGATTTAGACTTCCTGCCATCAGCTGTAGCCGACATACCCATCCAGTCCGGTGGTGAAGAAAATGCTCCCAATAACGCATTTAAGAATACACCCCTGAACCTACCCCCACAGACTTTGGACAAAAGTGAAAAGGAGAACGATGAGATGCAACTGTCGACAAGCAAAGAGATTGTCAGTGGAATTCATCAGCTGTCACCGGTCCCAAATGCTGCAGCAAAGCGAGCCGTATGTCGTCGACGAAAAGCTGAGAAAATTGAGGTTTTAACATCTTCCCCTTAAAAAAATGCCCTGGCTGCAAATAAAGCAGCAAAAGCCAAGCCTGTGGTTAACATGCAACCACTTAAATGCAAGAAAACTGACGACCCGACAAAAATAAAAAAACGAAGAAAACGACTGCAGTACCAAAGACGAAAATTCCTGCAACATCAAATCTATCCATGTCGGTGACTGAAAATGCAACAATTTGCTTGATTTGCCAAGAAGACAATGATGAAGGTTGTCAAGCTTGCAATCAATGGGCTGACGAAGCGTGTGCTGATGTTGAAGAAGGCTCCTTGAGCTACATTTGTGATTTCTTCAGGTTGTACGGTTGATATTTCATGATTTCAAAGGATTCAAACATGAAGTATTGTTTTTTTTTGTTAATCGTTGATTGTTCCTGTTGTTATTGATATATTTACGATTTATTTTGTTAGAATAATGTTTAAGTTCAAGTTAATGGAGGTAACGTTTACTGTCCGACGTAAGGGGACCTTTTTGAAGATGTTCCTTTCGCTATGTAACTTTTTTCTTAAAATCTACTACATTTAAAGTAATATATGAGACTGATCATATGTCTGTGATGATTACGCATATAGTTAAGAGTTATTTAAATCGTAATATAGAAATTAAACCACCACTGATTTATTTTTAATTTTGTTTTTCCTTAAGTGTCCGATACTCGGGGACCTCCCCCTACTTATGAACATAGGTACATAGCAACAGAAATGACACCCTCCTTATCGAGTAAACTGTACCATTTATTACAGAGACTAATTATTCAATTAATTGCACTGCATTTCTCATTAAGCGACGAGTATTGTTTCGTTACCAGTATCAATAATGAGAATAATGAACCTTTGTTAATGTTTAATTGAATTACAAAGTTCAACTCCACACACTGTAGCGGCAGCTTCATATGTATAATAGTGTGTAATATTAGTGTTTACAAGTTCTCAGCAATATCCGTCAGGCCACGAACCACCATCTATCTTCCCCTAGTCTGGTTTAATCCTCCCTTAAGTTGAAGAACCACCGTGACTTATTCCGCTACACATTTAGCTATGATAATGTGTATATAGGTTCATTGCATAATATGACATGTGCACTATCTCATGTTATACTGTGGCTTGGGGTCCTATAATAACATTGAGGGATTTGGATAACAGAACCCGATGCGCTAATGCGTAAATAACGAGCAGAACAAACATGACGTTACTAAAGAGTATAGCCATCCTATAGTCTTTATAGTGACGTCACAATTGGCTATGCATCCACCAGAGCTGTGCTGGTTTAGCTGAGCGGTGAGTGGCGAAATCCTACTGCTATGAAATGCAAAAGTTGGTGGGGATGGATGTTCGGTTCCCTTTGACGCGAAAATGACTTAACAGATTTTAATAAAACCGCTGTAATATAGCTCATACATCGGAATAGTACATACCCAGCTACCATTTATCCCGATAAGTGACACTCATGGAACCCTCGGCATAAACTAGTCGTCTATAAATCGTAGCGCAAGTTGCTGAACTATTTAAAATAAAGCGATATTATTTGTAGGTTTACCAGCTGCCTCTTTCGCCTGTAGTGAGTACGCAACCTTATGTATATGGTAGGTACTAACTACTAGTTTTAGAGAATACTGCATTGTTTTCGGAAGAGCATTGTTTTGCAATTTGTTAACGGTGAGATAAAGAGGTTTGCAACAGCCTTTCTTTATGTAGGCACGTCGGTTCTGTTCTTTTGTTCATTAATCTGCATTATAAGCACCTGCATACTATGCAATTTAATTAAGAAACGTTTATGCAAATAAATTGTGCTTCTATTATATGCGAAAGATTGTGAGGATGAGATGTTTGTTACTCTTTCACGAAACAAGCACTGAACGGAATTAGATTAAAATTTACGGTAGTATAGCTTACATATCAGGAATCACCATCTTCCTTTTGATGCGATTGCCAACTCCAACGCAGGCAGAGCCACGAGCTGAATCTAGTTAATAAATACTACGCTTGCCCTGCCATCTACTTAGAATATTTAGTATGTCATTTTACTGAAAGTTATGATTAATTTCAATAACAAATGACACCGCGCATTAAACTATGTAGTTACCGGAATGCCTATATTATCCATTTACTTTATAACCTTTTGTACTGTTTGCGTAAAATCCGTTTTATTGTTTTGTATTATACTAAGAAATTGCTTTGAGTAATGTTGGTTGAAGCAATTCCCAGATTTATTTAGTGATTTGCAGACGCGCCCATTTAATTAAAATTGTTAGCAGTACGTAACAACTTGTGTCTATAAAAGTCCATCATAATTTGTCCCGCTAGGCTTCAGCTGAAGCGATAAAAAAGCATAAAGTGATCTATTTGTGCTATTTTCATCACTTTAATCATCGCATTTGACGTTAAGAAGGTATTTCAAGGAAGCAATTCGAGCTAAGTAAGACATATTTATTTGTCATAAGCAAAGTTATGTTTAGTGACATTATCTAATGGTCCATGGGGATTTTGGCCAACCCATTATGTTTGCCACATTTCGGTCAAAGGATACGTTTGAGGCGAAACGACCGAAAGACGATTTCATGTTTACGCTGTGCGCAGTCCGACCGTATCCTTAGAGATACGGTCTGAACTACTTTAGTCAGCATACTACGTCAGCAAATTGACCGACTACCTTTTCTTTACAAAAATCGGTCCCTTTCGCCGTTTATCAGGTCAGATAATATTCCTGTGACGATCGCACAAACGTGGTGTTTTCAACGAAAAAATAAGGCTCTTGTGTTTGCACCTACAAGAATAGATTTTAATAGTTGTACGGTAAATTTACTCCTTTTATGGCTGCCGTAAACCGTTCGAAAGAGTTAAACAGCGATTTGCAGCTACCACAAATAGGAGTGTTTTATGGCAACGTTAAAGCTCCTACTAATACATCGATTTAGCTTCCAATTGCTCCGGACTATCGGCAGGGTCTCGATTGATCATGTGAATTAACTTATTTAGAATCCCAGTTTGGTTGTGTCGATTCCTTATTTACATCGTCATAAAATCTCTACTACATGAAGGTTGATCATGATGCGGCTCAAATAAAATGTACACAGAGCAAGACACCCAAATTTATATTTATCACAGAAAATAATTTGTCTCTTTGGTGGCAGTGCATGACTAGCAGCGATGCTGTAACTAGCCTTCCTTGCGCCAGATGAGGTCCTCCATAATTGCGCCCTTGAAAATGTTTACCTGTGCTAATTAGGGCAATTTTCCCGTCTAGGATCTGCACCCTGTACACAGCAAACACACACACAGTCCTAGTTAACGGCATTGCCCAGCAGACTGACTGATTATAAATAAGGTGATGGCGATGACTTTTTATCACGGTTTTAACACATTTTTCTCTACGTGTAACATACGCATAAAGCATATGAATAAATAAAAATAACAATATACATATATCATAACAGACCCAGAGGACAACACAATATTTCCTATTATTCGAAATAACAGTGTTGATGCATGAGTTGGGCCGCTAAGAAGTGTTACAGTTCGGTCGGACGCTAAAGCTTGAAAATAGGTTTTTTTTATCCTCTAACCGCCGTTGTGAGTAAACGGTATTGGCGTTTTATGATCGTCACTAAAGTACTCGAAATGGTAAACTTCGAAACATGATTTACAAAAGCTCTCTAACTTGATTTATTTACTACTTTGTTTGGAAACGTTGTGCAAGCGTTTTAGAAATATTACAGTAAACCTTATAGTAGGTACTATTTTACTTTTCAGTGCTTTTGACCTTTTCTCACTATCTCAAACATTTTTAATGTAGATTAAATCTATCGAACAAACTTGTGAAACGACGCCCGATTTATTTTATTTAACCTGATCCAAAATTATTCTACCAAGATATTTCTGTAGAAAATCCGCAAAATAACTCTTCTGCCTATTTTAGCCTTATTATTAACAGACTTGGGTCCATTTTTGTCCTATCTAAATACGACTGAATAACTTTTGGAAATAGAATTACGTAGTTCTTCGCCAGAAACTTACAAAAGGAGAGAACTAATAATAGCTTATCACTTTTATTGCCTTAGTTTGTGAGTAAAGTATTATAGGTCGTCCACAAGTTCAGCAAAAGTTATATTGTATTATAAGTATTATAACTAACGGCATTTTTGAGAGCTGCTGAATATAGTTCTAAATATACTAGTCATCTTTTATGTTTCTAAATCACGCTGTTCAGCGGTGTATGTCATTCACATTTGATTTGGCTGACTACTGACCCGTGCTAGGTAGGTAGTTAGCCAGAATACCTAATGTGTATCTATAGGATTGGAATCTGACGGTCAAATATTCTGAATATTTTATACAAATTCATATTCAATTTACCCTTAACTTACAAGGGTGACAACCTTGAATTAATTCAGAAGCTTTACTTTCAAAGGTCAAGGAAATTTTATACTGAGCTTAATTCTACCTTAGCTATGTTAATTAAGATTCTGGTTTCGTGAGGATTTTATTTCTCGAGGAGATTTGTTAAATAAAATACATTTTCGTTGAATACGTCTCAACCGATTTTATTGACTGCCTCGTTGATCTCGCGGCATAAATGTGCGCGTGGGATTGGGAGGTCTCGGGTTCGATTCCCGGGTCGGGCAAAGTGTTATTGGGTTTTCCGTTAGGAAATTCTCAGTAGCAGCCCGGAGTCTGGTAATGTGCCCGGTACGGCAATAGGCTCGCCCCTATTACGTGGGACCTAACAATTCCTGGTAAAATGTGGGTGTAATATTACACCTCTGCCTACCTCTTCGGGGATACAGGCGTGAGTCTATAAAATAAAACGTCCCAGCCGTAATATATTATTTTCATAGTACCTAATGTACGAAATGTTGTATTATGATACATTTATGATATAATGTTACAAAAGTCTGTTTAATTAGGTTTTATTTTGATGTTTGTATTTGATTTAGGAATATAATAACCTGTCCTCAGAACTCGTCGTCGTCTCGTCCGACAGACAATTAGTTTTAATTAATGTTTGTTATATCGACAAGCGGAGGGTAATAAAATCTTGTAATTAGTCGAGTTCATTGTATGCCGCAATAAAATTTTGTTACTCGCGTTCATTCATCTAATTTATGTCCCTTGTTTCCTTTCGTCACTTTTCATTGTAGGTTTACTCTCGTCTCGCATATTGCGGTGACCAAGCCGGGGCTTGATTGGACGGATTTCGCTCAGATATTTTTCATTCTATCTGGGTTCTACATTTTCCCTGACCTTATGAATTCAACCGGTGATCGTTTAAACCGCTTCGTTAACTTTATAGGAAGAAACAACGGAACTGTGTGGCTTTTTTCAGAGGAGTGAAGGTTTTACTCTGGACTTTTTAATTTTATTCCTGATAAACCTATCCCGTTGTATATTTAAAGGATTACGGTAGACTGCCGTTTAGCCTAGCTCGCCTAGCTTTTGTATAATTGCCTTGTGCTTGCATACATCTTAATTACCTTCGCGTGCTGTGTACGAACTAATATGAAACTGGGGTGACAAGTAAAAGTAATAACCATTCTGAGAATTAAATGGCTGTTTTATTGTATGACTCGTAATATCTTGCAAAATGACGTGAACATAAAGTGTGACTTGATAAAATTATTTTTGTTTTATTTGCCTTTTGACAGGAATTCAATAGTCGATTGAGAGTTCAGTCCGTTTATCTACTCATGTGGTTCAGTCCCTCATAAAATTATAATACTTTACTAAACTTTGGTGATAATACCCGTGTCTTTTAGATCAAGACTATCACTATTACAGCCTTTAGCGTCGAATAATGGGCTAAACGACGTAGTACCTGAACTGACCCACATTTTATTGTACTTATATTGTAGATTGTTACTTCTGGCACTCTTTTTTTGTGAAGGCCAAAGCTTCAATGTACTATAAAATATAACTAAAACGAGACAAATATTTTTTGGCAAGTAGTGCCCATGAAAGTGTTTTTTCTAACCAAGATAAAAGTAAAGCGCTTGATATACGGGTAGGTTATCCAGTCTATGATTATTTTCTACATACATACATAACGTCACGCGTTTTATCCCCGAAGGGGTAGGCAGAGGTGTATTTCTACACCCACTTTTCACCAGATTCACCGCTCTCCTCTCCTCACCATTTCCAGACTCCGTGCGGCTACTGAGAATTTCGTGACAGAAAAACTCAATAACACTGCCCGACCCAGAAATCGAACCCGGGACCTCCCGATCCCACGCACACATTTATGCCGCGAGACCAACGAGGCAAATAAAGTGACTGTTGGGCTGAGGGATAGATTTCAAAGTTCTGTATTACTTTTGCGGCGAACAAAAAATAAGCTGTAAAATATGTTTCCTATATAAATACTATCGGGCGGCCACACGAACAAATAAAGAGAAAACACTGACACTATACAAACCTGTGTAGATTCGTAGTATATACCAATAAGTATAGACGATAAATACTTAATAAGAATAGAGCCTTAATCCGTCTTAATACAGATGAAATTTAATAATGTCGTAGTATGAAGTATATGTTATTTATTCATCTTATTAAGACTCGTGACCCAAACACACCGGGGACAAAGGTGAAGAATTAACCACCAAAGGTCGAGGGAGGCAAAAGGGTGATGCCAATGCGGTCTGATCTATAAATATAATAAACGTTTTTCTTTTGTAATCTCTTTTAGATTATTTCGGTGATAGTGTTTACTTTAATTTTCTGCTTGACGTGTCTTAGGATTGACACAGACTGCATTATTGATATTCGTGTTGTATTTTTTGTCTAAGTCGAAATTGTTTATCGAATGTCTAAGATTTCTTAACTAGCGCAACGTAGTCGCTTTACTTCCATTCTATAGAAGCGAGACTCATTGTCTACTGAACCTTTTGATGCTTTCATTTTCAAGTAATCAAAGTATGTATTCGTAGTCTAGCTTTTGCAGCAGAAAGGTGTTAAATTGATTTATCTGGCAATAAAACCCAAAAGTTTGTCAAGAAACGAGCCATAATGCTGACATACTCGTATATTCTCTCACTTCATTGGCACTCACTATGTTTTTATACGCACTCATCGATCTAAAGTACTTCTATGAACAGTCCAGGTAGAAGCGTGATATGTTTTCTCAGACTTATTTATAAAGTTTACCGACTTACTAGAAGCAATCTTTAGAGATTTATTCGACCGTTAATATCAGTTCGTGATGGATACACGAGTGTGCCAAAAGCGAGTACTTTGAACACAATCTCATAGAGCAAGTCGTTTAGTGTAACTACAGAGTAGTAAGAACAACGTGCAAACATCTGTAATCCCAGCCAAGTTTCGCAATAAATAAAAACTTTGTATGTAGTGTTATTTGTGACGAGACAGTTCGCGATGGATTATGTTGCGTGCTAGACTAGTGTATGGGTCTTTGTGTTCTATGATGTTCACTCCATAGCAATTTGGCACAGCGCGTTGGGCAATTTTGAGGGGTTCATGTCTGTTGTGTAAGCTGTCCTGTCAGCGTCTGACAAACAAACAGAAATTAATATGGAGTATTAATATACCATTCGTATGTACGCAAGCGAGACTGTTGATGGTGCAATTACCGGATGGATTTTAAAGCTGGATATGTTAGTGAATTTTTTTTTATTTTTTTTTATTTATTCTTTATGCACAAAAATAGTACACAGGTGGACTTAATGCCTAGTGGCATTTTCTGCCAGTCAACCTTTTGGTGGTGCAGAGGTAGATGAGGTGGGTGCATTAGCCTTGTGGTGAAAAATAGGATATGTATTAGATACATATTAATAATTTAGATACATATTATAAACCATAAATATACTATAAATATACATAATTATTCATAGATATGATACACACATAAATATTATACATAAATATATACATATATAAATACATAATTATGCTATAGATGATGCGAGTGATGAGCCGATTCCTTCAACTTTGCAAAGAGAAGATTCCGTACTTTCGTTTTAAATGCATAACGGTTGGTGGCCATTCTGACTTCAGGAGGGAGCCTGTTCCATAGCAGAACAACTTGGACAACAAAAGAAGAGTTTACAAAACCTGAAGTATGAGCGGGACAGTGAAGAAGTAGATTATGAGAGGAACGAAGGTTCCTCTCATGTGTGGAACATAAGTACTGGAAGTATGTTGTCAGATAAGAAGGAGGAGAAGGGGAAGTAAGAATAGAGTAGAGAGTTGTGAGAGCACGCAAACTACGGCGCTGACGAATAGGTAGCCATTTAAGATCGGAACGAAAAGTAGATACATGATCATACTTACGAAGATTGTATATGAATCGAATGCAGTTATTGAGAAGTCGGTCATATTTGTTGAGATACTCTGCATTCAGGTCATAATAGCACACATCACCATAGTCGATTAAAGGGAAAATCAAGGCCTGTACAAGCATTGTTTTGGTTCTGATTGGCAGGAAATTTTTGAGGCGATATAAAGCTCGAAGGGTACCAGTCACTCTCTGACTGACATTCGTAACCTGTGCCTGCCAGTCGAGAGAATTTTTTTATGTATCATTAAAATAGGGTAACCAATCGATGACAAATGGGATGTCTGCTATGTCATCCCTCTAGTCGTAATAATTAAAATGAAACTTTAGAAGCATTGCTTACAAAATAAATAATAAGAGTATTTTTCAATTGTATCCTTTTCGCATACTTTGAAAACACTTTATTATTTAATAATATGCATAGTCGTTGAAAGTACCTATAGCTTAATATATATTTGATTATGTATGAGTAGTTATGGGTTATTAGATTTGTTTTCTTAAAAAAATGGTCAGCTCTTGTTAGATGTGTTGACAGTGGAAAAGCTGATATACTTACTAAAAATTATAGGATAGGGATTTGGCCATTGCTTTTTAATTGGGTGATATCTAGATAACAGACGATGCTCATAGCAGGTAGGTGATACGAGACTATGTATAACTTGAGGCTATTTGAGTTATGTTTGTATTAAAATGCTTACAAACAATGTTTTCCTCTTAGTCATACCATAGGTAATTAATGTTCAGATTTATTCGCAAAAAGTGACCCTGACGAGGTCATCGCATACAGCGCCGGCGCCGCATTTATTGACAAGATTGATATTTATGACAGATCCATATCAAAGTGAAAAGATACCGCGGTATATGAGTAAGTGAGATAGAAATAGAGGCTAGTCACGTCACTTTATAACATTGTATAATGACGTCATGAGGACGGGCTCTAAGAATTTGTTGATGGAATTGCATAGCGTATATAATTGCTGCGGTATTGTATGGCATCTTGTATAATTTCATAAGAAATAATTGACTTTATTGCCTATATGACGTCAACATTTTTGGTCAACGTGAGGCATGGATGTATTTATGAGATATTATTATGTGTCGATTCGCCGAGTGTGTTAAAAAGCAGGTATTACGTGTGTTAAACATTTTAAAAGTATAAACTTTAACCGTTGTGCACCACATGTCTGTTATGCCTTTTTACATTTGTGATTTTGTCAATAAATATATTGCGGTCACCTCAAAATGCCATTAACATATTGTTACGAGCTGGGGTTCGACGATAAATTATAACTCACTATGCCACTTAAACTGAACTTTATTCACTAACACAATAACACTAGATACACACACTTAATTTTCCAACACTAATAAAACACACTATTCACACCACTAGTACAACACTAAACACTTCCGAATTACTTTCTTCGCTTCTTGTTTATCGCTTCGCTATTCACTTGTTACTGTCCCCGGTCCGTTCGCTCCCGCTCTATTTATACTGGCCGGATAACATCACTAGCGCATTCTAGATACTTCCACAAAACTGTCGAATAATCGCGAACAGTCCGATGCTCGATACAGCAATCGCCTTCTAGTACAGAGTAGCTGAATTACCTTTAAACCACCGATACATTCAATCTCTTCTATTCACCGATAGATGGCGTAACACTGCCCCCCTCTTAAACGTGTTCGTCTCGAACATCGTTGGACCCATGGTAACGAGCCAACCGGTCCACATGAACTATCTTCGGTGCACCTCGCGACCCCTTCTGGATTCGATAGGTGACGTCGTTCATCCTGGTAATTATGCGATATGGCCCGTCCCATCTGGCTTGTAACTTAGGCGATTTGCCTTTGCTTCGTACTGGGCCATGAAGCCACACCAATGACCCCTCATCGAAGCCCTTGTTGTTCGCCCTCCGGTCGCAGCGAGTCCTCATCCTCCCAGACATCCGCCGTCCCGACTCCCATGGAGCTCCTACATTGCACACCTTGAATGCACCTCTGCTACGAGTGGGTGGCCTCTTGACAGCCGCACAACTTGTGCATTTGCGGCACCAATCCTTGACGTCGTTCCGACAGTGGAGCCAATAAAACCGCTCTCGGACCTTAGTAAGCGTCTTCTTAACACCCATGTGACCTCCCGAAGCACCATTGTGATAGAGCCGCAGTACTTCCGGCACCTTAGTCTTGGGCACTACCATTTGCAGATGGCATTGGTTACCTCGAGCGTTTTCCCATTTGCGGCACAGAACTCCATCCTGGACAACCAAGCTTTCCCACTGTGCCCAATAACCTTTGGTGACAGGGCTCATTGCTGCGATATCACTCCATTTGGGCCTAGGAGCGCCTGATTTCTTCCATTCGAGAATCGGCTGTACGTTCTTGTCTTCTTGCTGGGCACTCTGCAGAGCTTCTTTCCATCTGTCGCTCAGATCCGTCTTCAACATTCTCACTAGCGCTGCCGGCTTCGCTTCCTGTCTTGCACAGTGTTTGCGTTGGTCAGGGTAAGGCCTACGCGTCAGAGCATCTGCGCTACGTGGCTCTTGCCGCCAGACAGGTACGTCAGGTGACCCTTTTGGTGGAGACAGGGTACCAACGTGCCGCTTACGCTTTGGGCAGCTCAAGCGGATATGGCCTCTTTCCCCGCAGTTGTAGCACCGAGGTGAAAAAACAACTTCCCTGATACGGTAAGTTCGATCCTCGTGACGCGCTGCTTCCACCTCCAGAGCGTAGGCTAAGGCTTCCTTCAGGGACTTGAAGTGCCCAAGTCTTACCGCTGCTCTAACTTCCAGGTCCCGGACTCCATCCGTAAACGCTTGTACGAGGTTCCCGTCAATAAGCGCAGGCGACGACTGGTATGCCTTCCTGACCAGCCTTCCCACCTCTAGAGCCCACTGCTGCAGAGTTTCTCCGGTGCGTTGTGCCCTGTCCTTTAGCTGAGCACGTTACACATGTTCTAGGTGTGCGTCACCGTATCTCGCCTCCAGCGCCTCCATCAGCTTTTCATATGAGACGTCTTGCCCAAGCACCTCCAACACCGTCAAGGCCTGATCACGAAGGCCCAAGGTTAGGGCGGTGAAGGCCTGTTCTTTGTTCCACCCATTCGTTCGCATAACGGCCTCAAACTGGACCTTGTATGCAGACCACGATGACGAGCCATCAAAGGATGGAACCTTAAACCAACGAGGCGAGGGTGCCACAGCTGCAGGTGTAACGTCGTTGGTCTCAAGCCCACGCAATTTCTTCTCCAATCTGGCAATACGGGTCTCGAATTGGTCGTGTACACGCTTCTCAATGTCGCTGATACGGGCCTCGTGCTGCTGGAGTTCCTCCTTGACCACCTTCAAGTCCTTCCCCACTGCGGCGCTGAGGTCCTTCATGAGCACCAGCTGTTCCTCCAGACGGCGGGCGTGCTCCTCCTTGTCGCGCGGCAGCTGCTCCTCTAGGCGGCGCGCGTGCTCCTCTTGACGGCGAGCCTGCTCCTGTTGACGGCGATCCTGCTCCTCCTTGTCGCGCTGTAGCTGTTCCTCCAGGCGGCGAGCCTGCTCCTCCTGACGGCGGGCCTGCTCCTCTTGACGGCGAGCCCGCTCCTCCTTGTTGCGCTGTAGCTGTTCCTCCAGGCGGCGCGCGTGCTCCTCTTGACGGCGAGCCTGCTCCTCCTTGTCGCGCTGTAGCTGTTCCTCCATGCGGCGCGCGTGCTCCTCTTGACGGCGAGCACGCTCCTCCTTGTTGCGCTGTAGCTGTTCTTCCATGCGGCGCGCGTGCTCCTCTTGACGGCGGGCCTGCTCCTGCATGAACGCCATCAGAGCCGCGAAGTCTGGCACCGCCATGGAGTGTACGCTTGCAGGCTCCACTGCAGCCGCGGAGTCGCCTGATCCACCAGACGATGGAGAAGGAACGTCTCCGAAGCGTCTCTGGTCCAGGTCTTGTTGGCGCTGGTTCCTGGTACGCACTCCGTCAGTTTCTTCCTTCGGCATAACCGGCATAATTTATCCCTTTCTTCTGACACCAATTTGTTACGAGCTGGGGTTCGACGATAAATTATAACTCACTATGCCACTTAAACTGAACTTTATTCACTAACACAATAACACTAGATACACACACTTAATTTTCCAACACTAATAAAACACACTATTCACACCACTAGTACAACACTAAACACTTCCGAATTACTTTCTTCGCTTCTTGTTTATCGCTTCGCTATTCACTTGTTACTGTCCCCGGTCCGTTCGCTCCCGCTCTATTTATACTGGCCGGATAACATCACTAGCGCATTCTAGATACTTCCACAAAACTGTCGAATAATCGCGAACAGTCCGATGCTCGATACAGCAATCGCCATCTAGTACAGAGTAGCTGAATTACCTTTAAACCACCGATACATTCAATCTCTTCTATTCACCGATAGATGGCGTAACAATATGTAGATATAGCGTGAACGTAAATAGTCCCCTTTTAGCGCTATCTATTTAGCCTGCCAGAGTTTGTGGTTATGAACGAGCAAAAGCCAAATCCGGAATTATTTTCACATGTTTGCAACAGCAATGAAACACCGTCGCTGTTTTATTCAAAACGCAAAAATTGTCTTTTATTTATTAATGTGGCTGAAATCCAAAATTTTGGCCTGTAAAGTAAAACTAAGAGTATAAATCTTTCGGTTTCCTCGTTTGTGTATATTCGTACAAGGTTTTCGTCTTAAAAATGCCTTGTATTCAGATTTTGTGACATTAAAATACGGTTGTGTATTAACAGGGAGTGCGCGGTGGAATGTTTATGCACAGTTGATGTGGTGCCAACTAGGCCCTCGACGACTCTGAATTAAATTAAATTCTAGACTGCACGTGAAAAGCTATAATTATCTCTCTTTTGTGTGTCATCTTTGTTGCACAATAAACGGTTCGTGGCGCTAACGTCTTTAGTACGTTTATAGCGTGACGGTAAAACCATCCAACCACTGTGGACGTCAGTTATTTAACTGAACTTTGAACTCATCTAAAATTAACCAATTACGTTCTGTTGGGAATTAGTTTTCATGTTATATACGTGTTAACTGATAAATCGGGCGGAGAATGTAATTCATTAGTTGACTTGGTATTGCATCAAGCATTCCAGACTCATATTTCTTATAATTGTTTTGTTATTACCGATGGTAACACAGATTGTTATCATCAGCAATAAAATTTTAGATGTAAAGAGAGAACTTGTACGTCGCTTCGAGGCTTATAAAATTACTTCATATTTTACATGCGATAACCCGTTTGAAACAAAAGCAAGTTTCGAATTGACCTAATTAATTTAGCTAATTTTAGGTCTCTGTGGCTATTACAAAGTCTTTAACAAAATTTGCTTGTTTCTAAAGTATGGTCGGTAATACCCACGCACAAAAGTTGTGGCTTAACCAACAGAACCCATATTGATGAGAACAAAAATACTCCTTTCCAATTAATAGCTGACTGAGCTACAATTCCTAACGCGAACTAATCCAAAGTGTTAAAGTATGCTTTCACAAAGAAGTTGCGGTTTGATTTATCGACACTTTAATGGGAATGCAGTGCTTACAGTCCAGATAGAAGTTGTTCAGGTACAGACAGTCGCTAGTTTGCTAAGGCATTCTGCGAAAAGCTTCGAGTTCTATTTGTTGATTTCGAAGAAGTTTGTATTTGTATTCTTTATAGAAAGCTTATTGTGTGGCAGCGATAGCCTAGTGGAGATACCAACGGACTGCCATGCAGAGGGTATTGGGTTCGAATCCACGGCGTGCACCACTGACTTTTCGGAGTTATGTGCGTATTGAATTGTTAATTATCGCTTGTCTCGTGCCTCGGAGAGCACGTTAAGCCGTCGGTCCCGGTTGTCATGAAGATCTTTGACAGTCGCTATAGGGCGTCAGTACCTCTACAATAAACTGACACTAGTCTAAACCACGGAATATCGCTATCCCTTCGGGTTGCGGAGGTCAGACAGGCAGTCGCTCCGTGGAAAAGCTAATATTCCGCCAAATCCGGTTAGACTAGAAAGCGGACTCCAGGTTAAGACTGGGTTAACGCTAGGAGGATGATAGAAGGCTTATTGTGTGGCCTCTACTCGACTGATCTGTATGTTTATTTACGATAAATGATAAGGTGATAGAATAGTTATTTCTTACTTGTTAACAGACAAATGAGTTTGCATAATACTCGTAATATGATATCAAAAGTCCCGAAAAGTTTTGTCGAAAGATTGTGTCTCAAAATTCACTCTACATTTAGCTACTGATTGTTTTGTATAATCGTTAAATGGAACCGCTTATATTTTCACTTTTGCCAGATAGCCAAGCATAAAATTAATCATTTATAATATAGTGAAAAGCCTAGTAAATCCTACTCTTGTTTTGAAAAGGTGTAATCTAGACACATGTATAGTCACATTCTCACGTGTAGTAAGTATACACACACACCTGAGAAACTCAGATAATATGAAAGGAGTATTTATGATTAAGCAAGTCGATAAGATTGTTACGAATTGCACTCATGTGTTATATAAACAGTGAGTAACAAATGACATCCAGAACATGACTATTAGCGCTTTGATAACGTCATGTGATCACGGTTAGATTTATTACACGTTTGCAATCAGCTTGCGACAAATCACTTTTGATAAGGTACATGGCCTACAATGTATTGATATCGGACGTAGGCTTAAAGTATGTACGTTTTTAATCTAAAGCAGTGTGTTGGCAAAATATTAATAATTAGGTTTAGGAGTTTAAAAACGTAGATGCGATTTCGGGTGCACATCTTATAAACCAGTATTTCTTCAATGAACCCTCACGCACTTGTTTTAAATTCTTCTATCGTCAAGAAGCTCACAAGCATTAAAAATCACACAGGTATTGTCATACATAAGGACGAAACTCATATTCGGCGAAATGCTAATCAACTATGCGACCACTTGTTTGAGCAGTGAACCTTCAGGAAATTGTAAATAAAACGGTTTATTGTGTCACGATCTATAAACTTCAATTGATTGTATGTACATATAATCCGCAGTAAAACTTTCTTTAGAAACTCACGTTTCAAACGAGAGCAGATCCTTAGCCTCGGCATTCAAATTCCCCGACGAATTAACCCAATTTTTCCTTCATGTCATTCATTTTAATGTTTCACATATAGGTCATATATATAGATCTGTATATTGGGGTCTGGTTTCTCAACAATGCGCGAACAAGGGTCGGAGGACAATTATAACGGGACTTGAACACCCACTCGCTACATGACCTTGTTTGAGAAACCAATCTTGGAGATACGAATTCCATAAAGTTTCGGATACAGTCGATTGCGTTACCCTATTTTATGTCCGTGAAATTTGGTACTTTAACTTTTTGCTAAATATAGAAATGAACTAGAGAGAGATGACTGGTGATCTTATAGACACACTAGAGGACGCCAGCAGCTACGCCTGCGTTTTTTTTTAATTTACCCGTGTTGGCCGATCCCGTGGGAATTTCGGGAAATCCCTCTTAGTGCACCCCTACGGTCCCCAAGGAACATACATGCCAAATTTCAGCTTTCTGCGCCCAATAGTTTCAGTTGTAGCGTGTCTGTCAGTCAGTCAGTAACGCAAGGATTTTATATATTAAGATTTTCAATTTAGGCATTATTGATCTATTAATTACTTTTGGATGTTGTCTCAGTAATGAAAGAATGTATGTAAAGGAGAGCTAGGTATGGACTGTGATTAAGTCGAGCAGCTAAATCTAATGGAGTCAACGCAAGTGCTACCTGGGAAATCATCACTACATGCAGGAGGCTTTTATGTGTCTAATATTAAAAGCCGTTCTGTAGCCGTTTTGTGTAAAAAAGATCAATGACAAACGTCCATACATCGATCCATTCAACCTTCCTTATACACTTTCTCGTTTATAATAAGTAAGTAGTAGTTCTTACGTGGAAATCCACTTTTAGGAGCAGTAAAGTAAACAAGTCAATTTAGTCAAATGGCTATACTTATATGTATTTTGTGGTTTAAGCATAGCATTGTTCGATCCACCGTAGATATTCAGGTCGGCTTTTTATAACTGTGTGAATAAAATTTGACAAAGCATAGTTACGCACTCGTCCAAGTTTGCTCTGCCGTTTATGGTTCGAGGTCATACGGAAGGACTCAACGACGAGTGATGATGTTATAAAGATGCAGACTACAAATAAAATTTCCCGCTGTAGATTGACCTATTCAAACGCACTATATTTATTCCCTATACATACTAACAAAACAACTAATTAAATTTAAATAGTCTGCTTCACAAAAATCAATACGGGTTTACTAAAGGTAGATCCACTACTGATGCGGGTGTTGCTCTGATAAAACACGTTTATAGTGCTTGGGAGTCATCAAAGAATGCTATCGGAGTGTTCTGTGACCTATCTAAAGCGTTTGACTGCGTTCAGCACGACACACTACTGCGTAAGCTCCGCCACTACGTCGTAGAGAAAACCGCACTTAGTGTTGTCGATTCGTACCTGCGACAGAGATTTCAGTGCGTCGATGTAAATGGGACTACTTAGCATCCTCTAAATTACCTATACAGCTAGGCGTTTCACAAGGCTCAATTTTAGGTCCTTTTCTATTTCTTGTATATAATAATGACTTACCTTTTTATTTAAAAAACATCTGTAATGTCGTACTTTTTGCAGATGATACGTCACTTATTTTTAAAGTAGATAGGAATAGAAATCAATTTGATGATGTAAATAATGCACTATTACAAGTTACACAATGGTTTACAGCAAACAACTTAGTACTTAATTCTAGGAAAACTAAATGCGTTAAATTTGCTTTACCTAACGTTAGACAACTGGGACCTAATATTATGCTAGATAGGGAGGAACTTGACACAGTAGACTCTACAGTGTTCCTAGATATTACATTAGATAATAAGTTACAAAGCTCAGCTCTGCTGCGTATGCTGTCAGAAAAGTTAGGCAACTTACTGACATCGACACGGCTCGTTTAGTACATTTTAGTTATTTTCACAGAGATATGTCCTACGGCATTTTGTTATGGGGCAAAGCTTCGGATATTCAGAATATCTTCGTCCTACAGAAACGAGCAATATACATGTAGGTGCAAAAGATACACTTAGGGAACGCTTTAAGTCTATCGGAATTCTTACAGTAGCTTCGCAATTTTTATTTGCTATTATTTTGTACATTAGGCAAAATATAGATTTATTTACCACAAAAAGCGATATACATAATATAAATACTCCAAACAGGCATAGGTTATATGCCCCTTATCATCGTTTCCATAAAGTTAATAATTCTTTTGTAGGGCTAGATATTCGCATATATAATAAAATACCAATTAGTCTTTTAGAATTCTCATTTAGTACATTTAAAACTAAAATAAAAGACTGCCTTATTAAGAAAGGTTTATACTATTAATAATTATTTCAGTGATAAGGATAGTTGGTCACTTACGCTAGACAACTCATGATCTTTATACCTAATTAGAATTATATAGATACTTTGCATTTTTCAGTTAATCTTTATATAATATCTCTAGTTTTTTTAAATAACTGTTCATGTATTATTAGGCCATTCAACTTAGGTACTATATTTGCATTGTTGTTCCACTAATTTTATTAAAGTTTTACTGCACTGTAAAATGAAGATAACTCGTGATCATGGGCTGTAAACTAATGTTTTTGTAATTTTGTGTATTCATATACAGTCACTTCTGTAACATACATTTCCACCATAGTTCTGAACATGGTCGCGAGTTGCCTACATTATAAGACGTAAGTGGATGCTCCTGTTACGCAATATTCACATTGAAAGGCTAACTGAGGCACTTAATTTAGTAACTGCATTAATTTCTTAAGTATTATGTCTGTAGCTAAGTAATTACTATTTACAAGTACAATGTGAAACAGTTGCAGCTCCTTACACAAATAAAATACATAATTATGTACCATAATATTGGCGATTCAAAAGAGTGGCCACGAGTTTTATAGCCCGTTCTTTCTCGTGGTTTTACCTATTGCTTTGCGAACGAGGCAGTAAATGTAAATGTTAAGTAATTCCATTTAAAAAAATGACGTTCATAAGCGTCACCTTGTGACCTAGATGAAAAAACGATTTTGACTTTGACTTTGAACCACATTAACCTAAAAATAATTGCAACGTGTGAGAATGAAATGAATTACGTTAAGTCACAAAGGCCGAATGGATAATATTACACCTCTGCCTACGCCTTCGGGGATAAATACAAAGGCCTAGGCGAAGAATATAAATTACCGCGAACTAAATCTACACATTTCTACATTTCTTTGTCATCGCAGAAAGTACTATTTATTCATATGCTGCAAAATTTCTGCTTACTTTTAAAAACAAAGAGACTGCCCATCATCTTTACAAAATAGACCATACTGTAGAAAAGAAGGAAAAGCGAGTTATTTGGTCATCTTGGATTTTCAGAAAATTAAGAAGAAAGAACCGGACTTCCAGGCTCATGTGGGGATCTCCCTTGCACGTTTTTGGTCATAATTATTTGAAAGGGTTCAAGGTAACGCTTAGACCGCTTCTCTATATATTTAGATAAGTATATGGTCCTGAGTACTCAATGAGTAGTATAATTAATTATGGTTGTCAAGCCGAGTGACGTCATTGTCCTCATTTAGCGTCTGCGGTTTAATAATGACGGGATTCAACATAATACAAAGGAAACGTCTGATAGTGCATTTATGACTACTAGGTATAGTAGTTATGAAAGTGGCTTACATTACGTAAAAAGTGGGAAAGATTTGGTGACATACTGATTGGTAGTTTTAGTGTACAACTTTTTTACCCCAACTTATTTGAAGGCCTGATATTAATGTAAACTAATTCCTGTATGTACACGTTAATAGCTTTTTAAAAGCATACGATATCATTCATTTCTGATATTATGAGAGCATTTCTATTCTATTTGGTGGCGATTATACCGAAATGTACTGAAATTGTTCTAAATGTTTCACACACAACATTACTCCAGCTCAACGAACAACATCACGACACTATTGTGTTAGCGTACATTTGTACATGTATTTATATAAAGAATATTTTCTAAACATCCACTTGTTTACGCTTTTTGTTTAGGCTGTGTTTGTTATACTAAACTAGGTAGATTCCAAGGAACATTTTCAAGCGCTCATTAATAGATAGATGCCCAGTTCTATGTTTTAGATTGCTAGGTATTAGCCTAATTATGATCAATTGATAATTGTATGGTATGACGTCGCATGAGAGAGAGGTCAAGATTCAATGTCTTTTTAGAAATATCATACCATATAAAATTTCGACATCACGAAAGGACATTTTATCCCTGTTTCTAAACTGAAATAAATATGAATAGCTCATATACGATTACAACTAATTCTCATAAACAGAGTGTTCACTTTTTGACCTCTAGGACAGCTATCCTACCCTTCTCAGTATTTCCTGTAGACCTGAAAGGCCTTAGGGAAAGATCTTTGTAATGAGCCTACGTACCTGTGAGTTAATTCGTTTCTATGACATAAATCCTAATTATACGAACGGCCCGAGGCGAGTAAATTGAACAATTCTCTTCTGCGTAGGCAATTAATCTCCAGTTTGAAATAGCTGGAATAATTACTTAAAGTAAGGCCCAAAGGTGGAATAACCAAATAAGTTTTATAATTTTGAGATTTTTCTTATTTTCTCTTGTTCTTACAAAGACGATTTTGTAGTAAGATATTATTAGTCCTTGATCTTAAAGAGCCTAAAATTGAGCTTAGTGGCGTGACGTCTATATCTAGCAGTGAACTACGGCACTACTGATAATGATGAACATATTTGCTTAGCGTAGACTAGCAGCTGCTGTCGATCTTTAAAAATGGAGACGCTGTGTTGCCTACGTAAAAAAATATGAGTTTTTACAACCCTTGCTCGTATAGAATGTATATTAGTCCCGATATTATTTTAAGGAACTCCGACAAGCTTAGTGTAAATTGTATAAGTCTTGGTTTAAGCCGCGTCCTATAGTAATAATAAGAAATTAACACAAAGAACATACAAAGTCTACAGCCATTGTACGGTAGTCTAAATGGCCTTTATATATCGCGCATACGTGTGATATTAAAGTTGCAGGAGAGTACAATAGCACGCGTATAATGCCCAAGTGGCGTAGTGTCCATTGTCGACGCCTACAGGATGCTCCAGCAATTCTCAAGGCATTATTATAGCTAAAGTGTTGCAGTTATTTCTGTACCGGTTGCCAAGAGCTGGACACTTTCAACCTTTTGTTTGTGTATCCTCGCTATTATTTGCTTAGACCAAAGTGGAAATGTACTCTTTGAATTTGGGTAATGGAAAATTTAAGTATCTGTTTGGTTGTACGGATGGTGTAGTCGTTTAAGAAATTGAATCGTCGTCGTTTAGCAGGGCGCTAATTATGGCAGATGTATAAGATCCGCAAACTGTGTTTGAGGTCTAGGTGTTGACTGTGTCGGTTGAGTTTGGAGTTTACAAACATACTGAATGTCATAAACTCGATCGTCCAATGACAAGAGATAATGGTTGGCTGTGTCCAAGGTGGCTAAGTACTTCTTGTTCCGTGTTTCAGTTCGTAACTCAGTGTTAACGTGTTGCTTATATCCATTCTTTAAGACAATTGCTAATAAGGATTGTGCTTGATACGTTTCTCCTAAACTTTACCAAAGACACAAACTTTTCTACTCGAGGAAAGCATCTCATGCTAGTTACCGTTGATTTTCACCTTCGCGAACAAATTGGAAAAATAAACGGTGTTATTTTCTTGGGAAGTGCAAACGAGTTAAACTTTTATTGAGCACGACACAAGTTAATTACAGTCCGCATAGAGTGAGACATCCGCAGCAAAGCCACGTGATCCCGATATTCCCGATACAAATTTAAACTTTCCTCCTTATATTACCTTTTTACTACGTCAACTCGTTATGATGTCCGCGTGCTTTGAAATATTTCTAACGTTCCGCAACTTTTCGACGATCCAGTGCTTAGTTTCATGTACCCTTGTGAAACATTTATTGCTACGATATACTAGAATTAAATATTATGAACCATAAGAGTATCTGATCTTTTTCCTCTGATCAATTGCTTTTAGTTTTACTTATCTTTTCATTATGATTTTATGGACCCAGCCGTACGGCATAACTCAGCTAGATGAATGTCTTGCACCTATACCTGTATCCATGTCAATACATATATTGAATATACGAGAGATTTCGAATCATGGCGGAAAGAGAGTAAGTATGTTCGTACACGCTGTTCACAATGAGATTCGTACATAACATGGATTAGCATGCATTGTTCACCTAATCAGCCGAAACGTAATCGCCAAATTCAAATTGAATAGATCTGTTATAGAACACAGTTAAATAGAAATGCAAGCTGGTCAGGTAGGCTAACGTTTCCAGGATGTGTCGTGGACGAGTCGTTGTGCCATTCACAGATCACATCGCGATACTAATCGAAATGGCCATTGTACGAGTCCGGATACAAACCGCACGCTCCAATCTCGCGCCCCAACACAATGCACGGCCACGCTGCTAATACTTTGTTCACTAGGGCTACCACTCCTACCACCCACTTAACGGTAATTAACTCTTATCCTATTGTACTAATATTGGATCCAATATTCCACGTATTTGCTAAGTTTTCCCAATTAATTACATCCCAATTTAGGATGTCCTTGTTTTACTTAATCAGAGAAAACCAATCAAGTGTATCCAAACATTCAATTATTTCTTCTCGATAGACATTTAGCTGCCGTTCGTAATTAGGTACTTCATATTTTAGCCTCTAATTCTGTTTTGGTTATATGATACTTTCTCTGTTAGCTTCATCAAACACAATTATGTTGTTGGTCGTGAATCGTACATGTTTGTGAAATATGCCACAAAGTTTTGTCGTGACAACCCTACAAATCACAATGATATTTATCTAGATAAAGTATAATCTGATATTCCGGCACGAGTGAAACCGTTGCATTTGTGAGTACTAGTGAATAACACAGTTTTGCAATTATGCTCATGTACTTTAACATGTTATGGACAAATATCCTGTGACATATATGATGGACTGTTACGTTGCTCCAGTTGTGTAGCTATGACCGTAACATCCTTAGTTTTAGGGTTTGAATTGTTGACCTCACGTAATAGTGTTTATATGTTATGTGGAGAGTCTAACGGCCCTTTTTAAATATTCGAACTATAGATAGATAGATCTGTAGATTTTAGATTCGTGTTTGACATATTTTGTATGAAGCTTATGTCAAAAACGAATCTAAAATCGACAAATCTATCTATGATTCGAATATTGAATTCCGTAAGAAGTGCCAAAGTATCGAAATAACAGTTTAGGGCATAGAAAGTTTGGGCATGCACCTTTTACGTAGGTATTCATAGATTGTCTAGGGTTGTATTTGAATAAAACTCACAAATGTCATCGTCCTTCACATAATTATGATTTGTTGATGTTGCATTTGGTATTATAAATGTGCTTTTTTGTTTCTTATGTAAATATATTTAATTTTTCCTTAAGTTAGATCATTGCAATAAGTGGCCAACACCTTATTGCATTACATACTACGTATCTTTGTTTATTAAATCAAATATCTTTAGCAGTCCAATAAAATCGCCACAACATTACAGCTTCTCTCAAAACAAATAAATAAAGATAACACTCAGACGTCAGTCAAATAAATGTATTCAATAAAATGTGACAACAAAATGGCGTCCCTGATGTGACCGTTGGGCCGTTGCAATATACTTGTTTCGAATTTTTTGTTTGAAATAATTTATGTTCCTTCAAAAAAAGTTGTGATATCGTTAATAGCGGTTAGTAAAGAGGACATTTTTATTACTTAAGTGCAACGATTCACTCGAAATAATAGCATTAAATTATTCAGCTAAAAACAAAATATATAGGTTAATGTTGATGTTCGAATTAGTATCGGCATGTTAATTGTTTGCCCTTCTATCCGAAATAATGATACAAGACGGGTATTCTAAAGACATAAAAGGAAATATCTTTTGTGATGCTTTGTAGCGTTTATTCTGTGAAATTCAAAGCGCATCTGGTAGATAAACAAAATGCCAACATCCACGTCGACTTTGATTGTAATATATCGTTTCAGCTACTGGTTAGTTTTCAAACTTATTGTAGTAGGATGTTTCACTTTAAAGCGTTTCAGTTTCCTATTCTATTCATACTACACACATATATGTAGGTATGTAGAGATATACATATGCACACGCTTGTTATGTAGTTTTATTTTTAAAACAGCAAAGACCCAACAATTTGGATTTCAGGTGCTTACTTTAAATAACAAGTGCTCGTTTTGTTGAACTGTTTTCTGTATAATTCTTTAACAGCTGTTATGTCATGTGGAGCACATTTTTTTTTTTTGGTGTCGGGTTGGAAAATCCTCATGGTGTCCCTCCGCCCTGGGGGAAGGACGAAGGGGACTGTCAGACTCTTACTGACTAAAAACCAACCCGTGTTCCTCACGTACCCGTGTGTCGGAGGGTCGGGTATCGCTGAAGCATTCCTCGCTACCTCCCGACGGGTATTGGCCCACCAGATGGTCAGGCGGGCCCCGAACAAAACCCCCTTGGCGGCGGATGAAGGTGTTGGGCTCCGCCGCCAAAACACTCAGCGGCCGCAGAGGATAGGGAGGACGGCAACGCAACACCGCATCTCCTGTTCCTCTGCGGCCCCACCGCGACGCAACGATGGTGCGCCCCCATTTGGTCGCGGGAGATAGGGCGCGCGGCACCACGACAAGGTGAAGATCCCACGGGGGGGATGTGGAGCACACTCCACCAACCAGTTGTAACCAATGTAGCTAGACCTCACAGTAATGAGGTTTGAGCTGCCGTAAGTCCAGATTATTTGGTTGATAAAACTAATTGGGCCATAAGAAGGGTAAAATGATGCAGCATATAAATAGTAGGTATATACCTATATATATCACAACACCCTCAAATCTGGGCTCCAAGCCGAGGGTCTTTGATTGCAACCGGTAAAATGCAGAAATGATGATGATTACTCACTTATTAAAAAAAAAAACAAAATATAAATTTGTAGGTAGAGATGGAATGTTTGCTTTACGGCATTATAACTTCAGGCTGACCTATAATGACTAGTGTTCCTCCAGAACGCCGAAACCTCCGGAACGTGAGTAATTATAAGTTACCCTGTGTACCAGTCGGTATTTAGATGCTGCAGAAATAAATGTAGTAAATACTTAGTAACAGATGATCCTTTCGTAATATGCGTAGTTGAACTCAATTCATTATTTTGCTTTTGCTTATAAACCTCATAATAATACAATTGTACTCTTTATAAAACTATATTAATTATACCGTAATCGTTTTTATAACCATATTAATTACGAAATTAATTGTGCCTTGGTTGAATGGCGGTTATTCTTTTGCCATTCTTTGATACCCTTTTCTTCAATTTAAGAGCTTAAGCCTCTTCCATGTAATCCTATCTTCAGCCAGCGCTTTGACCTTACCTTATGGGATAAAATATTATCAGAAATTCAGAACTAGCCGCTATACATCACATCATTATCAATAAATCAGTTCATGGCACATGCTAAATATTTACAATTACCGAATGCAATATCCAATCAAGTCTAAGACGTATCTAATTTGACGCAAGGCCGTCTATGTTTGCTTTACTGCATCTGCACATATGGGCGGGCCGTTAGCGTTTACTGCAAACATGTAAATACATATTA
Organism: Euclidia mi; assembly: GCA_944739405.2. Taxonomy (NCBI): domain Eukaryota; kingdom Metazoa; phylum Arthropoda; class Insecta; order Lepidoptera; family Erebidae; genus Euclidia; species Euclidia mi. The sequence continues at coordinate 60,103,892 of OX123181.2, read as the reverse complement.
ATTATCGTGATTTAAGAGCAGGCATTCTGAATTTTATGCTATTTTGAAGCGATATTCTGAAACAGTCATAGATACTAGGAAAGTGAAACTTCAGCAAACAATTATTTAGGCCCTTGTCTGTCTTTGTTCAAGAACAGATACATGATTAGACGATATTCGCTCGATAACATTTTCATTTGAAAATCACACTACTTGCAAAGCAAATTCAAAATATTTGAATAAAATATTCACTGTTCTTTCTGAAGTATACAATAAACATAAAAGAAACCTACGTTTCAGTGTAGTTCAAGACATTTTTTCTGTAGGACAAATATTACTATATTAATAAGCAACACAAGATTTTCAACTTTTTCCATGCTTGAAATGGTTTGACCCACTTTACGCCCGCACCCGATATTTAACGTTATTCCTGATATCATAGCGTTTACTTCAGCCGGGCGCGCTAGCTTGTCACTCGAGCTATGCGCTCCGTCCGACGTGGACCTGTATCGCGTTCGCGCGCAACTATAGGTATTTTTATTACGATTTGTTTCGTAAAATAAGAAATAAAACATAAAAAATAAAATGGGTAACAAGGTAAATAAGAGATCTTATGTTAAAAAATAAAAAGAAAGTTGACTTATTGAAGAATAATGCTAGAATCATGAGATATGCAAAGGTTGGTTATTAAATTTACCTAATATTTTGATAAAGTATTAGAACTGGGAACTATGGAGTCGATTTCATCTATGCAAAATTATAAAATAGGTACGCTTTATATTATTATGTTACTATCAACATGATTATATTTTCGTGTCATGTTCGTTTTATTTATCCCTAATAGATCTACAGATTTTTATTTTAGTATTAGATTTTCACAAATTCCTATCATGTAGATATTTTGAAAATATTTTTTTCTACGAAATTTCGATACCTACAAGCCCGGTTTCCACGGTTACCGGCCACACTTGCTCGCCGTGATCACCAATTTTCTTTATTTAAACACTAGTTGAGCCCGCGGTTACACCCGCGTTATTTAAGGCTACTGTTCCGCTCCCGTGGTTATAGCGTGATGTTACATAGCCTTTAGCGTTCCTCGATAAATGGGCTATCTAACACTGAAAAGCACTCGCTTTTTCTAATCGGACTAGTAGTTCCTGAGATTAGCGGGTTCAAGCAAACAAACAAACTCTTCAGCTTTATATATTAGTATTATCCGATACTCGCGACTTCATTCGTGTGGAATATGAATCAATAGTAATCTAAACATATAAACAAAATTCAAGTGTATCTCTGTGATTTCAAAATAACTAAGTCTTTTTAGGGTTCCGTACCTAAACGGTAAAAACGGGATCCTATTACTAAGCCTCCGCTGTCTGTCACCAGGCTGTATCTCATAAGCCGTGATAGCTAGAAAGCTTTAATTTTCACAAATTATGTATTTCCGATGGCGCTATACCTAACAACAAATTCTAAAAATAAAAAAAATTAAAATATTAAGGGGGGTCCTATACATTAAACGTGTTTTTTTCGTATTTTTTGCTCAATATTACTAACGGTAACAGGTAGACGCTTAAAATTTTCACGGAATATGTAGTTGAATATTACCTTTCAAAATAAATTATTAAATAAAAAAAGAAATATTAAAGAGGGCGCCCATACACTAAACGTAATTTTTAAGCAATTTGTTACTTGATCTTAATAAACAGGTAGAAACCTAAAAGATATTTAAGTATGCATACAACATACGTGATTTCCTTTCATAGATGATAGTACGAAACCCGTCGTGCGCGAGTCCGACTCGCACTTGCCCATTTTTTTAATTATATTATACATATAAGACCATATTACATGATCCAAAGTTTTTCTTTTTAAAGTAGTCTGTCTTGCTGTTTTTTCGGGGTAATCCTTGAAATGGCTAAACAGATTTGAATGGAACTTTCAGTGAAAGATATAGAACTTTGTAGGGCAACATATTAGATGTAATTTGATGCCAGTAGGTATGTACGTTTATGTTTTTAACTTTATAAAACCTATGTTTATATGTCATATGTCGTATGTAATATATCATATATGTTATATTATATGTCATATGACGTATGTCATACGTTATATATGTTACATTTTATATGTTATGTTATATGTTGTATGTTATAGGTTATAGGCTATATATTATATGTTATATTTTATTGTTATATGTTATATGATATATGTTTTATGTTTATGTTTTATGTTTTATGTTTTATGTTTTATGTTATTTGTTATATATTATATGATATATGATATACAGGATGTCACAAGATCCATCACCAAGCCGAAGTCTACTCGTTTTGCACATCATGCCAAGTCATACCACGTGAAAATAATACCTTGGAAACGAAATATTTTTTTTTGCTTAAAAAATGTTTCGTGTTGTCTTACGAAAATTAAAATCATAATTATACTGGTCAATCATTCATTACGAACATTTTTTTTACTTTATTTATTTGGAAGAGCGAGCTCGAAATACCTACATCGCCGTGTTATTTTTACTTTTTCCTCAGGAACGCGTAAAGGTAATAAACTGAAATGTATACCAAATACTCAGTTCTTCTGTCCCTTGGACAATAGACTAAAAATCTGTTGTAAGTATATGCATTAAAAAGATACAGCCGTTTATGCCGCAAATTTTCGACGATTGGTCGTAAGTATTAGATACCAGTTTTACGATTTGTGACTTTATTACTAGGTATCATGGTTGTAATTAGGTTGAACTTAAAACTGTTTTTAAAAGACATTCGTCTCCGTTTGGTAGGAATCAAATGTAGATGTATAAGAGCGGTTACGCACTACGTTCGATCCGAATCCGATCCGAACGCGTGAAAATCAGGTCCGGCGTAGGCGTAGAACTATTTCTTTGGTAATTTACGCACTAGATCCGATTTCCGTCATCCGATTTCTGTCCGTTATTCTAGAATCTCTATCATCATCCTCCTAGCGTTATCCCAGTTTCAACCTGGGGTCCGCTTTCTAGTCTAACCGGATTTGACTGAATATTAGCTTTTCCACGGAGCGACTGCCTGTCTGACCTCCGCAACCCGAAGGGATAGCGATATTCCATGGTTTAGACTAGTGTCAGTTTATTTTAGAGGTACTGACGCCCTATAACGGCTGTCAAGATCTTCATGACAACCGGGACCAACGGCTTAACGTGCTCTCCGAGGCACGGGACAAGCGATAATTAACTATTCAATACGCACATAACTCCGAAAAGTTAGTGGTGCGCGCCATGGATTCGAACTCGATACCCTCTGCATGGCAGTCCGTTGGTATCTCCACTAGGCTATCGCTGCCCTCTTATTCTAGAATCTCTATCCCGGAGATAATTTTTGACGGACCGTCGACGGACCGACGTAGCCATTGTATTATTTGTAGTATAGACGCTCGCGCACTGCGTCCGACTTCAATCCGAACTGCCTACGAGCAGAGAGGCAGTGGGGCGGGCGTTGTATTGAAATGATGCAATTACTCCGTAAATATACAAACAAAGAGCGATTGAGATATTTGTCTTCTACTGATAGCCTCGGTTCGACAATTTCGCAGACTGCGTCTCCAGCAGTTATGACACCAAGGCAACATAATGTAACTCATGATATAGATATTTCTGAACAATGCATGGAGATGATCCAGACCAGTGCGGCAGTAATTACAGCTAACTTATAAGAAATAAATAACCTAATTTAGAACTGCGTTTTACTTACCTTAATATGACTGCTAGCATTTATTCTGGCGGTATACATTGTCTAAATGTTGTGTTTTGTCGCGAAATATCATCTTTTATGTGATGTAAAATGAAATCAAGTAGACACACTCATTCGGTAGTAATTGTAAAATTTCCTGTCGTATTGACGTAAGATTGCGTGGTGATTGTAAAAAGCTCCATTTAATGTTCGATCCAGTAAGAGAGGGTGCACCCAAAATTCTTTGCTTCTTCTGCGTCTTCGTAAGTATAGTAGTATTGCCAGAAGTTGACGTCGATTGAAAGGACTCATGATCAACGACGTGAACACTTTGCTGTGGCTCCGAGTAAAATGACTTATACTAAAAGGTGGCTTGGATTAGTATCAGAGATCGGACTAGTGCGTAAGCGGTATTCGAATTCAGTCCGAGTTTTCTAGATCCATATTTTCACGGGTTCGGATCGGATTCGGATCGGATGTAGTGCGTAACCGCACTAAGCGTGTACATCCGTACATCATGTACATCCGTGAACATGGCGCTTGCAACAGTGCCGACATATCGGTTACTTCATATAAAGGTACGTGGTATATATCCTGAAAGACAATTTAAAATAAACACCCTAATTAATCTTAAAAAGGCGTGATTTTCATAGCCGCCGCCTATGACACCTTCGGAACGACGTCAAAGCCACACCCCAAGAAAAATGCAATCCGTTTTATAATCGTTGATTATTGTAATATAAGTGAGTTACATTGTAATATCAATGTAACTTAGCCGTTGTAATTAGATATTAGTAAATTATGAATAAGAACTTCTCTTTTTTATGTCATAATATGCACGCATGGCATAGTGATTTCAGAGGTCTTCTTGGCACTTGGCATTACGCCGTGGTCGTAGGTTCGATTCCCACCTGAGACAACACTGTGTGATTCACATATTTGTTATTTCGTGTCCGTTGATGTATGAAAGTAGTATAAAAAGAAACATATCATTAATATAAATAAAATAAATTAGTAATAAGACATTCTTAAACAAGATTTCACAGCCTATGGCTTTGAAACATGTCGCATAAATCAATTGAATTATTAATATTTCTGCCTTTAATGGCATATTTTAGTCAATTTATTATCATATCATAAATAACTATTCATAATACAAAAAAATATTAAATACATAAAGTCGTCTCTACTCCAATTGAAGCCCGCGTAGCGAGACATTCATTCACCTCGCGCAGCGGCGAGCTGCGGGGTGAGGTGGCGGCCCGGGGCTGCTAGCGGGGAGAAAAGGCGGAGCTTACGCAAAACATATTTCGGAATGCCTGCTCTTAAGTCCCTATTGCTTATTCAATGCATGTTAATGTTCCCCTGATTTGTGTTTGATCTGGTCGTAATGTTGGTATTATAAGCATTTGTGAATTAGTAAGGATTTTGAGGAAATTTACTTGAAAAGTAGTAAATAGGTTCTCCATGTCCAGTAGGGTTGAAATTATACTACAGTTTAAGGAATTCTATCGCGATATAGTGGTTTGACTGAGGTTACATTTAAACAGAATAATCTAGTTGCTACATTATTATAGAATAGTAAAAAGAAAACGTTATCTGTAGATTTCTATATGTAACATTCGCGTTAACCCATTAAAATATTACCCACTAGAATATAGAACAGCTTTTCTATGCCCACTCGGGTATTGAAAACCTAGTATCAATTGACTATGACATGAAATTAATAGAAAACGTTGGTGTTATAAATATAGATCTATGAAAACATACGAAAGTTAAATAAACTGCTTTACTCTTATACGGTGCAGGTAAAATATCAAATACCAAGTAAAACGAAAATTTGTTTTGGTATAAATAGCTAGACGTCTCGCCGACAAAAATATAGCTTCAACGTAGTTTCTCTCTCTCAAAGCAAAAATGTCCAAAAGCCTAGTCTGTCCGTTCGGTAAAAACCTTTTCAAAAGTCGAACGGGATACGTCAAGTTTATACTTTAATTTTGCGGATTTTTGTCTACGTTGCAACTTACTATGTTACGCCGACTTGCAAAATTGAAATGTAAACACACTGAACATTTTTAATCCCCTGAATTAATTAGCTGTGAAAAATTAACTTCTAAAATTGGTCGGTCGTGTACGGATTTCTGCTGAAAACCAATGTTGATGTTTGATTTTGCCGCTTACACAGCTTGCTACAAAAATGTATACAGTGTCAAAATTATTCATCAGATATAATCTCTGTCGAATTGGCAATCTGTTCTGAATATTAAAAGTAATGGCGATTACCTATTTGTAGCTTTGGTAGCAATTTAATGTCAATGCATTGAAATAGGATAACTACAGATTATGCTGAGTTTGGTTTGTGGTTTCGAAGACTATTGACTTAATCAAATGGTGGCAATTGTGGTCTTAAACCAATAATTAGAAATATTTGACGGCATTTGAATAATTTTGCACAAAAAATCTTTTAGAAGTAATTACACCTATTAGTGTACTCTGCAGTTTTACTCGGCCAACTTACAATTGTATGTCTGCGGGCTCTCTAAGAATCCATAACACGAAAAACTAGAGAATAAAACGTTATGAAAATAAGCTTGCAAAAAGATACACGTAAGTATACTTACTTGATGATCCAATCCAATAAAGGTTTGTATTTCGATTGGCACGAATCCATTTATAATGGTTGTTATAGATTAGTAGGGTTAGCACGATTTTCGAAGCACGAAAGGTTACTACATGCTCGTATGTAAAGCACGTATGGTCGATCAATATATGCAGTAGTAATTCAACTCCGAACCCAAAAAGTTTACTCCATATTGAACACAAAATTGGCTGTTACAAAATTCAGTTGAATATTTAATGAAAGGAAAATTTGCAAACGGAAACACGTATCGTACTAAAAATTCGAAAACTCATTCGCATATTACTGATAGGTCAAACAAATATAAAAAAAGGAAAACGCCAACATTCTATCTCTTGGTATCAGCTTCGGCGCCCGAGTTCATTAATTTCACAGACAATATCGGATTTCTGTCCTGCCGACAAAGCGTAAATTATAATTATTGGAATTTTTAAAAGTCAGTCAGTCTTGACAAGCAGGCGAGGACAAACGATATATTTTATTTGATTGCAGTGCCAACCCAATATAAACTGACGTGTATTGTTTAAACTTCACTTTGTATTCAATAGCACGGATGAAAAATATGGAAAATGGTCACCAGTATTATTTATCGTTTTAATCAACAGAGTCCTTAAAAAAGCAAACTTTAATATAACAATATACATATTTGATATATTTATGATGATAGCAACAAATATGTTATTTAGGTATACCTATACCCAATAGGTACTACAAATTATGCTTCATTTACATTATTCGCTTTGGGCGTATTCAATTTGCTCGTTTGCGGTGTACGAATATTATATACAGGTTTTGGTATTAGGTCAAACACCTATTTTCGACCCTCTTGGTATAATTTATTATTAGGTCGGTGTACGCTCACAAGCCGCTTAGTGCTTCGCGGAAACGCATTCTGTGACCGATGGATGTAAACTGACACAATCTGTTAACGAATTCGGTTAAATGAAATGCGGTCGACGTATTCTGCTACCAACCTACTGCTACTATTTAGAAATATTAATTAATATGATTAAAACTAAAAGCAAATCAAAACAACGCCATTATGTATATTTTGCAAGTGTTATATCAAAATAGATACATTTTGTACTTATTTTCTTCACCTATCTAATAACAAAAAAAAATTGTATACTTTCTGTTCAAAATATATTTTCTGGCTTTTTACAAAGTCCTAATATCGCGTGTCAGTTATTCATGTATTTTTGTCTGTTTGTTTCAGGTAAGCTGCAAAACCTAGCTGAAATTATTAGATAGGAGTAATTATTTTGGTTGCATCTGGCAAGTGACATTATTGGGTAACGCGTGAGTAATCCTTCAAAACTAGAAACTGTATTCTAGTCAATGAAGCAAACCACAATAAACTTTGGCGACACCACGAGGTCAGTATGTCTAAACAAATGAAATTATAGGTTAGTCTGATACGATGATGCTTTCAAGATTTGTACATGTTGCAGTAAAAACTCTTAATCAGTCAAAAGTACTATTGACTGGCAAAATCAGTCAAAAGTGCTTTTGACTGAACAGGTTGGTCAAAAGTGGTTTTGACCGAAAATTATTGGTTATTAGTACTTTTGACTGCAAATTTGCGGTTAGAAGTACTTTTGACTGACGCTCTTCGTCAAAAGTATCACATCAGTCAAAAGCACTATTAACTCGTTAGATGTGAATAAAAATTACCTAGTCTCCCAATAAGCATAGTAGACGGAATATAATAATTAATGCCGACTGCAACTATTAATGTAGATAGAATATGATCCTACTAATATTATAAATGTGAAAGTTTGTGAAGATGTATGTATAGATGGATGGATGGATGGATGTTTGTTACTCTTTCACGCAAAAACTACTGAGCGGATTTGGATGAAACTTTACAATAATATAGTTTATACATCAGAATAACACATAGGCTATAATTTATTTAGATTTTGTATAATGTTGCCATAAAATAAGGAAAAGTATCAGCTAGGTCGGCAAAAATCCTGAGCTCTGAGAGCTATTAATTGGAATTTTACCCCCTTCCTGATGACAGATTGATCTGATATTTGGTATACACTCATATTGTCATCAAGATTAAAAGATAATATTTAAATGATTGTAATTTCAAGATGGCCGGCGATACAAAATGGCGAATCATATTATATTACTTCACAACAACCTCAATATGGGTATCAAATAAAAAAGCTTGATTGGTAGAATAGAGCTCACTATGAAAAATCCAAGATGGCCGCCGCCACAAAATGGTGGATTACATATTTTCCACAAATACCTCAATATGGGTATCGAATGAAAGGGCTTGATTAGTAGAATAGCGTTCACTATGAAAAATCCAAGATGGCTGCCGCCACAAAATGGCGGATTACATATTTTCCACAAATACCTCGATATGGGTATCAAATGAAAAGTCTTGATTGGTAGAATAGAGATGACTATGTAAAATCCAAGATGGCGGATTATCTATTTTCCACAAATACCTCAATATGGGTATCAAATGAAAGGGCTTGATTCGTAGAATAGAGCTCACTATGAAAAATCCAAGATGGCTGTCGCCACAGAATGGCGGATCACATATTTTCCACAAATACCTCAATATGGGTATCAATTGAAAGGTCTTGATTGGTAGAATAGAGCTCACTATGAAAAATCTAATATTGCCGCCGCCACAAAATGGCGGATTACCTTTTTTCCACAAATACCTCAATATGGGTATCGAATGACAGGGCTTGATTGGTAGAAAAGGGCTCACTATGAAAATAGAATGAGAGGTATCAACTAACAACACAACTAAAAACTTGAAAATAAAACTAACTAAAAATAAATTAATTTTGGGCGTAGCGTATCCAGAGTAAACATTATGATAGAAATTTCACTTGCCCAACGATTTTATATTTGTCTGATCAATACCCCAGATTGATGAGAAGGATTGGTGTGATCTGCGACTTTTTAACTTTTAGTACATAATCTAACTACATCATTTTTTATTGTAATAAAACAGTATAACATCAAAAAAAAAAATATATATGTATTTTATAATGCTCATTCTAGAGTAAGTAGTTATCAAATTGTTTTCAAAATTGATAGATTTATTGCCTTCAGTATTTAATGTAGATTACCTTTGTCTTTTACAGTTAGTAGTTTGGACGAATAGTTGAAAGTTATCACGTTATATCTGACCCAAGCGCAGCGTCATTATAGCGCTTTCTATGAGTTAGTGCGCTTAAGCACAGCGAGGCGGAGGGACGGTCTGATTGTCTGATATATACTTTGTGGTAGATACCTAATGCTATCAGATTTTATGTTTTGCTGCTGTTATATTCAATAGGTATACAAGCTCTTCATAATTTCAATAAAATATACTTACCTATATACTAATCTTTACCTGAAGTTCAACGATTATGAAAACAAAAGTAATTTTTCAGTATTATCTGTTTATATGTATGCTACACGGCTAATCTACAGAGCCGTTTGGTGATGAAATTTGACATGGATAATCTGAAAAGGGAAGTACATAGGCCACTCTTTATTAAAATATCATGCTGGCGAAGCCGCGGGCGAAAGCTAGTATACAATATAATTAAGAACAATCTAGACTAGAACATAATACTACAAATGATTAGTATCACAATATTCAAGGCGTATCTCCGTATCTAATAGGTTAATAAGCTGGAATATGTCTGCGCGACTGTTTCATTGGCACAAGTACACTAATTGATTCATAGATGTCTCGCAGACTCCGCTCAGACAGACGCATATCTTTAAGTACAATGTCTCAGGCATATTTACTTGTATTATCTGTATTAGTCTGCTATATAGACTCAGTTATTTGGTAAACTAAGCTAATATTAGTTTAGTACACTAAATTAATATGATATTCCAAATGGTATTTCGTTGAATTTTCTCGTAACACGCAGCGAGATAATTAGTTGTATTAAGTTTTGGCCAAATGAGTTGATCCAATTTTCTAAAAAATATTTTTGCTATTGTGCTTAGTAGTCTTGTGCATAATTTGTGTACATTGATTTATTAATGTGACCTCGTGAAACCAAGTGCTTCTCTTTTTTTTAAAGATGTCCATCCTCTTGCTAAGAAAAATACTGTACAGCAAAACATATAAATTCTGTAACAATACATATAAACAACGAAAACAAAGGTCAGCCATACAAAATAAATTAGCGGGTCTTAATCGCGTACAATTAATTTATTTAAGGTATAAATACCTGAGTCAGCCAGTCTCAAAACATCCATTTGATGTTTGTGATCTTGTTTCCACTGCTGAGAATCGAACACAACCTCTTCAGCGATGCGATTCTACAACAGTGCCGAGGCGGCCATTTACAACCGTTATGAAATATAAAAGAGTCAAATCATTGACTGGGAAGTGAAACGTAAATTAAGCCTACTAATATTATAAATGTGAAAGTTTGTGAAGATGTATGTATAGATGGATGGATGTTTGTTACTCTTTCACGCAAAGACCACTGAACGGATTTCGATGAAACTTAACAGTAATACAGCTTATACATCAGACTAACACATAGGCTACAATTTACAAAGATTTTGTGTAATTTAGCCATAATATTACGGATAGTATCAACAAAGTCGGCAAAAACCCAGAGTTCTAAATCGCTGAAGTTGATATCGATAGTCTGATACTTGAAGAAGGACATAGGCTACTCTATATTAAAACTAGATTTCGCCCACGGCTTCGTCAGCATTAAATTTTAATAAAAAGTACACTATGTACTTCCCCGGGTTTCAGACTATCCATGTCAAATTTCATCACACGGCTCTGCAGATTAGCCGTGTAGCATACATATTAACAGATAATACCTACATAAAAATTACTTTTGTTTTCATAATCGTCGAACTTTAGGTAAAGATTAGTATGTAGGTATATTATTGAACTTATGAAGAGCTAATATACCTACTGAATATAACAGCAGCAAAAATAAGAACTGAAAGCATTATGTACCACAAAGTACATATCAGACCGTCCCTCCGCCCCGCTGCTTTTAATGACGCTGCACTTAGGTAAAATATATTATTATCGTGTTAACTTTTAAACTATTTGTCCAAACTACTTACTGTAAAAGACAAAGTCCACCTAGGTACATTAAATACTGAAGGCAATAGATCTATCAATTTTTAAAACAATTTGATAACTACTCTAGAATGAGCATTGTAAAAAACATAAATATTTTATTATTTATTTATAGTCTCACGCCTGTATCCCCGAAGGGGTAGGCAGAGGTGCAAATATTACACCCACATTTCGCCATGAATTTTTAGGTCCCACATAATAGGGGGCAAGCCTATTGCCGTCATTTTTTTATGTTATACTGTTTTATTACAATAAAAATGATGTAGTTAAGTTACGTCTCAAATTATAGAACAACTAAAAGCTAAAAAGTAATTCGGTAAGTCCTAGCTACCAGATCGCACCAATCTTCTCATCAACCTGGGGTATTGATCAGACAAATATAAAATCGTTGGGCAAGTGAAATTTTTATCATAATGTTTACTTACTCCGGATACGCTACGCCCAAAATTTTTTTTTTTGGGTGCGCCAAAGTTCACCTAAATTTTCAACTCCGATAATTGGAAATACGAAAATGTTCTTCCTAACATTTTTCATCCTAACAATCATTCATAACTCCGAAGCATTCAACTTCATAATGTCATTAGCAATAAACATCTATTATACTTTTATTTGTATTCCTATATTTTCTCAACATAACCATCTTTTACACTATTACTCATATTCATATCTTTTTTGTTTAGTTTTCTTTTTATTCATAATAATTAGTATTATATACATTCATTTTGCGTAACTTTATTTTCACATAACATGTAACACATAATATTATATAAGAGTAATAGTACCATGGTACAAATACACAATAGTACAATGGGCAAGTTCCAGAAACGAATCGGTCGTATTAATAATTAATGGCTTAGGTTAGGTTAGAACTGTGACCACAACGCACGAGCCGAGCGAGCGAAGCGAGCGTGCCGCGGGAGCGGCCGGCGAAGTGCCAGAACCGAATCGGTCCTATAGTTAATGGTTTAGGTACTAGGTATAAACTCCCAGGCCATAAACATAACCGTTAATGAGTAGTGTTTTATGAATTTCGGTTGGAGTGTAGCATTGGGGGCGCTACGGCGCGAGGACTTAGAATTTTTTTGCCAAAAAGTGTTATTTCTGCAAATCCTTATTTTCTTTTCTCGATTCTATCGTATAAAACACCTAAATATAAGGCTAAAAGTGTCTTCCTAAAAGTGTCAGATATTTTTTATTACACTTGGTAAATGTTTCTTTCTAAGTATGAGTGAAAATATTATGGTATTTATATTTAGGGATAAAAGCAGATAAAAAACAGTAGGAGTTTAAATATATTTACATTAATGATATTATTAATTTAAATTTTCGGAAACATGAGTCTTATGAACATCGCCGGTTGCACTACAAATAGTATGAGTGAAAACTTTAGGACAAAAAAATTTAGGAAGAGTGATCATTCGGATTACAAATCGTTAGGAAGAACAATTTCGGGTAAAGAACGTGAGGTGAGCAAATATGGACCCTTTTTTTAGTTACCTAATTTTATTTGCAAGGTTTTAGTTTTGTTGGTAGCTGATACTTCTCATTATATTTTCATAGTGAGCCCTTTTCTACCAATCAAGCCTTGTCATTCGATCAATACCCATATTTGTGGAAAATAGGTAATCCGCCATTTTGTGGCGACAGCCATCTTGGATTTTTCATAGTGAGCTCTATTCTGCCAATCAAGCCCTTTCATTTGATACCCATATTGAGGTATTTGTGGAAAATATGTAATCTGCCATTTTGTGGCGGCAGCCATCTTGGATTTTTCATAGTGAGCCCTATTCTACCAATCATGCCCTTTCATTCGATATCCATATTGAGGTATTTACTGAAAATATGTAATCCGATATTTTGCGGCGACAGCCATCTTGGAATTTTCACAGTGAGCTCTATTCTACAAATCAAGGCCTTTCATTTGATACCCATATTGAGTTATTTGTGGAAAATAAGTAATCCGCCATTTTGTGACGGCGGCCATCTTGGATTTTTCGTAGTGAGCTCTGTTCTACCAATTAAGCCCTTTCATTTGATACCCATATTGAGGTTGTTGTGAAATAATATGTGATCCGCCATTTTGTATCGGCGGCCATCTTGAATTTACAATCATTTAAATATTATGTTTTAATTTTGATGACAATATGAGTGTATACCAAGTATCAGATCAATCTGTCATCAGGAAGGGGGTAAAATGCCAATTACTAAAGACCCAAACAAACAAATAAAATAAATGCTGCCGCGAACTTCTGTTTAGAACTTTTTAAGATAAACAATATCACCGTAGGTACATTATCTTCAAGTAACTTTAACCGTTTAGGCAACGCACGCGAAGATAGCTTTCAGAGCTCAGGATTTTTGCCGACTTAGTTGATACTTTTCCTTATATAATGGCAACATTATACAAAATCATTATAATTGTAGCCTATATTGTGTTATTCTAATGTATAAACTATATTACCTACTGTAAAGTTTTATCCAAATCCGTTCAGTAGTTTTTGCAAGGCAAAGAGTAACAAACATCCATCCATTCAGCCATCCATCTATACACACATCTTCACAAACTTTCACATTTATAATATTAATATTAGTAGGAAAGGAATAGGATATAACGCGGGCGCAGCCGCGGGCGAACGCTATTAAGTACCTATATAATGGCTTCCACGTAAAAGGTAGATAAATATGCTATCGCGGACTTTTAATTAGAGTTTTTTGAGATAAACACGCGTAGGTATATTTGCGCGGGAAAATACCCGTAAATAGTAATCACGGAGATAACGACAGCGGTAGATTAATTTCATTAGCTTTGCATATTATTATGTATCGGAAGCGCTGCTTCCTGTGGTTGTACACAGATGTTCGAAATACGACCTTATACGTGATACCTTAGCTTGTTTAAAAAAGAAATACTATATACTATTCCAAATTTCAAATCGTTCATTCTCTAGTGTACGACCAAGACAAATGTGTACGACGCTTTCTGTATACGTTTTTTTAATTAACTTATTTTTATTGGGAACTTAGACATTCAGATTATTTTTTATGATTATAGCTCAGTTTATAAAAACATTAGCATAATTATGTAAACGTATCAAAGCAAAAACAAAATATTATGTAAGGAGGTCGTTACCTCTTTACACGATATTTTGTTTTTAAAATAATAACAAACAATCCTTTATAAAAGCAATGCTGGCATAATGCATTCTTCATTTAAACTTTTATTCGCGTTCTTCTGTTTGATTTTTCTGTGTAAATATTTTTCTAGAGATTTGAGCGTCTTTCGATTTTTACGAATTATTGTTAGCGATATTTATTTTGTTTGTGCTTTTCTAAATTAGTAAGCAGGTTATAGTTTCATTTGGTTGATATGTTTTTCGACATTTTGCCATTCGTTTTTTTACGAATCGTCGTGGAACAGTCAAAGGGAACAGCAGTTATACAAAATAAGCTACAAATTTAAAGTGCGGCGGAAGCGTTACATTTATGGACCGAGGCTCAGAGGAAAAAGGACAATTTAGTAAGTAGGTAATTTTATAAGTTTTTACTAAATATAGTGGCGTCCCACTAGCGTTATCCCATTTTCAACCTAGGGTTCACTTATTAGTCTAATCGGATTTTACTGAATTTATAACTTAAGAACGGCTGAACCAATTTGGCTGAAAATTGGTAGGATTTGGCTTAGAACCAGGAAAAACACATAGGAGCATTAGTTGCAACAATTAAACTGGGAGGGATTGTAGGGAGGGTCGAAGTTTGTTGGGCATAAATCTACCTATAGAAAGTAAGAATGCATGCGCTTTAATAATTGAGTGTTGCACATGTGTTATCGTATATATTTGTCAGTACCACTCAGTACTGTCTCATCATACATTGTCATATGGTGCACTGTCATTACATCGTTCGCTTATATACTAATATAATTCTTGTAACTGTCTTGGCTAATCCCTACTAATATTAGGTGTAAATGCGAAAGAGTGTATAGAGAAATACTGGACCATGGCTTTGACATTTGACTGTTTTTACAAGGTGATGTTGGTGAGTAGGTAGTACCTTTCGGAAGATAATGTCATGGATACTGACCAAGTTATTTCTTATCCTATAGAGTTTCTGAACTCTTTAGAATTATCAGGAGTGCCTTCACACAACTGAGACTGAACATTGGTGTCCCTGTCCTGTTAATGCGGCATCTTAATGCATCAAAACTATGTAATGTCAAACGGCTACAAGTAAAACACCTAGGACAAAACATTATACATACATACATAACGTCACGCCTTTTATCCCCGAAGGGGTAGGCAGAGGTGTATTTCTACACCCACTTTTCGCCAGATATACTTTAGTCCCACGTAATAAGGGGCGAGCCTATTGCCGTACCGGGCACATTTCCAGACTCCGTGCTGCTACTGAGAATTTCGTGACAGAAAAACCCAATAACACTGCCCGACCCAGGAATCGAACCCGGGACCTCCCGATCCCACGCGCACATTTATGCCGCGAGACCAACGAGGCAGTCGAATAGGGTTTGATGTCGAATTTTCCGTCTCTACGCAAAGATGGTATTTGCATCGTGTTATCCCTTAGTCGCCTCTTACGACATCCACGGGACGATAGGGGGTGGTGACACTTGTATTCTATGCCGTCGAGCTATTATAATGACTGGGACGGCAAAAGATGAAAATTTCTTCAATCCCCGCATACCCATTATGCCCACTGATTTGCCGTTCCAGTTTAAAAGAATCCAATTTCCCCTGAATGCTGCTTTTGCTTTAACAATTAACAAAGCTCAAGGGCGGGCTAACACTTAAAGTAGCAGGTGTGCATTTAGGAAATTCTGTTTCTTCCATGGGTAACGTACTTAACAAAAGACGGAAAAAATATCCATAATTAAATCAAGAGCGATTCAGACTCGCTCATAAAAGGTTCCGTAGTAGAGTTATTCACTTAACATACCCATTATCTTCGACTAACTATATATACCATTGCCACTTTTCCGCCAGCACAAATAACTTTGTTTTCCATAGTATTTATATAAACGACAATGAAGCTATATTAGCGATTTTAAGATGTGCTTTATTTCAATACCTGCTGACTACATATCGTTCAAACCAATTTTCGTTGGAAGTTTTATAACGATCTACAGCATATATTATTTTAGATTTGTCACTATTTTACTTTAAAGGTTACGCTTTCAAAGTGGTAAAGTGACAAAAAAGTTTAAAAACTTTGACTTTAAAATTTAGAGAGACACAATCCCTCATTTTACTACTTAGGAAGCATATATCTTTCAAACGATTGACTTTGAGAAACAATGGTTTAAGGAACCTCAAAGTAATATTTAAAGACCTATTGTCCACATCAGTTCCACGTAAGCCACCTTTAATATTTTATATCTTTAAATTTTGTATAACGTCGTAAAGTGGTTCACAGAATATTATACATGTACCTACCAATTTTCAAATGTGTAGACTCAATCGTTGTGGCATTAAGTGAGTGACATACGGACTGACAGACAGACATAGGGCATCTATAATATAAGTGTTTCGTATTTGCTATTTTTGTTTACGGAACTCAAAAAATACTGTTAACAGAAATTTATTAAAGTAATTTGATAAATACATCTTGCAATTATATTTCTTACTAGAGGACGCCAGCAGCTACAACTGCATTTTTTTAAATTTACATTTTGTCCGATCCCGTGGGAATTTCGGGCAATCCCTTCTTAGTGCACCCCAAGGAACATACATGCCAAATTTCAGCTTCCTGCGCCCAATAGTTTCGGCTGTAGCGTGTCTGTCAGTCAGTCAGAAACGCAAAGATTTTATATATTAAGATTAGTATAAACAGAATTAAAACGAAAATTATTAAAGTATCCGAACATTCCTAACAATATACGAGATTGGTGTTACCCCGAATTTAACGCGAGCGAAGTCGCGGGCAAAGCTAGTTATTTTATCCAAATAGTATTTGAAATAATGTTATACATGCATGGTATTCATAAACTACGTATAAAATCAGTCTAAGAGCGAGGTAAGTACAACTCTTCAATCAGCTAGAGAAAATCTCTGACATAGAAGTCTATACAAAGGCATGTTTTTTATTAGTTTATTATTAGATGTTTTTATTCTAGTTGAAACGAATACCCATACTAAAAACATATAAAAATAATAACCATATTTTTGTAATAAGTGTTTGCTGATTTGTAGGTAAAGTAGTCACGTGTGCATTAATCCGTCAAAACAAATTGCATTGTCCTACGTAATGGTATCAAATATAATATAACAATAGGTACATTTGACACGGTAATTTGGCCTTATAACTTGACATTTTGCTAGGTTGCTACTCATGAACAAGTGTTGGTTGCAAATAAACATTTCTGCACATACCGGTCTATTTGATGATTATTTTGCAATCAACAGCCGTTACTAGGCAAGAATTTGCTTATTAGGATTGCCTCGCTTATAAATTGCCTTTAATAGTTTAATAATATTGATACAAATATGATAGATCATAGAGCTATTTGCTTTTAAGTCCGCTTTATGTGATTGTTGTCCGTTTGATGAATGATATAGAAGTTGTGATATGTAGGGGTGAAATGGTAAACATCAATAAGAAAAACCTCGTATTTATGGATTTAGAATGTATGAATATTACTTTACATGATTAAAATGACGAGGAAAAGGTACTTATCACTATCACTACATAGTATAAAACAAAGTCTGTCTTCTGTCTGTCTGTCCCCATGTATGCTTAAATCTTTAAAACTACGCAACGGATTCTGAAGCTGTTTTTTTAATACATAGAGTGATTCTAGAGGAAGGTTTATATGTATAATACATGCATAATATAGTAGAGAAATACTGATAGTTTTAGAGGTTTCTAATGTAATGTCGTAAATAAACACAATTTTTGCGCTTAGGTACATCGCAAACGCTGCCTGAACGCATATGAGCATTGCACGCGTGCCAAGCCGGGGCGCGTATTTACAAAGCCTATACCATTAGAGTGAAAGTGCAAACTGAACTGGCTTAGCTTTTGTTTGACAAAAACTTGACGAAACCCTAGTCTATTCTAGTACAGAAATTAACTGAAATCGCGTAGACTTTGTAAGATAAATTCATTCTAACATTGCAGCAACAAATGCTATTCAATTTGAGACTAGGTTTAGGACCACAATGTGCCTAGTGCCTAGTTGGTTAGGTGTAGAGATGTAAGTGCGGTATTATACCATTTGTATTGAAATCTAACTTAGGTGCGACTGTATGTAATTCAAGTAGCTAAATATGTTATGTTAGGTTCTCTTTTGACCCTTAACCCAAAAATAGGAGCCCTGCGAAGCAGGGCTCCGTCAACTTAGTTTATTAAAAACTATTTAATTGGACATAATGTCTACTTACCTACAAATTATATTTGTGATATAATATACCTGCTTCGCAGGGCTCCTATTTTTGGCTTAAGGGTCAAAAAAGAACCTAACATAACCTATTTAGTTACTTGAATTATGTACAGTCTCACCGAACAAACCAAAACCATGTTTGAAAATATCTCGACAAAGGCTTATCTATTTGAGTGAATATGAATCATACTGTACTAGATTTTGTACGTGTATTTTCTTTGAAAATATCAAGGCAAAAAGCTAATCCATTTGAGTAAATTTTTTTACTGAGATAGATTAGGTATTGTCGAGTAATATGCATAAACAAAAGCTATTCTATTAGAGTCTGGCTCGTGACTCAAATAGTATAGACTTTGTCAATACGCAGCCGGGGCGGGTCGCTAGTTTTAATAATAACAGGATATCAATGATTACTACTTGTAAGACGGTAATATGAAAGTGGGTACTAAACGCGCCAAATTTTGTAAAATCCGCCATTTTGTATTTCACTCGTGTTCCCGCCATTATCTTTAGCGGAATCATGAACCGTTATGAACCAGTAATTGTAAATTGTAATTTTATAACCCGTTTATTCCATTTGCATAACATTGTATTGCGTATTGATAATAATAATGGGATATGGGTAGCTATGCACAAATAAATGATGCTAGCATTATACTTTGATTTGTATGTTTGAAATAGGCTACTGCAAAACATAATACTCGTAGCTAAAATTGTTTCATTTCATAATAGACCGTAGACTATGTTATAATGAACGTGGAATATGTTTTATGCAGCAATATTTAGCCAATTCGTACAATAATAACTTATATGTAAAGGTTGTTTTAATACGAAATGGATCCTTATTAGATCATGTTTATGTAAATATTACGTAAAATGAGAAGGATATTAATGACCTCCTAATACATACATATAAAGGCATGAAACATTTTGTAGATGTCTAACTGTTCTTTACGTGTCTTGCTTTTATTTGTTAAAGTCTTCGTGGTATTAAATTATTCCTTCATTATCTGATAGGAAAGGAAATATACAACGCGAGGAAGAATTAAAACTAAAGTTCTTATGGTGATAGTCACATTTGTGATTTATGAACTATCACCAATATTCTTTTCTTTAAGACAAAGCCAACTTTCCCACTAGGGTCAAATCCTATATCGACTTGTCCGACGTAGTTGGTCGACTAACATTCAGTCAACAGATAAAGTACACCCAGACTCGAAATAAAAATTTCTGAATCACGTAAAGTAAACCCACAACACTGTGCGCAGTTCTAAACGGCAAGACGACACACCTTAAAGCACTTTACCATACTGCAGGGGTATCCTCATATTACTTTCCACCTTTATCGTTTAATTCCCATGATGAGCATAAAGCTTGTAATCTGAAGAAAATACCAAAGGTTGCTTAACGTTAGTACAAGAGTAATATCGTACATTCACAGGGTACACAGTTATAAGACGCCAGCCCTTAACATTTATGGGCAGGGTTTCATTTCCTGGTTGTAACTGTTATTTTTGAGAGGAAATCACGGCTCGTTTTATTTCAGTAGAAAGCTTGGCTTAGCTAATGCTGGATAACTGATATGTCAATGAGAAATGTGATTCGATTTTCTATGATCAGAAAATGAGCTTTTATAAGAATTCCTACACAATATAGTTAGTCACCACGCATTTACTACTTCTTCCAAAAACATATTTAATGATTGCCTATCAGCTAGTTAGATAGTTTCCAAGACATAAATTAATCTTTTATTAGCTTTTTAACCTTAGATTTCATGGCCTGAGAAATATTTTATGGCTAGGCCTTTGGAACATTGTTGAATTCAGAAGTGTTCTTTAAGTAAAAACGGCACTTGTAAAACGATCATAAACTTCCTTGAAATTAATTCGGTTTCGACAATCGTCTGAGAATTACTTTGGACAATGGATTCGTTAAATAGTAGTTGCTATGCCTAATGTTCCTACTTTTAAAGGCTTTTAAGCTTGTCGTGGCTACGCTTCGTACAATTGTTCTATTGTGTCATTTGACATGGCGTTTAGACCGAAAGGTTTTCTATTTATTTCATTCTATTGTTAAAATGCTTTGTTTAAATAGTCATCAGAAATAAATTACTGTCTAGCTGATTTTTCATTGTAGGCTGTTGTGTAAATATTGTAAAGCTGTCTTTAAATAATTGTAATATACGTAAACATGACTTCGACAAATAATCTATGGTTTTTAAAAGGAAAATTGTAGTACATGAAAAGAGAATGCGATTTATTCTCTTTTTCCACGTATTAGCATATCTATTTTCACATGTCACATATCTATAAACAACGAACATGCAGCACATTAACATAATCTTCACCGAACCATAATTTAGTGCCTCATTCATAATCAATGTAACTTGATACCAGCTGTTAACGCGAACATAAAATATGTTGATTATTTACGTTGCTTGATTAAATTTATTAGAAAACCGCTACCGTGTGTATATTTGTATATTTTTGTATATTTCCCATCATTACGTTATCTATTAATTAAAATAAACCAACCGTTAATCGAGTTGAGCATAAAACAAACATGGACGCCAATATCGGTTTCGACCGTATACTAATCGATACGTAGAATAAACACCAATCGAAAATTGTTTCTTTTATGTGGATTATGACTATGAAATATAAACCGTGTGGGATTTTTCAATTATTATGTAAATCGACATCATTTGGACGCAGTGTTTGTTTCCGAATACACGGCATAATGATTCTTTATTGCAATTTGAAGGCATAAGTTTGTGATGATTAATGGTATTTGATTTCTGACTGGGTTTTTTAGTTCCGTCTAGCATTGTAAGTGCTAGTGATTTTCCTGTTAAGTAATTCTTAGAAGTATACCCAATGTGGGTATTGAAATCTTGGCGTGGGATTTAGACGTCTATTCCTTCTTAGTAAGTATTTCTATAATATAAAAATGAATCGCTGAATGTGTTGCTAAGCGCAAATCTTGACAGCAGCTAGACCGATTTCGCTAATTCTTTTTTTATAATATTCCTTGAAGTACGAGGATGGTTCTTAAGGAGAAAAAAAAATAATGAACCGACCGTTAGGCGGTACGGAGTTCGCCGGGTCAGCTAGCTATTTATAAAACAAATAACACAGAATATTTCATTTAAACCAATCTACCTTAAAGTAAAAAGCAGCGATAGCCGAGTGGAGAGACCGACAGACTGCTATGCAGAGGGTCTCGGGTTCGAATCCACGGCACGAACCAATGACTTTTTGGAGTTATGTGCGTATTTAATTGTTAATTATCGCTTGCTTATCGGTCTGAGAGTTCTCCATAATGTTCTCGAAAGACATGTGAAGTCTGCCAACCCGCACTAGGCCAGCGTGGTGGACTATGGCCGTACCCTTCTTATACTGAGAAGAGGCCCGTGCCCAGTAGTGGGACAGTATAAAGGGCTGATGATGATCTTAGAGTGGTGTAGAGAAGTGTTTAATACATTAAAAAATATATTGCTTGCCTTTGAAATCACGGATTATTATTTTATACTACTTAAATTATTATGTTTAATTATATTTTCACGCATAAAGCTTCACACACATGCCTATCCCCGACTGTCATAGTTTCTATTCATCGATTATAGTAAAATATCGTAGGTGTTTTTGTCGAAGCAAATTTTACTACATATAAATGGCATGTAACGTTTCAGGTCAATCGCAATTTAGTTATGTAGTTTACGCAGTACCCAAGCTATTAATACTACGAATATCTCTGATAACCAGTATCACGAGGGCCGCATGTTTATTTTGCTCGTGAATTGGTGTATCTTACATTGGTAGATACTTATAAGAAGTATAAAACATTATTCGTTGCTTGAATATGGCGACAATGCAACCACGTGTAAGTGTTGTTAAGAAGTTTATAGACCTCACCATTTTAAATAGATACAAGCAGACATCTTAAATCGTCTTACGGCCATTTTCAATATTCGATCCATACATGAATTTTGAGATTCGAGATTCGTGTTTGACATATTTTGTATGCAGCTTATGTCAAAAACGAATCTAAAATCTACAGATCTATCTATAGATCGAATATTGAATTCCGTAGTTTAAGGTGTAATCCAGGCCGTAACGTAAGGGCAAATAGTAAGAAATATTACCGTAATTTTTAAATAACTACGCGAAGAGGCCCGTTGTACAAACATTCATAATTATGTCTTAAACGCAAAGGTTTAAAATTAGTTTCGTATTTTCATATAATGATATGTTTTAAATGCCTTCTATGCAAGAACGGTTACTAGTACTTGTGGCTGAGTCATCAAAGAAAATTTGCTCCTAAGTAAATAAAAAGGGATATTATTTACCGATGTTAGTTGCGAAACCTGACTATGTATGTAAGTACAGTGTTTATTCAGTTCACTGTGCAAACTTAAATTAATTTTGTAAGACGTTGCTAATTTCAACCGTCTAGTCTAGTCGCAAATGCCACATATATTCGAAGTGTGAAGCTAGATCATCATTTTCATCAGCCTTGTTCATAATCTGTCCCACTGCTGGGAACTGGCTTCTTCTCATTATGAGAAGGCTTAGCACCGCTGGTCTCCACGCTGGCTAGATCTTTTGTTTGTTTTCTAGACTAGTTGTGATATTATAATATGTATATAACGTTCTTAATTAAAGTTAATAAACTAATAAATAAAGCTAAAACGTATTAATTATGCAAATAAAAAGCTAACGAGCACATTAAGGGTCGGCACATATCTGACGGAAGATGCGTCGAACGTATCTTCGGTCGCGTCTATTCGGTCAAATGAGTCGGTACACATCTGACGGAAAATGCGTCGAGCGTAACTACATCGGTCGTGTCTATTCCGTTAAATAAGACCTGCTACATTACGCGTCTAGTCAGTTTCTGCGTTCAGCAACTACAGTGCGGTTGCTTTGTATGACATTTAATTTTTAACGTGGTGCGTGGTGCGCGCGACGTTGACCGATAATATGTTGACGGAAACGGAACAGACGCTGTACGCTCGACGTACTAACGGATCTGCATCGGGCAGGTGTGAAAGGTTGAATGTTCTTCTATATATTTGTATGTTTTAGGCGTTACGCGACCGATAATACGCGACGCATCTTCCGTCAGATATGTTCCGACCCTAAGATATCGGGGCTGTTTGTCATAATGAGATTGGTGACATAATTATAATAATTTAAAACAACCATTCTGTAAACTGTCTCAGTATTATTAGTTGCATTATTAAGATATTTTTGTAATATTGAGATTGAATCATAGAATAGTTAATTTTAATATTATTTGTTTTATTTATTAGTTTCTTCATCATTTATACACAGTAGTGTTGTTACAGACACATAAAAGGTAAACAAATCGTGCTAGCATTTACTGTACTATAAATACCACACTATTATGATGACAAAATGTGATATGGTACATTGATTATGCATATACAAAAATATGTAAATAATATTAATTTACTATTTTCTAACTCTTCCAATGCTTAACGGTGAAATAAAGAACGTGAGGAAACTTGCATGGCTCAAAGTTCTCCATAATTAGAAAAAATCGGGCAAGTGCGAGTCTGACCCGCGCACCGAGGGTTCCGTACGCATTTTACCTTATTTGAGGTTGGTGCTAATTACGCTAGTCCTCTAAATCTGTATGAGCGCCCATTCAACTTAGAGGACTATCTTAAATGGAGTCTACTATGTTTGTATGGGGAGACCCTTAAATTTTCCACTTTTTTAATTTTTTGTAATTTTTCCTTTATTTGTGCTGTAAGACCCTGGTTTTGGCCAAATTTCGTGATTCTAGTTCAACGGGAACTACCATATAGGTTTTCGACCCAAAACCTATAGGGTACTTACGGCCTTGACCTAGAATTGTCAATTTTGGTTAAAACAAGGCCTTAAAGCACAAGTAAAGAAAAAATCCGAAAATTAAAAAAAAATAGAAAATTATGGTTAATTTTGGTACTTACAAGTTTTCGCAAGAATCTAATTTTGACTATATCTTTTTATAGGGTTGACCCAGGACCCTGATTTTTATACACCTAATAGGAACCATAGACCTCAGTAAGTATCTGGTATAAATTTCAATTTGCTAGGTCCACCCGTTCCTGAGAAAATCGGTGGTGACACACGGACAGGCAGACAGACAGACACACAAACGGACAAGAAAGTGATCTTATAAGGGTTCCTTTTTTTACCTTGTGAGGTACGGAACCCTAAAAATAAGGCAAGTGGAGTGGAAACTATTTTCTTCGATAGTCACTGCTGCTGTACCTCGCTACATAGGTGATACTGTACTGAAAACACAGCAATATACTACAAAAAACATAACGTTGTCTTTTGTGCAACTTTACCAATTTTACCACGCTGTGGGCGATTACTGTTACCACATCTGCTATAAAACTTCCGAATGGTCGGTAAAAGTGTAAAAATGAAGTTAAGAATCCTTCTGTTTTAAAGTAAACACCGTTAAAACTAAAATAAAATGCAATAATAGCTGCAGCACGGAGTTTGATCCAATACGAGTATACACTTTATACTCCTACTAAAGGAAGCCCGCGGCTACGCCTGCACATTTTATTAATTTACCCGTTTTGTCCGATCCCGTGGGAATTTCGGAAAATCCTTTCTTAATGCGCCCCTACGGTCCCCATGAAATATGCATGCCAAATTTCAGTTTCTTACGCTCAATGGTTTTGGCTGTAACTTGTCTGTCAGTCAGTCAGTAACGCAAGGATTTTATATATACAGAAGATAAAACTAGTGTTTTAAAAGTAATGTAACTATTTTAACCGCCAGCCTACATCTACATGGGCATTATCATACGAAAAGTTACAAAAAAAGTTTAATGGAATTTGTATCTTAAACATAATTTAAACGGGAACTGACTTGCCTTGTTTAAATGGTTCTCACCAATTAGTAATAACCTTTCTTTGCTCCTTCTGCTTTTTCTGATCTATTTTCTCTTTCCAACGTCATTCTACTCTACTGCTTTTTTTGTTTTGGTTTTCTGCTATTTGTATTTAATTTTGGGTGTATAGAGTGTATTGGGTGCATAGGGTTCCCACCAAGAACTAAGGGTCCCACGCCAACCTCACCTGTAAGTGGTGCACAAGCCGATCAACGGACGAGGCTCTGGCAAACAAAATATCCCGATAAGCGGCAATAAGCTCGCCACCTATCACGTGGGATCAAAACACTGGCGAAAAGTGGGCGTTTAATATGCCTCTGCCTACCCCTTCGGGGAAACAGGCGTGAGTCTATGTATGTATGTATTTAATTTTTAGTAATCTGACTAATTTCGTCTTGCCTGTTCCAGCATACGTCGAACTTGATTTGCCCAATTGCACTGTAATTTGACGGCTGAGTGGTGTTAATTAGCAATGTGTATTTTGGAATGTAGTATTGAACGTAATTATGTTTAATGAAGCTGAAAGTACACAAACAACTATCAGCTTTAATAATCTAAAGATAAAGTTTCTACTATTATAGTTTTTTCTTAAAAACGCTTGCTTCTTAAAAACGCTTGTAATAAAATTCTCATTTTGTATTATTATTTAAATAATTAATCATACAACACAAAATGAGAAAATTGTCTTGGACTAAACTGTCAATAAATTTTCCTTTCCCACTTTTGGTTCAACCCCTAGAAAAATAAATAAGAGTAGAAGTGCCAAGGGGGCGTGTCGGTGTCCGCGCGAAATGTACCCAGAGTGCATATCGCAAGCAAATGGCCGTTGCCGCGAATGTAAAATATGTATAAATAATGCCGTCTTGTTCAGTGGTTTTCTGTAAAAACCGAAGCTCAAACCAAAACTTTGTGAAGAATGGAATCACTTACCATATGAAACTACAATTATTTTACTATATTTGTCTTTAAGAGCATGAAAAACAACAAATCGTAAAATATTCCTTGCTGTTATTATGTTATTATTGTTTGCAAATCTCGCAACGACTATATTATTTTTCAATAAATGCATTGCTCTTTAACTACTACTTAAATTTGTCGCGAAGTGACAAGACAAGCAATGTAATCATGACCGAACGATACTTTATTAAGGGAATGCATCGCGTAGTACGGCTGCATCTAGCAGTAGCAACGAATTATAGTTATTTTGCATAGCACAACGATAGTGAACGATGTTTTTGTGTGAGTAAGTTGAACGTTGCTTGGTAAATTCACGCTATATTCGATAGGATAAGGTTTATAATTGATTTTTTTGTAAGTTTTGATTTAAAAATGCGAGTGTGTGCGCGAAAGCGTTTTCATATTGCTTTTACTGATTTGCATGTGTAGTAGTAGCCGCATGGTAGGGGCAAACTGGCGACGTAGGTTTCCGATACATTTTCGCCTATATCTCATATTAATTACGATATCTATGGTTCAATCTCTGCGCAGCAGTCTGCTAGTTTCGCTGCTAATCAATGGCTGTTCGTTCGAACAGATAATTTAAATCGGTCCAGAAATGTGAACGAAAATGTTAGCTTTGCACAATAAAAGCGTGGACACCATGTCATTCATGAAGATACATATTTGAATAGCTATGAAATCTGTTATATTGTAAAAATTAATTACTTTCAGTTTATTATTCAACATTTGTTTGCACAGGATGATGAATGAAATCAATGTTGGCTCGTTGACAAATAGACTTTCGCTTTATTGTTTGAATTATGATGGATTATAAACAATGTAATTTTAATTTCCCTCGTTTTCAGACTGAAAGTTAATTTGAAAATTTTCATATATTTTACGATATTTCTGAAGACTATCTTTAGATGGATCGTGTTTTATTTATGGATCCTGTCGATTTATCAAATTTATACTGTTGAACGTATTAATATCAGGTATTTGCATCGCGATTCAATTTGTACGAGACGACAGAAATGATTTATGTCCCTGTCTGGACGTTCAGTGATAAAAGAAAAAAATAGTGCTAGTCACCAGAGATAGGCCCTCGAGAGAAGTATCCTATTCGTGTGAGTCTAACGGACCGTAAACGAGTGTTCGTTTTATGATGTTTTTATTTTGAACTTTATTTCATAGAAATTACAGGTCACATTTTTCGAATGTTTTATATTACTAGTAGATATTGAATTTACTAGTAATATTTAGTGAGTTCTGCCAGCCAAAGTTTGGCTAAAGTCAAACTTTTTATTTTCCGTGTTTTTTTTTATAGGAAACAACCTGCTCTTCAGTCTGTTTCTTAGGTTGTAAACACTGATAACAAATCCCGGCAAATCATACATACATACCAGCGCTACTCACGCCCGTTTCCCGAAGGGGTAGGCAGAGACTACGGAACGCCATTTACAACGATCCTGATATATCTCTTGCGCTTCATTGACTCCCATAAAATTTTTCATGCATATTCTTCCGTTTAGGATACTTCTAACCTGTTCTGTTCAGGCAAAATCAAACTGGTTTTTATCGAATAACTTCGTTTTATTTCTTTCAACGTCCATTTTAAGATTAATGTGCAATCTATATGATAACTGTTGCCTCAAGGGACGATCAATAGATGATGCACAGCTTTTTCTTTGAATATCAAATCGGTGTGTAAGTAACAAAGCGTAGTGGCTAAAGTCTTGTGGTACTTTGTTAAATCGCGGAAGACGTAGCATAACGGAAGTGTTTCCAATCGCATCTCAAGGGATTCAACTAAATCTAGTTCAGCTCACTCATTTACATCGAAGCTACGACAGTGTAATACTGAACTCATTGAATTTTAAGTTTCCGAGTATATTACTTGGAATAGATTATCACGTTTAAGAAAAAAGTGTCTGAATCTCTCGGATTGGCTTATAAAATATTTGTTATTTCAGCAAGTATATATACAAATTTAAATTCGAATCTTTTTTATTTGGGTGTAACATTCCGAATTATTAATCAGCCAATAGCTAAAAGTAAACATGCTGTAAATAATAAAACCTTCAAGTAGTTTCTTGCGAAATCTAAGGTCTGCGAGACCGGCCAACCTCACTATTATCAGAGTAAATGGACAAATTAATATTTCAATAATCTATATACGAGTATCGGATTGAAATTAGTGTCATTTGGCGTACACGATTGAAAATAACTTTCATTCATTTTCATTTAATTTTAAAAAGACAACTCCCGCATTAAGACTAAATCCTGTGTCGCGGGGACTTTACATACATACAACTAACGGACACAATGAACACCTTTACCTTCTCTTAAATATACGTATTTACATACATTTTGTCTAAAACAATACCACTCTTTATCTTTTTATTTGCACAACGGCTTTTCCACGTCAAGCACGTCGTCCAAATAAACTATTTAAAGATAATTTGAGCCATTCAAAAGATTTTACTTTCTAAAGCCTTTCTGAATTTGAGCCTTATTTGATTTTAACTCACATCGATTTAGTTTTATCATATTGTTGAGTGCTTCTTTTGTAGTCGTTTGGCGTAGACGTTTAGGAGCGGTTTTGCATAACGACTTCGACTTTATTTTTATCTGTTTTTTTGTTGTTTTCTTACTTGGAAATACACATACTAGTATCAACTTTAACCTCGTAATTTTGCGGAACGTCCGTACTTATGACACGAGAGTATAGGTACTGTTACGAAAGACATAGCGGGGATTTCGCTTTAGCAAGGGATTTTATATTCGATTTGGATATTACCTTCAACCTACATAAAGCCACAACTACCTAAATTCTTGGTTTACACTGTGCTAAGCAAGGATTTCGGGACTCTTATGATGTGTTGCGCGATCTAAACTGATATTTATCCTTGTTACATTAGATTGAGATTTTCTATAAATACACCAATTTTGTTAAGAGTCTGGTCAGGTATTGACCGTAGGTATACATTTTAAAGGAAGCCAACGGTGTAATTATAAACGCTTATCCTTATTACGGTAGTCTCGTGAGCTTTGGCTGTGAAAAGCCCAAGACCGAAGATAAATTTGGCTCTTGTTATATCTAAAACGAGATAGTGATACAAGAATATAGTGGCGTGAAACACGCAAACCTCGTGAACCGACGTATACCTATTATAAGTTTAGACGGAAAATTATGTCTTGAAAACCTGTAATTATGAAGATACTTGTTTGTTTATGTTGTTAGATAGTAAGCGCTCTACAAAATAAAGAACAAAAGGGAATTTCGGATTAAAAGTTACGTGTAGCTTGTTCTACCCGGATATTTTCGGTGCGCTCTTTTAGGTCCAATCAATCTACTATTTGTCTTTATGAAAATAGGTATACTTATTTAAGTACATACAGTATACTGAGGCGTTCTTAGGTACTAAAGCAATCGCTATGATGCGCTGTCTCTACGTAGGTATATATGTATCTAACCACTTGACTCAAATTGTCAAGCTTACACAGAGCAACTTTTACAATCCGAACACATACGTATGTTGTTTAATAATGTGCTTCAAGATAACATGTATCGGTGTAGATAACATGTAGTACTTGTGTTATGTTTTTATGAAGTTTCATAATAACATAACACAAGTACTGAAAGTTTAAACGCTTGACTTTTTGTATGTGAAATTTAACGTGTTCGCGTTAAAACTTGTTATCAGTTTTGTAGTAGGTAATAGTTTATATGCGGGACTGTGAGCTTGCATATTGCATGCGCTCGGATTATCGGCCATTATACAGACGATGCGTTGAACCGTGCGAGATAAGAACCATTGATCCCGTGGAAGAGAGAGAGGACCTAAGTTTACCTCCATCCTCTTCCCACGCGAACTTCTAGTATTTATAGTGGTTTTTCGTTCGTGTTCTATTCTGTTTGAGATTGCTTAGAAGGCGTTCGTTTGCTGTTCCGTGGTCACTTATGCAATTATTGGATTTTTATGCATCTTAGGTCTTAGGTATAAACTGGATCGTTTCAGATATCTCTCGAATACACTCGCAGATAGAGTTTTAGACTAAAGAAGAAAACTCTTTGCAACGTTTTTGAACAATTTTCAGACAAACTTTTAATATACCTAATGCTGTAAATATACTAGACGCTTCGCTTGTTGAATTTCTACACGAAACACCTCACTAGCGTTATCTTTATATCTGACTGTCTTTTCGGTAACGATAGTTTAAATGTCAAACGTGTTTAAATGTTGGCGTTTAACATCTGAATACAACAACTTAATTAAAAAAGAAATACTAATCCTGTTAGGTAGTGACAAAAACACTGTTTTAAATCAAATTCATATTATATCGCCAAAGTAAATTAAGCAGATTGCGTATATAAACCTGTCAAAACTCCAAATTTATTTCCCAGTAGGTATGTCTAATGATAAAATGCACTCTGCAATCCGTGCACTCACATTAAACTTGACGAATACCATCGTTCACCGCCACAGAATAATGAATAACGCACCGCGTACCCGCACCTGTCAGTTACGAACCACTAATTCTGTAAAAACAATAATAAACAAGATATATTGTCATCATTTGTTTAGCTATAGATGTACGATAGTTTACACATTCCATATCCAACTTCATGTCATCTTCGATAAACAACGTGTTGTCAATTTGAGTAAGAATGTACTGATAATGCTTGTCTATCGATAATAAGCCTTATGAAAAAGACTTAGCGTTGTGTGAGTCAATTACTTTATAAGCTATGATGAGATGGCATGTACAGTAGTCGTTTGCAGTTTATTGAAGCGCTAAGTGAACGACTCGTTGATAAGGGATGCTCAGAATAAGAGAAGACGAGAACTAGTCTTTCACACTTTGTCGTATTCTTAGCGCAAATTGAATTTTCTAAAATGAATTCGATCCGTTCGGAATAGCGAGAAACCTATTTGTTTTCAGCTTTTAATTTACTTTATTCGTGTGTAAGGCGATAAAGACTTAGTTAAGTCTTTTAGAAACAAACAATTTAAAATATAATTTGTAAGATGCTTGAGTACACAAAAAGCAAGAAAATATATAAATTGAATCAATAAATTGAAATTGTTACGTATTTTCGAAATAGTGCACAAAATTAAACGAAAGGTTTAACTTTGTGCACTATATATACCCTTTTGTCAGATAATTGTTAGGAAAAAAACTAAGCAGAGACTATACCTGTTTGAAAAGTGGCAGGTACGATGCAAAACTCTACTACTAGAACAAAAATCTGTATTATAAAAAATCAACGATGAAACATTTATTAAGTATGGCGAAGTATTCAAGCAAGCAGAATAAGACGCAAGCAATAGACGCAATCTTTAATCACGAAACGAACAAAGTAATCATATACATACGTTTCGTCTTACGTAAGATTAATTAAAAATAAAAGTATAACGTAATATAAATCTTGGTGTTGACTTATCAAAAATTTGTTGCACAGTATCTTAAGAGATTAACTTATTAACTTGACTGTTTTATCGAGACACCTACAAACTATGTAACAGTGTCATAAACGAGGCATTTAATAATTTATTACATTCATATTACTTTAGAAATAAATCATGTGTAGTGCGTGTCATTAGAAAATTTTACATTTAATTGCAGAACAATATTTTTTTAAACTGATACTAATTAAGAAACTTGCAACACAGACTGCAAAATAGTGTTCGTTATCTACTATCGGATACCTTTATGATTATTCTCGCAACTAGGTGCCTAAAACCGCGACCGAATTATAAATAGCTTTTTCAAGACCAGTCCCACCCTCATTCCCACTATTTTATCTCTTGTGCAGACAGGTTTACAAAATATGACCAAAGAAATTACCAATTTTTTACATTTCTAACATAACTTCACGCCTTTTATCCCTGAAGGGGTAGGCAGAGGTGTATTATACACCCACACTTCGCCAGTTATGTGTCGGTCCCAATGTAATAGGGGGCGAGCCTATTGCCATTATATATTTCTAACGTTTTGTAATTAAATGCCTAAGTCACAAGTCTACTATATGAATCGCAGCAATAAATTATAACAGTTACTGTTGTTACTAGCATACGAGCATATTTAACTGTGCTAGTTACATATGCTCGTATGCTAGTAAATAGAGCAATATCTGGCGAATTGTCCACACAAAGTGCAACTTTGTTAACTTTTGAGTACTTACTTCTGACCCATTTTTAACCCGTTAAGTAAAAAGTATTTCTGCTTTTAATAAATGTTGAGTTCATAGTATGTAGCATACATTTTCTTCAGTGTTGTAAGTTTATTTCTTCGAACAGAATGATCAATGAAAGCCAATATACTTTGCCTAACTTTTACGATAAATTACGACTTGACACGAACAACGTTGTAACTAACGGAGATAAATCTGTTGATATCTAAAAATTGGAATAAAAGTTACAGCGCTTTTGTACGCATGAGGCGAGGCAAAATTGAGAAAGGTTCTTTTTAATCACATTGAAGTGCAATATAATACATATATAACTTTTCTTATGTGTAGTAC
Organism: Euclidia mi; assembly: GCA_944739405.2. Lineage (NCBI taxonomy): Eukaryota > Metazoa > Arthropoda > Insecta > Lepidoptera > Erebidae > Euclidia > Euclidia mi. The sequence continues at coordinate 60,070,679 of OX123181.2, read as the reverse complement.
TTACGTATGCACATCTTGTTCTTTCTCGTAGATAACATATGTGCGTATTCTCTTTACATCCCACGAACTTTACATGCATTATAATAAGGAGCATAAAGAACACCAGGACTCTGAAAACGATCTGTAAGTAGATCACACTAATTTATTACCACATGCACTCGGCGCGGTGGTTGATAGCGAAATGATCAAATAAACCACGCCGCTACATGTACAATTATTCAATTAATCTTTTAACATAATATCTCAAATCATTTTTCATTCGAACGCCATTGCAAATTTCTATTCAGAGGTTTTATTAAACCAAATTATTCGAAGCTTTTTTAATTATATTGTGACGTACATTTCATAGTTTTAGTTAGAATGTAATTTTTCAGCTGGAAAATTAAAACTGAAAATCTAGCTGTAGTTTTTGCACAAAAAGAGGGGAGCTTAATTGCATGAACTAGAACGGACGCAGTCATCAATGCATGTTTATTTATTTTATATTATTTCGGCAACTCACTTTAAGAATGGAACTAGTTGGTTGGATGATGTTGGATGAAAATAACAGAAAACTCTTCTGAACTTACCTATATCACGTTGAATGTAGCTTAGCACACATTTGCAGGCGTTTAGCGAAATAGTTAACGGATTATTTCATAAATATTAGTTTCTTTATTATTTTTAACGGTATTTATTAGTTAACGACGTGGCGCACAAAAATCGAGAAACAAGAATAACGCCACCACGGCCATCAGTGACAGTCACTCGAGCTACTCAGATTGTATTCCATTTGTTACAAAATTATTCTAGGCTAACATAAAAGCGAGTGTCTTCTTGCAAGAGACATTTTTTTTTTAATATATAGACTCACGTCTGTATCCTTGAAGGGGTAGGCAGAGGTGTAATATTACACCCACATTTCGCCAGGATTGTTTAGGTCCCACGTAATAGTGGGCGAGCCTATTGCCGTACCGGGTACATTACCAACTCCGTGCAACTGAGAATTGCCTAACTGAAAAACCCATTAACACTTTGCCCGACCCGGGAATCGAACCCGAGACCTCCCAATCCCACGCGCACAGTTATGCCGCGAGACCAACGAGGCAGTCTAAGAGGCAAGAGACAAAGACACTCGATTTTAACTGTTTATATAGTAGTACGAAATACCCAGACCATACGTATAATACGAACCTGTTTATAATTAATCGGTGCCAAAAAGCTGTTAATTTGTAAACAAAGTGGTCGCACCGACTGTTTTAAGGAACCGGCAAAACCGGCGGTTTGTCGAAGAGGGGTCACGGTTGCACTCTTCTGCCTATCCCAAATATCACGTTGTCTATTCCTGTGGTCGTAGTTCAAACCATGTCACTGTCGCTAACAATGACGTAGATTAGACCGGTATAACCGTGCACGGAAAATTCTAAGAATGTAGTGAAGAAAATCGTTTAGAGGCGGCCTTTCACTGGTCACGCACCATTAGGAACTTTAAAGTCAGCTTGTGTGTGTTACGCCTAATCAGTCTCTACTTGGTAGGTTTTCCGGTATATTCACAAAGGTACGCAATATTTGGTTCACAAAATTACTTGCCTATTAGTAGACTTTATGTTGTTACAGTCAATAACAGCGGCAACCGTCGTAAACTTTGGTTGCTAAGCCACATGAGAAAATGAACCGAACAGAGAGACAGCTTCTTAAGAGCTTGTAAATTTGTAACCTATTTTGGTAGGGTTGTCACAATAGGTTAAGACAAATCGCTTGTTCGGTATACGACAGATTCTGGATTGGACAGATTCGTGATTTGGCAGATTCCCAACTCGACAGATTCGTGGATTGGGCAGATTCTTGGACTCGACGGATTCACTATACGGCAGAAGTACAGTTGTAAATAAAATAGCGAGTGGAACCAAAAAAGGCATGCACCTGAAACATTTAAAAGCACGGAATAAAAATATACATTTGTTACCAAGGACACGACGTGACGACGTGATTTATTTGACATTGCCAACGATACCACTAATAGTGTTGAATATTTTCTGTTAATATGATCTATTTTGCTAATAAACATAGGAATCTCCTTTAGCTATTATGGCCACTAGTTTTACCACGGGGATAGACATCTAAAATAAGTTAAAAAAGAAATTGTGTAAGACAAATGAACGTCTACAAAACAAATGACTATAAAATGATCAACCATCGATGGGGCTCACAAAAAACAGGTGCATGCGATATTCGAACTTATTGACAATTCATGACAGACTTTTTTTTGGTATTTTCTTGCTTTCTGACATTGATACGTTATTAAAATTATAAATTCTGAGTTACGTCAATAAGGTCGAAAATCGCATGCACCTGTTTTTTGTAATGCCTATCGATGGCTGATCACTTTCTGATAGTCATTGCTTTTGTAAACATTAATTGCTTTTACACAATTTCACAACTAATGAGTTGTTAAGTATTTCGTTGCCAACATTGACAATATTTATTTCAAGATCGAAATATTCGCGAAACTTTTGCTCGAGCAATTCTACAAATGCGACAAAATTATCAGGAGTTTTTTTTTTTTCATAATTTATCTTTATAATGGTTTAATTACTTATTTCATCTAGTATTATTCATACACACAGTACAATAAACAACCATTATTAATAATAAAATACCACTTTTTTACATTAAAATATTAAAACTTGCAACGTACAAAACAAACAACGTGCGTCGTAATAACCCTAAGATTGTCAACTGCCTGTGCCTACGTAAACCGGTTTTTTCCACTCTCGCCGCGTACACGACAAGCGGCCAGTGGTCACGCACACATAAACCGCGTGCTCGTAGTAGTGCAACCGATTCGCGCTGTTGTATGAAGCTGTGTCTCTGTTCCTTTTATCTACTCATGTGGCTAAGCTACGAACTCAGGTAAGATAACAACGACGGCGACGTCTATTTTTGGCACTTTCCGGGTGGGAACTGGAACTAAGTTTCAAAATACGGATCTTATCGTTCACGTAAGATAATTTTTGTGCCTATCTCCTTGGAATTATTATTATACACATTTTTCCGAATATGGGATAAAAGTACAGGGAATCTCAAAAAGTGAAAAGTTTAATATGACTAATTAAATGACTAATAGACTGTACCATGTACCATACGCCTCTGATGGCACGCCACTGAGCTCGATTGCCAGCTCCACGTGTCCGAAATGTGCCAGCAATGTATATATAATTAATGTTTATCTATTTGAAACATCTTGAAGGGTCATGGTATGTACGGTTCAACAATATCGTCGCTATTGAAGGGACACTGTACAAAATTCAAATAATTTTCTGAGTAATTCGTTTACTCTCATCAAAAAGACCGCAGGGCTTGATACCAATAACAATATCAGAATTCTTTAAAAACATTATTAGACAATGATATTTTTCTAAATGGTAATTTAATGTTCCCAGATAAAACAAGGAAACTTTGTGGTAATCGCGTCTAAAGCATAACGCTAATCTGTAGCAAAACGATATTATTTGCTTTGATAAGATTATTTGATGTTTAATTAGGTCACAAATAAGTTTTGCTCTCGTTGTTGTTGGCCAAGCGAAATAATTATTTTTATACGAAAACCTTAGAACAGAAATAATACTTTAAATATGAATCCGATGTATGATATTACTATTAGGTTGACTGGTAGAGAATGCCTTCGGTCATTAAGTCCGCCTTTGTACAAATTACGTATTTTGTTTTATGCTTTAAATAAAAAGTGCGGTCATATAATCAAGTTAATAATGTGAATAAACTATCAGTGATAACATTTTGTCATTATGAGTGTCTACAAAACTTGTAAAATCACACTTAGTGATAGAGAAAACGCCAGCGATGTTCATTGTCATGACATTACTTATCCCGACGGAATCGCAGCAAAGTGCGCTAACTGCGATTGGAGAGCCTTCTCCGCTGACGGATACCGCGATGAATTTGGTGAGTGACGCAGTCAGACACCCTCTCTGCCAGCCCCAAAAGGCGGCGAAATAGCTCCCACTCTGGGTTTCCGCCTCGAAGACAAAAATAAGTGTACGTAACTTTTTTTTTGGTAAAGTCGCTAAGTCTTTTTTCTACCGTTTCGCTGGCTTAACCTTATAATACTATAACCTTATTATTGACTTCCCGAAGGTAATTTGCGGAGGCATTTGACGATTTCAAGTCGAGTATTAATAATGTCCCTAGAAATGAACAGCGCTATCATTGATATTAATTTTAGTTAGTATTCATATTTAGGAAGTCGGACCAGTACTTGTTTATAATGTTTGTATAACAATAAAATCTTATAGGATTCAAAATCTTATATTTAGAAACTTAGTATTTACACATTATCCACCTAACAGAAAAATAAGAAGAAAATAGCCCATAATTTCAACATTAGGTGTCCATACGAAAATAAAACTTCTAGTCAAATAAAAAGGCATGAAAAACGACATTGACGTAACTGACCACCATAAGAATATTGTAGTCGTAGTGTAGCAATATCTGAGTTAGTCGCTGAACTCTCGTTTTAAAGCATAGGCTTTGTTTAACATAAAATGGTCTGGCTGAAAAAGAAAAAAGATCTTAAATTATTCCTCCTTAGAGTAAAAGTTACTGCATAAATTCCTCACTAATAATGAGGTTGATAAGTGGTATTTCAAAGGATAGACGCTTTCGGTATTTGCCGTTTTGGAAATAATAACCTAGTTTCAAGAATTAGCATCATAATGTCTAAACATTAAGTTTTGAAGTGTTTGCGTTTGAGCTATAATTTGTGGCTATTCAAGTTACAAATTATTGGTGGAGCTGTATAAAATGAGATGTTAAATATTGAGTTATCTGTCAAGAAATTTGAAAGTTTACGACAATAATATTCTTATCAACTTGTGCATTAGCAGCTAATGCTCATAATAATTTCACTTAAGGACTACTAGTGTCGGTTGTAGAACGTTTTCACAGATATTGATGCCATGAAATGTACGTAATAACTTGTTCGATAGAGTAGTTAAGTATGTTTATCGGTAGCAAGAGCTGCGATAATAAGATTATTGCCGATCTAATTTGACTGTTGATTGGATGTGATAAACGTCGACCACTCAGGCAATTAATAGTGACCAGAGCTGTGACTAGTTGCGGCTTTCATATAACAAGGATTCCTAAACATGGCAATGACTATATAGAACCTTTTAGTTTATCTTGCTGTTTTAAGGGTGCAACCTAATTGAAAACAGTTTCATTTTATAGCATGCCCCATCTATTTGTGACTGCAAAAAAATATTAGATACCTACGTTATGTCTGAGCGCGTTGTTTCAATGTGTGTAAAATTTTGCCACGATTCAAATATTAAACATACTAATATTATAAATGAAAAAGTGTGTTTGTTTAATTTGTCTTCTTCATCTTAAAGTCATCTTAAAGTTAAAACAGAGTAAGTAGTTGTAAGGTTGAAGCTGAAGAGTGTCATAAGCATTTTATCTTTAAATGTCATATTTCCTTGAAAAAGAATTGTTTAATCAAATAAGCGACGATAATAGATGACGTTAAGGGCGTCGATGTAGGCAGATTGACACTGATTTAGTCGTGTTTATTATAATGCATAAAAAAATGTAGTGTGGGCGAAGCTGGGAGCAACAACTAGGTTTTATATAGCTATGTTAAAAATATCCAATGTCCTAGCCAAGCGAACTATATAGGGGTTAAAAAAGATAACAGTTGTAAGCTCTTTTTGACGTGGTCGTGTACACAGTAGGTAATATCAACACGGGTCGCCGTGCCCGTTATCGTAAAAATTAATCGGTGGTACTGGTATTCTCGAAGGCTAGTATACAGGATTGGGTATAAGGCTTTTGTATGTACTAGGTACTTACATTTAATATTGTATTGTTATCCTTTGGTTCTTATTAAATTCTGGTAAAGGGGAATTTTCGCGTCTGAAAGTTACATATTTGATCATTATTGAACATATTAGTACAATATAATATTATCTAAAATTTACAATTTAGCCTGTGACATCACTTATTCTGCGATCACGACTGCTGTTACCCATATCGAAATCCGGTCTGTGAAAATCGCCAAAGTACCTATTAGGTTGTAGTGAAATGATAAGAAGTAAATAGTGTTTTAAAAGTATTTAAAATATTTTTAGTTCCCGTATTTGTGGCTGGTTACATAATGCCATTCGCAACATTAACAAGAATGTTTCTCAATGAAGAAAAATAAGTCAACCACAAGATGTACCTTATAATGTTGTGTATCTAGTCTCTACGACAGGGACATGCATTACTGGTGAAACAGCAATAAGTTTGTCTAGTCTACAATAAGTATCTATTAATGGTTGAAATCAATTCGCAGATGTAAGTACCTAATACGCTGTTGAAACGAAGTAATGTAATGTAATATTCTGTAATGTAATGTTCGTAATGCAACACATTAGTTACGTTTGCTTCCCTACTTTGTCTTCAGCTTGACACTAAGCTCTTATTAGATCTAGTATGATATACGGGTGCTTGTTGCTAAAGTTCTAAGTTTATGTATTTGTGTACAACTGAAGTAGGTCAAATTCACAGTTCTATCGCTTAAATGGGGTAAAATTGTATGATTAAATGTAAATGTTCTTTTTCTTATACAGAATACTATTTGGATGACATGATTTGTTTGTCGATGATATCCGATATCCGAAACCAATCTATATTTAAGGTTTCATACTCAACTAATTAATTAAATTTAATCTTGGTTGGCTAAATTTAATTAAAGCTAGTAAACAAAGATGATTTGTGATTAATTGAGTGTCAATCATTCGCAGCTTGCAAACACAAAATCATAAGGGCTGAGTTTGTTCCATACTAAATCACACAGTACTACAGAAAGTTTTATTTGTTTGGTTTTATGAACCAAAAACTAATATTATTCAGGTCTCGTAGCGCTGTTAGAATTATTTACGACAAGAATATAGTAGGTTAAATTTAATAAAAGCGCATTGAGCAGTGGCGAATTGCCAAGTCGCGCTCTATCCGCAAATGCAGAAGCACACCTTTTCTCAATTCATGGAGGAAAATGAGGCAGTGAAAAAGACATCGTTTTGTTATTATTCTGTGTTTTTAGCACAACATACTAATGTCATTCTGTAAGCTTCATCCCTTCTTCGGTACGTTATAGATAGATAGATAATGCTTAATTTGTACGCTATTACATAGTAATTTTACAGAGACAAGAGAGATAGATAGACTTTACATTAAATTGATATAAATTATATGGCGATATAAAATGCTATAGATACAAGTGTATTGTGTGGATGAAATAATTTTACTAGCAAATCTTTTTATGAGGAGGTAATGGGTTCGATTTCCTTCATTGGACAAATAAAAAGTGTACGCAGGAAATAGGTCTTGGAAGAGAACGTGTATGCAGTAAACAAGTCTTTATACATGAGTATGACAAATCTAATATAAACATTTAAGCGCTACAGCAAAAAAGAAACACGACAAGCCAACGTGCGACGCGCAGACGGGGTGATTGTTACGTAACTCGATATTACAGGCAGCCATGATGGACACGAGCAAAGTTGTTTATTATTTTCATGTTCTTTTATATGAGAGCTTTCTTAAACACTATCAATACTTAGGGCAGTTTCTGGTAAAATTTTATGTCTAATAACTCATACAAATTTCGTTGCAGTTTTAAATTTACCTGGAGGATAAAATCTATCCATTAGTGGTGAGACGGGGCCTCTTGTAAATTGGCGTGACGGTAAATACATTTTCAAACAACTTTACAGCAAAACGTAACATCTTTATTAATAAAAAATCTTCATATGTAGGTATTATATTTGTTCAACTAATCCTGTTTTTTTTTTTCACTTAAGCTTATACCTACCTACGTCTTGGGCGCTGCGATAGCGTTGCTTAATATATTTTCTTTCAATTTCATCTAAGCGTGGAATTAAACTTCTCGGTAAATGTGTAGTTTTCTGCTTAGAAATATTTTCGAGCGTCATTCGCTTATGTGCAAAATAAAAAAGTTTTATATGAACCTATTTAAGATTTAATTTTGCTGAATAGTTTTCAAATCATGTAGGTATGAATTCCAAGAACTGTAATGTATGAGAACCATTTTACTATTTTCTTCATTATAGAGTTATTTATAACTACGTGATAAAAAGTATTATTTCATTTCAAATTATTACTAGTTGGCATATAGAGCATTTATATTCGGCGTATGTGTATGAAGACGGCCACTAAATATCACGCAATTAACTTCGATCATCTGGTAAAAGCTTAAAATAATTATATCTTCTTCTTATAACAAGTCTTTCTTATCGATTCATTGATTGCGTTCTACTTAAATTTCAACGCTAAGTTTTTTACTAAAACATTTCTGCTGACCTGCAGTTTTTATCAACACAATAATATCTCGAAAATAAATCAGTTGAAAAAGTAGAGTTTCAACTTCGGGCAGTTTATCTCGTCCGTTTTTATTTAAAGTAAATACAAGTTACAATTTATCCGAGGAAAGTTGTTGCAAGTTCCGCGTGGCGGGTCTATTCTACTGAGAATTTTAACGAAGTAATTCCAGTTCCGTCACGCCTGTGATACTTCGGAGGGAAGCCAAGAAAGGTTAGGCTCAAATGTAATTTCGGGGACCTATAGTTCGTCGATGACGATATTAGCTTGCGATATGATTATCGACGAACCGTCGACGTTATCCGATACAATAAGCTTGTAAACGGTAAGAAAATACGCCAGGCCTATGCAAGAATTCGTGTCGTAACTAAAAAATAACTGTGTACACTGCTCGCAGCGGTGCACGAAAAAAATCTTGTCTGCGTAAGACACGACGCGGCGAACGTTGTTGCAGCGCGGTGGGGGGCGGAGTAGTAGGGTTCACACAGCCAGGTAACTAGTGATCTGTGGGTAGTTTTTGTTGTGCGTTTGGTGTGGACGTGTATTGCAGCGTAGAGTACAAAATGGGTGATGAGTTACTTATAACTTTAGTAGAGGGACAACCGGTATTGTGGGACAAAACTTTAGAGATATAATTATATAAAAGACTCACATTCGAAGCACGGAGAGAAATATTTATTATCTTAAACAAAGACTTCGACGACATGACAAATAAAAAAATATATATGGTAAGTACCTATAACATATTACTTTTATTAGAATTTTCAAAAATACAGATTATTTATACAGAGTCTATAAATGATTCTATTTTCACTCGGGAAACCTGGAAAAAGAAGATATCGGTGTTTTTATTTTTAGTTAAGAATGAATGTTGTAGGTACGTTTGAATTGTCCGTATTTATGCAAAGAGGGACCACTCGACAAATTTAGATTTTTGCTTTTTTGAAGAATGCTAATTTAAAAGTGGTTTATTTTCAAAGATCCACATGATTTTTTCCTTGGAAACAAGTTATACAAAAAGCAGAAGAGAACCAACAGCAAAAACACACATTATACATATTGCAAAACCGAACCACAGCACCATGGGACTCGATTCTTCAAACAAATAAACCATATTAATTCCATGTCATTTTATACAAAACAGATCCACTGATACTTGCGCGCCCTACGCCCGACAGACGACTGCACGAAAAAAATCTTGTCATTTACACGTTCCGATTGGTCTTGTCTGCCAGACACGAAAAATTTTCGTGTGTAGAACAGACAAAATTCTTGTCGTGTACACGAAGAATTTGTCTTGTCTGCCGCAGACACAGTAAATTTTCTTAACGTATACAAGCGCTCTAACGACCTACGTTCGTTCACACATGCGTTCCTATTACAAATTGTTCATAAACTGTTTCAGGATCAATATGGAGCCTATTTAAAATGCCCCGGAATTTTAAAGAGGTTTAACTATTTTATATTCTATTTTATTTCATGCCAGCGCGAGCGTCATAAAAAATAGTACGATTGAAAAACAGTTTTAATAATATGTATTTTACTGTTCGCAGAAATAAGAAATACTGTCCGGTATTCAAAACGGTATAACTTTTTTGTATATTTTTTCAGTCACGAGTATTTTTATTATTAACACGCTTTTATAAGGTCGTCGTGTATGTAACTAACTATGTAATGGAATCTAAGCTAACTAATTTAACCATCTTCTAAGGGTCGTAATGAAAATTGGCAGTTGTATGTAGTTCTGATGACAATACAATAATATGGTACTGTCAAACTGAGCTGATGATGTAGCTGGAAGACATGAACTGGAACTTCATGATGGAAAATCGTATCATAGCTCTTTTGCATTTTTTAGAAAAGTCTTGTAATGAACTTTGCCCACGATTAGGTTTCAAGGTCTGATGATGAAGCCGGAAGGTAGGCACTGGCATTCCTTGATGGCATATCGTATCATAGTCGTGTTTGCACTTGTGAAAAAGAACTGTTAAAAATATTTCGTTATCAAAGACCAAAAAGTATTAAATAAATTTATAGTTTAAAAAACACTGAAAAACACACTTTTGCACTTAAAACAAAAAATAAATTATGGATCGTTCAAGTTGTCTCTATTTCTGGGCTGAAGAGTAAGCTATGTGATTTTTATTATAATATTTGATTGTAAAAGCGTGGGGCGCTGGAACAGGAAATACTTTCTTGTTAACAAATACTAATACTAGCTTCCTGGCGAAAGCTGCATGAGGTGGCACAAGAGCATAACGTTTATGCCGCCAAAGGGAACCAAAGATATCTCGTCCACGAACAAGAACTCTACATTTTGCCACTGTTGACGCAATACCCTTATGTACGTAATTTCCTGAAAGAAGAGGCGTTAAAAATGTCAGTGAATGTCATCTCTCCTCGCTGCTGGCGCATGTTTTGTCTGAGTTCGACAAACTGGTACTTTGAACCGACTGTTTAATGTAGAGCCACCTACTAGTCGTGCTGCAACTCCAGTTAGAGCGCCAATCTGTGTAACCTGCTTCCCGTAACATCTGTTCACTTGATTTTTCAACAAGTTAAACAAGAACGTCTTTCCTGTTCCAGCGCTCCACGCTTTTACAATCAAATATTATAATTAAAATCACATAGTTTATTCTTAAGCCCAGAAATAGAGACAACGTGAACGATCCATAATTTTTTTTTTGTTTTTACGTGCATTTATAGAAGTGTGTTTTTTAGTGCTTTTTAAACTATTAATTTATTGGAGTTGAATTATTATTTTCAGTTGCCTGACCCAGTTTAGTTATAATGGAGTTTTAGATTTAAATTCCAACAGTTTAAAAGTGTATTTAAACGTTTAATTTGTCTGAAGTGAACTTGTAGGTAATTCGATTAAATTACCTGTAAATGTTAGATGTAGTTTTAGTAACATAATTGTCAGGTACTAGAAAAGTGTGGAACATAGAGAAGCGTTTTTTTTTTCTGTAAACGAAGTCGTCTTTTTCGTTTTCTTGTCTATAATATTCATTATACCTGCAATAACCTATGTATGTATCTTAATATACATAGGCAAATAGAGTAGAAACAATTTGAAAAAGTTAAAATGTCATCATCATTAATTTATCAATGTTTTGTTGACTGCACGATTGCCGCAACGATTTATACATTGCATGCAACGGAGGCAGAGGTCTGTCCAGTAGTAAACAACCATTTCTGTAAACATAATAAACAAAGATAACGGATCTAAGTGTCTGTAATTTGTAAACTGCCAGTACCAAGCGAATGGAATACTCAAAAGGATTACACCTGATATTTAATACAGTCCTTGCTTTTAAAAATAAACTCATAAATACCAGCTTAAGTAATTATTGGTTTTCTTTGTTACAGGTAAGAGCAATTTATAAAGGGCAGCAGACCGATTGCAGTGTTCCCGCCCGCGCCATCTTGGAATGTGAGTGTAAGTGATTCGGCCGAAGGTAATCCGCAATTGAATGTCACTTGAACAGGACGAGTTCCGCATGGCCTTGTTCAATGTTGGGTGGTAAGTGGTAACTAGTTCTACATTGTAGATCATTCTAGAAAACTATATATCATTCAGGTCAACATCAGATCTTATTAGACATACCTACTATAAAATGTTTTATGAGATGTCTTTGCTGCATTCGAGAATAGGTACCTGTTATTTTTTGTTAATTTATATTTATGAAAAAAAAATAACAACTTAAAACTAATTACTATAACACTCGCTAAATGCAAATGTTTAACGGTGAGATGCGTTCTAAACAATTTTACTATACCTACGTTACCAAACTATTGTGGCTGATATAAGCTTTGACATCAAAAGGACGTTTTTAAATTTTCCTTTAAAGAACTATCATTATCTAAATTAAAGGTTTGATACAATACCTGTTTGTTTTATTGAATTGTTTCATTGAATTGTCCTTATATATTTTAGAAGCTGTAGCTGCTTCTGAAAGCTACGTATAACACAACAAAAAACCAGGACTTAACTGTGATGTTTCATAGTAGGCCTATTTTAACCGGTAAAAATATTTGTGTGTATAAGTACTATTTAGTGGTGTTGATGTAACTTTAAACAATTGGCTTGATATATAGTAGCAATTAGGGTTCATATTTATGAATGCTATTTATCAACTAGCCATTTCGCGGTACAAAATATGTGCAGCGAAATAGTCTAATATATCAACACTATACATTCAGTAATATACGATGCTCTTTTGAAATTATTTTAACCATTGCTGGTCGTCAATCACTCATTATTCTGGTTAATTAACATTCAAATGTTAATTACGCATAATATTTAGTTTTGTTCCAAATTCGACTACCTGTAAATTAAAGTAGGTACCGACGTAATATTAAAGGTATTATTTTAATAGCAAGCTATCACTCCACCTAAAGGTACATCATCATCATAATCATCATCAGCCTGCCATAGTAGATTGCTAGATATAAGCCTCTCCGATGGCACGCTACTAAGCCCGATTTTTGGCTTTTCGTGTCCAGCCGCTGCCAACCACTTCGCGTACCTATATAGTCACTCCACCTAGCAGGGGGGCACTACGTTTGTCAAGTCGCGGTCTCCACTCTAGAACACGAGAAGGTACATCATACGTTCTCCGTATTGGTAACACTATTTCAATACATAAAAGTTTTTGTACGAACATTAAACTACGTAAACCAATTTGCATCATAAACAGGTACTTTTGTAAAAGTTTTGTGTCATAAGAGGCTTAATGCCTCCTGTATTCAATAGCTACAGAATGTTCATGAGTAGACAAAAGTGCAAAAGTGTAAGAAACTAGATGTTCGTACTCACTTTTGCCTCAAATTTCATGCGTTTAATAGGTGTACTTGTGTCTCTGATCTTATTTTAGCATATGGCCAAAATTACACATCCACATTACCGAAGGAAATGTTATAAATACAAAAGTAAATCAGTGTGTCTATCTGTTAAGCTTTTATGTCATGGAATTTAAGATGGCAGTAACATTATATTCCGAGAAAGGTCTTGCGCTTTGTTTCATTACGTCAAATCGTTCTGTTTCCTGGAAACTCAGAACTCTGTGAATACTCAACCACCACCACCTCCTTTTTTGTCTTTTATTTTTCACAACTTTAGTGCGGTATACACTGACATAATAATTATAAGCGCTCATTAAATAAATAGCAGCAGCTGCAATCACTTCTACGTCGTCATCCATCTTGTTTCAATTCACAATAGGTACAAACTGACTGAGCCCAACGTGTAGGCATCTCTTCAAAATTCGTCTGTATTGGCCATTTCATTGGTTTTTTATATACTTGCCGAACGTGTAGACAGTAATACTTGCCTTGTATTAATTTGCCTACGCTCGCGGTGGCCTAAGCTCGACCAACATGTATTGCAGGCTTTAGCTGTGATAACCGAAAACTATTGCATTATACATACCTAACTATTGTTTAATATTATTTCTGTAGGTATGTATTAAAACAGTCTCAATTCCGTGCTGTGGTTTCTCTTATATTGTAAATTATGAACCTACATACACTACCTAAATACATTATAATATATCCTAAATCCAGCGAGTCAAAAATATTAATGATTATTATCGGCTGTGACTTGGCTGTGACATTAACATATATATTTTGCTCAGAATGCAGACATGACTGTAAAAACTTGTAGCTTGTTGACGTGTTGCAGTGGATATTATTATTTATGAGACCATTGTTATGTCTTCTATGTTACGATATTGTTGCATAAATATCTCAAGAAATACCTAATATTATTCTTAAGATTAAGTCAATACAATAATAATAAAACAATCTCGGAGGCACCTATGTATCTTTGTAAGTGTAGACTTAGTGTGTAAGATTGGGTATTTCCCTATACTGAGGCAAATTAAAGGCGGTTAGTCTCAACGGAAACTATTCAACTTTAGCATAAGTGTACCATGCTACGGATACACTGTAATATGCTACGGCTTATCGTGCTCTCTGAGGTTGGGGAATTTCAAACCGATAACTTCCTTAATATGAACTTATTATTCCCATTTTGAAGAAGCTGAATGACAGGAATCTGTTTTTTTTAATAAACAGCTATGTCAATATGTATTTAAAGTTATAAGTTTTAATTATCACCAGTTATCTACTGAATACCAGCACTAAAATATTTTTATAATGGAAATATCACATAGACAGTTTCAATATCACTATAATGTCTGAACTGAACTTGTCACACGACAAGCGGCGCTCATGATCCGCAGTGAGCTAAAAAGACAAACAGACAGTGGACAAAATTGGTCAGAGAGAAATTTCTTCAGGCAATTTGTACCTACATCCAAGACAGAATTTCTTGAATTTGATATCCAATGTTTGTGGCTATGAAGTAATAAGTAAACCTGAAGATATTTCTACATCCAAGTTCTACTCAGTAGATTTAATTTATTTCGTCTCGAAACTTAGTCTTGTTTGTCCATCTGCACGAAATTATCTTTGAAAGAATAAACAATTTCAAAGTTTACAGTAGTTGTGAAATGAAATATCAGTCTGAAATTGACTTCTTTAGCATCAAGATATACAATTTCAGCTGATTCCAAGTACAAGCAATTCGAAGTATCTAACATTTATTGCTATATACTTATAAAAGTTATAAATTACTTAAAGTATTTTTATCTGTCAGTATCAGTATAGGTTGTGGTTCTTACTTCTTAGAACAAATTCCATATTACTTTTTGTGACTGTTTCATAAGCTCTGACTGGACAGATAAACGATTACATTTCTAGTTAAAGCGCCTCTGGGTCTATTTTATCTGTACTAACAATACTGACAATAAAACCTAGCACGCTATGCTGCTAAAATTGTATACTGTAACACATCATTGTAGTATTTTGACACAAAGCCTTATAAGTCCATTAAACATATGAAAGAAAGATGACAAGAAAAAACACAATAGGACAATTTACCTACAGAATGTATTCTTCATGTTATACAAAATAGATAAAATATAAACGTAAAAGGATAAACCACTCGCATTACCTGAGATCAAAAGTCACACTAAGCACCGGTGTTCCCAAATATATGACTTCAAACAAAATCAACAAATAAAATTTGTGAGGTTAGATAGTGAAGGCTGACGGGTATATTTCCTTTGCGATAGTACTACGACTCACAAAGAGGTATGAGAAAAAAGCTTTGATCAACTGCCAACCAAATGTCACGTAGCTTAGGTACCCTGGGATCGATGACTTTTGCTACAGCTTTGTAATTTTGTTTCGGTAAAATTGCCAGAAGCAATACCAGTATCTTGAAGTTATTAGAGCAATAATACGTCTTTGATATCCGACGCTTGTTTGTCACTTGTCTTTATGTTTATTACAAAAATAATACCTTATTTTATTATATTATTCGTTCAGAGGGGTTGTTCGTAATAAATATGATTCAAGATTTTTTTTATAGGAATTACATATATTGTTCTGATATAATCTCAACCTAGTGTATAATAGGACAAACATATGTACCGTTCTATAATATATTTGGCGCATTAGGAACTAACTTAATGGTCGGTCGTTACTGGTTTCGGCAAACGTAGTGCAGGGCGTCTAGTAGCCAGATGGGGCGATGATATTCGTAGGGCGGGCAGGGACTGGAAGAGGAAAGCTGAGGACCGAGCTCATGGGCGTGCCATAGGACCGGTGCCGTACGTCCAACAGTGGACTGATACAGGCTGATGATGATGATGACTGGTTTCAACGCAAAAGAAAGATTTAGTACAGACAACAACCCGCCCGCCGTTTTGCCCTTGTGGTTCGCTGGTTTGGCTGTCGTGCCAAAAATTGTGTTAATCTCATGTATATTACTGCAGCTTTATCAAAATCCGATGTGTGAATTAAGAAATTGTAGTGTCTCAAACCGTTTTATTCTCTTCAATAATCCAAAACATTGCCATTTCTTTATTTAGATAACGGCACCTAACCAAACCAATCTTTACAAGGTTATACAGAAAACTTACAGCAGATAACAACTGTCCAAAATATCTCCGAAACCGTCGATATTATCCAGATATTCAAAGTCGTTTACAGAGAACTCGCACAAAACATCGGGCTCAATCGTACCTTAAACTTAGAACTAAACAGTTAGAAAGTCGTAGGTACAGCGATATATCTCTTGTTAAAGCCGTGTTAGAAGTATGGAGCTTATCGATAAGTCTGGCATCGTTAAATCCTACGCGGACGATCCGAAGAGCGCTCACGCCTGCCTCAACCCGGACGTAGAACGCCCATGACTTCTCAGAATGCACGGACTTATTTCTTTTCAACGTTATTCTGATACAAACGTTAATGTATATACATACTCCTTTTATACTTACTGTTCACGCCTTTTATACTGGCTGATTTCACATTTCACGGGGGACTGCGGCTTATTAGGGTCGGTAATTCGATCTTTGCCTGCCTGGCCATAAATAAATACATAGGTCGGTACTCTCATAAGTTTGGTTCTCTACTGGGGCAATCTATCATGTTGGTTATACGATAAAATATATAAAAGAATTCATATTCTGTACTGATTATAAGAATGGCAATGATGCCAGACCACTACTGAATGCTCAGTCAACCAGTAAGGCAAAATGTGTTTTGTACATGAAGGCACATTTTTATATCAAGGAAATCAGTGTCTTGCGGTGTATATAATATATCACATTGCTACTAAGATAGCTACAGAATAGATACCTAATGTTATTGTGTGACATAATCTGCTTTACCTATAGTATTTTGGTGTAAATTCAGCACTTAAGATATGCGGTTTAAATGAGACGTGAAGCCAAATTTGGCACTACGTCATTTTTGGTATCGACTGACATATAATTTCAAATCAGTATATAGTACGAATTTAGAACAGCACTCTTATGGTAATCCACTTATGGGACATAAACATCTTTACTATATTCAACCCAAAGGACTGAATACGGCCTTAAAAGCATTTGCAAAAGCGTACAAATGTTTTTCAAGGCCGTATTCGGTATCTTTCATAGAAAAAAAAACGCTTAGTTTAGCTGTCTACTGCGTTAGTAGTATGTTTTACTTTTTTCACAAATCAAAGGCACTGCGCATAATTCCGCGAAGTGTCCCAAAGATGTGGCAAACATACTCGAGTCGAGGCCGCGTGTTCTTAGCCACCCCACTGGAGATATTAGAAGCACTGAGTGGCTTTATACCTCTTAGTAGTAACTTTAGGGGCCACAAGTTCCGTTAGCCTTCCGATTGTCTACAGCGTCTGCGAGATATCGGTTTCAGCTTTGCTGTAATTACATATTCATAAAAAGGACATTTGGCGCAGTAATTTATCTATGCGCAAAATATTATTTACTGCCGCATTGGAGTTATTTTTGTACTTAAATTAATATCGACTGTTGTTCAAGATAAAAAGTTCTTATTACCAAATATAATTTAACAACATTTCCCAAGTCTTTCTCGATTTGAGAATAAATTACGACGACGCGACGTTTCGAATTAATAAACCACGTCTGTATCCAATGTAAAGGCCAAATTGCAGATTAGGTTAGGTACTTGTGAATAATTATGTTCTTGGTATCCTACAGTGAAAGAGAATTTTCAGCTACATACTTGACCCAATTGCCACTGATTGTTTTGAGAAGGGAAAATTGAAAAATCGCAAACATTGTCGAAAACGAGCCAGGTGTTTTATTTGTGTGATATCGGTGAATTTTCCTTCTACGGAGGCAAACTTTTATTTATCTTCTATTGCAATAAATCCATTTGCTTGTAAATCCCAAAGAGATACAAATTATTTATTTCTCTTTTCTATCTGACGAGAATATTGTATTTAGGAGTGTCGGCCGGGGACCATTCGTTTGTCTCGGCCAAAAATATTGCGGATGAATATTTTTGTCAGTATAAATTCGATTTGTTTTTTCTTTTATCTGTGCTGGTTGGTACATAGCTCGCGGGGCTACTCGCCATTAAGAGCGCGGCTTGAACTAAAGGAAAACTGTAATACAAACCGCTTAGATCTTAGAAGTTATTTGTGTTTGACGCAGATTCAACGTGCGGCGTCTATAGTATCTTTTTAGAAACTATTTTTTAGAGTAACTTGACTGTCGTATTTTAACATTTTATTGGATATTGTCAGAATTATTTTTAAGGTTTCATACGATGGCAAATACGATAAGAAACGGGAATTAAAAACGTGCAAAGGCTTTTTAAAAGCAGAAACCGTTGAAACACATTCAACTAAATTGCAAACTTCCAGTAAAACATATCACTGTCTCAGTGATACGAGGAATCACCGCTCAAGCACATTAAGTAATAAACGGAACAAGTATAGTCCATCTGAGGCACAAATTGGCTAAATTTTACCCCGTCTCAACTAGTTAGAGTCTCAGTTGATTGCCGCGCGGGCGTTATTTGATATTCAGTACAGGATGAATGTACGTAGACCAGAGTTTCTTAACCTTTTCTTACCTACATATGTATCTATGTAACGAAATCTTTGATCATGATTTTCACCCACTTTAAAACATCGGTTTGAAGTGAAACTTTGTACCCTAATTAAGGACCATGCAGTGTCAATACAATAATTTGTAAGAAAAACCGAACGATTTAGAAAAGAAGAACTTAAAATGCATACTAAGTACCTATATAAATAGTAATTTAAAAACTAATAAATACGCTTTATAAATACTAAACCGTAAGAAATAATATTTCATCGTACAAAGCCTGCTACTTTTTTTTAAATATTATTTTATAATCATGAAATATTTGTGAAATTTATACCAATGTATTCAAATGAGAGACAGTGGCGAGTAAGTCTTCTAAAACTGCAAGCAAGGTTTTAGCGACATTTGAATGACCTTAGCCAGTATTTTTACCATCTTTATGGACACAAATATCTGACCCACAGACCCCTTAAGGTCCATGGACCGCAGGTTTAGAATCTATGGCATTGACGTTTAGTAATCCAGCGAACTAATAAGCTTAAATCAGCTGTTGTTCTACCCTGACCCGTTGATCAGGATATGTTGAATTGCACTACGTATATGTATATCAATTACCAACACTACGCACTAATTACGCCACCACAATTTATAAATTGCTGCATTGTAGCAAACTAGCAAATGTTCCCAATTTGTGTTAGTTTTGGTGTAAGGTTATTTCAATGTGGAACGTCGGTGTCATGTACTAACAATTAAATTGAATTAGGAATCAGCATTCACAAAATACGTATATAATATGATCTTTGTTCCATTTCGTTAGACCGGCAAAGTTAAGCAACGTTTCACAGGGCACCTTATGGATGGGTGACTGCTGGTTGTGATATTTACATGAGAGCGGTCAGCAACATCGGTCCCGGTTCTTGTCTCAGGATAAGAATCGTTAGGCCATAGGCTTTTAGGCGGCTTATAAACTCAGATACAAGACTTAGTCAGTTACTCCCGCTCATATTTTTAATATAATATTAAATTAACCGTGGTTGCCTCCGTGGTCCAGTGGATAGCGTATGCGACTGCTGATCGAAGGTCCCGGGTTCGATTCCCGGGTCGGGCAAAAGTGTTACTGGGTTTTTCCGAATTCTCAGTAGCAGCACGGAGTCCGGTAATGTTCCCGGTAACGGCAATAGGCTCGCCCCCTATTACGTGGGACCTAAACTTCATGGCGAAATGTGGGTGTAATATTACACCTCTGCCTACCCCTTCGGTAATATAGGCGTGAGGCTATAAAAAAAAATTACCGTTTCTGCCCGATCCTGTCAGAATTTCGGGAAATGGCTTCTTAGTGCACCTCAACAGTCCCCAAGTAACATACATGCTAAATTTCAGCTTATTACGTCCAGAATTTTCGGCTGTACCTTGTCTGTCAGTCAGTAACGCAAGAATTTTATATATACTTACAGATGTTCGGTAGTTTTTACGTAAAATAATAAAAAATATCTATCCATTTCGTTACATACAAAATAATAGTAGTAAAATATTATAGAAGCTGTAAAGTCGCTATTGAAGAGTTTGCTGTCGCTTGCTCGGCTACACTGGTTAATCCGATTAAGTTAATTCAAAGAAACATCCGAGCTACTCCACAATCGTTTGAGAAAATCGATAGAAATCCTGTTAATAAAGCAAATTACAATTGAAAGTATGGTTGTCTATTGGTTAATGGCACTAACTGTTAAGCTGGAAGTAGTGTGATCAAATGCTGTCCAAGGTAAATCTTTGTGTAAAGATATAGTTTGTACTTTGTTTGTGTTATTTTGCCTACAGGATGTTTTTAAGAATATATTAGTCTCTTTGATAGCTTGTTTTAGCTTTGCAAAAAATGACAAAGTTTTCTACAGAGTACCTTTTGTACACCGCAATCTGAAAAGATAAGTATCAATATTTAATTATTAAGATCAGCGTCAAAATTTGAGATCACGAAGTCATGTAAAACGCAACTTCAGAGCATCCCAAATAATTATGTTCTTCAAAAATGGATGTTACAGTTAACACGTTACAAAACGATTTGTTTCAAAACAAATTAAAACTAGTAATGGTCAATTCTTTTCAAGACCGCACATCCCACAGACCAATACTAAAAACAAATTCAAATTATGCATTAAGTTCCCTTGTAACTAGCGGCAAGTAATTACAATCCTAGAAGTGCGGTTTAAAATGACAGTAACTGTTGAATTAAAGATACGTGCTCCGTACTTAACATGTAATAAACGCAGCAAGTAACAAACTTCCCCGGGAACTTGACTAGAGCAGACGTCACTTGTTTATAAATTCCCTCGCCTCTCGGTTTGACCTTTGCAACTTTCATTTGTCTAGCTCCATCAAACAACTTCGTTAGTTCTCCTTAGTGATTGTTTCCACTGAACAATTAATTAGTTACATACAACACGCTGGGATGTTTATTAGTAGTTTCGTGTTCATGTATAATGACACCGATCATTCTGACTTCTCACTTTGGCCAATTTATTAATGGCACGTTGTCGTTGCTAGTTCTCATTATTCCACTGTTCTCGTGTCCGTCGTGAATTAGCACCTCCAATGAATATTTATGGCAGTGGCTAACTACACTTGGGCTATAATTGTGATTTGTGGCAAATCGATGAAGTCGAAAGTAATTCTTTTCCCTCAAAGGGCCGTGAAACAACTAACCTTAATGAAAACAACCGTTGGTTTGATATTATCCGCATTTCTCTTCCCTTGTAATTTATTCGTAAGCAATTCTTGTATGTATATTGAAAACGTCAACACTTTACAAATATGGTAATTAAAATTTACATTTGAATAACAGTTCTAGCTTAAAGCAATATGGAGAAACTTAACAGTTAAAGTGTAAATAGAAATCTATTTTAAACTTTCGCGATTTGTATACATAATAAAATTTTATTAAAACGGGTCTTATTCGCGATATTTAATTAATTTAAGGTATAAATACCTATGTTTACCGACGTTTCGGCCGTCTTACAACAGCCTTGGTCGCGGCAGGACTCATTTATACCTTAAGGACGCGTTTACGCTTGTATCAAAAAACTACATATTTCCGGTACATTTTACGACAATTTTAGATAATAACTAATAAAACTAATGATTACGATAAATTGATTACTTTTTTATCTATAAATCAATTTGAAAATTAATAAAAAATATTTAATTAATATTAATGTAAAATCGATTCGAAACGGCCTCTTAAATCAAAAATAGGCATATCCTGCTATTTTTGGGTACAATTTTCTCTCTATTTTTACATTTATTTAGATTTTCAAAGATAGAATAGGGTAGTAAATATAGTCAACTCAAAAACAATTAGATTTTTTTTTTCAAAATATTGTAAATTGACTCAAAAAAAGCAAAAAGTCATCTTACATTTTTCTTCTATTTTGCTCGCATACGTGTGTCTTAAAATGTGGCAATAAGGTTCGTTTTATTTAGCCACTTTCTTGATTTATATATCCAAATTCTGCAATGAGATCTCAGTCTGCGCTTGAGCGCCGTCGGGAGTGGACTCTATGTCGCTTGTCGCTGCAGCCCGAAGACGAAAAAAGCAATATACGTATACAAAATATTCGCTAAAATCAATTTGATACTTCTCGTATTCTGTGCGAATTACGTACAAGTAAATTTCTTTTGTATAAATGGACATTATTACTTTATTTTCTCCGTTATGTTGAGTCAGGATATATTTCGGTATTTAGATATTATTTTGTTTCTTGCGTTGAAATCTGGTAAGATTATCTGGACTGATGGTATACCATCCCGTTCAAGTGTTGCGACTGGAACTCATAAAAGAGTAGACCTAGTTATGCCAGGTTGGGGCTCATTTTATTTGTTTTGGTGAGACCCTACCACTGGTACTAGTGAAGTAACCTTCCAAGGTTATTCGATGAGTCTTGCTGGTACTCATATGTGAGTAAAGCTACGCATGCCGAGTTTGGGTTCATTTTGTTTGTACATAAGAGACCCTACCACTGGAACTTATAAAGTAACCTTCCAGGGTTATTCAATGACTCTTGCTGGTACTCATGTGTGAGTAGAGCTAGGCATGCCGAGTTTGGGCTCATTTTGTTTGTACATAAGAGACCCTACCACTGCATTTTATGAAGTAACCTTCCAGGGTTATTCAATGACTCTTATTGGTACTCATATGTCAGTACAGCTAGGCATGCCGAGTTTGGGTTCATTTTGTTTGTACATAAGTGACCATACCACTGGAACCTATGAAGTAACCTTCCAGGGTTATTCAATGACTCTTGCTGGTACTCATGTGTGAATAGAGCTAGGCATGCCGAGTTTGGGCTCATTTTGTTTGTACATAAGAGACCCTACTACTGGAACTTATAAAGTAACCTTCCAGGGTTATTCAATGACTCTTGCTGGTACTCATGTGTGAGTAGAGCTAGGCATGCCGAGTTTGGGCTCATTTTGTTTGTACATAAGAGACCCTACCACTGCATTTTATGAAGTAACCTTCCAGGGTTATTCAATGACTCTTATTGGTACTCATATGTCAGTACAGCTAGGCATGCCGAGTTTGGGTTCATTTTGTTTGTACATAAGTGACCATACACCTGGAACTTATGAAGTAACCTTCCAGGGTTATTCGATGAATCTTGCTGGTACTCATATGTGAGTAGAGCTAGGCATGCCGAGTTTGGGATCATTTTGTTTGTACATAAGAGACCCTACCACTGGAACTTATGAAGTAACCTTCCAGGGTTATTCGATTACTCTTGCTGGTACTCATATGTGAGTAGAGCTAGGCATGCCGAGTTTGGGCTCATTTTGTTTGTACATAAGAGACCCTACCACTGGAACTTATGAAGTAACCTTCCAGGGTTATTCGATGACTCTTGCTGGTACTCATATGTAAATAGATCTAGGCATGCCAAGTTTGGGCTCATTTTGTTTGTACATATGAGATCCTACCACTGGAACTTATGAAGTAACCTTTCAGGGTTATTCAATGACTCTTGCTGGTACTCATGTGTGAGTAGAGCTAGGCATGCCGAGTTTGGGCTCATTTTGTTTGTACATAAGAGACTCTACCACTGGAACTTATGAAGTAACCTTCCAGGGTTATTCGATGACTCTTGCTGGTACTCATATGTGAGTAGAGCTAGGCATGTCGAGTTTGGGCTCATTTTGTTTGTACATAAGAGACCCAACCACTGCAACTTATGAAGTAACCTTCCAGGGTTATTAGATGACTATTGCTGGTTCTTATATGTGAGTAGAGCTATGCAAGCCGAGTTTGGGCTCATTTTGTTTGTACATAAGAGACCCAACTACTGCAACTTATGAAGTAACCTTTCAGGGTTATTCAAAGACTCTTGCTGGTTCTCATATGTGAGTAGAGCTAGGCATGCCGAGTTTGGGCTCATTTTGTTTGTACATAAGTGACCCTATCACTGGAACTTATGAAGTAACCTTCCAGGGTTATTCGATGACTCTTGCTGGTACTCATATGGAAGTAAAGCTAGGCATGCCGAGTTTGGGCTCATTTTGTTTGTACATAAGAGACCCTACCACTGGAACTTATGAAATAACCTTTCAGGTTTTTCAGGTTTATTCGAAGACTCTTAGTGGTACTTATATGTGAGTAGAGCTAGGTATGTTCCAGTGGTAGGGTCTCTGATGTTCATACAAAATGAGCCCAAACTCAGTATGCCTAGCTCTACTCACATATGAGAACCAGCAAGAGTCATCGAATAACCCTGAAAGGTTACTTCATAAGCTGCAGTGGTTGGGTCTCTTATGTACAAAAAAATGAGCCCAAACTCGGCATGCCTAGCTATACTCACATATAAGAACCAGCAATAGTCATCGAATAACCCTGGAAGGTTACTTCATAAGTTGCAGTGGTTGGGTCTCTTATGTACAAACAAAATGAGCCCAAACTCGGCATACCTAGCTCTACTCACATATGAGTACCAGCAAGAGTCATCTAATAACCCTGGAAGGTTACTTCATAAAATTCAGTGGTAGGGTCTCTCATGTACAATCAAAATGAGCCCAAACTCGGCATGCCTTGCTTTACGCACATATGAGTACCAGCAAGAGTCATCGAATAACCCTGGAAGGTTACTTCATAAGTTCCAGTGGTAGGGTCTCTTATGTACAAACAAAATGAGCCCAAACTCGGCATGCCTAGCTCTACTCACATATGAGTACCAGCAAGAGTCATCTAATAACCCTGGAAGGTTACTTCATAAGTTCCAGTGGTAGGGTCTCTTATGTACAAACAAAATAAGCCCAAACTCGGCATGCCTAGCTCTACTCACATAAGAGTACCAGTAAGACTCATCGAATAACCTTGGAAGGTTACTTCACTAGTACCAGTGGTAGGGACTCACTAAAACAAATAAAATGAGCCCCAACCTGGCATAACTAGGTCTATTCTTTTATGAGTTCCAGTCGCAACACTTGAATGGGATGGTATACCATCAGTCCACATAATCTTACCAGATTTCAACGCAAGAAACAAAATAATATCTAAATACCGAAATATATCCTGAATCAACATAATGGAAAAAATAAAGTAATAATGTCCATTTAGGTATATAAAAATAAGAAACTTATTTGTACGTAATTCGCACAGCCAGGCCTATAACACATAGATACATATCACAAAAAATCTAAGTCTCAAAGTTATTTAGTTGAACTACATTTCCGCAAGTTACCGTACGTAGTACGTACTGTTGCCGCCGTGTCGCTGTAGTGACGCGATTTTGTACCTACTAATTTTGTAAACGCGTCCTTAAATTAATTAAATCGAAATTTCGTTTTAATAAAATTTTATTAAATAGAAATCTGTTTTGATAGTTGGCATAATAAATGTGTAAATAGTTAGACAAAAGAAGTACCTACACATAGTAAATACAATTACATCTTAAGAGAAATATTTATATAAAAAGTATTAGTATGAAATACGGCCAGTTGATTCGTTCTAAAACAGAGCTTACGTTGTTTAGAGCTAAAGGCGGTAATGCCGGGTTATTCCCGCAAGAGCTCTTCTTGGCACGAGGGTCGTTAGCGAGCCGTCAGAACACCACGTGGTTTTTTAATTTGAAAAGCCGTCCGAGAAGCATTTTCTTTGCAACATACCTACAAATGTTGATAGCAGAAAAGTGTGTGTAAATGCTTTGATATTCTACGCTATGATGCTAGCACATAGAGCTTAACAACCTCAATAATACCTAATGACAACTTAAAATATGTTTCATAAAGAAATATAAAAATATTAATTTAGATCTGATTCTCATTTTAATAATTTGGAATATGAATTTAGTCACGATGTCTGATGCGCTTAATCCTAGAATAGAATTTAATACATTGTTAAAAACGACCGAACTAAGTTTGATTGGCGGTGATAAATTCAAAGTCTTTAATATTAAGTTTAAAGCTCTCTTGAAACATTTTATTAGGTATAATGTACCAGATAAATTAGAGGAAATTTATCAGGCTGACGCCGCGACGGTGAAATGAAGCAAATCAAATTTAGGGGCTTGACTAGGCGATGGAACCCGCGTTAGGAAAGAGCTTCGACTATTTTAATGGAACAATAAATAAGAAAGGCCGGGGTGGCATGGAGCGCTCTGGAAAAGGAATTAACCCTGTCGATTGTCGATATGCAGCGTCCCAAAGAGATTGTGGTACAATTATTTTAATGGATTTTTCGGTTTGGTCACCCAAATTCGACGTGCGTAAAATTGATGACTGTATCTGCATCACAATTTCGTTAACTGAAGTAAATTGTGGTTGTTCCATGTGATGGACCACTACTTTACTTAATTATTTTTTCAGTATAGTTAGGTAAGTGTATTTTTTGTATCGAGAATTCCAGGTACTTCAACTAATGCTGGATATTATGGATATAACGGAGAGGTATAAGATGAGGTAAGCAATAAAGTTGAGTGTTATTTTTTAATTTTTGTCAAGACGGAATATTCATTATCTTAAGGCGCTGTTATACCTCAGAAGCCGTGAAACACCTAATTTTTCGTCGCGCATCTAGCCATAACGGTACATATTACAAACTAGCAAAAATTGGAGCTTAAAGTCAAAAGTCTGAACAAAAGACTTTTGAAAGAATTTTTCATGTACGTAAAATAGAATCACGGTAAAAAAATCACAAAATCGAGGCAGAAATTAATCTTTCGTCTCACTGTTTGCAATATTTTGATCGTAAGCTGTCATATTTTTTTTGATAATATTGTAGGAAATCTAATGAACTAAAGAATTACCCTATTTATTTTCATATTATACGTGTATATTTTGTAAAATTAAATAAAATCTGCCAAACGTCTATGATTTTGACGCTCGGTAGATCCCATCAATATCAAACGCTTCAGCAATTTAAACCTTATTAGCATAAGCGGTGTACTGAGTGTCAGTTGCTAGTTTACGCCCCGCCCAGACCTCATCATTCGGCTATGAGCCCTGTGAGAGATAGGTCATGTCGCTTGCGTCTCCGCTGCACGAAATTTTACGTAAACCTGTTTGTTATTATAATACGCCGATTTGAGTTCGTAATTTCATGTTTTATGTTATAGACTGAATACTTTGAATCAAATAGGCTTTTCATGTAACTATGGGCACATATAATTAGGACCTAAGTTTATACTCTTGTTGCGTTTAATGTGTTATTGTTTCTGTGCTTATAAATATATAATTAGAAGAATAAAATATGGATTGTTAGAGAAATGAAGTTCTACGAAGGATTTGTACAAGAAAGCGTCGTTATAAAATAGAAATTCATCCATGGTCAAGTGATTATGAAATATGTAACATTTTTACACAAATTATTTTCATAAGAGTCTTTTATGACTAACTATGTTACTTATATAATTATTATCGATTATGCATAATATAATTATATAAATTATTCTCACAATACATAGCTGCCACAGTTTTCAATTTTTGAAAGAGTAATAACATAAAATCGAATCATTTTATGTACCTATATTTCAAATTCATTAGCTTGTCAGAGCGCCTGGAGCGCTAAGATGCCGCCACGGCAAACAATAATGATGACAGCGCTAATATGGCGCTCCGCAATCCGCACACAAGCGGTAACGAATGTTGTATTATTGTGTTTTGAACATAAACCTTTTTAGGTACATCGGGTAAAACTTTGATTATTCATAAACTATTAGGTATGTCTCAGTACATCTAATATCTTTTTAATTTCTAAAATCAATCATTTATAAGTAAGAAGGTAACTTCTCTGTTTGCTATAACACAAGATATAGTATTTTTTTAATAATAAAGTACGTAACTAATTATCATTATTGTAATTACAGTGAAATTAAAGATAACAGTTCTGCAACGTCTTACACACATTTGACTTCAGTCATTCCTAACACGATCTGTTCAAGAGCTAGCCAAGAAATGCCAAACAATTTTTTTAACAAATTTGACTCAAATTCCGTAGTGATAAGCAAAAATTACAAGAGGGATAGCAGTGACTGGTTCGAATTGCGTAAGAATATGTTGACAGATTGAAATTTTTGTATAGTGGTAAAAAGAAGAGATAACAGCAGTAAAGCCAACTTAGTAAAAAATATTTTGTACAAATAAAATATTTGCAATGTAAAATCAGTTAGGCATGGAATCTAAAATGAACAACTGGCTTTGCAACAACTGGCGAAGCAAGAAAATGTAACAATCGAGCCTTGTGGATTATTCGATTATTGGTGCCACGCCAGATGGATTAATAGGTCCAAACACGATTGTGGAAATTTAATGTTCTAAAGTTGCCTATAAGAATGGCCTGGAGAATAGTATAAGAGCAAATAAAATACAAATATGGAAACATGATAAAAAAGTGAACTGATTAGTCTAAACAAATATTGTAATTGTTATTACCAAATTCAGGGGCAACGCCACGTTACACGCAAACAAAAGTGTTTATTTGCTGTGTGGAGTGGCGAAAGTATACCACTAAAAAAAGAAATTATAGAAAGAGATGATGTTTTCTGGGAGAAGCTTGTGGTGTTTTATATGAATTGGCAGTTGCCTGAAATTGTTGATTCTCGTCAAGCTCAAGGGATGGCATTGCGAGATCACGGAGAGGAAAATGTTTCATCAGTGCTTGAAATTTCTACAATACCAAGTCGTAAAAGGAAAGTAAATGAAACTGTGCCTCGTGAACAACAGCAAATAATAAGTATTGAAGCCTTATCACCTCACACACTGCCTTTAATATTCGATGAGAATAAAGAAAACCTGCCGGGTTGTAGCAGACAGCTAACTTTTGATGAGCTGTAAACTCTGTATTTCGTTAATAAATTATAAATGAATATAAATAAATATCTTTTAATATTTATTTTCTTTGAAACAACACATATTTGAAGCGAAAGAATTTTTTTATATTTTTCCATACAAACATGTATGACGAGAGCTAACGAAAAAGCAGTAACTCAAATTCTAATTCTATAATTTTCTAAGCGACATAGCAGTATCTCATGAATAAGGTATATCCACATATATTTTTGATGTTTCATCTATTTTGAAAAATAATAATGGGTGCATAGGGTTCCCACCAGGGTGCATAGGGTTCCCACCAAGAACTTAGGGTCCCAAGCCAACCTCACCTGCAAGTGGTGCACCTGCCGATCAACGGACGAAGCTCTGGCAAACAAAATGTCCCAATAAGCGGCAATAGGCTCGCCACCTATTACGTGGGATCAAAACACTGGCGAAAAGTGGGCGTTTAATATGCCTCTGCCTACCCCTTCGGGGAAACAGGAGTGAGTGTATGTATGTATAATGAGTTAAGTTTCGAAACGAGTCGCCTGAATTTGAGGGTATTGGTAGTGTAGGGGGCTTAAGGTAGGTCGTTTTAATCCCCTAAAAGTAATTTTGTCTGCCGGAGTTGCGTCTAAATATTTTTAAACAATTTCCAAAATTTCATAAATACTTCGGCAATTATGCAAAACGGAACATAGTTTTTATACTCTAGTACAGTTTTACAAATGTAATTTTTAGGTTTTATGTGAAAAACGTGAAACGAAACGCAAAACTGCCATCTTGGAATGATCATATTGACAAGTTATGTCAAATTTGTGCGTCATTGCTTTCGAGTGCCTTGGGTTAGGTGCGACTGTAATAAGTAAATAAATAGGTTATGTTAGGTTCTCTTTTGACCCTTAATCCGAAATTAGGAGCCCTTCGCAGGGCTCCGACAACCTTAGTTTATTAAACTAGTGTGATGAATGTGGAAGTTGGCAGTGCCATACACACCGATGTTTGGAGATTTTTTTTTCAGAGGAAACCAAGTATTTCCGGCAAGTGAAAATGGTGAGGGGGGTTTCAAGACCTCCCCTGCTCCCTCTCCAATCACTCACAACCCCTAAAAACGGCGACGTATTTCGAAACCTTTGCCATAATAATTATACCTATAATAACAATAAACATCCATAAATAAATAAAAGAAATCAACTTTTACTAAACTTCAATTATCTCGTAACTCGCTTTAGTTGAGATACGGCTTTTGCGCTTAGTAGAGCAGTATTGTGTTTTTTAGGGTACCGTAGCCAAAAATTTTAAAAACGGAACCTTTATAGATTCGCAATGTCTGTCTGTCTGTCCGCCCGTATGTCACAGCCAATTTATTGCAAAACAGATTTGAAAACTGACAGGAATGGAATTAGATGTAGGTATTCTATGAACTGCTTCACTATTTTTATACAAAAACAAAACAAACATAATAATGGCCTCTCCATACATGGTACTGACTTAATTATTTTTATCATCTTACGGCACGTAGGTATTTACCTACTTTCGTCAACATTTAATACCTATAACGTCTAATGTAAACCAGTTTTGCTCATGGCTGCACTGAGAACAAAAATTGCGCTATGCCTATATTGTACAAACAGATTGATGTATGTAATATAAATTTTAATATCAGTATCTCAATTCGATATGCTAAAACGTTTTACTTGCGATTTTGAAATATTGGAATACGGATGTCGCCAGAATACGGCCGCACGCGACGAGAATGAAGGGGGGCGCCCCGCAGTAGACGGAGCTAAGCTCCCTTCACCTCCCCTGCTTCACCCCCTCATTTACCAAAACAGTCGCTTAGGACAGCGCCTTAAGATAAACTGTGAAGTAGTCTTTATATAGCAAAATTAAGTTTATAATTTTTAATAATGATAAAAAAACACTTACCTATAGACGTTTGTCAGTACTTTTTCAATTCTGAGACAAAATTATTCATTTTAAATAGCTATAACACCTGAAAGCAGAAACTCGTAAATTATTATATCATTTTTTAAGGATTGGTAAAGGTCTATACAATGATAACAGTTTTCTTTTTTAGGGTTCCGTACCTAAAAGGTAAAAAACGGGACCCTATTACTAATCCTCCGCTGTCTGTCTGTCTGTCTTTCTGTCTGTCACCAGGCTGTATCTCATAAACCGTGATAGCTAGAAAGCTGAAATTTTCACAAATTATGTATTTCGGTTGCCGCTATAACAACAAATACTAAAAAAATAAAAAAATGAAAATATTAAAGGAGGAAAACCCATACAAAATACGTGGTTTTTTTTCGTATTTTTGCTCAAAATTACTAACTGTAACAGGTAGACGCTTTAAATTTTCACAGAATATGTAGTTATATATTACCTTTCAAAATAAATAATTAAATAAAAAAAGTAAATAATAAAGGAGGGCTCCCATATAACAAACGTAATTTTTAAGCAATTTGTTACTCGATCTTAATAAACAGGTAGAAACTTAAAAAGTATGTAAGTATACATACAACGAACGTGATTTTCTTTTATATATGGTACGGAACTCTTCGCGCGCGAGTCCGACTCGCACTTGCTCAATTTTTTGTATTTTCATTTATTGTTTGATATTGCGTACCGTAATTGACCTTAGAAGGACTAATTAACTATATTAATATTTAAGGCAGTCGAGTATTACTTTGAGTAAAGTTTAAATAGCTGTGGTGGTTTTCCTTGTAACTTCGTTATATATTCCAGTATTCAAATTGTTTACATCAACCCAAATACTACGCTTTACTTGGTATTAAATATTTATGCTAAATATTGCCCAACCCAATACCTGAATATTTAATACTGCTTAAACCACAAAAGTTTTAAAAAGAGTTTTATAACTTCTCCGTTCAATGTAATAGACGATAGCACTCAAAATACTTTCGAATTTACTTGTGTAGAAGCTAATAGTAATAAAAACAGTTTTGTAGGCGTGTTAAGAATCCATCACCTTAACAAATTTATATTCTCAAAAACCTTATTGTCTGTCCGTAAAAGACGGACGAACGAGCATGGTGAAACTATAAGGATATCATATAGTACCACGGAGTCCTAAGAGTAAGCAAACATCCAAACAATAATAATATGTGACATATCAGCGCTGCAAATATGCATTCTATAAGTTTATACGTGCAATTTGTAATGTGAATATTTCTAAACGGGCCAACCTGATTATTTAAAACATGGCAATTGGATGACAGCTTCATTCATCACGACCAAAATACAGCACGCCTGGCGCCATCACAGTAATAGACACACCAATCAAACGAATACAACTAAACAAAAAAGAAAACCTCAGTTCTTGGTAGTCTGTTTACTGCCCTAGTTTTCGGTAGAGGATGTCTATAGTATATTTATTTATTATACACTTTACATACATACATACATACATAGACTCACGCCTGTTTCCCCGAAGGGGTAGGCAGAGGCATATTAAACGCCCACTTTTCGCCAGTGTTTTGATCCCACGTAATAGGTGGCGAGCCTATTGCCGCTTATTGGGACATTTTGTTTGCCAGAGCCTCGTCCGTTGATCGGCAGGTGCACCACTTGCAGGTGAGGTTGGCTTGGGACACTAAGTTCTTGGTGGGAACCCTATGCACCCATTATACACTTTATTGTACACTTATACAAATATTAAGGAAATGCACATAAGATACAGTACAATGGGCGGCCTTATCGCTAAAAGCGATTTCTATTAGGCAACCTTTGGATGGAGATATTATTGGTAGGAAAGAAATTATAGTTGGAAGCGTACCAATAAATATGTTGGTATATATTATATCTAAATATATATAAAGTTATAAATAATACTAAGATAATATGCATACACATACATAAACACTTATACATGCATAGATATACATACATATAATACATACATTAATAATATATAATACACATATACTTGGTAGAACGGGAGAAACTAGAAATATTATAATGATAGATAGTGCTCCTTAACTAAATATTTGAATCTGGTTACCGTCTGAGCCTGTCTTATATGCAGCGGTAATGCATTCCATAGACGAACAGCAGTGACGGAAAACGATTTGTCATAAAAGGTTGTGGAATGTACCGGCATCTTCAGTTTCAAATTTTCTGATGACCTCGAATAACGGTTATGCGTATCATGAAGGAATTCGAATCGTCCTTTAAGATAGGAAGGAGTTGAAGGGCTAAACAGTATATTGTACAGCAAAGAAAGAATGTGAGCATTCCGGCGATATCGTATGGGCAACCACTTGAGCTGTGCTCGAAATTGTGATATAGTATATAGTATGAGAGTACGTGAAATTAAAGTATTCATTGCCTAGTTGCAAATGCAATTTAGAACATTAAGACGGAAGGGGATCCCGCGTAGTTTAAGACAGGGTGAATTATTAGTTAGTTGCGTCGCATCTGCATCAGGATTGCCTATGTGAGATAGATTTAATTCAGAATAGTGTCGTGTGGAAGAGTTTACAGCGGTTTGTTGTTGGTAGTGTTTTAGTGAAATATTGTAAGTGCCCTGGATTTTATTTAAATGGGTTGTTTAATCAATGGTGCTTTATAAAATTAGGTACGTTCTACTGATCTATAGCGGGTAATACTACATATATCTGCTGACTATCAAACCGTGTCTGTCCTAAAGTTTATGGATTTCCTTGGATTTCCCTTTTCATTACTAAACATATTTATGATTTTATGGATTATATTCTCAACGAACCTATCAGTAACTAGATGTAACCGCCTTGGAGTTAATAATTGATTATTCGCAGTAAAGCACCATGAAAAAGAAACCATACATAATGTCCCAACAATCTAATTTGACTGTTAAAGTGCTCAATTCTTACATTATATTCAAAGACAAAAGCGTAAAAACTAAGTGATTGAGATTTTTACGGACACTCGTCTATTCTTTTACGACTATTATGACGTAATTTGCTATTGTAGGTGTATTACAATTAAGGTAAAGTGCCAGATTATATTTTCATCGTTGTGACACACGCCACAGAAATAATAATAAATTAAACCGCTTTTTACCCATTTCTTTATGCTTCCCATAACGCATAGTAATGTTAATTACAGCACGTAGTCTCTATTAGGTACCCTTTAAAACAAAATTCAACAAAAACAACGGTCAGGCGAATAGTTTTACGTGTTCTGGGCATTTATCTAAAATGTTATTTAATGCGATTGGTTCATCGTTTTCAACGTAACTGGATAAATATCGCGAAATCTCGACTCCTGTCTATTTCCTGTCGTAGCGAGTGCAACTGATTGCCGGAAATAAACGTGGCAATCGAAGTTGACGACGCTTTTTTGCGATTCAAGATAGAATTCCAGATTAACTTGAATGGAAATCTTATGGAGATATTGCTTAGGGTGCTATGCAATTTCGATTGCTTGGGTTGTTTTGTATACCGAAGCTGCTTGATATCTATCGCTGGTATATAGAAAAGACTGGCTATAAAGTTCTAATAGTCAAGGCATTTGTGTCCAAATGTTTGTAAGAGTCCATTGAAGTATTAAGGTAAAATCGAAAAGGAAGTTTTAACGCAACCTGCACTAATAAAAGTAAGTTTAATAAAGCATCCTCCCAGAAAATCAGCAATTCATACTTCAACAATTGACTGGTCATACGTAGTCTAGATGACTTCAAAATCGAATTCACAAGGAGGTATCTAAGATAAAATTGAAAATGAAGTGTAAAACGCCTTGGCAGATACACCTTTCCAGAAAAACATAAAACCGTAGCAAGTGTAAATCTTTCTTGACCACGATGCCGATTACACCTAAGTGCTTTATTCCTCAGCTACTATACTCACGGTCAGTGATGTCTGGTCAATTTGCAACATACGACACAGCAATGGATCAGAGGCACTACTTGATAAATGTTAGTACTCGATTTTCACCCCGCACCTCTAGTTCCCGTCTAACTCGACACTACCAATACATATAGCCGCTTTAAGTGTATTGAAGAACTTTACAATTTATAGCCAGCACATTGGTTTATTCGTTCAATAAGTTTAACACGAAGTTGCAGTGTGTTGCGATTGAATTAAAGGACACGATGTCTTGTCTCTTCTGAACTCTGTATGGATGTGGGTTCCAAGTAGTATGTTTACTATAGACCGTATATGACAGTGTATGACTCTATCTAGTGTTCGGGTTGCCTATACTAATTGAAAGAAAGGCGCTATACCTTTTAATTGTTCCGGCGTTTTGGCGTAGGTTAGACAGATATCGTCAAATCCGGGAGGTAGGCATTCATCCTTGAATTTAGAATCAATCCATTTTTTGTCTTAGTATTCGTCTTGAAATTGGAACACTTTGCCTGGTTAATCATTGGAACTTCAAAGATCTTATCTAAATTGAGCTTTTATGTTGTTTAAACGGTCAAACTTTCTTATATTTTTCAATTGAAGTACTTTCATAGCGATGTATACGTCAGTGTAGCTATCTAATTATTCGTTAGCAATACGTGTTTGTCAATGTCGCTAGAAATGCGACGAAATCTGGTGCAATATGTTCTTTTAAAAATAACTTTGTACCTAATCCGGTGATTACAGTAAATGTGTCCCAGGTTTACAGTCACATCGTATAATAACTCTCGAAGGCGTGTTTGTTCGGTTAACGTCAGCCATTACTACAAAAGAATTGAATTTAAAAGTGTCAAGATGCTGGCAAATGGCGGTCTTATCTTTTTACTGTTATTGTTCAGTTTAAGGCACGTAAATTGTGTAAATAATTATGACTTCGGTCAAGTCTTGGTCTTGTTGCAATTTTTCTTCCTACGTAGTATGTAAATGACTCGTGTAGTTAATAATAGATGCGATGTCTATGTAATATTTTTTTCTTTTATTTGGGCTGTGATATCGATTAATGTAATATTATATTTGATACGAAATTAATGAATACGTTGGTTCAAAGTTCTATTCCCGAGTAATAAGTCAGTAATCTTAGTGTTAAAAAATGTAGGTAATATGTTCTGTATAGCGGATTAATTCCCTACATTAAACTAAACAAAGAGATGAATCAAAGTAGATATACTTTGCCCACATTTTCAAGGATTACCGCCGTGATGAATGGAAAACGTATAAACAGTCGATTTCAATGGAAATTACAGATATTTAAATTAGTAAGCGCCGTATGTTGACGTTGTTTTCAGGTTGAGTGGCGAATGTAATGAACTTCCTTATTTACTCTTTGATATGCATAATAGTATTGTGAATACTATTATGCATATCAAACCAGTATGTAGTTGTATTATTTTACAAGGAATAAATAAATAGACTCTTTACGTAAATAAAGTAGCAATAGTGTAGTGAATATAGGCAAATATATAAAATATATAATAGATAGCGATAGCCTAGTGGATATACCAACAGACTGCCATGCAGAGGGTATCGGGTTCGAATCCACGGCGCGCACCAATGGCTTTTCGGAGTTATGTGCGTATTGAATTGTTATCGCTTGTCCCGTGCCTCGGAGAGCACGTTAAGCCGTCGGTCCCGGTTGTCATGAAGATCTTTGACAGTCGTTACAGGGCGTCAGTACCTTCTAAATATACTGACTCTAGTCTAAACCATGGAATATCGCTATCCCTTCGGGTTGCGGAGGTCAGACAGGCAGTCGCTCTGTGGAAAAGCTAATATTTAGCCAAATCCGGTTAGACTAGTAAGCGGACCCCAGATTGAAACTGGGATAACGCTAAGAGAAAGAAGAAGTGTAGTGAAGATACCAACAGACTGCCATGCAGAGGGTAACTAGCGGCTTTGTACCACGGCGCGCACCACTGACTTTTCAGTTTTGTGCGTATTGAATTGTTTATTGTCGCTTGGCCCGCGCCTTGGAGGGGATTGCAAGCGCTTTCGGCTTTCATGTAGGTCTTTGACAGATACTACTTCGGGAAACAGGCACGAGTCTATTTAGGTATGTACATATGTAGGTACCTACTAGTCTAAACCATGGAATATTTTTACGTAAATAAACAAAGAGCATTGTGCGAAGCCGATGTCCAGCAGTGGACTACGATTCTGTATGATGGATAAACTTGTATAAAGCCTTTAGAGCGCAATGTAGTTTCGGCCTCCGTTGAAACTATAGGTACTTGGTATATTGAAACTATACATTGCGGTATTCATCTGTCCGATGATCTGTGAGTGTGACAGACAGTTAATTAGTTGGCATAATTTATAACTTTATGTTAGACGTGCGGTCTCCCAATACCACATGTGGATATTGACTGCGGTTTATATAATAATATATAAGCTAGAATTAGATACGGCCAAATTGTAAGCTGTCGATGTATCTATATATATTAAACTATACATATTATCTGAATTTCTGGCAGGCTCTGTTTCTATAAATGCGAAAACCCAACAGATTTGTGTCAATTTTGACTAATAGATAGTACCTACTAGAGAATACTTGAAGCTACGTTCGCACATACTATTCTGATGGCCGGTTGGCGCAGCGGGAGTGTAAGCGACTGCTACGCCGAAGGTCGCGGGTTCGATTCCCGCTCAAGTCAAACATTTGTGTGCATGAACATGGATGTTTGTCTTGGTCTGGGTGTTTCTATGTATAATATGTATGTATTTACAAAAAAAAAGTATATATGTATGTTTATCCATTATCTAGTACCCATAGTACAAGCTCTGCTTAGTTTGGGACTAGATGGTGTTGTGTGAATGTGGTAGAATATTATTATTATTATTATTTCTCGATCCTGTGGAAATTTCGGGAAACTCCTTCTTAGTGCTACCCTACTGTCCCCAAGGTACATACTTACATGCCAAAATTCAGCTTCTTCTGTCGAATAATATTGGCCGTGGGTTGTCTGACAGTGACAGTCAGTCAGTAACGTAAGAATTTTATATATACAGATGATTTCTGAGGAAGGTTTCGGTGTAGCTATAATTCACGTGTGCGGAGCCGCGGCAAAGTCTAGCATTATATTATAAAAAGTAAATTATTTTGCTTAAAAATGATACTTATGATGGTGAGAGGACAAATTTCCTCTCACTATTATATCATTTTTAAGCAAATTACCACGGATATGAACCTAAAGGAAGCTCAAATTGTGAAAAATAATCTGTTTCCAGTAATAGGTATGTATGACAGAAACGCCTAAACGCACATAATACTTGGCACAGAATCCGTTTAACCACACATTGCTAATTAAAAAATAATGTAAACATCAGTTGAAGTAGAGTGTAATCGCGGCAAATAAATACCAAATAAGCAATAAACTAAAATAATTGATACGAATGGGACCGACAAATCAATAATCACTCATATTTTATATCAGTAGTTGTAACACAAAAGCAATTAAAGTCTATAAATAACAATTATGTTACTTCTAAACAACTCAATTACGATTTCTGTAAATGTGATTTCGATTTAAGAAATAAAATAAGTTATTTGTATTTTATACCTACCGATTCGTTTCAGGTAACGGTCGGTTAATTATGGTTTCAATATACTAAACACCGACCAATTCGGGCGTTTAGTTGGACAATAAAATAAATTAAGCCTCATCAACGAAATGTTTAACCGATAGTACAAATTTACGGCTTTAATTGGTGAAGGATATGTACACGAATGTCGATAAACGGCCGATAAAAAAGACTCGCAATCGATGTGAACCATTTATTTGGGGTACAGTTAATGATATAATTACAGTTCTAGCTGTATTGCGCTGTGGTTGAAACAGTCACCGTATGTAACTGGTTAGTTGTCATATGGGAGCATCCATCAGGTTGAAAATTACTTGAGAGGAAAAATGTAATCTTGATTTTGGACACAAACAGATAACTTTGGCAAACAGTACCCAAATTACGAATAATCTTCAAGTCAAAGCTGGCAATGTCTTAATACTCTTGACTACAATGTCTACCTAGAAAGGAACGAAATATTAAAATTGGCATCGCATACAACCAGACCTTGGAGAAAATACATAAATCTAATGTGGTCGCATCGTAAGATATATTATCAATAATACGAACCGCCAGCAAACGGAACTAGCAATGCGAACACTTTTCCAAGGCACAAATGTGAATTGTTAGAGCTTAAAGACAATACTTGTGTCTAGGAGCAACACACAATTGAGCTAAGAGTACAATACCGACGTCTGATGGGAGTACTGCGATTGTTGGCTCACGGATTTCGAAGACGTCGTTTTGTTACATATTGTATGGTACTGTGTATACCACGGTTAGTATGTAGTTCTTCTTCTTCATACTTATTCAAAGCTATATTTACATAGTGCTTAACGGATCATTGTATTCGTTATTACAAAGAACTGTTAAACTCTATTTGTTCTGGGACATTGACGAAACTGCAAAAGGAATCAGCTGATCCATATACATGTATTGTCGATTTGAAGATCAATTTTGTAGGGAACAGCTTATTCCATTGTCGCCCAAGACCCTGAAATGCAAGAAACAACAATTAGCTATTTTTGTTACAAAATTTTTGATTTTTATATGTTTATCCTATGACTAGTAGGCGAATGGTAGAAAACACTTTAAATCCAAGAAAGACCAATTTAATATCTTATCATCTGAAATTGAATCCGTATATTTTCAATTCTTTACAAATAGGTACATACCTTGAGCTTGAGACCAATGAGCTAATATTTAACTATATCACTATTGAAATATAAAAAGTTATTGCAATACTTCTTGATATAAAAAATGCAATGCCTCTTCTAATTTACATTCTGAAGTGCATACACAAAGTAATTTGTTATTCTTTCAACGTTAGTACAATAAAAAAGTATGTATATAAGTATATTGCATTTGTGGCCAGTATTGTTTAGAATGTAATGTATAAGGCATCCGCGAAATAAAACTGAACTTTTATTATTACCAATAAAAAAGTTATTGTTGTTTTGATATCCAACTAGCTAATGCCTGCATTTTCATGTAGAATTTTGAAGCAAACTTTCCACTTCTACTTTAAGCACTAATGGATAAAAACACCGAATGCCTATGTCATAAAAATATGATGACGGCTTAGCAGTTTTTAAGTTTATTCGTTACAAACGAAAAATAGAAATCTTTCTTCTTCTTATTAGTACAGAATAATCACAATTTATTTTTCTGTTGAGGTTATAGAAAGGTGTGAACATTTAGGCAAGAAATGGCTAGATTAAGAGATTTGTTTGTTTTACCTTACCTTTTATCGGCTAATCTCGGTTATAATTTAATCGCTGCTGAATTTTGCGGTCTAAATAGTTATTAAGGTAAACATAATTTATAAAGGAAACATATTTTTCCTTATAAAGATCGTAAAATATATTAAATATAACAGTAACTTGTACAAAGACTGCACGGTTGGCGTAGTGGTTTAGGCGGCCTCACAACACTCGGCGCTGCTTGACACGGCGCCGAGTGTTGTGAGTTCGATCTCCACACGAGACAACACTTTGTGTGAATCATAAATTGTAGTTTCGAGTCTGGGTGTTCATTGTGTCCGTTAGTTGTATGTTTGTAAAGTCTTCCACGACACAGGATTGAGTCCTTGTGCGGGAGTTGTCTTTTTAAATAAAAGAAAAAGAAAAAAGAAAGCTTTATCCATTTTTAGGGTTCCGTACCTAAAAGGTAAAAAGCGGGACCCTAATACTAAGCCTCCGCTGTCTGTCTGTCACCAAGCTGTATCTCATAAACCGTGATAGCTAGAAAGCTGAAATTTTCACAAATTATGTATTTTGGTAGCCGCTGTAACAACAAATACTAAAAATAAAAAAAAAAAAATATTAAGGGGGGTCCCATACAATAAACGTGTTTTTATTTTTTCGTATTTTTTGCTCAAAATTCCTAACGGTAACAGGTAGAAGCTTACAATTTTTTACAGAATATTTAGTGGTATATTACCTTTAAAAAAAAATTAAAAAAAAGTAAATAATAAAGGGGGGCTCCCATACAACAAACGTAATTTTTAAGCAATTTGTTACTAGATCTTAATAAACAGGTAGAAATTTAAAAAAAGAATTTAGTATACATACAACAAACGTGATTTTCTTTTATAGTTGATGGTACGGAACCCTTGTCCAACTCGCACTTGCCCAATTTTTTAAATTCGCTAATAGCAAGATCAATAAACTTGGTATATATAGTAAATGGATAAGAATAACAGAAATCAGTCAAATCCTTTTATTAACACACAGTCCTACCTACTGAGAAGCAAATTAGGAGAGGCTTACGTCCAGCAGTGGACTGCAAACTGACAAGACAGTAAAGGAAAGATAACAGAAATTTTTATTCAAAAAACTTACTTACATTTAGACGCTGGTAATAAGGAAAAATTAAATCGTTTATGAAACGTAAGCTATATATTGAACTAATTATTTCCATAAAACAACACTTTGTACGAGTATGTTAAAATAAAGGTTGGAATTTCTAATCACATGCTTCTAATTACAATTTAATATAAAGGTATGATGTTAAATACGTATGATGATTTGTGAAGCTCATGCCTTAGCCATGTCATTTGGGACATATAAAACTCGTTGTAAGAATTTCGATATAAAATTCGCTTTGGTGCGACTTGGTCCTGAGATCGCAGCAAAATATGCCAATCCCTATCTGCGTAACTCCGCGGACCGCGGTGGTATTAATGTTAGAACGCATGTGAGGCAGAATTTACTACATCTTTAACAGCACAAACTCAAAACGTAGAGCGAATGACGAGACCAAAAATATTTAGTTACATTTTGGCTCGTTCAAACTTCAATCGCATGATTTAGCAACTAAAGATACAGTTCCTAGGTTTCAGACTAACTAATAATAAGATCTACAGATCAAAGTTTACATGCTAGTATTGGTCTTCACTGAGAGTTTCTAGCCATTAGAACAACAATTGAATCTTTAACCTATAACTTGTTGGATAGCCATCTAAATAGGACAAAGGGAAATCTTACCGCCTAAGTCTGCAAGTTCAATCTGGTACAAGTCGAAGTATTATTAGAATTGTGCAATCGGCTTTATTGGGGTTATTGTTTGATAGGGAAATGGTTTATTCACTTTGTTGAATGAATGTAGTGGGTGTATTAAGCATTCTGATAGATATTGTTAACTTGGCTCATTGTCTTTTTTGAAGATAAAGGATTCTAACAAGAAAGAAACTGCAGTGAACGAAACTTATACAAGTGGCCGCATGGTTTCAGATTGTTATAATATGCAAGCTATCGTAGTCCAATGGATATAATAGCGTGTCAAGATTGAGATTTCGTAACATTTATTGTGATTACTACATTATTGAAGTGTACCCATCCTTAACAAGCATGAAACCTTGAAGATAGTTGTAATAAGAATACCAGTAATCTGCAGGCGTCTTATTGTTTACAAAGGTACATCTTTCAAGAACATTAGATGATAATCTTTCTCGTTAGCGTTCAGGTTTTCAAAATGGTTTCTCGTTCAGTTTTGTAAGTTCTTTAAGCAGTAGATGTCAGTTCTGAACCTTCTGAATGGTTGATAGGATAAACAAATAGGTATTATATATGCATTGAAAAAGCTTGCACGAAAAAGAGAAAAAAGTGATATTATTTTATTAATTGCTCTGTTAAAATCTGAATCCGCAGTGACCAAGATTTGTATCCGTCTTTTATTACCAAATCATGTCAAGCAATACGCTTTTATACATTGGTATGGATATGGGTTGGCCCGGACACCGCACGCATTCACTTACATTATATAAAAGAATAAGAGCAATGTGCGACCTACTTGTAGTACAAATCGAAACTGAGTCGTCAGTGAAAGTGATACGACTATAGTGCGATAACAAAGATGGGCAGTCAGAGGAGCAGTGTGTGTGTATAGTCGGGTATGACACATCGCGCATCGGTCGGGTAGCGACCGGCTTTTCGTATAGGAGAAAAGGTGATGAAAGGTCGTGGCGTTTCCTTGAGGGATTCGTGTACGCTATATTTAGAAGTTCATGGAGCAATATTGTAGTTGATTGTTTCCTCAGTAAACGTTTTCATTTACTGATTTTGCGTAACAAGATTTGTAGAAGCAAATGCTTAAGAACTTAAGAACATTTCATATTGTTAGATAGAAATAAGGATAGAGTAGTATTACTCTGTTGGCAAATGTGAGAGTGACCACTATTCTTAGGTTTTGCACAATCTGGAAGGATTATAAATGAGGAAATCCTCAGTTACAGCCCCAATCTTAAGATACTGTTTAGATTTGCCGAATATCTCACGTCTCACGTCGATAATCTCAAGGATCAGAAAAATGATATACAGCTTTGAAAAC
Source organism: Euclidia mi (assembly GCA_944739405.2). Lineage (NCBI taxonomy): Eukaryota > Metazoa > Arthropoda > Insecta > Lepidoptera > Erebidae > Euclidia > Euclidia mi. Next base: position 60,027,274 of record OX123181.2, on the reverse strand, counting down.
TTACGCACAGTTACCAGCGATACTCTACTTCTACAAACATATCGAGCTCTGTGTGAGTGCATAATTAGATAATTATTGTATTTGCGCATGGGGAGGTGCGGAGAAAACCCATATGATTGGCGTGGAGCGAGCACAACGTATGGTGCTTAAAGTTCTTCTTCACTTACCATATCGGCATCCAACTACTGCCGTCTATGAACAAGCAGGTGTGCTAACGGTAAGAAAGATATTTGTGTGCGAAATTTTACAAAGATTACACAGGAAAGTGGTCCCTAACCTAATATTGCCACAGAAGCGCATAAGACGCTGGCCCGTGCCTCATATGAAATCAAAATTTGCTCAGAGATCCTACGACTTTCTGGCTCCCTATTTGTATAATATATGTGACACAATTAACAATTTACACCAATATAATACAATCGCGGTCGAACTCCTAGAACTCACACAATAAACGTAAATAAAACTGTTCTACAAGCAATCTGAATGAAATTGGCATGGAAAGTATCTTCTACTGTTTTGAATGTTGTAATCCCACTTTAGCGAATTAATTTTTTAGTATTATAGACTTGAAAGTATGTGAGGATCGATATACAGGGTGTAAAAAGACCCTTAACGAAAGCTGAAATCCCATGTTGTACCAATCACTACGAACATTTTTTACTTCAGCACCATACCTGGGAAATTACTGGTTCAGGAGATATTGAGGCTCAAAATTAGTATGGCATTTTTCTAATTAGGTACAAAATCGATGCATTTACCCTGCCAATATGTTCTTTAGATACCCTATGACCCCATGGATAAGTAGGTATTTCGATCATTGCACGCGCTCGCTTTTAATTACGGTTTAAAAAATGTGAAAACATAAAAAAGAAATCGTTTCCCAGGTATTATTTTTGGTTAGTATGACTTGGCATGATGTCCACAACCAGTAGACTTCGGCTTGGTGATGGGTCTTGAGACACCCTGTATGTATGGATGTTTGTTACTCTTTGAAAATTCTTGACATATTTTGATGCAAATTTGCAGTGATACAGCTTATACATCAAATAAAACATAAGCTAACATTTGTCGCGATAGCTCATACATAAGGTATCAGACACACGGGCGGAGATGTGGGCGGCATCTAGTAATAGGTACCTACTTATATAGGTAGATAGCACATAGGTATTAAAATAGTACAACAAAGAGCGAAAATGTATTTTAGGGACAATATTCAATATCCACATTATTGACGTTTATCCGACGTGGGTTTCCAATCGAAATCTAAGTGTAACACAAAACTATTTAGTACTCCTGTCTGATCTGGATAAAAAAAACGGTTAAGAAATACATAATCGTTTTGTTAAACAACTTCTATGTTATCTTTTATAAGAATATTTTTTATAAAAGATAACATAAAGATGTATAAAATAAATTCTGTTGGTTCTTAGTTTATACTAGTCTTAGGAATTTTTGGACAATTCACAATTACTTGCAGCGATAAGGCCGCATATTTCATTGTACATTTATTTTTATGATTATCGAACATAAACTTATATTTAACTAGACTTTGCCCTCGGCTCAGCCCCTGTGAATTAAACACCTAAACTTTCCTGAGCAATCAAACTACCCATTGATGAAAACTGTACTTAATCCATACGGTTGTTTTTAAATTTATCGCATTTAATACAGACTAAGTAGACGAAAACTGGGCACTTCATTCTGTAATATGTATAGATTTTCAAACAAGTATTATCTAACTACCTATCTATTACTTTGTATGCTAATTAAGCAAGGAGAGCAAAGCAGATTAACATGCAAGATCTTGGAGACAAGACCATGGTACGCTCCTCTGAATTTCATAAGTTATGCACGTATTAAATTGGTAATCGTCGATTGCCTCATGCATTGGAGAATTTCTGCTGTCAGATCTGGCTGACATAGATTTCTGACAGTCTGTTTTATCAGTCAGTACACCCATATATCAAATCATGCACTATTCTAAAGCATAGAATATAGTTATCTACATAATTATGTAGTTAGCTATTTTCTATGCTTTTTATATTCTGTCAAATCTAGTCAGCCAAGAAAGTGGTCCTTGAAAATTAAAATAATTAGCACAGCATTGTCTCAGTTCGATCCCAAGATATTGGAGTATCTATTTTAATGTCAATTCATGTAGGTGCTTAAATATGCAGGCTTGAAATTAACTACCCAAGTTCCATATCATAACATATTATGTTCGTCTTAATGATGAATGCTAGACCCTCTTGTCCGCGCATATGTAAGTGGTCTATTGTAAATTATCTCAAGTGATTATTTTCTTCTGACGTTCAATCTGTCTTCACGTAAATTGGATTTCTTATTATATTGTTGCATCCACTCTGAATAAAGCCGTAGGCATAAATCTTGACAAGGTTGAATTTTACTCATGATGGTATTTCATTATGGCGTTTCTCAGAAAGTAATAAACAAGCAAAATAAGTAAGATGCTACGTTTGCTAGCTTGCGCATAAGTATTAATTCGATTCTTCTATTCATCATGAGTAAGTACATATATGAAAACAACACGTGTAAAAACGTGAAGGTACAAAATGTTAAATTCTCTTCTTATTATTAGATTAAATGCGTCTCTACAAAGTTTGTTTTAATATAACTAATTACAAAATACTTTTGGCATGTTATACCGTATTATGATAAAGTAACTTCATTTGGTTTGTTAGTTGTCGAAAATAAGGAAGTTTGCTGCCTTAATTACTTTAAATGCAACGTGCTGTAGTAAACGATTTGATCGGCTAGATAATTCGTTATCGAACTTTCATCACGGAAAGAAAACGAAGTTGCTACATTTTTCATATATCATATTACAAAACGACAAACTATGTTGGTATCACGTAAATAACATTTCGAATTAATGACTTGTAATTATTTGTACAACGATAACGAAATATTTAAGGTTTATTTAGAAACATGGGTTGAAAATAATTAGTTTTGACGTAGAATTTAATATTCGCGTTGTTCTGATGAGTTAACAATAAGTTTTACACGAACAGAAAAGCAATAAGACACGGCTGAGAATGGAGCTTAGATAGTCTCTGACTGCGCGCTCCATTCGCACGCTCGTAAGAAAGTTTCCTTGTAATTTTAGATTTAGGCGATATCATTGAAACTTTCACTGTGTGGACTAACGAGGCCGATAATACCTTGTTAGCTAATTCTAAGAAGTCAAAACTATCCTTGGTGTCTAACTATTTCGCCATCCTTTTTCGTCTTTTACTTCGATTTGTTTTCTCTTTTTAGCTTATTTGTGATCAAACGGAATTCCTCTATGACTAATCGGCAAGCTTTCGGCAAGTAGGTAACAAGTACTATTACAGTTTAAGTCCCTTCGGGCGATTTGTCATAGCTAGAACAGTTGTATTCTTGCCAGAGCGATGATAGATGGATATCTTTATGGACATTTTAGTGCTAGCGTCGCTTTTACAATGTCTTGTGTGTAAATAATGCTAAATATATTTTAGTGAGGGATCCGTATGAGTGAACGTAATGGTCAAATAATTTGTGTGAAATTATTGATATGAACTTTGTCGGAGTTTTGTAGGGCTTTTTATTGTACGTGTTTTACATATATATTTCATTTGGTTTATTTTGATATATAATTTTACATAGTATAGAATGACAACTGTGTGTTTGCACATAGATACTAAGATGCATATTGAACTCGCATTTCGACAGTTGTTTCATGTCGTGCAAAACTACGGCATGAAACCAAGAAGGCCCATTTTGCTAACCCCTCATATACAGAAATGCAGTACACGCGACTCGGTAGCTTTTAAATAGGTTCGTCTGGAAATGTAGCAAACAAGTGATTAAAAATATTTTGTATTTTAAGAAGACAACATGGGCGAATACAGGATTTATATATTGGGAGTAAATTACAGAAGTTTGAGTGATAAAATCTATTTAACAACTCACTTAATAATTTGGTTATGATGAAGTTATAATGTGACTCATTATATGTTAATATTTTATGGCGAAATGTGGGTGTAATATTACACCTCTGCCTACCCATTCGAGGATACAGGCGTGAGAGTAATAATAAAAAAATATGTTGTTTAAAACTCGAAATATTCCCTTCCAAACCATTTGTTGCGTGCAAAGCCACAATAAACTACTACAAAACAGTATCTAAGACGGATTGGCTCCATGTCACCTCGGAACATCATTGTAACTTTGTCCGGAAGATAACAAACTTTAACGTAAGGATTTGCGTTCGTTTCCCTCATACCGACACGAGATTACAAGTCTTGCCCAAATAGTTTTGAATTTTAACTGATGTTGAACCTTCGTTTTGATACATAAATGAAATATAGCTACATACAAACTACATAAAATTTTCGTAATTTCATTCACTTGTAACAGAACAGCGAGCATTCGCTGTTTTCTTTTTTGTTGAACCGAACATTTTCACGATCATTCTAGCGAACACTCTAAATTCAAATAGTACGTAGACCTTAGAAAATACAGAAATCGCACTACAACAGCAGTTTTACCCAATATGTGTACTTCAGTTTCACTTATGAATTATTTCTAGAGTAAGAGTAAGATACATAAACAAATGACGTTTCTAAATAATAAAATGCAGATTTTAATTTGAACTGGTTTAATAAATCACACAAATGTCTGTTCCTACGTTCAAATTTATTAATCGATATCGAGAGTTTATCAACATTCTTTTGAAATTAATTCTGAGTAAACCAAATCTAAGCATCTATTGTAAACATTATCAAAATTTTATCGATATTTATTCTGAGTAAGCCCATCACTAGTCAAGTTAAAATTAGTAACAAACTACGAAGATTCTGCCCTATATTAAAATCATAAGTCAAAGTGAAGTAAATATATTCGGCCTTATTACAAAAGACGGTTTAAGGCTAATACCAAGCTTAAAGCAGCAAAAACGATAGTTTAGACCACAGTGTAATTACAAAATGAGGTTTATCGCACAACTATGGTTCACTTTACGATATAAACCTAAACCATCGCGACCCCTAGTTTATTACGATAAACCAATGTTGCTACTTACACTAAAGTCAAATACTTTGTGTATATTGTAACTGTTTTTGGTGAAAAAACTTGCTAAAATCGACATAAATATTATTGACTCAGACGGTATCGAATTTATTGAAGATTTGAAGCTATTTAGACAAAAGTACAGATTTACAAAAACTTTTGCAATGAAAATTGTCGACATGTCTGAACCTGCCTTTTTTCGTTTTTGTTCTTCCATCGTAGCAGTACTTCAACAAATAATTTAATAGATAATTTAAATAGAAGTTTCACGTCTTTGCAAACTAAACTTTGATGTAGGGTAAGTACTTTCGCTTGAAAGCGCGAGAGTGAACTCCGTTTCGTTACACGCTCTTAGCTGTTGTTCAGGTGACATTACAGAATATAAGCCTCGAAAAGGAAATTGGCACCAAGAGAGTAGTGATTATTAATATTTATTGTAAATAAACAAATTTCTAGTGCTTTTGTACCTTTTATATAATTCCTAATCATTATCAATTAAAGTAAACATATTTTTTTATAAAAATACTGAACGTAAATAGTGAATGATGTCATGATGAACGAATAAGAATTGTTTTTATCTGTGGTTGATATTTTGAGATTAGTTTATAACGCGGTATCATAAAAGCCGAGGCTCAAATATGTTTTGTAATAAGAACAAGTTTACACCAATGCTCAGCTATAAGACTTGGCCTTTAAAGTACTGGTTCAAGCTAAGGTTTATTCAGTTTTTTGTAATAAGGCCGAACGGGTTTAACCGCCATTGTAGCGCGAATTCTATGTATTATCTATATTCTAAGGCTCGCCTGAATTTTCGTGAGAATGCTCGCTAAAACACACTCATTTGTTTTGTAACATTTGCGAGAATGCTCATTACAGGTGAATGCTCAAGCGTATCAGCGCCATAATGTGCAGTGCAGTATAGCCAATCAGAGGTAATAGGAGGCGAGTAACTATTGTATATCAGTAAAATAATGTTAAACCATAATTTTAGAAGCACGCTTTTAAGTATGAATTTTGTTATTTTAATTACTTGCTAAACAAAGATATTCAAGAGGAATTCTTTTGGCACATCTATGTTTTGAACATTTGTTTTCTTACGGTAAGGCCCGACTGCGCTTTGCGTCTTTGCCAGTAACCTGCAGACAGTGTACAGGCACGAGTATATCCAAAATTCAGTATCCATGTTTCCCACTAGCTAGAGCCCCAACGGTCATAATGACCACCACCAGGGTAACTTAGTGTCACGGAATATAGCGCCAAACTGTTTAGTATGGCTTCAATTTGGATTTTAAGTTCTACGAGCAAACCGAACAAAGGTGATAAAACAACTTAAACGATAAAAAGTTCGAATTTTCATGTGAAATGTCTTGGTTAGTATTGAATTCGAATAAAATTATATCTAGATCCTTTTGAAGTTAATTATAATTTTCTCAGCCATATTTAATTTATTTCTGCCCTCAATATATCTATAGTTCGGCAAAACGGTCTTAAGCTTTTGATGAATTAGATCCATTCAATTAACTTAAGAAGCTTATCTGCTAAGTACTTACTTCTAAATGGTATATATCAGATATTTACTCTACATTTTTAAAGAACTTGTTTACGTACTCTTTATATTTTATCCAATGAGAAATTCGTTCGTAGCGAGAAAACTGTAAAAGAAAATCCTTTGAGTTCTCGTTAGGTTTATAAGCTAACTTATTTACCAATAAATTAATGTAATAGGGATGGATTTTGTGGGAAAATTACTAGGAGTATGTTATTATAAAAAGTAAAGACGTTCCAAGTAATTTGTATCATCTTATTTCTTTATTAGGTAATGTTTAAGAAAATACAACCTTTAAAAAACCAACATAAAACTGAGCAATTGGCTGGATAATATTTATGTGGTCAGCATAATTATGTGATCATGTAAATTAGAAACTACAAAGAGATTTATTCTAATATCTCGATTAATAATCAGCTATCCTATCGGCTAAACATTCCGTCACACTTTATCGATGCGCTTGGGTATTTCCCGAGAGCGTAAACCGGCTCTTTTCCTGGAAAGTATATTGATCTATGTGGTTATTGGAAACCTACACTAGGGAATATTGATTTCTCTCTTGCCCGCTACTTTAAAGCCTCCACACTAGAGGAACGTAAAAAAGTTCTCCATTAAACCGTGAAAAATATTGGGCAGGTACGCCATGCTGCAAGCGAGGAGGATTTAAGGTGATAAGTTCGTTTTCTATCTACTCGAAACCTTATACCGGTATCGAAAAAATTCCTCATTCATGGGTCCCTTGACGTGACTGGAATACCCCAAGCTTTCCAATTTGGTGCCCGCAACCTGAATTTGTTGGCGGTCTAAAACATTGCTTTTTGGCATTGCCACATTGAATTTGATTTCCTGCGGTTTTTAAATATCTACAAAATTATTCACACCCCATTTTGGTTCTGTGAATTATTTTGTAAATATATTATGAGCTTTCCGGTCTATTTATTTATTTGTACGTAGGTCAAGTGAAATTTAGTAGAACTTTGTGCAAATAGCTTGCGCACAAATAGAGGCGATGTCAACACTGCTCGGTCGGACTCCATGAATATACATATGCGGGGTATGTATGTATAGTCCATTAATCTAGGACAAGGCGTATTGTGTGCCCACACATATATACGGTATTTATTTCACAAAGTGGCACATATATAATTATTTTTTTGTCATGCTGTCATCTGTGAAATGCAAGTCACGACTCTTTAGTTATCCCTAATAAGAGTCAAGAGTCGAAAGAGTGCGTTTTATATCGAGATACACAGAATATGTAACTGATTTTAATCGCATTATTTTCTTACTAATAGAGCAATAATTTAAAGACAAAACGCTTCACTTTATTTTAATATTGTATCATAAATACACCGGACATGTAAGAAATTGGAAGCTGGCAGGCGTTTTCAGTAATTTAATACGTTGTTGAAACGAACCGAGTTAGGTCGACATTTCGCGAGATTGCGTGTGTATGGTTATAAAGTCCTAAGTTTGTTTACATTGCGACTTGGGGCATGTAATTAGGCGCCTGAAATAAACTGTGTGTAAACAGCTTTAGCATGTGACGTTACTTTATACTTTGTGATGTGAGATCGTGGATGTCCAGTGGTTTGATATATGATATACGGAGATGTCGCCCGGTATAAATAACTAGCCCGGAGCGTTGACCCAAACACTGGGTTGCTACATGTCTTATAATATTCCGCTTAAAATTAATTGAAAATTATTCTTGATTCCACTTTCAAAGGATCTGATTTTATGTGACGATTAGACTTGTTTCATGTTCATCTGATAAGAGTAGGATTTCAAAGTGAATACGATTTATTTAAAGGAATTCTTTCTTAAAAGCAATTTTAATTCTCGCTGACACAATCTCTCTAAAAGAAAACGGTTTAAAGACATAAAACTAAAGATTTCACAGTTATATTTCATTTAGGGCTGTCTTTTCAATCGTCAGATAAAAGTTATTCAACATATAAACTATGACTGTGATGTGGAACTAAACAGTTGATCTAGTTTATGCAAATAATCGTAATTTTTTACTTGGAATCGTTTTGTTTGATCTTGCGAATAACATTTATCTGATGATTGAATAATTGGAAATCGATACTAATTCACGTTTATCTATATTTCTATTTGAGTTTCAGTTTCGATTGAAATATACAATCTCGTGTCGTCAATAATAATAAAAAAAACATGTTTAATCGAGTAGAAGTTTAACTAAACGATGTGATTCAAATAAATATTACGAAATTTGTACTGTGTAACTGGCATATGTCGGTAGCCAAAAACTGAGGGAAATTACTGTCGGGGTTTTTTTAAATTAACGATAGGTGCAAGTTGTATATGCGAGGGGAATATTTTTCATTATTGCGGAGCACCCTCGTCTTGTTCCCCGTACCGTTTCATTCTTTATAGCTTCAATATTGTTTCGGGAGGTCTCGCCACGACAAAATAAATGTTTGTATGGACCCCGCGTTCCACGACCGCCGTCTCCTACTGATCCGACAATTTAAACATTATTGCTTTCCGTAGATATTTGACACGAGAAGAACGAATTTTATTGCTCTATTTGTTACTAATGACGAAAACACAGATATATTAAACTGCCATTTACGAATGTTGCCAGCCTAACATGTTTCCATGGGCACGTACCCTGCGCCGAATATTTTTTTTCGGTAATTTTACTTTATACTGACAAATATATAATAGGCAGCGATAGCCTAGTGGAGATACCAACAGACTGCCATGCAGAGGGTATCAGGTTCGAATCCACGGCGCGCACCAATGACTTTTCGGAGTTATGTGCGTATTGAATTGTTAATTATCGCTTGTCCCGTGCCTCGGAGAGCACGTTAAGCCGTCGGTCCCGGTTGTCATGAAGATCTTTGACAGTCGTTACAGGGCGTCAGTAGTAGTACCTTCTAAATAAACTGACACTAGTCTAAACCATGGAATATCGCTATCCCTTCGGGTTGCAGAGGTCAGACAGGCAGTCGCCCTGTGGAAAAGCAAATATTCAGCCAAATCCGGTTAGACTAGGAAGCAGACCCTAGATTGAAACTGGGATAACGCTTAAGAGAATGAAATTGCTTTATACTGACATGAATAATTGATTAAAAGTCATTCTGCTGAACCAAGAAATGTTCCAGATTGGCTTTAATTGAAGAGATCTTATTCTTTTGATTCATTAGGGATTTATGAATATTGTAATGATTTAGCATATTGTGTTATGAATTTTATTCAAAGTATTCACGTTGGAGTGATTGAGTAGTTAAATTTTCAATGATTGTTTCGTTGGTATCAACCCCTGTGCATTGGGTAATACCAAATAAAAATTTACGATATGTGAGTGTATAGTTCGATAAAATTTCACGTCCAACAAAGTTTCAATATAAATTCCATCGTTAGATTTAGCACGATCGCCAGTTTCAAAAGTTTGAAATAGACGGACGTTTCAACGGGATAGTCATTTCGATCGCCAAATAAGCTGCGGCAAGCTGTTCGCAAGTTTCATGCTCTCTGGGGACTTCGTTAATAAACCAAAAGCGAAGTTTGAGCTCGTGAAGACTTCGCTACGGTACAAGAATACACCCAATACGCAAATGTACTTGCGATACTTTTTTCGCTCGCTTTACAAGCTTCGTCGAAGTGGATTTTTAGATTTGACTAAAGTACTTTTTGTAGTCAGAGTTTATCCTAATGTCGCAGAATTTCTTACTGATAATTTAAAAACCGAACGAAGAAAACATTTAGAGAATCGGTAAAATGAAGGCATTCGGCTTTACTACGCACCAATTTGCATAAGTTTGTACTTTGTACTATTTACCGCTTAGCTTTATCTTTAAAGATACCTTCGTAGATTCATTCCTATTCCAGTCTAAACGTTTTGCACATTGCCTTCTTGTTTAAATAAACCGTTCTGCTAATAAACATGAGGAATCTCAACGCAAAGGCCCTCTAATGCAGTATAAGTTACACTTAATCAGTTGCGCTAATTACGACGAGATATCGACACGAGACGCTCGAAGAGGTTTGCTATGTAAACTGACTTATCTTGTTTATATTTGTTTGTGCCGCCATTTTGCTCTACGAATATATAGTACTTTAAGTTATTTACAAGCCCTCATTGCCTTAGGCACATGGTGCGCATAATTGCTTGCGATTGTAAGCTCTGCACTTTGAATCCCAAATCAAGCAAGTTTAGTTGGGGAGTTTTAGGTTTTGTTTGTCAATTCTAGCTTGCAATATTGCATTACAGCAGCAGACAATAACCTCTATTTATATGTCTGCTTTATTTAATTTATTTGTTTATATTTCAGGCACATATAGAGAAATTCGTTGGTTAAGCTGATAAATTGTATTGCCCTATAAAACAACCCACACATAAGGCAAAGCGGTGGAAATTTTATAGGTAATAGATAGAGCCTTGCTGATTTCAGCATGAATGAGCCGGCTCGACCGGGGAAGAACTACCCTCTCACAAAAATCGACGTAAAGTAACAGTACTTAAACTGCTGCGTTTCGATCGGTGAGTGAGAGTGCCGGAGGCCCTATCCCCTATTCCTTCTCCCTCATCCCACTCCTCATCATATCCCTTTTCCCATCCCCAAGGGGCGGCACCGTGCTTGTGACTCCTGTGGTGTTGCTTGTGTCCATGGGCGGCGGTAATTGCTTTCCATCAGGCGATCCGTCTGCTCGTTTGCCGCCTATTAATTACTATAAAAAAAAACTGAAATCTCACAATCTCTGAGCGAAGCCTTTGGCATTTGCCGTCGCTTTCAGCCGACTGGGTCACCCTTTACATCTATCCACTTGCAAGGATGTAACTTTAGCCATGACCTACTCAGCCTTTATATAAGTTTCAAGGAAATAAGGTAAGGCCTAGATATATACGCAAAGTCGGTTTTTTGTTATTTTATATAAATAACTATCTGCATTGCCAATATCCATGTTTGTGTGTGGCATAAAAAATAGAACAGGATTGCGTCGACAGAACGATTTTAATGTGTGACTGAAAAAGCGTCATGCCTATTCATCTAATTATGACTGACAGAGTTATCACCAAAACATTTTTGTAATGCTACCTAGTACCTTCGCCTTTCGTCTTTTCACTGTTTTCGTAAAATCTGTCTTATTCAAAGAAACATTACAAATACTCTAAAGCGGACGGAAAATAATTTAATTTTCTTTTTATTCGTTGTGCGAGTTGTTTTATTCCATTATAGATCTTTAGTAAAGTATCATAGTCTAAGTATTTGAAGTAAGGTTTCTATAGATTCTTATTGGAGTAAATACTTACTGCGTTCAAGTGGTAAGCCTATTACACACTCTAAGAAATTTGAATGAAAAACATATTATCTCAAATATGTGAGTGACATTAAAGTTAAAGTTTGAGACGTTTAATACGTAAGTACGAATACAATTCTACATATCCATTAGCCACACTCCTTCCTACGCATTTCGCCCCAAGCGCACATCTACCGCTAATGTTTGCCTTAAGTGCGTGCAAAAGCGCAGTTTAAATTGCACTCTTAATTTCTTGTGTGTAATGTTACTTTGTAGGTTTGCACCACGAAACGCAATTTGAGATAGTCGTATTAACCGGAGGTGTGTGTCTCGGTGCCATCTTGAATTAATGTCAACAACGTCATTTCGTTCTTTATTTAAATCCATGACCGTATATTTCTGTATATTTCTATTGATGGTTTGTGTTCCTTGCCAGTACTATACATCTAAATCGATACATTTAGTATGGATGCATTTTGCTTTAGCGATTTGAAAACGGCAGAAAATAAAAATGAAATTATCCCTAAGTATGTATATACACACATAGACACACTCTCATAGTGTGCGTGTTCGTATTTATTAAATTCTGCAAGAGATAATAATTCCAATACTGGATTTTACTTTTTAATTTTATTTTACCGAATATAAAACTTATTTAACTTTTATTTAAAATAAAAATCCAATGTTTCAATGTTCCTTTTTGTAATGGCTTTGAAAGAACGTTTCATTACTTAATGGACGCCTTCGATAACACAGCCAGACCGAAAATGACAAAAATAATTGATTTACAACGGTGTTTTAATGGGATATAGATGGAAAATACGAAATGAGTTTCTTGATAAAATTTTACTATTGTGACATTATTTAAATCGCAATCGAATCTTATTAAGGACAACATTAAGAACTACCTACAATTATCAATATACCTACGTACAAATTTGGCATGTCTGTTCCTTCGGCAGTTTAGGGGAACACTAAGAGAGGATTTTGGGAATTTCCTTCTCTGTGGGGTAAAAGGGGTTGCCAAGATTTTTTGTTGTATGAACATTCACGCCGGCGCGCGGCGCAGCTACGGAAAAAAGCTAACGTTATGTCAAATAAAAATCTTATACTCAATAGTTCTGCTTGTTAATGATATTTATTTTTTTGTTTCAGGTAATTTATTGAAGAAACTACCCTTATATGTGGAGCAGAGCAGAATGAACTTTATCACGGTGGAGTAAAGAGCAATTTGATATAAGAGTGGTTAAGCTCACCATACACTCAATATTTTATCAACAAGCTCATTGGGGCACTTAGCTGAAAGCGTTCAAGCCGTTATATTGACGGTTTGTTTAACAATATTAGTTACGCGCCGTTGTCATGGCATTGTGCGAGACTAATTACCTCGTCTTCAACCTTGAAGCAATATAGTAACTGCACCTTCTCCTATGGCAAACCAATTCCTAAAGTAATAGCAAAGAGTATACAAATGTAATAGTTTTAATACCAATTTTTTTTTTTTTATAGACTCACGCCTGTTTTTAATACCAATTTTTTTTCTTTTTTTTATAGACTCACGCCTGTATATCCCCGAAGGGGTAGGCAGAGGTGTAATATTATACCCACATTTCGCCATAAATTTTTAGGTCCCACGTAATATGGGGCGAGCCTATTGCCATTATCGGGCACATCACCACACTTTGTGCTGCTACTGAGAATTCGAAAAAACCCAGTAACACTTTTGCCCGACCTAGGAATCGAACCCGGGACCTCCGACCGCAGTTGCATACACTATCCACTGGACCACGGAGGCAGTCCGAAACTGTAGTGAATTTCTGTATTTTCTGCCACGGATATCGTAGATTGTACTGCATTGTAAACCTATTTAAGATAGCCTTCTGACATTTGCACCTCCAAGAGCAAACAAATAAGTTTTTACAGGGTCATTTCGAACCCGGTAAAATCTTTTTATCACCTTTTTGGTGCATAAGCCTGTATGGTGTAGTCTCACGGGAACTTCGGTGAAGGAGGTCATTTCCTAACTCAGAACTGACCGTATTCAATATAAAATATTACCAAGCAGCTTCTCATTAATCATGCGCCTATCTTAAAACTTAGAAATCATATGTTTTTATCCAACAACACAAAATTTGAAAAATCCGACGCTTTTGGGTTCGATACACTTGAGTAAAGAGCACAGGATAAAAAAATCGTATATACATTTTATATGCTACGGAAATATCGACGCATCGGTCTGTGCCAAATAAAATATTCAACGGGCGTAATTCAAAAGCTTCCGGATCACTTACTAGTGCTTACCTTGTCATCCTGACAATGATTAATCAAAATTATTCCTTAAATCAAGGCAAGAGGATTGTCCAATTAATTATATGGACAGTTATGGCCAAGTGTGATACGATGGTACCTTAACATCATTCTGTGATACTTTCATGTTTTTAACTTCGTTCTTGAGCATATTTTTCGAGTAGTCAGTAGCGTTTTTCATGATATTTTCTATAGGTACTTAAGTACCTTTAGAATTTTTAACTCCAAATACTGAAAGCGCTACAAAATGTCATTAATGTCGATAGATCTCGATGTTACAACCCCTTATTGACCCTGACTATTAAGCCGGATTTATTTTAGGGTTTAATTCCCACCCAGTCTAGATATATTTATCAGTTATCTGGTTATCATAGACGCTAAGCTCTACCTAGTTTGGCAGTATCAGATGATAGATTTTTATTTTTATACATATAGTAGCTTTTCAAAAATGACTAACATAATTAAATAATTATCATCAGTTTGCCAGTTATTTAGATTCAAAATTCAATGATATAGCAACTAATATGCCTTGTAAGAGTTATAAGTATAATTCAAAGTTTCACACAGCCGTTGAGATCTCTACAATATACCGTAGCGAACTGAACAGAACTGACGATCGGCAGTCACGCTTGCACCGTGTAATATCGCGCCTTCACGACAAATTAACTGACGACTGTTCTTTACTGCGGATATTCACTTTTACGTCGCCGTCGTGTGATATAAAATGAACATATTTATGCACACTGTGTCCTATATAGTGTACTTTACGTGAGTGCCTCACCGGGCACCGCTAACTGCTGCGAGTGTCGAGTTAGCTGTTGCTAAATGAAAAGTGAAAACAAAGAATGCCGTTTAATTTGTTGCTTTGTTTAGAGGAAAAGACTAAACCGGTTTTGGGTCAGGTTTTATTAAGCGGGCTTGTAGTGACATTTAGTTTATGTTACAGAAGAAAATCACTGGCTTAATTTTTACTGTTTATTAAAAGAATGATTTGTCTTACTAACTCGCACAATTATGAGTCTAAGCTCGTTAGTAACAAAGTAAAAAAAGAATAGTAGGTTAGCTAAGGCCGATCGGCGAGTTAATTGCCTACTCTTGCGTCCTACCTACGCACGGCGCATCCCGTACTGTGGCCGCGGGCGAGACGAGCCGGGCCGCGCTCGTCTGAGATTGTGTGAATGATGAAGCTATCCTACTATTCTTTTTGTACCATGGTAGTAACGAGAATAATCCAGAACAATTGGATCTTTAGTAAATTTTGCCTGTCTCACCCTACCATAAGGAACTTATGGTAGAAGCACCCTACCATAAGGAACTTATGGTTGGGTGCTTCTTCTTCTTAGGCGTTACACTCTTGGCAGAGTGGTCGTGGTCGTCACAATACAGCTGTGGCTTGCTTCACAATTCGGCGCCACTCGTCACGTTTTTCCGCTCTTCTTGTGCATTAGGGTGCTTACGGTAGCTTAAATTGCTGAGTAGATATTATCATACATTTTTTTTATAGACTAACGCCTGTATCCCCGCAGGGGTAGGCAGAGGTGTAATATAACACCCACATAATGATATGTGGGTGTAATATTACACCTCTGCGGTGTTACTTTGTATGAACAAATTATGTTTTATTTTTACCTAAATGCTAGTGCACATTCAGAGTGGTGAGGCTGCCACTTAAAAATTAATGGATCGGTATGGTTCTATGATTTTACCTTTAGCAGCTAGAATTCAGTTTACCTACATATCATATTGCAAAGCACTTTACTTCAGATATAGATAGATTCCCGGAATGCTATTTTAGTACCGTATTCCGTAAAGTGCTCTTCATAGGATAGTCGTAGAATATCAGTTATACTATACACTACATAATGCAGCTAGACTAGCTGTGCTAGTACATCGTCAGATGGATAGATAATCCATTCGTCGAGTAAGGTAGCAAATTAAGTGATAGTTGCTATTCCTTGTCGACATCTAGCGAGAATGTTGCGTATTCGAATGACGCCCAATATGTCGTTTCAAAGATTTGCGACCGCCATTTTAGTTTCGACCCGAGTTTAGGGTTGCCAGTGCATAAATAGAAAATTGGTAATATTTTCTATTAATGCATTGGCAATTCTTGCATTCATACGTAGATGAGTAACTGAAATAGAATGCGTTTCAGTAGTACGTTGCGAGCTAGGTGATTCATTAACGTGTGAAAAATAATTGTAATTTTATATTCAGTGAGTCATTGTGGCAAAACTGTTTCAGTTTCAGTTCAAATAGCAGTACTACCTACTATTTCAGCTGTTGTAAAACTTGTCAAGCTTACTAAATTTAGACAGCTAAAAGTTTAGGATGCTTGTATTGAATTCGTGTTATAACAACCTCCAGTATATTATTATTTTTTATTGTTAACCGTATGTCATGATTATCTCGTCTAAACTTTTCCGAATTAATTCATTACATATTTGAATTCCAAAATATAAGGCAATTTTACTTGCGGCTAGCGTTGTCCTGCACAGTAAAAATTGTCCATTCATTGGGTGTGCGCACTTGTACGTAAGTAAGTATAGTTAGAGGCTCGTAGAGAATTTTGTATTTTTTGTTGTTACACTCTGGTTCAACTCATAAATTAGAAAAAAAAGAAGCTCTGCAAGTCACTTGTTATGCTACACCAGTAAGTACGGGTCAACGATAGGACCATGTTATTACCCGGCTTATAGCCAAAGGTCCGGCAATCCTTTTACTCGGTCTCAACGATACGAGTGATAAATTATTTGTAAGTCTTTATCGGTGACTTAATGCGGATGAACGCTACCGAACAATTGTTATGTCATATGTTTAACAGAAATTGCTTGTTGGTTGATGGTATGGATAAAAGTAGATGACGATTGGAATACTTTAGCCAGATCTTGAAAGTAAAGTAGTTCAGATCTAGGTATACAGTACCTTCAGTCCAATATTTACAAAATCTCGTAGTTTATCCACATTTACCTGGGGTTAGACGCATAATTATGAGGTGACCATGGCTGGTGTAAGACCTGCCAAAACATCAAGGCAGGTTCACATCATAGTACGGTAAAACCAACGCGATTAAGACGGGTTTTATAGATATGACTATGCTTAAAGTAGTCTTCATCTAACTTTCTTTCTTGTCGTGTGAGTTTGTGGCCAACTTTGCTGTGGAAGTTTTCAGACCGCCTTAAGGCCTCCGACATGGCCTAATGATCCTTGTCCTGAGATAAAAACCGGGAGCTTTACGTGCCCTTCATCTAACTCATTCAGCAATAGACATAATCCTAGTATGAAATGACGCCGTAAGTTATTTATTGTGTTACCTAAATTATTCAGAAAGTAAACAAGCAACACGAATACGTTTTACAACCGTATCTAAATCTAGAAATGTTATAAATAGAAAAGGTAAATGAAAAGCATTAAAATTTTTAATGGGCAAATCTCACATGACCGTAAATTTAAATAATCCCGTCCTGTACACCCTTGAAAGTTTAATTAGAAAGTTAAATTGATTATTTAAACATTTTTACTCTTCGGATAAGCTGGATTCTCTCGAAAAAACCTCGTGAAATTAACCCCTTATTGCATGAATTATGAAGGAAGTTACAAAATAGTTATTTGTGCAACAAGAGAGCAAAGTTGTTTTTTGTTTCGAGTGCTGATTTTGAGTCCCGAGCAAGCGAAGGATTCTATGATTGATTCACAAGCGTAGCGAGTGAATCAAAGTTAGAATCCTGAGCGTGGTGAGGGACTCAACAGCACGAGATACAAAAAACATTGCTCTCGTGTAGCACACATAACTTTTCACCACAGCAAGTGAGAACACATATTACTTAGGAGACATAGAAATGAACAGGAATAGATTGAATTCTGCATAATCACTTGTTGATTTAACTCTTCTGGTGTTAAAGTACAGTCATCATCGCTAGTTTCACTCATCTTTTTAGATTATTTTATATAATTATTAATATAATTTAACACGTTACGCTATACCTATTGTATCAGCATCAGCGAAATTTTTATTCCCGCTACTTTTTTAAATCGCGTTTTAATACCGCGTCCCTGATGTTTATTTTTCAAATGTTGTAATTCCAAATAAAAATGTATTGGTTAAATACCAATTTTATACTATTAATTAGACTTATTTTTATTAAAATCCAATAATAAATCAAACATACAAACAATAACATATAAAAAAAGTAATTTCTTTATTACAAATATATTTGTTTATTTGCGTTTCCAAAGGTGTTTTCTTTGAGGTCGAATTCCAAAATCGAATTTCGAATTCGAAGGGGTTTGTTTTTTCACTCACTTTTAATATGCATGTGAAAGAGACAGAGCACAGTAAAATTCGAATGTTTCAAATTTATGGCTGAACAATGTCAATTCGTGGCACTGAAGATTGAAAAATAAAAAAGCTACTTTGCCTCACGCTCGAATCAAAATCGCGTTTTGTTCACTGTTGTCTCGCAGCAAAAGCAGCATGTTTGAGCTGCTGTGGTGAAAAAAATATTTTTGGGTGAAAACATGTTTAATAATCTTTTGTGAACATAAATTAGACAGATAAAAAAATATACGTTATTATTTATGGATTTACAACACGAAGCCATATCTGGACTCGTATGCATTCAAGTTGAAATTATATAAACCTTAGATATCTGGCTTCGCATGCACAGTTGTTACAATTTTTCATAATCTTTGAACCAGTGCCGCTAGAAGACAATTTTATGACCATTTTTATTGTTTATATTTTGTATAATTGCGTATTTTTTGCAGTTTTACCTTGAAAGAACCATATAACATGGCAATATCCATTTGTGTATTATTTTGACGGAAACGCATAACAAGCCATATTTGGCGCCTGAAAAAAACAGGTCAAAATCTAATTAAAAAAAAATTATACAAAAACAACTTAGTATTACGCTAGTCGATGATTCTAGGAGTAAAAATAAATATTGATGATCTCAGTCACCTTATTGCTATTATTTTTCACTGATAAAAATTTTAATAAAACATTGCAGTTAAATTGCTGGCCCTGTCTTGAAATAACATAAAATAATTTTGACACAGATGACTTACCACGCACAAAAAATTACATGGTTTTAACGAAGAAATTCTTCATAAGTTACAATTAATTTTGCTGTAATTCAAATGTTAGTTATGTTGAAAAAAAAATAACAAACTTTAGAAACCACCCATGGCTTCGTATGCGGTAAGAGGTTAACGGCACGACAACAATCATATTAATGTCTGGGACAACTCAAACGAGGTGACCTGATTCTTAACTAGGTAGAGCCTGTAGAATGGCAACCAGATAACTGGTAAACATACTTTTATATTCCTAAATCTGTACCTATATATAAAATTGTTCTGTACTGACTGACTGACAGACAACGAACAGCCAAAACTATTGGGTGAAAGAAAGTGAAATATGGCATGAATGTTTCTTAGGACCGTAGAGGGGTGCACTTAGAAAGAATTGGCCGAAATTCTGACCCGGATCGAAAAAGAACAGTTCAATTAATGGACGGGCGTAGCTGTTGGCATCCTTTATTTACTCTAGTACATACATATAGGTAATAGATAGATAGATACACAGAACAAATTATCATGTTGTTTGGTAGGAATCGAACGCACGTCCTTCAGCTTAGCGAGGTCACTAACCACCACACCAACAGACCAACCAAGTAAGATAACAAGTGCTATAATACTGGTTTCATTCAAATACCTTTCATATTACTTCGTTTGTCTAACTATGTGACGTACGGCTCTGACCCCAGCCCCTTAGATAACGTTATCTACTATTAATTACTCGGTAATATCACCGATACCCAATGTTGCCATACTTTCAATAAAATTTACCGAACATTCTGTTATAAATACCGTTTATTATCGGCTATTTCCAGCAATCAACTTAGAATCAATACCACGTACACGAATACAGACCTAAAGGTGTATCTTAGATATAATTAAAGAATATCTGTTTGATTTTCAAGATACCTATTACATACATACATACATAGTCTCACGCCTATAACCCCGAAGAGGTAGGCAGAGGTGTATTTTTACACCCACTTTTCGCCAGATATACTTTAGTCCCAGGTAATAAGGGACCAGCCTATTGCCGTACCGGGCACATTTCCAGACTCCGTGCTGCTACTGAGAATTTCGTGACAGAAAAACCCAATAACACTGCCCGACACAGGAACCGAAACCGGGACCTCCCGATCCCACACGCACATTTAAGCCGCAAGACCAACGAGGCAGTCGTATAGGGTTTGATGTCGAGTTTTCCGTCTCTACGCAAATATGGTATTTGCATCGTGTTATCCCTTAGTCGCCTCTTACGACACCCACGGGAAGATAGGGGGGTGGTGACACTTGTACCTATTCTATGCCGTCAACCACACGGCTATTACTTGTCTTATAAACATTAATTACTTGTTTGTTGGGTGCGGGTAGTATAGCTGGAGATCGTTTTGTGTAGAGAGCCTTGGGAGAGACCTATGCTCTGCAGTCATTCACTAACCAGTCTGCAATGGAATGGTCATCTTTCGGCCGAGATGACTCATAAACAATGTTTTTTAATTCCAGGTATTTTATTTATTTTATTTTATTTTCGAATTTTGAAAACTTACAGCTAGTTAACAAACATGTAGATCTTTTATTAAGCTATGGCCAATTACAAGTTTTCGCTTTTAGCATATATGTACGAAACTTTGTCGATGGTGAAACGGCTACCAAAAACAATATAGCTTAAAAATAAATAATGATAAGTAGGAGAATAAAAATGCACATAATAATTTTAAAAAAAAGAGAAAAAGAGAGAAAAAAGGTAAATATATACACACACTCATTTCTAATAGACCTCTAGGAAGGATGTGAAAAAAAGTTGTTGCACATAGTCTTTTTTAACTTAGAGACACTAGTGTTAAAAATATCAATGTCAACTCTCCGGCACGCTAAATTGAATGTCCGACAAGCCCTAATCAGGAATGAATTTTGCCTGTAGGTACTTGGGCTAGCGGGGACGTGTAACAGGTTATGCCTACGCAGTAAGGCTGATGGCACACGAAGACCAATTTTATTCGTCAGCTCGGTTACATCCGTTGACCCATTCATAATGTTGATTAAAAGTGAGATATCGGCTATTTTCCTTCGCTCTTGTAGAGGTAGCAAGTGGAATTTTCTACATCGGCCGAAATAGTCCGACAAGTATGTTTTAGACCGGAATTGTAAGTACCTCAGGAACTTCCTTTGAACTCTTTCTAAGCGCGTTATGTATATATCGTAGTTGGGGTTCCACACCTGAGAAGCGTATTCGAGGTGACAACGGACGTAAGCACAATACAAAATTTTGATCGTCTTGATATTTTTAAAATCCTTAGATATTCTAAAAATGAAACCTAATGCCTTATTAGCACTATTAATTGTGTTTGAAATGTGTGCATCGAATAGTAGTTTGGAGTCGAATGTTATTCCCAGGTCCCTGACAGAGTTTACCCTGGCTATTACGGTACCCGACAGCGTGTAATGACAGGTTATTGGGTTAGGCTTACGTGTAAAAGAACAAACGTAGCATTTGGCGACATTCAAGTCCAGTTGGTTATTGGTACAGTAAGTTTGAAAGCGGTCAAGGTCACTCTGCAGCCGACGGGTGTCCTCGTTGGAGCCTATCTTACTCAGTATCTTCATATCGTCTGCGTACAACAATGTTTTTGATGAGTGGAAGCAGGTTATGACGTCTCTAATAAAGATATTAAACAAAAGAGGACCCAACAGGGACCCCTGTGGGACTCCTGACGGAATACACATTGCCCTAGTTGACGAATAACCGTTCACAACTACGATTTGACTTCTGTTCTCAACATATGACGAAAACCACCTGTACAAGTCACCACGTATACCCACGAGTAACAGTTTCCGCTTCAGTATGGAGTGATCTATCCGATCAAAACATTTGCAAAAGTCAGCGTAAATAACGTCCACCTGTAACCGCTGTGACATATGTTCCGTGTGTAATCACTAGAAACGATAAGGTTAGACGTGGTGGAGCGACCACTAAGGAAACCGTGCTGATGCTCGCCGAAGCTAAGTTTGATGGCCGCATAAAGTTGCCTGTAAACATTTTTTTCTAGTATTTTAGCGAATACGCATAGCTTGGAGATCGGTCTATAGTTCTCCACCACGTCTCTCGGACCTTTTTTATGTATTGGAGTTATATACGCTGACTTCCAGATCGCAGGCACGTCACCCTCAGCAACAGACCGCCTGAATAAAATAGAGATGGGAATAGCAAGACATTTGGCACAGTTAAAGAAAAAAAATGGTGGAATATTGTCGGGGCCTGCAGATTTGTTGTAGTCCACCTGTTTAAGTAGTTTAAACACTTCGGCCTCATCTATTTCGATCGAGCAAATATCAGAGTAATCCCCTCGAATCGTCAAGCTCTCCACCGTACCGACGGGTACGTTAGCATCTTGAGGGCCGGGGGACAGAAAATTGGAGTAGAAATACTCAGAAAACATATTGCATATGTCTTCTCCGTTCCCAGATGACCGCTCCTTATACTTTAATACCGAGGGATAAGAATGGGACTGATTTTTAGATTTTATGTATCGCCAAAAAGCACGTGGGTCCTTAGAAATATCAGCTTCAATTTTAGCCATATATTGGTCAAACATATCCTTCTCCAGGTCCTTAGCGCGCTGTCGCAGTGTAATGAAAGATTGATGATCAGATAAATTACCATATCTTTTGTACTTTTTGTGTGATTTGGCTTTTTCTCGAAGAATCTTAATTAGCGGGCTCCTATACCATGGGGGACACCTGCTGTTCGATGCAGTGGTTTTGGTTGGTACATAGGTGTTCTTTAATCTGTTTAAAGTATCATAGAAGAATTCTACAGCGTTACTAATCGACCTACAGTACAGTTCAGTGTGCCAGTCAATGCTGTCCATTTCCTTAGCTATCGCAGTGTAGTCAGCCTGACGGTACATATACCTCACACGGGGACGCATGGGAAGGTCATGTATATGCACAAAATTTGTTGATAAAGACAAGGCTCTGTGGTGTATGTCTTCGGGAACCAATGGATCACTACAGTGATACACGCCAACTTCACTGTTAGACAAAACCCAGTCTAATATCCTACCATTGCTGTTACTATGCTTGTTGTATTGTGACAAATTACAAGCGGCGAATGTATCCATAACATTTATCTGACTATTGCCTTGCACATTACTAGGTAATAGGCTATCATCATCTGCAGGCTGCCAGTTTATGTTTGGTTGGTTAAAATCGCCAACAATTAAAAATTTATCCGCGGGGTGTTTGATGACAATATCAGACAGATTCTCAGCGAAGTTAACGAGCTGTTCCGCTAGTGAGTTGCCAAACTTCTGCGAGCAAATATATGTGCATTTTATATGACACCCTAGGTTTCCTGTGGTGTAATGTCAGTGTGACCCATAAATCCTCAGCAGATGAGCACCAATCACTCATATGTATTGCTACCAGTTCCCTTCTCACAGCAATTAAAACACCACCACCCATTGTTTGATGAGTATTTACGTAATTTCGGTCACGTCTCCAGACTATATACCTATCATCAAATAACTCACTGTCGCCAATACCGTCAATAAGCCAAGTCTCAGTTAAACAAATAACATCAAACTCATTAATGCACACATTTCTAAAGAAAACAGGTGTTTTAGTCCGTAATCCTCGCACGTTCTGATAATAAAAGCTAATAGGCGCCATCATAAATCTTTGTCAATTAGCATTTGAATAGAAAGGATAATATAAATATGCGGAAGGTACATAAACATCAAACAAAAAATAATATCATAGTAAAAACAGAATAGTAAGATAGCTTCATACAAATAGGCCGCCGCGCTGCCGCGCTAGTTTGAATGTACGCGTGAGTCGCCGGCGCCGTGTACGCACGCACTTTTCACGCACACAATCTCACGAGCGCGGCAAGCTCGGCGCGGATTCAGTACGGGATGGGCCGCGCGTCTGATCGCGCGCATTCATGTAGGTACTTCACTGCCCGCCCGCTTGAATTGTTTATATACATTCAGTTTTGTAATAAATGTTATTAATAATATACAATGTGTTAAACGACAGTAAATTTAACTTGTTACTTTTTCTCATTAAAAAAGGCATTTAGATAGTTATATAACGCTAAGGTAGTCAGTAGGTATTTGAGAAAAAATAAATTCAAGCTTAAATTGTGAAGTATTCAGCGCGATCACTTAAAAAATTGGCGAAAAAGCGCGAGCGCCGACAAAGCCGGCGCCGCGGTGTAAACAAGTGACAACCCGTGCGTCAACGCAAGAGTAGGCAATTAACTCGCCGAGCGGCCTTAGCTAACCTACTACTCTGTTTTTACTATGATAATATCATCATAAGGTAGGTACGAAAGAGGACAAAAGCTGGTTTCAACATTACATTGATGTAAATTAAGTTCATAATAGCTAAATCGGTCATTATTGTTAGAAATTAAAATACATTTGACATCGACAAAAGGCATAATTGCTACTAAGCTAATTGATACTTTAAGCATGCGTAAATAGCGTTCAAGGTTGCAATTGCAAGATGTAGCCAACCGGTTGACACCGAGTGACATGCGAACAAAAGGCCGGCGAGCGGTGAATGTGTATAAAAAACAAGTACCTGTGGTTCTCAACATTAGTGATTTAAATTGTTCGTATACGTTACCAGAGAGTTGACATGATGGATTCTTGATTAAAAAAACTTTTTCAAATCTTGGTCTATTTTTATGTGGTGTTTTGGTGATGTTTGGTTTTTTCGTATAAATATTTTACATCCGGTCACCCACACGTATTCGAAGCCGCGTTCTTTCGCAAAGGATTTGGTTTTGTTGAGCAATGCCTTGTTTTCTATAGTAAGGTGATCATTTATATATATCTTGCCAGGGCTCTTGCTATGACCCAGAGTGCTTGCGTTGATGCCTCCTTTATGTTTCTTTGCAGCAGCCACAAAGTTGTTTTTGATGTAATTGTTATGCACGGAACATATAATATTGTTGTGTTGACTGTCGCTTCGCATGGGTACTCTTGCAATATAATTAATTTGGTCTCTAGGGATGCGATAGTTGATAATTTCTCCTAATTTGTCAACAATTTCGAACAAGTCTCTAAAATAATATCTTCTCTATGCCATCTCTCTTATACTTAGAAATGCTGCTGCTAAGCCAGCTGTCGTTGTTTCAATTCCCGCCTATAAGGAATTGAATTTGAAAAGGTAATTCTATTGTAATATGAATTATCACCCCTGTATATAAACCGTCCCACAGCTGGCCACGGGCCCTAGTACAGCATGCTGGTGAAGTAAGCGTTGGCAGACTTGAAATGTCTCTCCAGAATATTATTGAGACTCTCAGACATGCAGGTTTCCTCAATGCATAGGCATTAAATAAATATAGAAACAAATTTATCAGTTACCATAGTACCTACATGCTCTACTTAGTTTGGGACCAGATGGTCTTGTGTCTATTATCCCAGAATATTGTTATTTCACATCACACATGACAATATAAAGCGTTGCTCACGTTACTACACGACACGGCGACTTTATCATACAGCAATATTGCATTTAACATAGTGTCCTTTGTCCAAAGTGACATTGAATACCTAGCGCGAACAAAATTTCACTTACTTTAATATAACAGCAATTTTGAATTATTTTCATAAAGTTAATGGTTTCATAGTAAATGAATGGAGTTTATTATTCTGTTTTAATATCGAATATTTACCATTATAATAACATTATTCATTAATTCTGAATAATAGTTTTTGTTTGAATAGTTGTGAATATCAATATTACGTTTGACTCGAATGAATATTCAGTTTAATTTTATAAATGTTTTTTTAACTTCTCTTTTATAGCGATATAATGTGAAAATAATATAAATATTTATAAATATGTAGTTCTCCTGACTAAGATATCACCGTTTGGACAATGACGTAAGTACTCACTAAGGATATTGAAATATTTGGAATTTTAATGGTTTATTTCAGAATCTCCTGGTTTTGAAATGTACGCTTTAAAAATCTGGGCAACAGCTAGCTATCTCTAAATATAATCTTCAGCTTCAACCATGTATTTTTCTAATTAGGATCATTAGACGATTCATGAAATACTTTACGATACAAAAAAAGGAAGATGAACAGACCTGCACTGCAATAGAAATAACCTACAATTAACGCATTTTATTACTAAAATTTAACTAAACATATTTTATAGAGAACTTTTCATTTTAATAATTATGACTAGCTCGTGGTGTTTCATTATTCTTTAGAAAACCAAGTGATTGTACTGACATTGCAGATGCTTAAGTGCCTCTGCTCATTGGCAATGTAACAAATGTTGTAGCAGTGTAAAAATTTGGCATGTCGTACTGGTAGTTTATCGAAGTTCGGACGATATGTGTGTTTGTTTTTCAGTAGAAAATGAAATATTTTGCCACAGAATAGTGATTATTGCGATGGATATTGTCAAATACATTAATTATACTTACTAGCTTTTAAGTACCAACTAGTAAGCGTATGTATAGTATTGTATAGTAATTTTATTACCAATTTATGGCATATACACACTAAACAATCCGATGTAACCACTACCTACGTTATTCTGCGGCGTAATGTTAAATGAACCACAATATTAGAACGTTCGTCAATTCTAAATCCCTTTTAACTTTGTAATTCAGTCTTTGGCTAATATAGGTCGTTCTCATATCTTGAAAAGTAGGCCGTACGAAACTTCCTGCAGGCGGCCACGGCACTTTGTCGTTTGGTCGGGATTGCAGTATTGGAATGGCCTATTTTTCGCGAGATGTCAGAACTCAAAGCAAATATTCTGTCGATTGCATTCAGTCAAAATTCATTGCAGTGCTATTATAGGGCAGGGGGACGGGCGGTTGATATGTACTTGGAATCACGCCAGAGGATTTTGTCGCCGTTTCAAGCGAACTTAAGAGGCAAACCAGTTTTCGCTTACGTGACAAACTTATAATACGCCTAAATTATTTTTGAATGTTATCACAGACTTTGAGCCTGTGGTTAAATTATGTTGCGGTTTACTCCTATCCACTTCTTGGGAGCCTTTACAATCGTATGCAATAATGTTCTTAAGTACCTACTGAGGGTTTGTAAAATATTTTAGATCCCATCTGTAGAAAATATTAATAGAGACGTCTTCAAATATTTCAGAATTTGTTTCCAGGTGTATAATTATAAGCATAATTTAATAGGTACAACAAGCGTTAGTGGTTTCCACTAGATTCCTATTTATCATGAAAACCCATGAAACTGCCATGCTATAGCAAGTGCCTAATATCAAAATGACTCGCGTAAGCGACTACGAGATATTAATAGACATACTTCCTTACAACATTTCTTATGTAGCCGTATTTCGTATGTAGCCGTTCCTGTAATTTACTTATAATATTATTTAAGTGGAGTGATAAAAATATGTGTGTAATAGGTGCTATTTTAATAATTTATCGTACGTCTTAAATAAGTGATGCGTTCAGTAGTATTTAAAGTATCTTTGCTAATTGCTTGTAAAAAGAACAGTCTAATAGTTCCTGCGATACGTGTTTAAACACAAACATACAAACGAACTCTCCAACTTGTCAGCGAGCACTTCTATCTTATTAATTCTTGTTATAACACCGCTAACGAGGCATTTTTACCTAGTTCTACAAATGAATACCTCGACCCCGTTATTTATTCAGAGCTAATGCATTTTATAATAGGGGCTATGAAATTATCGATCGCTGCTACGTGTCAAGTGCAGAGTAATTGTTTTGTGATATTATATAATGTTAATAGCTACGCCCGTGATAAAATATCCGTTTGCCTAATAGTTCAGGTGTTGGGTTTGCGATTGAATGGTTTTGGGATTTAGCCTATCTATGTAGGTATAGCATAATTATAGACGTGAACTTTCTGTAATTAGCGTACCGAGTATGTAATAAAATGAGCTATATAATTGCTTGTCGCGATTGTAGCGTATATTCGCGGCTCGAAATTTATATATCAGCATCTTTAAAGAATACAATAGTCGTTATCACTTTCACCTTTGAGCCCAAAGCAATGTAGTATAGTATTAAATCGGACAATTTAATTGATCATTAAATAGCTCTTCGAATATTAATTAAACGTTTTCTAACTTTCGAGATATGGGTTATGGGTTCTAAGCAGTAAACTACAAAAGCCTTTTTCTTAGTGCTTAAGTCACAGGCTGTACTAAAACTAGAGCTTTATCTAGCGGAAGTAACTCTATAGACACGAAGGCTAAAGGTTCAAAAGATTTAACATTTTCTAAGAGAGTGCGCTCGCACAACGATCGATAATGCACCATAAATAGTAATCGTAATTACTACTATCCAACAATTTTCTTGCCATCACTACCAGATATTAATTCCAATTTTGAAATATAAATTCAGAATGGCCAGTATAAAACTGTCCATTCATTATCCTACACGGGGACATGGTTGCGATAACAGCTTGCATTAGGTACCCGCTAGCATAACGTGAACATTTTCAACTGTGCGAATCATATTTTATAGAATCCTTCCTTTGGTCATTAACTAAGCGTTAATAGGTCATACTCTCGTTGGACCATTTATACGAGGGACGTAGATAAGGGTTAAGAGGGTGATCTAGATGACTTATACTCGACTAAGATAAAAATTCAGCCGTGTGGTTGACGGCATAGAATACAAGTGTCACCACCCACTATCTTCCCGTGGGTGTCGTAAGAGGCGACTAAGGGATAACACGATGCAAATACCATCTTTGCGTAGAGACGGAAAACTCGACATCAAACCCTATACGACTGCCTCGTTGGTCTCGCGGCATAAATGTGCGCGTGGGATCGGGAGGTCCCGGGTTCGATTCCTGGGTCGGGCAGTGTTATTGGGTTTTTCTTTCACGAAATTCTCAGTAGCAGCACGGAGTCTGGAAATGTGCCCGGTACGGCAATAGGCTCGCCCCTTATTACGTGGGACTAAAGTATATCTGGCGAAAAGTGGGTGTAGAAATACACCTCTGCCTACCCCTTCGGGGATGAAAGGCGTGACGTTATGTATGTATGTATGTAAGATAAAAATTTACGTGACATTAAAAATAGATTTCATGCTATTCAAATTATGGGACTGTTGAGAAACATAATTATATGCCTATTGAGTAGCTTAGTAGGGTTTAAGGCAAGATAATGAAAATTGTATTTAGATAATCGCGAATAGATAGGAAAGCATCCTGTATCAAGTAAATTTTTGCCTTTTAGTATAATTTTCAGACATACCTAGCTGTTTAATTATATAATCAGTTGAATCTGAAACTGAGTTGTACGACTGCGTATTTAATCATGCTCGTTTGAAAATGTCTCTAAAATATAACATTTCTGGCAATACCTGTTCTGGCCTTATACACTTAACAATCAATGAAATTTGTCATAAATAAAACTTACCGTGTAGATACAATACAAAACCTAATTATACATTTCTGGCTTACGAGTAAACACTTGGGATTACGAAATGATAATACAAATCTCTTTCGTCTGCTGTAGAAAATATGTAAAGCTTTGTCTATATAGCCGGATTATAGAGCATTCGACTAAAAATCTACTTCCCGCTGCTAAGCGATCGATCGCGTGACGACTAATAGTTTCGTGTAGTGTAAAGGGCTGTATAGTTTTAACCTACATTCACTTCTTTACGACGTTCAAACGCTATAAATTTTACTGGCGGTTTGAAACACCGGATCTACAGACAGTCATGGACTTAAAACCGCTGATGTTTTATGGCATAATGAAAAGTATTTTATTAAGAAGAATACAAATTTGAATATCCTAAATAATGCATTCATTATGGGGCTTTTAAGCGCGATTGTATTGACTTTAAACACCTGAGCTATAGTTAATTATTTAATGGGAATGAATATTTCCATACTTTGCTGTGCCCCATATTATAATAAGTGCATGATTTTATCACAATTTTAAACGAAATGTTTTACTTAGTCTAGTCAGAGCATCGAAATCAAGGTTAGACAACATTAACGTTTAATCCTACCACAATACCAGTGCTCTACTTTAACAAATAGGTATTTAAATTAAAGAACGATTTGAAACGAACTTCGATCGAGTTTTTCCTTTGTGTATAAAAAGTCGTTTCTAGGCCATAATACAGGTAGATACAGTACAAAAAGTAATATCGGTAGCGAATTCCAACGTCAACTATGTATGTCCGGTTTTTTATTGTTGCCAAGGCCGTATTTCGTGCGCATAGTAACTCGCAAACAATTCGCACAAACTTTGTAGAAACTTAACACAACGCTAATTTCAAGCGCAAATTTACTTGTCAAAAAGTTTTGCAATTGTGACCGTTTGAGTAATACCGACTTTATAAATTAATCTTAAGGCAACACAGCGATATTACAAATTCTAATTTTGAACGTAATGAAACTGATTACAAAAATAGGATCGCAGTGTCCACAATTCTTAATTTAGGATCCATGATGAGTTTTTGTATTTCGTTGTTCGAACAAACAAGAAAAAAAAAGTGACCTGAGGCTTAATGGCTCGTAGTTGTAAATTGCTTTATAACTTAAAAACTTATCGCGAACTTATAATGAGTGAGTGATGCACGGATAATGGAGTTAAGGCTCTTTCTTGTTCTTAACTTGTTTGAGTAGATTGTCAAGGTGAGATTTTTAGTGTTCAATGTTGATATTTTCGAGTTGAGTTTTTCTATTTTATCTTTTATTCCTTTTGAAAAACACTTTCATCGAGTCTATTTAGAAAGAGCAAATAGTCTATGGCATTGAATGACAAGCTCTAAGTAGGAGTGTGATAAACGGCTTAATTTCAACAACGCTTACAACGTTGTACTTATAATGAAAAGCGCGCTTTTGGAAAAGCTTTTCACTTAAAACACTTTTTGCAATTCGCTGTGAAAGCGGACATGCTGCCGCTTCCCGCTTGTGAACTAAATTAATTCAATATATACAAAATTTAAACTATTGACCGTCACAGGTTTAATTTTCGCACCTAAAAGTTCTAATTTATATTATTTACGTACGTATGCACTTACGTAATGGCCGCGAAAAGCATACTAACAATACATTTAAGAAAAACAAATCGTTTAAACGAAAGTTTATGCAACTAAAAGCAAAATACTTTTTACTTTAAATATTATTACGTAAACAAACAACTCGTAATTTAGTAGCTTAATCCTAATGTTGACGTGTTTGTTTGTATATTAGTCCCTATGTTCTCATGCATTAAGTTCATTTTCAATATTACTTTAAAAAGCAGTGAGCAGTGCGGCCAACCTAACGTTCGCGAATCGTTGTCGTTCAACGCGCCAGCCGCCAGCAGCGCCCAGCGGCAGCGTTACAGTTTGTGATGTTGCTTTCCGTTTAAACGAAATCGGCCTGTACTTATAAACGAACGCTTATGCTTATGTTGATAAGCAGATTGTGTTTACAGCTTTTCGTTTAAACGCCCACTACTAGCTCTAAGTTTGCTAAAATATTTATACCTAAAAATGTGTAAAAGAAATTAACGTATACTAATATTATTTGGAATATTTGTGAAACAAACAAACTTTATGCGACGGTGACGGCAGCCGCACTCTCAGTAATAAACGAAACAAACCAAATTGTGAATACAACTGAATTATTTTTAACTGTTTTCAGTTAGTATTCGTGTCTGTCATATGTAATATAAAAGCATATTAAACAATTTATGCCTTCGGTTACTGTTTGGGCTACGTTTTATTTTGGCATCCACAATCACACATTTGTAACCCGATTCCAAAAATATCCAGGTAACTTTTTAAAAGCTTTTTGACGTACTCTTGCCATTGGGACGGATGATACGTGATTTTTCGAGCTCGGTAAAATGACTTTTGACAAGCGCTTTCATCAATTTTTCTCATCCACACAGGAGCTGAATCATATTTCGTACAACTTGGTCGAAGTTTAAACTTTGTAACCCGATGCTTTTTGTTATGACCTTATGTATACTAGCACTGCAATTAATCCGGATTGCACCTGGAATAAAATAAGTCTTATAAAAGTTTTTTTATGTTATATTACTTATTATGTATTTGAATCGAACATCAAGAAAATTATTTTTGTGACGAGCACGATTATTTGTTCAGTGATTCCAATAAAACCCTGCGTTAAATACGCACGGTTTTATATTGTTTTGTAGTATTTAAAGTATGCTTATCGGTTACCTATGTGTTACGATACGGGTTCAAAATCAGATGGTAGATATGCCAGCATATTATTAACTATTTGCAGAACTTAACATACGATGTCACTGTTTATGTAGCGGAATGGTATTTACGACCATACGTTTTAGACGTAGGTTTTTGATTTTAAAATGTAAGTGTGCCATAATTGAAAATGAAAATAAGTAGCTATCTACTACTAAACACCGTCTTGAATGGCTGCGTAGTAATTTGTCCCAATCCAATTATAAAAAATATTTGGATGATCAAGTACACTGCAGAAATTGAAATTTTTATTAGTTAATATTAAAATAATTTTATTTTATATAAAGTTACATCGTGGTACTTAAAGCCAGCTGGTAGTGGCAACATACGAGCTATATTTAGCCTGTATAAGGTGCAAGTGGCATGCATATTTAATGACGTGCCCCGCTCGAGCGGTCGCATAACATATTGGACACTGTTGCGAACTGAAACTTGTAAATCATATGCAGCCAAATTGTAGCGACCAATTATATTATAATAAAAAAGAGAAAAAAGCATATATCTTGTCAAACCAAAGGCGGGTATAGCCCAATGAAGAGACTAACAAACTGCAGCAGTGCGCACTGCTGAATTTTGGAGTATGTTCGGCAATATCGTGGGGAAATCTACATGTCTGAGAGTGCTCAATATTGTTCCTGAAAGGTATGTGAAATCTGCTAACCCGTTCGTGGCCACCGCGGTGGACTTTGCCTTAAAACTTCTCTAGAAGGTCTTTTTACACAAATCAAATTCAACATACGGATTTACAACCACCAGAAATTCAGCTTATGTTGGATGAATTGTAATGGGTTTGTTTTATTAATATTGCTCTAAAACAGTGTAGTATGTAGTAAATACTTCCGTAGTTAATTAAAATATGTTATATATAGTAGTATAGCTCGACGCTATCCCTACTTGCTTCAAGCCCACAAACATATAAACCCGGAAGTTTCCCGATCGAAATTAAAAATAAGTGGGAAAGTATGTTCCCTGAAAATTATCCTTGGACGTCTAAAGAGAATTGAGTAGGGTCGTATATACATAGAAATACATTAGAACTGGAGGATTCGACGAGCTGGAAAAACTGTGTGATCACGGTATAGTAATTGCGAGTGACAGATTTAAAAGTTCTGTTGGAGTACTATGCGGGTTTCTAACCTGAGGTATCTGTTAAAAGTGTAAAAAATAGAATGTCTGGAATCTATTCTTCTACACGTGTTCTATTCAAGGATTGGCTGTGTTATTGATTTAAGGTAAATACAGTCATTTAAGGCAAGTACATTTAAAACTTATTACTTTAAGGACCTACAGAAATCATAATCTTCCGTTTTTGTTTTATCTTTTCACTTTAGTTGATGTTTGTGTTTATATTTTTTCCTGCAATGATTCCAGAATGAGCGTACTAATAATATTCCATTTAGCGTACCAAAATGAAAAAAATGCTTTTTCTTGTTTTCTCAAAGTATTAGGATAATTTTTTTTGTTAGTCAGTTAATTATGGTCAAACTTAACTAATTGTACGCTTTGTAAAAATATATATATTCAAACAGAGGCTGAGCCGATCAATGCTTGAGAAATGACGCCATTGCGTATATCGATAGTGACCTACTTAGCAATGACTACATCAAAGACTGCACCAGACAAATTATTTACAACAAACTGTGACTAAAACCCACGTCCACGTAATGAATATAATTAAACATTTATATGAAGGTTTCATCGCTTCGTTCCTTCGCGATAATGACTTGGATTAAAATAGTTTAACTTGAATACAGACTTAGCAACTCGCTTAAGACATTTAATAAACTTTTACGACACGCATATTAGTTCGTAAGTGGAACATTCACTTGTATTTTCTTTGATATGAAGTTGACATCGGGAACTAGTTTGTAAGTGCAATTACTTAAGTCTATAAAGGCGATAAAAGCCTGTTATCTACGGCTCGGCAGTATTACGACTTATTTACACCATCCGCTTAACTCGTTCAGTCATATGCAATGGTTCCGAACAAAGAGAAATGTCGATGCATTGTCGTTTGAAACTTTAAATGAGAATTCTTTATAAGTTCACTTACTAGTTCTATGTAGGAACATACTCTATTATATACTGAAACTAGCTGACCCGGCAAACGTTGTTTTGCAAATTTTTTTTTTTTTTGAAAAATTGATGTTGGCCTATTCTCATAGATACCGGATAAGCACAAAAAATTTCATCAAAATCGGTCAAGCCGTTTCGGAGGAGTATGGGAACGAAAACTGTGACACGAGAATTTTATATATACTGAAATTTGCAAATCACGCATGATAGTGGAAAGAATTCCTATATCACAGGAGAACTTATAATTAAGTTGTGCTTAGTGATTTTAGTAAAACTTCTAAAGAAGAATTTAACATCTTTACTATAAAGTCGAGAATATTTTCTTAGTGCATATTCCATTAAGCAAACACATATTTTACCTGCGGTTCTCTGTGGTTTCAAATAAAAGTTCTATATTCGTGTATAGGTATTCGGTAACGGGTATTGAAAACGTTTGAGTGCAAAACAGTATCTTTCAAACAAATTCGCGACAACTTTTGTTTGTTTTGTTTTTCGTGTGTCAAGTGTCGGAGTTTTTAGACCGCCCGAAGGCCTCCGACATGGCCTAACGATCTTTCTTAGACAAGAACCGGCACCGACAGCTTTACGTGCCTTCCGTAGCACGGTAGCGCTCAGATGTAAATGCCACACACGGTCACCCATCCAAGTGGCGACCTGTGCAAGCGTTGCTTAGCTTTGCCGATCTGTTACGAACGGCAAGCCAAGTCTCGCTATGAGCGCTACTAGAGAAATTTTGCTGTCGATAGTCCTTAGAGATTATAGACATATTCAATTTAAGCTGCAGTTTCATTTTATGCATTATTCTTAAATGTGCAGTTGTAAAGGTAAGCACTATTAAATTTAATATTTTTATGTTCTTGTGGATATTCTACTAGCAGCTTATGACGTCATTTGGCGGTGTCTAAGCGCTTATTGGGATATAAATATTTTATTGAAACCATTCCTTTGGCACGTTAGTTTAGCGAACCTATTAAAGATACTGAGTTATGAATAGACATAGGTAAATTGTCTTACGTGCACTTTATGACTTTTTCTTGAATATTTATAAAGTATATTGAAATATATGCCTTATTCCTTGTAAGTTGACCTTTTAAATAAAAAAGAAAAAGACAAGTATTGCTTTTATGTCCTATCCACCAAGGATCTTACCCTATAAGTTTATGTAAAAATGTATGGCTTTATCAAAAAATATTAGTATATCTACCATCCAGTGCACTTGCGAGATTTAATAGACCGTTGACTATAAAATCACGCGAGCCTTTGCCACGATTATTATCGAATATCTATCCAAAGGGTTTAAATTAACGTTATAGCGTGCTAATGGCTCGTAGGTATTTTATAGCGCCGGTACCACATGCGGTGTTAAGCTCAATTCACATAGAAAGAAGCGACCGGCGACGCAGCGGAAAGAAACAATTTTAAACCTTATGATTATTAAATAAAGTTCTTAATATAGCTTGAATAACTCCGTGTAGCAGCAGCAGCACGCGAATCCTTACGTTTTCAGGTCTTAAGCAATATTATATACTGAGGTAATGAAAATAGTGTCCGCATGTATTGAGGAGCCACTTCAGATTTTACAACGAAGCTTGGTCCGTTACTTAGTACGAAGAGAAATAATTTTGTAGGCCAAATGTTGAAATTTGTACTAAAGTATTTAAAAAGTTTTATCAATGTAAAAGTGGCTCCTCAGTACATACGTCTGAACTGAGGAGCCACTCTAGAACTCGAAAAGTATTCAATTAATATTTATGAACATTTTGTATCATTTTGTACTAACTGTGAACAGCATCTACAAAAAATCTGAGGATTGTATCTTTGATTTCCAGGAAGATGTGTGAATTCCGTGAAAGTAATCATTCGAATTATGTTTTCAGTTTATGGTCATTTTGTAGTAGTTGTAATCAAATTTGTATTAACATTATAGACTTGTAAGATCAAGGGAATTTGTAAAAAATACCAATGTATGTGGCTCCTCAATCCTGACGCTGTGCAAATAAATAATTAATTGTATCTATCTGAGATCACAACGGAATCAAACACCCGATACGGCTACATTTTGTACACATTTGTACAAAATAAATATGTACAGCTCAACACTGTAATACATTCGATAGCTGAAAAACAAATCACTTTTCGGTATAACCTAAAAATGTACGATTAGGGTGACCATGACTTATAATTACAATGGAATGGCCTACCTTTTTAATTTTATTTCTGCTATATTATTTTGAAAAAATGTCAAGCCACGGCCTTTCCTGGACAGTCTTTTAAATAAAAAGTTATTTAATGAACACCTAATATTCTTATTATCATAAATTCAGCCAA
Organism: Euclidia mi; assembly: GCA_944739405.2. Lineage (NCBI taxonomy): Eukaryota > Metazoa > Arthropoda > Insecta > Lepidoptera > Erebidae > Euclidia > Euclidia mi. The sequence continues at coordinate 59,990,384 of OX123181.2, read as the reverse complement.
AAGATGTCCACAGCTGGACCTGGCTGGCCATATAATTATTATGTAGATTATCATAAAAATATTTTTCAAAAGAATCTCAACCTCTTGAGTGTTCAACTCAGATTATAGAAATCCGTATTCAAGTTTTTCAATTAGTAATATTTCCAATTGCACTGATCATCATTGATGTCTGCCCACCAATTCCTCGGCGTTTCCTGCTCTTCCCTATAACCACGTTAAAATCAACCGCGCGTTTAGAAGTATCTGTCATAAAAAAATCCTATCTTTTTAATGTTTGTTGTTATTTAATTAATCATGACACGGGAATTAAAATATGACCACGGGACGTGCAACCGTTCCGAAACGTCAAGCCTTCCAAGTTCCAAGGTAAGTATGTTAATACCAATAAAAAAATCGCGTTAATTGCCGGCACGGAAATTAACGCAATAGATAACAACAGACATTAAAAAGATAGGATTTTTTATGATAGATACTTCTCAATGCGCGGTTGATTTTAACGTGGTTATAGGGAAGAGCAGGAAACGCCGAGGAATTGGTGGGCAGACATCAATGATGATCAGTGCAATTGGAAATATTACTAATTGAAAAACTTGAATACGGATTTCTATAATCTGAGTTAAACACTCAAGAGATTCAGATTCTTTTGAAAAATATTTTTATGATAATCTACATAATATATGGCCAGCCAGGTCCAGCTGTGGACATGTTTTGGCTGAATTTATGATAATGAGAATATTAGGTGTTCATTAAATAACTTTTTATTTAATAGACTGTCCAGGAAAGGCCGCGGCTTGACATTTTTTTCAAAATAATATAGCAGAAATAAAATTAAAAAGGTAGGCCATCCATTGTAATTATAAGTCATGGTCACCCTAATCGTACATTTTTAGGTTATATCGAAAAGTGATTTGTTTTTCAGCTAACGAATGCATTACAGTGTTGAGCTGTACATATTTATTTTGTACAAATGTGTACAAAATGTAGCCGTATCGGGTGTTTGATTCCGTTGTGATCTCAGATAGGTACAATTAATTATTTATTTGCACAGCGCGAGGATTGAGGAGCCACATACATTTGTATTTTTTACAAATTCCCTTGATTTTACAAGTCTTTAATGTTAATACAAATTTGATTACAACTACTACAAAATGACCATAAACTGAAAACATAATTCGAATGACTACTTTCACGGAATTCACACTCGCATGGCGTATTGATTGAGGAGCCACACTTGAAGTATAATATCTTCTTGAATATCAAAGATACAATCCTAAGATTTTTTGTAGATGCTGTTCACAGGTAGTACAAAATGATACAAAATGTTCATAAATATCCATTCAATACTTTTCGAGTTCTAGAGTGGCTCCTCAGTTCAGACGTATGTACTGAGGAGCCACCTTTACATTGATATAACTTTTTAAATACTTTAGTACAAATTTCAACATTTGGCCTACAAAATTATTTCTCTTCGTACTTAAATAACGGACCAAGCTTCGTTGTAAAATCTGAAGTGGCTCCTCAATCCATACGGACACATGAAAATAAGGTTAACAATTGAAATAAGTACGTAGTCACTGCTTTGCTGCTGCTGACCGCTACACTGACGGCCACTATATGAGTTGAGCCTATATGAGTTGAGCCTTATGCTTTTCCTACGACCTCGACCTTTCGTTCTAGATTACAGTGAATTAATCGCCCTGAATTATACACAGCCGTCGTTCCCGCGACACTTTCATCAAAGCTCTGTTTAATTATGTAATATGGCATAATTTACTTACATGAATTCGTGTTCAAAATTATACTATTATATGGCACTTACCATGATATAAAAGGTACCTAAGTCCTGAATTATAGCATTTTACGCTTATAACTGAACAGTTCTAAAATTACTCTTATTTATAGCATTTTATGTTTATCATTAGCATATTTATGGCCCATAAAAATGTGCACGTTTTTGTGACAAAACTTTATACAATTAAATGTTTTTTATAGAATGATTTGATGGATAGTTTTAGTTCGTAAGGATTAATAAGTAGTCCAATTTTAATAGGTTTATTTCTACAGAGTAATATAAATTTTCCTTTACCAAACCGGAGTAGGTTTAGTACAGGAAAATTAGAGAGAAAATTAGACTTAGATATTTGCCTGGGTAGGTATTATGATTTGTGTTTGTATACCAATAGCTGTATATAAATCTTGCAGCAGTCATAAACGGCTGTGTTGTGTCTCTATTACGCAACTGGTTTACATGGTGCGCGCGAGCAGTACCTACGCCTGTAGCCGCCGAAATACATAAATAATTGTTCTTATGTTAGGGAGTGAAGGGAAACGGGCAAAGAAGCTACGCAACAACAGATAACATTACATTACGCCCGTGAGCTGTCACGATACTTTCGTAATCGGATGCATTCGCGATGCAGCGTCCAGCAATGTGGTTGCACCCTAAAGCACGTTCCATGCACGGGCGTATCGCTTGACATTTGATATATGTATTGATACTGCAAAGGTTCCACAAGCTACGGCGACGTAGATTATGTCCCATCCATTGTCAGACTTACGAAACGGACGACGCTACAATCAGAAATACAGTTGCTATCTAAAGATGTGTCGATTTTTCTCCGATTTGAAGAATGTTCACGAATTTTATGTTTATCTAAATATTTTAGATTTCTGTTATTTGTAGTAATTTTTATGAAGAAGGGCAAAGGAGCCTCTAACCAGGGTACTTATAACCAGACCAGAGTAAATTACTATAAATATTTTTAGACCAAGACTGAAATATGTTATCATTATCGTCCTAGCGTTATTCGAGTTACATCCAAAACTTTCGCCTTAGAGCTTGGGCCATTGCCTGAACTAAAAAATTAGGTAAATGTTAAAAAAGAAGGCAACCTTATTTTCGACTATTACAAGATATCAATGTGCTTTCCTCTCTGTTTTCTACGGACTGTGAGAATGATTGATGAATATAAATAAATTAGTTTTGTTCGCAAATTACAAGAAATTGTGCCAAATCATCGATAGTGAACTGGCAGCATCACACTATCATACATTTAGATAACCTCACATGCAAAAGGCTATCGTCACCACTACTATGATTATGAAGGCAATCTAAATAAATCATGTATTCATCGTGCATAATTTGATATCAAATTATATAATTATATATTTGATTTAAACAATACAGTCATTTGGTGAAATTAACAATAAATAACAATTGTTTTGTTTTGTCGGATCGGATGTAGACACTTGTATAGCAACTCGGATTTATATTGTAATTCAGGGGGTAAATGTGTTATACATATTATATTGAACATAGAAAATTAATTCTTTACAAACACGTAGTATTAGGGCTGCTTACCGAAGCGTTTACCCCTTTGTGATGAGTAACTGGAAAATACTATTTTTCTAACTTAATAAGAAATATTAAATCCCATGTCATTCATCGCAATACCCACGTGATTACATGATTAATTTGAAAACTGTTTCAAAGAACTTTACTGACCTACATAATAAGTAACAAAGTGTTAAAATTACGGCTAATAGCAGCGTAGAAAACATTTGAAATTGGCCTGTTGAATAAATTTGCTATCAGACATTTCCTAAAATTGTGGAAAAAACTTATTATTTGTTGTTTGATTTGCATTTCATTTCATTTATTTTCATCTCATTTGCATGCATTTTTATTTCAGTAATTTTTGTTTTAAATTATCTTTAGCTCTGCTTGCAGCAAAAAAGCCGGCCAATAGCAATACGTTACATCTATTGATTGCATCTGTTCCGTCGGGAATAGTTAAGGTATACATTGGTTTAGTTTCCGTTACCAATAGGTTTCCCCGCCAGCCTCGTTGTTCTATGCGCAATAAGTCCCGTCACGTCAACCTCCGATATACGATGTCCTATATCACAGGATACTGTAAACTAGAGATGCGCCGAGTAACACTATTGCCGAGTAACGAGTACCGAGTTTTACTCGGCTCGATTTTTTTTCAACCGAGTACTCGGCCGAGTACCTCGGTTCAATCAAATGCCCAATTCGCGTGTGTAAACGATAATTGAAAAAGTTTGTTCATTAACGATTGACTGTGTGATTACTTCACGTAAAAGATTCCGAATTTGGGCGTTTTACGACGACAATGTAGAAGATAAAGCAAAAGTGAAATGTACTTTATGCAATTCTGTAATTTCACGTAGTGGTACCTATTGGACGAAAGGCTTCTACGACGGCAATGTTAAACCATGTTAAAATAAAACACACAGAAGAGTTAAAGATTTGGAAAATGAAACTTTGCGGGAAATATCTCAAAATCGTGAGCCAGGAGCATCAACTTCGTCGTCGCAATCTGATTTTATGAATTGAAATTGTTAAAGACTAAATTAGTAATAAATACTTTTTGATTAACACTGCTGTTTTAATTATATTTACCTAAATATATTGCTTTTATTAGTATACTCAGCATTCAAACCGAGTTATTCGGCCGAGTACGAGTACCAAAAAACCCGCCGAGTACGCCGAGTACCGAGTATCAACCGAGTACTCGGCCCATCTCTACCGTAAACCAATCCTCAATCCATTGTTTACACACATAGCTCAGAGCTTTCAAATAATTTCCGAATAGGCTTTAGAATGCTCTATGAAATTCGGCTATCCATGAAATATCAAGCATGAATGATTCTAAAAAACGCAGCTAATAATTGGATTGTAATCTATTCATGTTGAATCGAATTTTTCTAATTCAAATTGATGCATTTTGGATAAAATTTTACAACTGTTTTTATTGTAATTCCTGTTGTTCTATCAAAATCTGTGGAATTTCATATTACAATTTTATAGAATTAAATTTTAATCTTACCGTATAGTGTTGGAGTTTTTATTTATAACATCGTTGTGCGACTTTCTTTAACTATTTAGCATTGGTCAACAATTTAAAATTATTAACAAACTTACTTATTCTAACGCGACTGATGATAACACAGTGATCCCGTGACCACGGTTGTTATAACCCATTTAGAAAATTAGGCCCTGCCGTTTTTAAATAATTGCGGAGGCATATTACGATGCCTAAAACTTGTAAATATTTTCAATTTTTAATTTCTTTTTACGGTTTTTTGTTCATATACTACTTTGACATTAAGATTAGATTAAGCTACATATAGATTATAAAATGTATAATTATAAATAAATTGCATGATAGAAAAGCCTTATAACAATATTAGTACATAGATATGTGTGTACAAATGGCAAAAGTAAAAAAAAAAATGTTGCTGACCTACTTATTGATAATAATAGTCTATTATTACTAGTGAAATATGACCACACCTTTAATGTCTCTGTAAATAAACCAACAAATTCAAAATATCATTCCTAATTCCATTACCGCCAAAGCAGTTAAATAAAACAAATCCAACGAAACATTGAATGCAAGTAGAATAACATTGTGTTCATGTTCAAAAACTTGGCACGCGCTTCTTACAACGAAGCAGTTTCGTCTGCCAAGCTTTGTCTTATCTTGACTTGGAACTAACTGCTACAAATGCATCAAGAATTATGAAATTTATACTTGAATTAATTTATATTTTCGTTAAGCTTGTTACTTGTTGACTGTAAATGCAGGTTATCTTAGACTGCATGACGTGTTTACTTTCAAAGATGATTAATCCCACTATTATTATAAACGCGAAAGTTTGTGAGGATGGATGTATGCGTAGATAGATGGTTTGGACTCTTTCGTGCATAAAAGACTGAATGGATAATGGTGTTTCATTGAAGTGATATAGTTTGATGATCAAAATAGCACAAATGCTATCCTTTGTCACGATAGACAACACTCACATAGGCGATGCCACGGGTTTTGTCTATTAAAAAGCAATAAGCGGATCCTTATGTTAGTAATCTAATAAAATAAAAACGCCATGTAAACCAAGCTTGTATAGGTTCTCGACCATTTGGCAAACTTCATTTTTACCTCTGCAATTTACTTTGAAAGTCTCGATTCAAAAGAAACCGTATAAAGAAACTATGACTACTTGAACCGGCATTACTAGAAATCGTTTCAACAGATCTACTATCCAGAATACTGAAGACGGTCTAAAATAATGTACGTACAATATAATTTATTGAGAAACCTACCTTTGTCAAAAATATAACTTAGTCTTTTTTATTCCGATAGCACTGTATAGAAAAATATATCACGTAGATTTATACGTTAAAGGCTATGGCTGTAGGAGTGTACGAAATTTTCTACAGCAAGTAATCCAAATATTTTATTAAAGTGTGCGTGCTCGTTTAGGCACGTATACGTACCTGTATCCGTCTATATTACTCCTGTACCTACTAGGAATATGAAAGGCAACGTTCTAAATAAGCCTGCCGTCGTGCCTTGAATAAAATTAATATTCTGTTTAAACATTCTTAGCCAAAATCTTTCTTCTTTTATGAATAAGCTTGTGTCAGCGTCCTTTAAGCCATCTGACGGTCTAATAATGACAATCGGAGGCAACGCTTTTCTACTCTTTGAAGATTTAATTTGAGCTCATTTATCAATATATTTATTATAGTGATATAAGCGGTTTGTATAAAGTAAAGAGAATATTACAAAGGCCGGCTTGTTGGTTTAGTGGTCAATGGCCCTGACTACTGCACCCAAAGTCGAGGGTTTTGTTTCTCGCGGCGCTTGCTTTTGTGTAAGAGCACTAGTATTACAGATACCTATCAAGGTATTCGCAAAAATCTAGAAAGTTTGTTCTACTAATAAATGGATACTAGCAACCTCTTGTCACGCGTTAGGCCGTATGTATGTATAAATAGAGATTTACAGTCCCTAAGCAACGTATCATTACGGAGCATAACCATAAGTTTTATAGACTACAATAAAGTAAATAATAAATAAGAAATGCTATTAATTGTTGACGACAGACATCAGGAATCTTTCACAACTCACGAATATTTTGAATTGAACTCCAGCAGAACAATCAACCTCATCGCTGATCGATCTGCAAGTTTGAAACTTACGTAATTTAATTAGATTGCATCCTTGGTTTGGAGGCTACGTGATTAATTACCTAACTATCAATGATCATGTCTAACTGAGGCATAGTTTTGTTGAGATTTGAGAAAGATTTATCAGGAATTGAAAGATCCCTTCTTTCAATTGGTGGTGATTGAAGTCAATTTAACAATCGTCTAGATATTATCAATAAGGTAGGTTCTAATTTGTAATTTAAAGGAACGTCCCACTGCAGGGCACAGTACTCTCCTTAAATTTCTTGCTATTTTCAGTATTTTGAGACCAGTCCTTAATCAAGCCCGAGCAGGCCCGTCCCGCCATTTTGTAGGCCTGGAGCTATGTCGTATCCTAATTAACGAACGTGAATATAATTAGTAAATTAACATCTGCATAAAATAAACCTCAAATGGGACTATCCTAGCACCCGGTAGAAAGGCGGTAGGTACGCGGTAGAACCTAGTACAACCTTAAGGCGAGGTTGCAGTACTTTTTAAGATTTTTGAACGTCTGAAAGTCCCATGAACTATGATATTTTTAATGAATAAAAATTAAAGTATAAAAGTTGAACATATCTTCTAGTAATTCGTAAAGATAGAAACACGATTTGGAATGATTGGTTCGATAAAAAAAAATGTCAAACATGGCACTAAATCACAATTTTAAACGTGTACTGCTTAGAGATTCCATAATGAATTTATATGAAAGTATTATCAATAGAAACAGCTCTTTATTTTAAAATAAATGGTAAAAACAGATTTCGTAATTACGTTCTCATTTTTCTCCAAGAAAAAAAATAGTCAAAATGTTGGCATTATATCGCTCGCCGGCCGTTCATCAGTGCCTGTCTAGGCGTGATTGAGGGCGGACGTACGTCGTTGCTCCGCAAAATCCCCCTCCACCCCCGCATGTACGTTTTCGCAAAAGTACAAAGTAATTCGTATTCCAAACTCAATCGTTCGAACCATAGACATACTAGTAAGAAACCGTAGACAGGTTACTGACAAGGTAACATGACGGAGCTTACGAGTGGCACGCATCGCGAAAAGCGTACGCACACTAATATAAATATGTCAAAACGACACACTAAGAATTAGATAATAAGTGTAAGTGAGATAGCACATCTAATCGCAAGCGCGAAATAGAGATAAACATATCATACTCTCTGGACCGAAGCGCATTGTGACATCATGCTGACCGTTTCACAAACAATAATTTGACTCAGATGCGACATGATCACTTTGTCTGTCTTGAGTAAATTCAATTCGCCTCAAAGTAAATTTGATTAATTCATTTAAGGTAGGGAAATAAAAAGTCGATGTGATTTATTTATAACATTTATTAAAAAAGTACATTTCATTCAATGGAAACCTAAAACAGTACGTTAATATAAAAACTGTGCGCTGCGGACCCACCGTAGCCCTGGCAATACCCCTGGGAGTATGGTGGGTCTTTTAAAGCTTAACCGTACTCCTGGCTGAAATGCTCGTAGTGTTATACCAACGTGCTACGTGGACATTAAACTGAACACTGTTATCTCTCGTATTACTACTTACGTTTTTGTATTTTTAGACAAGCGAAGACAAGCGCTAGTACGATGATATAGTGCAACAAGGAGATTTAAGAAATTAGAGACTAAACGTTTAGGTATTACTGCGAATGGTTATAATGCTTTGTATATTATAGGTATAATCTGTGGTACTGTTGAAGACCCGTCATCATCATCATCCTTGCGCTGTCGAATCATTCCCACTAGTTCTATTGAACAGTTCTATGATAGAACTAGTGATACTTTTTTCCCCACTAGTTCTATTAGCACAACTTGATGAGAAGAATAGAAACAGTTATAGGAAATTTACCACTAGTTCTATGTATGTTTTACAAGGGTAGTGTCACAACATCGCGCTCACAAATCCGAATAAATATAAATATTTATAAAAATGTGTTAAACGAATGAACGTCTACAAAACAATTGAACGTCTACAAAACAAATGAACGTCTACAAAACAAATGAACGTCTTCAAAACAAATGACTACCAGAAAGTGATCAGCTATCGATAGTGATTGCAAAAAACAGGTGCATGTGATTTTCGACCTTATTGACAATTCATGACAAACTTTTTTTTTCTCGCTTTCTGGCAATATTAGGGTAATAAAATTATAAATTCTGACTAATGTCAATTAGGTTGAAAATCGCATGCACCTGTTTTCTGCAATCACTATCGATAGCTGATCACTTTCTGTAAGTCATTTGTTTTGTAGACGTTAATTTGTTTTGTAGACGTTCATTTGTTTTACACATTAAACAAATCAACGTCTACAAAACATATTTATTCGAATATATGAGCACGATGACGTGACACTACGGATCATTCCCAGTAGTTCTATTGAATACCATTGTAAAACATACATATAACTAGACTGGGACATTTCCTATTACTTATCCCATTAGTTCTGTTCTTCTCATCAAGTTGTGCTAATAGAATTATGACAGTTCTATCATAGAATTGTTCAATACTACTACTATACTGGGAATGATCCCACAAAATAGTAGAACTTGAAATTAACGAACTGAATTTAATAAACTAATTACACAACAATATTATCTGGGAGTACGGTTAAGCTTTGAAAGACCCACCATACCCCCAGGGGTACTGCCAGGGGTACGGTGGGTCGGCAGCGAAAACTGTGCAGTACAATCTACTTAGTTGTTAAATACTAAAAGGAGAAAAACAAGAACAAGTGAATGGACTTTGATGATCCGTCAATGTTTGTAACTTACGTATGATTTTGTATTTCTATAATAATAATATATTGTGTAGATTCAGCCTCAAATCACTTTTATTACTTGACAAAAACACACACCAGTATTTTATTATTACGAATGTCCCATCTGGATACTTTGTTTTTTACTCTTTGAACACGCACAATACTGCTTCTCTTTTACTCTCGCTAAATGCCAATTTTTTTATTCACTTTATTATTTGTGGTACTGAATTTACTATAAATTGTAAATAAAACGTTGTAATATTGTAATACTCATGAATGAGAAGTGATTCCATAACTCTTAGTCATTTTCCTACTATAGTTTAACTACTTTAGCAAAATCTCATTACACACGACGGCATTTTCAAATGTAACGTACACACACGCGAGTAAAAGAGCGAGCGCTTCCGACCGCAGCGCGTACGCGACTAAAGCCAAATGAGCCATTTAGAAAAAAAAAGTTTGTCATGAATTTGTCAGTTTTTAATGTGCCACTTTTGAAGTTCGCATAACTCATCTACGGTTTTTTTACGCTGCGCTGTGGCACACGCACACACAAACGCCTCCCCTTCCCCTCCCCCCGCTCACTCGCTGACGCCACCGCCGTGTTTTTGTTTTTGCGGGGGGTGAGGTCGAGCTACGCACTGTACTGCAACCTCGCCTTAAGGCGTGGGCCGCTTTGTATCTTTTGATATTTTTACAGGAAAGGTTGCCAAAAAAAGCAAAATGTAATAGGCATGGGCGTGTTACTCAGTTGTACAACAATCTTATAAAAGTTTGACTTATTACTGTGTTCCCAACAAAGCGCCAGATATCCAAAATTGATACAACAATATTTCATATATGTGCCCATACGTTACCCGGAGTAATTATCACTTCAAAATTGTAATATGTTTACACAACAGCCCGGTCCTTCACCTGTCAGAATAATGTATAGACTACAGAATACCAAATGTAGCCTTATTTATTGATGTTTGTGATATCAATGAGCGGCCTGCGATGTGTTTTATTTTGAGGCCGTTATTTCGCATTGGCCGGTTTTTCTGATGTTTTATGTGCACATTTAGCCCAATGAAGTACGAGAATTTTATTAACTTCAGTACCGTTAATGAATGGACTCTTAATGTCTATTTTGAGTTCAAAATGAATATGATGCTGCCGCTATTTTGGCTTGAAAATGTTATGATCATGCTAATGAGTAACAGGGTAAGTAATAGGATTTATTTAATTGCTAAAGTTGTCTCGTTCTTTTTTCTGTATGCATTTCGTCTAAAATAGGAAAGAAATGGAGTCTATTTTCTCTTATCGATATTACGTTATAAATATTTTCCGGTTCCACATGAATAACTTTTCCATTTTTATAGAAATAGAACGGTTATAACTTTAGGCAGCGATATCCTAGTGGAGATACCAACAGACTGCCATGCAGAGGGTATCGGGTTCGATTCCACGGCACGCACCAATGACTTTTCGGAGTTATGTGCGTATTAAATTGTTAATTATCGCTTGTCCCGTGTCTCGGAGAGGACGTTAAGCCGTCGGTCCTGGTTGTCATGAAGATCTTTGACAGTCGTTATAGGGCGTCAGTACCTTCTAAATTAACTGACACTAGTCTAAACTATGGAATATCGCTATCCCTTCGGGTTGCGGAGGCCAGACAGGCAGTCGCTGTGTGGAAAAGCTTATATTCAGCCAAATCCGGTTAGATTAGTAAGCGGACCCCAGATTGAAATTGGGATAACGCTAAGAGAATGAGAATGGTTATAACTTTGAACCCTTCGATCTGTCTTAAAAATAAACATGAAATTATATAAATATCTGCAAAATCAAACTTTGTATAAATATGTTGCTTTTGAAAGTTGAGAAGCACTACATGATTCGGTATAATGCGGCCACAAATAGTAAGTATGCCTTTATACATTTGGGTCGATTGGCAGGTTAACGCGAGCGATTTAAAAGTAAACTTGAGCCTCAAGTCCAGTTTAAATATTATGATTTCAGCTAAAAGCTGACCCGCATGATGGAATTGATCCATTAACGTATCTTTTATTTATTTTCCGCGACGGGAATAATTCGCTATCCATTTATATATAAAAAAAAAATCTAGAGTTGGTTTAGTATGATAAATCGGTCTGTTTGCAATATTTTGATAATGGGTAGGCTAAGCCTGTCCATTATTAAACTATTGTGAAAGCATTCGTTTATATTTTTCAGTATTTTTCTAGTTCTATTTTAGATTTAAAACTAATATTTGAATGTTCCGATGGCATAGTGGCATCGGTGTTATTGTTTTATAACGCTATATAGGTAAAATTGATATTTTCTGTATAAAAATAAATCAATCTCTGAATTGTAACCCGGCAGTTTCATATTAAAGTTCAAAACTGACAAAGTATTCCCATGTCTGATATTGGCCGACCGATTATTGTTTTCATATCGGGTTGCATGTTGAGGTATCGGGCATATAATGATTTATAGCAGTCGTTACTCGCAATGAGATAAATCACATTGGCTACTGGTTTCATCTTAGCTGTAAGCCTCGACGCGATTTGGATTTCATATGACATAAATGCTGTTAACCTGTCCAGTCCGCATCTTTTAATTGTCTTCCGTTACTGTCTTTTAACAATTAACTTCATCATGTACACTTAGTTCTGCAATAAATGTTTTGATTTGACTTTTATTGATATACAAGATATAATTCTTTATTTATGGCTTGCAAGGACTTGTGTTGCTAAGCGCAAATTCCGAGAACAGCTGAACCGATTTCGCTAATTCTTTTTTATAATATTCCCTGAAGTACGAGGATGGTTCTTAGGTAGAGAAAAATTAACAAAAATATAAGGAATCGACTGTTAGGCGGTACGAAGTTCGCCGGGTCGACTAAACTAAACTATATCCTTATACCTATAAAATGTAAGTAAATTTTTGTCCATTCAGTTCTGCGGAAATTTTAGCATAGTACCTAACGTACAAACATAACTGACGGATAAGTAGGTATTTTTGCCTCATTAATTTGAATGAGTACATATGTTTCATTGATGAAATCTACGACTCACGTAATGTTAAGCTGTGACTTTAATATACGACTAGTAGCTATGTCATTGATGTAATTAAGGTGCACTATCTGCGGTAGTTCCAATTCATTGTCCTCTTGAGAGAAAATTAAGGGCTTAAGAGTTTGTCTACGTTATCCGAACGGCGACTGAATGACGGTTCGTCCTTAATACAAGTCAGGTGGGTGATGTAGTGCAGTTTCATGGTGTGATTCTGTCAGATCTGCCTGAACCTGAACTAGACCTAGAGACCTACCTGAACTAGAGTAGTACTAACTGTTCTTAATCGTGTTATTACTAGAGGTAAACGTAAACCTTGTATTCATTCGACGTTTTAGCTTGGCTTACAGCGGTCATGGTCACAATGTGAATAATATTTAAAAGGACCATGAGTCAAATTAGGCTCAGTGTCCAACAGAGTTATGGCATATGCCATTGTAAAGGATTTTGTTCGTACTAAAATTGTTACTACCGGCACCACCTTCAACTCCATTGCAGAAAAAAGATATGCACTTAAATAGATTTTGTAGAAAAACTACAATTGTTAGTCATAAAACTGTTATAGTAACAATATTTTCATACATACATACATACATATCGTCACGCCTTTTATCCCCGAAGGGGTAGGCAGAGGTGTATTTCTACACCCACTTTCCGCCAGATATACTTTAGTCCCACGTAATAAGGGGCGAGCCTATTGCCGTACCGGGCACATTTCCAGACTCCGTGCTGCTACTGAGAATTTCGTGACAGAAAAACCCAATAACACTGCCCGACCCAGGAATCGAACCCGGGACCTCCCGATCCCACGCGCACATTAATTATGTCGCGAGACTAACGAGGCAGTCGTACTTATAGGGTTTGATGTCGAGTTTTCCGTCTCTACGCTAAGATGGTATTTGCATCATGTTATCCCTTAGTCGCCTCTTACGACACCCACGGGAAGATAGGGGGTGGTGACACTTGTATGCTAAGCCGTCAACCACACGGACTATAACAATATTTTCATACTTTAAAATAATGGTAAATAATAGATGCGCTTGGGCCTGTGTGATTTACAACACTCTACATCAGTCGATTCGTGATTCTCACGGTGTTAGCTGTGTGTTTTCATTAGTGATGTTCCGGATATCCGTATCCGTATCTGTTTATCGCGGATATACGAGGAAGAAGAAAGATCCGTATCCGTATCCGTTACTTTTCTCGCGGATCTTTCACGGATCTTTCGCCTTATTAATTTTCAATTGACAGGATGGAATGCTGTATATATGGAATTTACGCACTGACATCGATTCAGTAAGAAAATAAAGATCCGTATCCGTATCCGCGGATCTTGACACCAAATATCCGTATTCCGATCCGTATCCGCGGATATACATTTTTAGCGATCCGGCAAATCACTAGTTTTTGTGTATCCTCTCGGCACATACAATTTAATCCACCGGCAGGTCATCTAAACGATATTATTATTGATATTGATTGAAATGTTAATAAAAATATTTTTAGTTGTTAGCAGCTGTTTAATTTTTTATGTATTCTTTGCACCTGGAATGTAAAGTTTGAGTGAAAAACTAGATAAAGATGTCAAACAACAAAAACTACAATGCCCTAACAGCATTACTTTGCAGGATTACCTATAGTTTATTTATGGTAGGAGAAAAATATTTATAGCAAAAAAACCCCATAGATTCTTCGCAAAAATGAGTTTATTTCTTTATATTTAGTGCTTTAGCAAGTATATTCAAAGTGATCTCATCTCTGTTGGTGGGTGAGCCCAGGCTTCATACATTTTTGCCCATGGTCCTTTTAGGTGATATTCATGGTATTTATACATAATAATATATTCGTGTTGTTTTCGAATAAACATGCGATTGAAACTCGATACATAAATAAAAGAACTTGATAACAGGCCATTGAGCGTAGTGCACAGCTCATTTCGCCACCTCATACTCACTTCGGGTCCTTGCGTCAAATGAGTTTTTCGTACTAGCTGCAGAGGTAAACATATGTAGTTTAAGTAAGATATATGTAAGTAGTAATGTAGTGTTGATGTGTTTGCACGTTGCAGCGAGGCACTAACACGTGCGGTACTTCTAATAAGCCAACCACGTACAAGTGACCAACGTGCTAAACTGCACTGGTAACACTTGCTACATAACCTAACTGTTACCAGAAGCGACGCGTTAGTAAGTGATCACGTTTTCGAATGATACGACTCTTATTTCTGTATAGCAATAGTGTGTTATGTAACATAAAGGCATAGGTACGTGAATTCTTTGGTAGTTTTATTTATCACGTTATGCTCATTCTTACATATAGGACAAAAGCATATTAAGAAACTTTTTATTTAGCGATTTTCAATCCGATGGTGCTGAATAGCTGTATTTTTGTGGTGATGCTTTGGCTTTTTTTGATAGACCTAACATCTAGTGCTGTATTGTTCCGATTTTATTTTCACACTTAAAGCGACGAGCGTTGTACGAGCCACAGTAATGCATTTGAGTCTAGGTGTTCCTTAATTAGCAATAATTGTGGATTAAACTACTGTTTACGGATTTAACCGCGATATATTGGTTTGACTGACATTACTTTTAAACCGAATTAATTTAGAGCATCTGTATCTTGTGTGATTTTAGCTTGATATATTGTATTCGGATGTTTTATTCGCAAAAGAATACAATTCATTCAAATGGGTCAATATATTATTTAGATTTAATTCAAATAGACTATGCATAAATAAAACTATTTTCACCCATAACTGATACAATAGTATTCTATAAACACTGTCACTGACATGTAAAGTCAATTTTACCTCCACAAAACACTAACAATCTCGTTCTAAGCGTAATTTTGTTAAATGACGAGCTAACACTGTATGTTTACATAAAATATTGCATTCAGAGAAATATGACGTTCAAAAGCGAGCTCGGATCGAATGTTAGTACTTCTAGTAAACATCTGCTCTGGGTGCGTTTTGATAAAGAAAATGTTGGTACTGGGATGTTTATAATGTTAATGTAGATTTGTAGATTAACTAAAAATGAACTCTCATGTTTAATTTACATTGAAACACAATTTTGACCATTACATGTTATGACAAAAATAAAAAAGAGGCCCAGTTTGGTTAGTGACTTTGGTTTTATATCAGACAGTTAATAGTCTTTTTTTCAGCGCTAATGATTATGTGACGACCCCACCGCCCACTGGAGGAGCTACTCTGACGAGGAGATACTCGTCATAGTATCTCCCCCAGCGCAAGCAGTCAACCGAAAGATGGCGGTCAAACCATCCGAACCTGGCGGAAGTAAATCCCAAGGTGCTAGATGGGCAGCAGCTTCCAGCTCTAAAGACTTCTGCCACTGCGATCGCCAATACGCCTGCCAAGCGTGGCGATTACGGCAAATCCCCCCAAACATGAACCACATCAATAAAAACCGGCCCCTAGTCCCCGGCGCCCCCGCTGGTCCTGGTTATGGTAGCGGCCGTGGTAACGGCGGGGCAAGGGGTGCGAAGAATCTCCGGAAGAGATTGGGCTACCACCACCAACGACAATTGGCCCTGGGAACACTAAATACGCGCACACTGCGGACCAACGAGAAGATTGTCGAGCTGGAAGAAGAATTGAGCAAGTTGCAATGGGATATCATAGGCCTATCTGAAGTCCGAAGACAGGGGGAGGACTCGATAGTTCTCAATTCCGGTAACTTGCTCATCTACCGGGAGGGCGACCAACAGTCCCAAGGTGGTGTCCGGTTCCTCGTCCACAAATCTCTCGTGACCAACGTGGTAAATATCGGGAGTGTGTCGAGCAGGGTAGCGTACCTTATACTCAGAATATCCAAGCGGTATTCGCTGAAGGTCATACAGGTATACGCTCCGACCTCGACGCACCCCGATGAGGAGGTGGTGGCCATGTACGAGGACATATCTCGGGCTATACATGGCTTTAAAATCCATTACACTGTGGTCATGGGCAATTTTAACGCGAAACTGGGCAAACGCGACGGTGATGAGCTGAGAGTGGGGCAATTTGGATATGGGCATCGGAATTCCCGGGGTCACTTGCTGGCTAGCTTTATGGAGAAGAAAGAACTCTATATGATGAATTCCTTCTTCAAGAAGCGAGAATGCCGCAAGTGGACCTGGGTAAGCACAGACGGTGCCACCAAAAATGAGATTGACTTTATCATGTCGACGAAGAGGCAGATATTCAATTATGTCTCCGTGATCAATTCGCTTAAAGTGGGGAGCGATCACCGAATGGTAAGAAGCACATTATCATTATCTTTACAAGCCTCAAACGGTCGAGGTTGATAAAGTCCACGCTCCGACTGGCACCGGTTCATATCCAAAACCCCGAGATCTTGCAGCTCGAACTCAGGAACCGTTTAGAATGCCTGGGCGAATGCGTAGATGTGGACGAGTACAGTAACGGGTTCGTGGATGCTGTCCATACAACAGGGGCTAAATTCTTTAAGCCCCAGAAAAGCAAGAGAACCAGCAAGATCTCAGGTCCGACCCTCGAGCTGTTAGAGGAAAGGCGCAAGATGGTTCTGCTATCCTCCGACGACATGCCGAAATATCGGCACCTCAACAGACAGATCTCTAAGTTTCTGACTCGCGATCTCCGCCAATACAACACAAAATGTGTTCGTGAGGCCATCGAGCAGAATAAGGGATCCAAAGTGTTCCAGAGAGATCTGTCTGTTGGGAGGATGACAGAATCGTATCGTCCAAGTCTGAGCTCTTGGAGGAGATCGAAAGGTTCTATGGACAGCAATACACGACAACGCGACAACCCGCAAGTACTCCAGCGTCAGACCCTAGAGCTGAATTGACCCGACACTATACTGAAGATATCCCGGACGTCAGCGTGCACGAGATTAGTGTGGCTCTCAAATAGCTCAAAAACAACAAGGCGCCGGGTGATGACGGAATTACGAGCGAGCTTCTGAAGGTACACTCGCTATAGGAGCCCTTCGGAAGCTATTTAATTCCGCCATTCTCGAGGATAAAACGCCACAGGCGTGGCATAGAGGTGTGGTGGTGCTTTTCTATAAGAAAGGGGATAAAACCCTCTTAAAGAGCTACAGACCCATCACACTTCTGAGCCACGCCTACAAGCAGTTTACGAGGGCCATCACGAATCGTCTCGAGAGCAAGCTAGACGACTTCCAGCCTCCCGAACAAGCCGGTTTCCGTAAAGGCTATAGTACCATAGACCACATACATACGCTTCGGCAGGTTATACAGAAGTCCGAGGAGTATAACCAGCCCCTATGCTTGGCGTTTGTGGACTATGAGAAAGCCTTCGATTCGATCGAAACCTGGGCGGTGCTACAGTCTCTCCAACGGTGCCGGATTGATTACCGATATATCGAAGTACTGAAGTGTTTGTATGAAAACGCCACTATGTCTGTCCGCCTCCAGGACCAGAGTTCGAAACCTATTCAACTCCAGCGAGGGGTCAGACAGGGGGATGTCATATCCCCGAAACTGTTTACCACTGCGCTGGAGGATGTTTTCAAGCTTTTAGACTGGAATGGACTCGGCATCAACATCAACGGCGAGTACATCACTCACCTTCGATTCGCAGACGATATCGTAGTCATGGCTGAGACCATGGAAGACCTATGGCACAATGCTCGATGGCCTCTGTAGAGTCTCCCAACAAGTAGGTCTTAAGATGAACATGGACAAGACAAAAATCATGTCGAACGTCCATGTTGTACCTGCTCCTATTCAGGTTGGGAACTCTACGCTCGAAGTTGTCGACAAGTATATCTACCTGGGACAAGTAGTCCAATTAGGTAGGTCCAACTTCGAAAAGGAGGTCAATCGGTTGGGCAGCGTTCGGGAAGCTACGACATATCTTCTCGTCCGATATCCCGCAGTGTCTCAAGGCGAAAGGCTTTGACTAGTGTGTGTTGCCAGTGATGACTTACCGATCAGAGACGTGGTCGCTCACTATAGGCCTTATCAGAAGGCTCAAGGTCACTCAGAGGGCGATGGAGAGAGCTATGCTTGGAGTTTCTCTGCGAGATCGTATCAGAAATGAGGAGATCCGCAGTAGAACCAAAGTCGCCGACATAGCTCTCCGGATAGCCAAGCTGAAGTGGCAGTGGGCAGGGCACATATCTCGAAGAACCGATGGCCGTTGGGGCAGAAAGGTTCTGGAGTGGCGGCCACGTACCGGACGACGCAGCTGAGGTAGGCCCCCGCAAGGTGGACCGACGATCTCGTCAAGATCGCGGGAGGCGGTTGGATGCGCGCGGCTCAAGACCGGTCTGTGTGGAGAACCTTGGGGGAGGCTTATGTCCAGCAGTGGACGTCGTTTGGCTGATATGATGATGATGAATGATTATGTGGTTACATGTCTTCAAAGGATCAAAGCATAAAAGTAAGCAAATTCATTTCGATACGCAACAATAAAAAATATATAAATCAGTTTGACATTTGCCGACGATTTTGATGAAAATGTTTAAAGAATACTGTGTACACTGTAGTGATGTCATAGTCAGTGTACACTGTCTAGATCATACATATGTACATGCTTCAGGAAAATGACCTTTATGTTATTGGAAATAATTACGAAAATATACCATTTGTAGTCTTTCAATAGTCGTTCGACGGAAGGTCAACAACCGTTGCACAACTCGAGTGCATCTACTTCAATGAAATTAAATCAAAAGTTCTAAAAGTACGTGTCAAGTATATCACTATACAGGCTTGAGCCATTAAATTAATATTAATTACTTGCTACTACATATGCAGGCACTTATTATAATTTGTTCTGTGCTTCAAGAGCACTCTAAGAATCATTCTTATGTAGGTAAGTGGTAGTGCAGAGGCAACAATACTCGTCATCATTATAGTTTGTTCGTCATTGTTCATTGGAAGAGGCTTTTATTATAGATCCTGTATTATTATTTATTTTTTTAAACCGCGATTTGTATACATCATACAAAATAAAGAGTCTCTCCGCGACCACGCTCGGTGCAAGACGAGCGAAACGTCGGAACCAAATAGGTATTTATACCGTAAATAAGTTAATTGTACGCGATTAAGACCCGCTTATTTATTTTGTATGATATTAATTATTTGTACAAACTAATTTGAACTACCGTCATAAATAAAATATACTTTAAATTTCTGCCCTCATTGTCACAGAGGTAGCTTCAAAATAAGCTCGTCGTCGTCATCAAGTCATCATCTTACCATGTACCTACGTCATAAAAGGAAACCTATGTCAAAACTTCATGCTTCTGGCTACAGTAGATGAAGCGATGATTTGGCAATCAGGATATAGACCAAATTTTATAGATATTTCATTATGATGATGGTTACAATTATGCTGACAATGCAATACGAACAAAGGTACGTAGCATGGTGGTAAAATTACCCACATTAAAAATAAGTAACATAAGCATTCTCTTGTTAATTCCTCATTTTTACCCGACTACGGCGAAGCCTAAAGGAAGGGTTATGTTTTAGCTAAAGCAGTACCTATCTACAAATGTAAATTGCTCGGATTTCAACTCCACAGTTGTGCATTTCTAAAAAGAGTTTCTGACATATGAATGGCTTTAAGGCAGCCATCTGTCCCAAGAATCTTCATGATCATTTCAAACGGCCCGTCGAATGGCATTCCTCACTACTAGATAAGGGCTGTGATAAAAAAATTGCGCGTGATTTTTAATCAGATGCGATAAACAAAAGAGCTTTTTGTAAAGAATTCTTAATTAATTGTATATTTTGTCGCCTGCTCCGGGATTCTAAAAGCTGTGTTTCGTGAAATACTGTAGAATGGCTTTATATTATTCATTAAGTTTGGAAATTTGGATAGGTAGTTACTCAAATGTTACAAGCACGGAATTCGTGAGTAAATAGGTCACGTAAAATCCTATTTATAAATTCTTCTATTATATTCGGAGTGCATATTTTTATTTTTTCTTGGAATAATGTTGCGTCATTGTAAAGAAAGAGGAAAACTCCATCAATTTACTTGTAGACTATGTTTCTACTTTCGCTAAAAAAACGTAAAATTCAATTTCCCGAGTAAACTATGTAGTGATATTGTAGCTTTAACAAAAACTTGACTTCACAACCTTGTGTACCGGCGGCATGGAAAATGACACGCCTCGAAACTACACTGCTGTCTTCAGTTTTCAACTGAATAACCAGTGCGTACATTATTGTATTTAAAATATATTTTAGTTTATTTTCTTTGTATTGTATTTTGCCGTGTGGTTGACGGCATAGAATACAAGTGTCACCACCCCCTATCTTCCCGTGGGTGTTGTAAGAGGCGACTAAGGGATAACACGATGCAAATACCATCTTTGCGTAGAGACGGAAAACTCTACATCAAACCCTATACGACTGCCTCGTTGGTCTCGCGGCATAAATGTGCGCGTGGGATCGGGAGGTCCCGGGTTCGATTCCTGGGTCGGGCAGTGTTATTGGGTTTTCCTGTCACGAAATTCTCAGTAGCAGCACGGAGTCTGGAAATATGCCCGCTACGGCAATAGGCTCGCCCCTTATTACGTGGGACTAAAGTATATCTGGCGAAAAGTGGGTGTAGAAATATACCTCTGCCTACCTCTTCGGGGTTATAGACGTGAGACTATGTATGTATGTGTGTGTAGCTTATGTGAATATAGTAAATAAGTATTTATTTACCGAATTTTCTATAGTCGATAGAAAAAAATAATTAAACAAGCAGTATTATTCACAGACTCCTTACTGGCATTGGATATCGATATCTTTACTGCTGCCTACAACTCGCAATTCAATTACAAACATATTATTTGCAATTCTTTACCTTTACCATTCATCATGCATATCATTAGAAGCGACGAAAACGTTTTCCAACCATCTGAATGACACACAATCTGTCCTTTACAACGAATAACAACATCCTCTTTTTTCTATTCAGCAAAGTTCTTTATTTTGTACTGTAATCAGTAGTCTAGGGGCCTAGTCTCGAAACTCGCTCGTAAAAATACTCGACAAAGTCGGCGAGATTTCGTATTCCGGTACAGTTAACAGACGCTAGCGAGGTTAATTGTCACTGCAAATCTTTGCACCTTTTTACTGTTATGTGTGCACAGCATTAAGTAGACCATTGCCCTCACGACATGGAATTTACTTTTATTATGAGAGATAAGATGTGCTACACGACAGGTCAACATCGAAGAAAAGTTCACCTGCCGAGGAATCTGTTGAACGAATTCATGCTTTGAATTTGAAATAACTTTATAGTTATCCAGCAGAATATAAAGTATTTTCTTTGTTTGCTTACCCGCTAAATGAGAAGCAATTTTCTTAAGGCACGACTGAGTAAATGGTAAAACAGTACCTACAGCCTCAGCTCAAGATACTGTTAGCATAATTTTAATATTTTTTATTCAGAATGAACTCATGTTTTCAGGGCAAATTGGTTCTTGTTTTACAATTCAAGCTTAAGGAGGCTGAAGTTCTGGTCTAGTAAAAGTACAAACTCAAAGTAAGCAGTAGGTCATTGAACTAACATGTAACACGTCTATGTAGTGCGAATTAGAACCAACTTGTGATACCATTTTAACGGTAATGTGGTATGATGTTGCTTACATAGCATTACATAAGTTCCTCCATCTCTTTACTTAAGTTTGCTTGATTGTTTTTTGTTTGATTGCTCAACTTTCCTGCACTTGCAATTAGATTAGGAACTTATACAGTTTCTTTCTAACTACAGCATGCCAAATTACGTATTTGCTTTAGCTTATTTAATTATTAGTCTAGGTGTTAAAAATAGCTTCTAATAATACTTCCATTTTCTGTAGTATTATCACATTACGTGTAACAAGTAATATCAGTCATAATATGCGAGATAATCGTGTCAAATAAAATATGTTTCACAGAATATGTCTTACGTCTGAATGTGGATATTTCTGCTTGTACAACAAATTCCTTATTAGATTGCTTGCATCTTCTAACATTACATAAAATTTTTTGCCCCGCGGTTGCATAAAAAAATAATCATCACGACAAAGACATACCTTGACAGAGGCCGTGAACCCACAAACTAAACAAATTGTGTTCAACTACGCGGTTGTAATTTTCTTGATCTTGACTCTATAATTTAACACAATGTAATTCTAAATTTTTTCAAACACTGACAATATTTCGGTAAATTCAGCAATATGTACCTACATGCATGATCACTCGGCGATAGTCCATGAACCAAGTCAAATTCTGAATTGAAACTCTATAGGAATCCCCTCAAATACACACACACACACACACACACACGCACACACACACACACACATTCAGGCAGAGGTCAGTGATATGTACAGTTTTTTATATAAAGATTTAATCAATGCTATTACTATACCTGTTATAAGCTTAAAGAATTAGACCAATTTCGTGTTAAAACTTTCTCACCTATAAAATAATATACAATTAAGATCCAACTACGAGTATACCCAACAATCTAAAAAACAACAAGTCTTTTTCTATACCTTCGTGTTATCCTATTCAGAACTGCTCATTATGCCTACGGCAAGAACAAATGGATCCTAACCCTACTAATAGATTGCACATTATATTAGGATGGTTTTATCTTGTTCGAATTGTACTTAATTAGAGGGAACATCATTGTTATTAGGAGTGAAATCCAACTAAACAAACAGTTCGGTGGTATATTAAGCTGTCGAGATGTAATAATCCTTTACATGACTTATTATTGGTGTGACTGAGATTTTTATGAGATATACATATTTATATTTTTTTGAGATAAATTTGTATTTTAACGGTCAAAATGTATGTAAGTATGTGCCGTTTCAACGCCAAAATAGCTGAACAGCATTTGATAAATTAGGTAATATTAATAAAGGGCTAAAAATATTGCCAGGCTTTTTGCAGAATCATAGCGTATTGTATAATGTAGCATGTTCCCGATAAAGTAACTAGCACATTTCTGTAACATGCCCTAAGAAATTCGACCTTGTATATAAATTAAATTCAAATATTCCGTGACGGGTATCGTTAGGCCTTTTTTAGTATGCGATCATTGATAAAGGTGTTACATGAAATTAGAGTTAACAAAATGTGAGACCGTAATTTGTTTTCGTCAAGTGATTGATGGTGAAGAATAACCGCTTGCGTAAGCGACATTTTATTTATGAAAATAGTGTTTAGAAGATGAGAAATTAGTTCATATGACATAGGTGAAAACATTTATCATTTAAGTAATAGGTATACGTAACGTTGATCTTTTTGTTTAATGATTTTGAAAAACAGTTTTGAAAATAATGTTAATTTTTATATAAACTCAATTTACTTCAAATAAAGGACAAATAATACTGATTATAAATTGTTTTTTTGTTTGCTTAGATAATTATGTTTTATAAAATGGTATAAAAAATGGTTTCACCGAATTTAAGTATACCTAAGAAATAACCTCTTTATGATTTTATAAATGTGTAATTGGATCATGGTACGACACATCTTAGATTCAAGCTCTATTGCAGGATATTTTTGCTAAAGAAATCTAAATAAATGTATCTGCGTATGGTAGGTACGCTAAGGTTAACCCACTATCAATTTAGGCAAAATGACTTCATGAAATCCGGAGTCCTATATCAAAGCCTCTTAGCTTACAAGCTATTATAAACAAGATTTCTCAGCCTAAGATTGAATGTGAAACTGGCAGGTAATAGGACACTTAAACTGAACTAGTAATCACAACGTAGATATTTATTTTACTATCTACTAGCTGAAGACAAGACTAATGTTCGCGGGAACAGCATCTTATCTATATTCATGTCTTTCAAATACTTACTTCAAGACATCGAAAGGAAAAGTTGAAAGAATTGTAAGTTGTATTTCTTATTTCAATACCTAACATTCTTTGAAATTCATTGTACTGTTTTAGAATTTTCTCAAGATAACCTTTCAGACCTATCAAGAATTATAAAAACATTTTTTTTGTTCGACATGGTATGAAGCCATTTTTGATGAGCCTTACGGGTTGCGAGCCTTCAGCGCTCACCCATAGTCCGCGTAAAGTTGTCAAGGCCATCTGCGGCAAACAACTAGTCCACACACACAAAAAAAAATTGCGCACGTTTTCACTACATTGCGTTTGCTCGGATCTTATTTCCAATGAATTTCAGTTACCGTTGAATTCAGTTCTTGCATTATTCGCACGGCTGACTGCGACTGTCCTTGCGATGCGACACTATTCGATTCTTGTGAATAAGCATTTTGTTATTAGCGATTTATCATCTTGATAGTAATTGGAAAGGTTACTTATTTTTAAATAAATTTTCAATGTACCTACGTTATATATAGGTATATAATTTTACTCCACTATGAAAATAGTGTGAAATATTTCAGGTTGATAAGAATATTACCTTCCAATGCTATATATTTTGTTTGTACTGAAAAGTGCCGTGCTTAGCTAGTAAAAAGTTGGGCAAGTGCGAGTCGGACTCGCGCACGAAGGTTCCGTATCATCATCTATAAAACAAAATCACGTCTGTTGTATGTATACTTACCTAATTTTTTTTAAGTTTCTACCTTTTTATTAAGATCGAGTAACAAATTCCTTAAAAATTACGTTTGTTGTATGAAGGCCCTTTATTGTTTAATTTTTTTTATTTAATTATTTATTTTGAAAGGTAATATACAACTACATATTCTGTGAAAATTTTACGCGTCTACCTGTTACCGTTAGAAATGTTGAGCAAAAAATACGAAAAATAAAACACGTTTATTGTATTAATATTGTAATATTTTATTTTTTTTATTTTTAGTATTTGTTATTGTCGTATTAGCGGCAACCGAAATACATAATTTGTGAAAATTTCAGCTTTCTAGCTCTCACGGTTTATGAGATACAGCCTGGTGACAGACAGACAGACAGACAGCGGAGGCTTAGTAATAGGGTCCCGTTTTTTACCTTTTAGGTACGGAACCCTAAAAACAGATGTGACGTAAACATCCCGACACGGTGCAATTATGTATGTGCATGAGAAATTTTACCCACGTGAAAATAGTGCACACCTACTCGGTGCAATCCTATTGGCATAGCGATAATTGTCACCCTTCGTACCACCCTTCTATCAATATTTAAGTTATCCTTAAAAATATATATCTTTATAAACATAATCACTGAATCTTTAGTCCTTGACCTTATTAAACGAAAACTAGCGCGGGCGACTTGTGTATCTTTCACTCGTGGTTTGAAACATTTTGCTTTTTCGTTTACTTTTGTTGAAGCATGTAATAATGTTAAATAAGGGTTAGTAAATTATAAAACAAACTATATAGGTTTTGTTATTTAAAATTATAAGAAAAAGGCATTAGCTCGATTTCACGATGAAAAGTAAAAATAAATATGTTAATAAGGCGGTTAAAGTCTGGTCCTTGTGTCTAATAAATAACGTATGAATTACATAACATAGATCGTTACTATAGTTATATATTGATTCAAATAAATATATACGAATATGTTTATTGTAGAAAATATAAGTCATCAATTCTAACATACGATTAAAACTATGTTCTGGATACAGCTTATTCATGTTATGTATATAAAACTAGGCCAACGATCGAAGTCCAATAGTTATTGTGCAGTATTTGTTGACCAGGCTTGCCAATCGACTTAACCAATACCTATATCTTTTCTCTATGTGTGGCTACTATAGGGACAACGTCGTGTGTCGTGGGCATCTTTATAAAGTGTCAAACAATAAATAAAAACATAGAACCGCAACAATACTCTGTGGAGCACTCAAATCTTATTCTGCTTTACTTCAGTCATCATTGTAAACGATTTCAGAAAAGGAGTAGATTCTCAATTCAGCTGTATTATTTCTGTTTGCCGCCCCCCCTCCCCAATTTCGCCATTTATTAGGAAATACCGAAAATTCTCGTTATATTTTGTAGGATATACCTATTTTGTTATAGTTTTTTCATTGAGTGATTTTCGTGACAAAGAATGCGTAAGATTAAAATTTCTTAGCACAACTTCATTTAAAAAAATATCAATATTACGCCTCCTTTTAATAGCTTATGTGTGTTGTGACTGGTGATTTCACGTGAAATGATGTTTCTACTCGTCCTTCGTTACACCTCCTTACCAATAAGAGTCTATTGCACATGACTGATAGATTTAATTTCAGAATGATTCATAAATCATATTTTATCAAAAGCATACCTATATTTATAATACATGGTACAACTAGTGTGAAGTACAGTTACATGAAAAATAAAACCAAGCAAAATATTTTCCACTATATTCTCACCAGCTAAATTTTACGTATCAATTGAAAATCCCAGCGGACACCACTTTTACATCAATATTGTGCATCGGCTCCGCTTCGAATAAATAACTCGGAGAGTAAATAACTCGACCATATTTTATTGCAAAACTTCTATTGTGCAGTTTCTTAAGAAATAATGAAATAAATTTGAGAAGCAACGGCGGTTACTGAATACCAACAACTTGGCTAGCTTTGTATAAGAGAGGGATGATTATACTGTTATAAGAATTTGGTCAGTATTTTTTCTGTCAAATCGATAAACATTTAAACAATGAATCTCGCTTAGATTAAAAAATGATGACTTGTATGCATACTATACCTATGAATCATCATTCATCTACTTATAGGTATATTATTATGTGCATAAATATGACGTAAATCTCTACCCCGTTTAATATAAATTTTCCTTGAACGTCATAGCTGCGACAAATATTTTAATAAAAGAAGAACGCTTTCGTTTCACTGGCGCTTACGGAAGGCAGACCGCGCTCGAAAAGCTAATATTCTATTAAATTTAGAAAGACTAGAAATCGGCGCCCAGACTTCAAAGCGAAGGCATTAAATGCTGACAAAGCTTATGATATCTACGTTAGTATTTTCACAATTGCATCTGTCCATAACACAGTCTTTATCACAAGGCTGAATATTTATGTTTATGATAAAGAATATACGATACTGTCTTGGAGCAATATGCAAAGCCTCGTCGTAAATGCAAGCATACCACCTGTTGTGTCTCGTTATAATACCTATTATAAATACTACTGCACACCATGGCACTAATATTAAATTATGGAATCTGTTCCCCGAGCCTTTCATAGTTAAACTTATTACGATAGCATACTTATTCATGGATAGTAAAGTAACCATTGAAATAGTCGATTCAAGTGCGTCAATTTTTGGATGACAGGATTTAAATAAAGCTAAATATAAAATACGCATGCGTTTTGTAGACTCCTAGGCGTGTTTGGTGGTGTATGTATTAATAGGATACTGATTTTATTTTTATGAAACGGTATAAAAATCTAATTATTCTGCAAATAGTCCCAATGGAATGCAATTTAACAGGTCTGAAAGTCGGGTTTATGTAATTACAGTACCCAAAATATACCTAGCATCTACTATAATATGGACTTTATTTTAAAATAACACACTGACAAGAAGCGAGATACATTATTTATAGCATAAAGGTGCAAATGCCGCGAATGGAAAGTTAAAATGCCTTGTTACACACACAAGCTCCTTGATTCAACGATATTATACAGAAAATATTACAGTTACCTTTTAACTCTGTATCAGTCTTTTGTTACCGGTTGTCCGTATGTTGAAATAGGAAGAGCATTTCAAATTAAAAAGCGATATTCATACCTTACCGAGCACGGGTACTGAGTACTGCTTCGTTTTTTTATTCTTCTCGTGGTACCGATATAGTTCGACAGACAGTCTGATTAAACTGTTTTGTTGTGTCTACGGTCGATTGAACAAATCGATAGATTTATTAAGTGTGAGGTCGGCTGGTATTGCTACTATTTTTAAACAGCGACACAGTGACGGATCGAATCAGAACCAAAGTCAGCGACAAACCGTAATAAAACATTTTCGAAAGCGTGGCAAAATTTTCAAGTAAAATAATAATCAAAATTGTGAAATTTCCGTAGCAGAAAGATTTAAATCTCCGCACGAAGTGATCTATTCAGTTTAATTTGTGATGATTACGGCCTACTGCGAAAGTCTCTTCCTGAAACTTTTCTTGAAAATCTTTTTAAATGTTTGCTACCTTCGCAATTACTTTTATAAAATCCCTTTTTAAACAATTGCAGATAAAATAAGAATATTTCGCTTTATTCACTGTGGCATCATAATGTAGAAATATTATCTAGGTTTACGAAGTAGGTAATAAATAAAAGCGTCCTAACGTTTGACTTGATTTTTGTCAATTGATCCACTATTTTCGAGGTTGGTACTGACAAAAATACGAACGTCCACTTAAAATATATGTCGAACTATTAGCTGGCGAGAAAAACGAAATTCGCAGCATACTGCTAAATGAAGACTTTAAAATGTTCCATGGCATCCGGATAGCTATAATTGGCTAGCTGACGTTACTATTATAGATGTAGGATAAAAATACATTTGTTGGCTATTCGTCCATCGCGACAGAAATGGCGATACTATTAGAACATCCTTACCAAATATAAATCAGAAAAAACGAGGCACTTGAAAAATCACCCCGGGTTTTCCTGTCTTCAATATCGCAGGTCTTGTTGTCACAGCGTAATGGTTACAAGATTATTTATTGGTACTTCTGCCCCAAAAATGTTGAACGATTTCGATATTATTTATCCTATGATTATCCAGGCACTATAAAAATATTTTATACGATGCCTATTGGTCTTGTCAATATTGGTTGGCCTGTCGCTTGATATGATGATCCAACCTCAATCGAATGGTTTTATTTTGATGCGAAAACTTCATTTCTTCTTGATAAAAGTAATAAATAGGATAGTTGGTAGATTTTCAATAGCAAAACAAATAAAGCCTTTGTTATAAAGATCAAATAAAAATTGTATTGTTCTTTGTATTATTGTCATTGCTTTTAAAACGTTCTCATATGGAGGACAAACTATATTTAAACTACTTTAGGGTCAGCAAATGTACTGAACAAACAAGACACAAAGTAAAATACACTATTTGTACAACTCGAAGTAGAACGTGATCATTTTTTAAATCTGGTGCTTTTGTCGACTCACTACCGACAAGTTGGCTCTTTCGAGACAAAGACCTAATCCTCTTTTTCGTTCACTGTATTTGAACTTTTACTTAAGACGCTCCTTTAGTAAAATATTATTGTATCAATAAAATGGTAGATGTTGAATTCAATAAACAACAATGGATTCAAATCATTTGATGACTCGATTGAATCAAAACGTTAGTCAGTATTATAATTATCATGAAAGTTAATACACTTTTGTATTTACCTATTATAATCCTTATAAGATATACTATTATGCGAAGAAATT
The DNA here is from genome assembly GCA_944739405.2 of Euclidia mi. Taxonomy (NCBI): domain Eukaryota; kingdom Metazoa; phylum Arthropoda; class Insecta; order Lepidoptera; family Erebidae; genus Euclidia; species Euclidia mi. The sequence continues at coordinate 59,960,226 of OX123181.2, read as the reverse complement.
ATGCTTACGTTTACATAATAAGCAACTGTCTTAATATATTAAGACCAGTGACAAAGCTAACTTGATTTAAACAGATTTGAGGTACATATTGCACAGGTGATCGCTACCAACAATATTTAGAATAGCTTTGAAACAGTTCCACAAACCTTTATCTGATGAACAGCTTCAACGTAACTGACTGATGGTGACTCCTCAAAACTCGCTGTTCTAACTTTGAACATTCTAGAAGGCATAAATAAAGGAATACACGGTGTAGAGGCAACACAGTAAAGTTTTTGCCGGTGTACCTTTGTCGAACATTAATAACTAACAACGCTTCGGCTCACCTTTTATTTTACGCGCACCGTTCAAAACTTGCAGGAGGGTTGGAATATTTACTGTTACAAGGGAGAGGTCCATTTAAGGTGGAGGTACGCAACGTTGCTATGGCAACGGGACGCTGTATTTGTACTTCTGTATTCTATGAAGCGTTATTGTCCGGAGAAGTCACTATAACGCTCTACTTTTGTGCGTCGTTGTTGCTTTAAATAAGATGGTTGGTTTTATCTTCCTTAAGTGTTTATTATTATAATTGACTATAGAGGTTTCTCCAATGAAGAAAAATTGTTCAAAAGTTTGGTTGGTAATGGATGGAAAATTATGGCATATTACTTTGCCAAAGTCGTTTAGAAAAGTACTTCTCAGTCGAATTTACGGCAATATATTAATTTTAGCGAAGGTATTTTCTTTGCGAGCCTTAACAATGCATAGGTACATACATAATTATACACGCTAAAACATAACACTTTATAAACAAAGCATAAGCGAAGCGTAGATGGGGAAGTAATCAAGTAAACGAAGCATTGCCGTACATGGGCCAATAATCAATTTTAGGTCCCCACGAATGGGAATAAATCTATCAGATTACAATTAGCTATATGTATACAATGCATACGGCGCTTTTCATAACTTCCCGATTTAGCACGAGTTTTGGCAAGAATTCAATGCAATAAAATTGCTGAATACACGCTTTATACAAGAAATTTAATTATTGAAATCGTTCGAAGATTTTTTTATGTGCCATAACGTCAAGTACAACAATCTAAACACATTTTCGCAGATTTTAATAATATTCCAATGTTGTTTTAAGAAAAATACAATCTTTCATTGAATTTTAAGTAGGTATAAGTAGTTTATAATCTTTAAAATGTTTTCAAGCCTAAAATTTCCTTGCGATATGTAATTCCAGAGAGGTGTAAGTGCATTAGTTTGTGGTAATGAGGTCTTACAAGTTTTATGCTCAGAGCAGCTCGTAAGTTGAACTATTCGACTTTATGAAACTATCCAAGTAGCATGTATGCATTAGGCATTACATGAAAATAACTTTATTTACAACGAAAATGAATGTTTTAAGAACTACAAAAGTTTGTAAAGATCTGCATAAAAGCCACTTCTAGTAAGTAGCTTATAATAATATGTAGTTTGTAGGTTCATATATTTTTAAAGTGTGTAGTTATTTTTTTTTTGCACGGCTACCCCAAATTGTAGTTTAATGTTTTAAGGGTGCATGAATGTATACCCTCTTATGGTAGAAGGCATGTAACTATAAACATATAATACTAACTACCAATTAAATTTTTCATATACATGTAGAAAATTAATTAATTAACAAATGTGAACTTCACTTTATAGTTTAGAATACTGTCTTAATTATTCTATGGCGTTTCACAGTTTTAATTTTTTTTATTCAGTATAGCCACTCGGTTATGCTTCAAAAATGTGCAGTGAACATAGTTAGCAATCAATTCGAAACCAATTAAAATTACTTGATGGAACGAACAGACAGCCAGCTAGCATACGCATTTGGCTTTTGTATTGCTTTCGTTCAAAAAATGAAACCAGAATGAGTAGCAGACTGCGGCTGTACGCTACCGATTGCAAGGCAACAAAAAAGGATGAAAATATTGATTGTAAAATGGTTTGATTGAAAAAAATGCGGGACGGAAATGAAGAATGTAATTCTGGGAACGTTTTTGACGAATGCTTTGCTGTTTTCTTTATTGCTGTGTTTATACTTTCATTGTTTGGTAGATAGTAGCAAGGTTGTTTGTCACCGATTTGGCAAAAATCGCAATTCTACTATAGTTATTACTAAAAGGTTTACGTAAAGCGTAAAGCGTTAATCTGCTGTAGACATTTTCTTTAATTATTAAGCTAATCGTACAATAACTTACCATATCATAATATACTTAATATATTATAAACGGAATAAACAATTTTATCACCTCAATAACAACCGAACATAGGACTAAGAAGTAAAAATATAGGTGTTTGAATACTGAACAAAACCATTTGATGGATCCATATTAAATAAACGTTGAAACTGAAACAGCTCTGCAACGGCACCATAGTAAAAACAGAGTAGTAGGTTAGCTAAGGCCGCTCGGCGAGTTAATTGCCTACTCTTGCGTTGACGCACGGGTTGTCACTTGTTTACACCGCGGCGCCGGCTTTGTCGGCGCTCGCGCTTTTTCGCCAATTTTTTAAGTGATCGCGCTGAATACTTCACAATTTAAGCTTGAATTTATTTTTTCTCAAATACCTACTGACTACCTTAGCGTTATATAACTATCTAAATGCCTTTTTTAATGAGAAAAAGTAACAAGTTAAATTTACTGTCGTTTAACACATTGTATATTATTAATAACATTTATTACAAAACTGAATGTATATAAACAATTCAAGCGGGCGGGCAGTGAAGTACCTACATGAATGCGCGCGATCAGACGCGCGGCCCATCCCGTACTGAATCCGCGCCGAGCTTGCCGCGCTCGTGAGATTGTGTGCGTGAAAAGTGCGTGCGTACACGGCGCCGGCGACTCACGCGTACATTCAAACTAGCGCGGCAGCGCGGCGGCCTATTTGTATGAAGCTATCTTACTATTCTGTTTTTACTATGACGGCACGGCAACGCGTCCCAGTTGGTGACAGTTTTAAGCTAGTTGGATAAGATTGAAGGATGAATGTGCTCAGAAACGTGAACGTGTCATTTGTGGCTTCCCTGTGACTGTGTACAGGTCAAGACGTAGCCTTAAGCAACACAGTCTAACAACTTACATAAGTGTACAGGTCCCTCGCTATCCCCATTAAAACTCAAGACAAAAACGTTATCTTTCCATTACTTATCTCAAAGAAAATAAATAGCCAATACCGTTTATTCTTGTACGGCAATAGGAAACTCGTTTTTGCCAATTTATACGTTTAGATGAGAAACTTTGAAGGCACAAGATATGCCTAAAGCTTTTAAATAATTTCGACGAAATTTCTTTTTACGTTTTAAGCAATTTCCTGCTCGTTATACCAGCCGCCAATATGTCGAAGGTGTTACGTTTTACATATTCTGTTCGATTATTATGATACGGCGTAAATACGAGTAAATTATGAACTTGCTTCGCACATAAACCAAAGTATACAGCCGTAGCTTACAACTGTTTGGTTAAATTGGGGATATCAACTATTCAATTACTGGTACGCCGCATAATATAGTGTTAAAATACAATAGGTTTAATTTGCGTCACCACTACAGCGGTGGCTTTTGAGCATAACCCTTTGTTAAAAGCCCGGATGGTTACCAAATTTTCAACTAAGACAAGTGCTCGGTCGCTGCATATTGTATCGGGTTGGCTGCATGAAATCCCATTTTCCACGTGAGTTCATAAACAGGGGTGGCATGCGGCCAGAGGCGACTCTTAGCGAAGATCCTCCACGCCTCGCACCGTCTCGTTGACCGTAAAGACCGTTTTAAAATGAATAGCTTTGACTTTACGGAAAAAATAACGACTGTGTTTGAAACAGTATATTGTTTATGATAAGTTGAATCGATAATATTAGTTGGTATCATTTTTTTGTCTATGGTTATTTTTGACTCTGGTCACACTATGAACTGTCAAATCATTCTCATTCTTGTTTCCGGCAAAAATCCTTGTTAACACGTTTTGTCGTCTCGTGAAATATCGCCCTTTGAAAAGCACATGGTTGAAGCTTCGCGAATTGTATTGTAAATCTTATAAATTTTCGCTTTTGATCTACCACCGGCTAGGGTTGTAAAAAATTTGTGAAATATTGAACATTTGCAAAAATGTTGTTAATCCGGTGTCGACGTCCACGTTCCTCGTGTTGAAGACGTCGCTAATATTGGTCAATTTTAGATCTGTGTGTGTGTCTAATTTAGCTCTAAGCCTGACATCACTGAAGATCTCAGGTAAGTTGTATCCTCCTATATACAAAGGTACTCTGTGGTTGTACCTACTTGTAATTTGTCATTACTGGGTATCACAGTAAATATATGTTCTACTTTTGTCTTTGCCTACAATGACTGGATGAATACAATCACGCTTCCACTGCCATCTGCAAACCTTTCCCAGTCCTTCTAGGCAACTCTGATCACTGTGATCAGACTGTATTTTTTTGTGTATTTTTTTGTGTAAATACTGAACACAACAACTTCTGTATTTAGATTGTTGACAGAATTATTGTCTTTTTTACGAGAACATAAAAAATTAAAAAGTACTTTAAATTACTTAAGTGGTAATTCATTAAGCGTTAAAATTGGGTTTTAATATGGTCTCGACGGTTAAAATTATTTTAATTTTGATTCAGGGATAAAATAAAAAACCTTTAGTAAGAATGTTTATTCTATAAAACGTTTAAGTCTGGATTTAAATTAATATTTCGTTACCAAAATATTCTTAGAACGTTTTTCAATTTATGAACGTTATTGTAAGAATATTTAGTACATCAAAATTGATAAAGGAATCCTGATAAGATAACACGATTCTTACAAATATTATTAATTAATATTTTATCCAATAATTATACTTTTGTACATTTATCTCAAATAGACTTCAAAACATAATTTTATTATAATAGCAAATGTAAGTATCTAAAAAAATATTATCCAGAATTATACCTAAGTATGATTTAGTGTATCAAATTTAGTAGAATTTTTATCTCTGTTTTAATATAATATTTTTCGCGAGTTTCTATGTCGAAAGTCCATTCTCGAGAGTCAAAAATATTTATGGCCTCTCGGAGTAGCTGCGTATCTGTCCCGCGGAACTCCGAGAGGCGGAAAAAAGCCAGCGCACCGCTACGGCAAAATGAAACTTTAAAATTAATTGAATAATCACATAAAGCTGAATGTTTGTCGTCCAAACAATTTTTTGGTAATTTTCCTAGATTGAATGGAGCTAAATAGGTAGATAAATTTTACATCTTTACGCTCGAAGCGGAAACCGATTATTATGCTATAAACCATTTATGTACGTACCTAGTGGTAATTCCACATAAAATATCATAGCGTATTATCCGAAATTACATAATAAAATTCAAATAACATAATATCTGTGCGATACCGCAATGCAGAGACGTGTATTATAAAAATTTAAGTGCTTGTCGTACGAGGCGACAGCTTCCAAAAATATGTCATTCATACATTTCTCTGTACGTAGACGTAAGTTATGAAACGTATTTAAAATATTGTTACCGTTTTACCTAAAGCTGTGCAAATTACAAGAAGTTTAAACCTAGACAAATAGTTCCTGTCGCAACGTTCTTTTTTCATTTAACAGGCCACTCGTACTCTAGAGACACGCCAAGAAAAACTAAAATATGAATAACGGTATAAATTGTATTGAAGAAGGCGAGCTAGTCTTTTAAATTAATAGTGAAGCGTGTTTCAGTTGTAGTCTTAAAGTTAATTTGTAAAAGCATTGTTGCTTTTGAAACTCAGTATGATGTAATTGCATTAAATGGGTACAAGTCAGATTGAAATGATATGTTAAACATTTTATTTTTTTGCTTAACTTTTATTTTTTATTTGTGTTATTCGTTTACAATAGAAAGTCAAAACGATCTTCGAGTCAATATGATCGAATTATACTTATTGATTCTGTGTGTCAGCATGCGACTGATTTCCATCAGTCGCATGCTGACTCATGATTTGTTTCAAAATCAAGGCAAAACGTCAATGACATGAATGCTAGTCATTCAGTATTTTTTTTTTAATTGTTACAACGGATGTTTTATCGATATTTTATTTACCTACGCAAATAGAACCGCTTTATAAATATTAGTAATGTTGTTGTTGAAACATTAACTAAAACTAACTGGGTGGTTAATTTATATTGACAGTGATTCAGTGCTGTAGTAATAGGCATGTGCTCTCTTGAGAAGCATCTGCGAATATCGGTTATCTTACTTTTCTATCCGTAGTTACTCAACTATTACTATTACTGATTAGTTTTGATTTGATTCTAATAATTTATTAGTTTTACGTAATAAAGATACCTAAAATTAAGGTATAGTGAATAGTGAAGTATGATATCAAGATTGTTTTGTTTTTCTATTTAAATGAAATATAATTCATTTGAAAGTTGACTTCGAATTTTAATAGCTGGCACTAGGCTGTAGCTCCAGAAAAAAATTACTTACGCCAAGATCAAACATTGTATAGTAGATTGTATGACAAGGGAGCAAAATAGTATTTTTACGGCGAGGGCGCTACTTTGAATTACGAGCGAAGCGAAGGATTCTAACGTAGACTCCTGAGCCCAGCGATCGATTCAAAGTACATTGCCTGAGGGAAAAATAATTTGCTCTCGAGTCATATACTATACTTTTTATCCCCTTTCTATGAGATAATAAATAATTTTCTGTTCGTGGGTGATAAGTTTTGTACGACGTTGTTAGCTTCTGTAGTTATTGTTTCAGGAGTTAAAGCATTCGCTTTCATAACTCGACGCAGAACTCATTATTTTTGCAAAACTCAATAGAATATACCTACTGTTTACGAGTACAGAGACGTAATTCGCGCGCATTCTTTTTTGTTAGCGCGGGTCCCCACGCCCGTGCAGCCAACACGTACCAGCCAGTTATTCACACAATTTGCGTTTGATTTTTATGTATGATATACGTTCCAAATTCAAATCACTTTGCCGCCCGCTAAAAAGTTCTTAACAGAAAAGAGCTATTTTGCTCCCGCTAAAAGAGGAACAAAGCGACACTTTTCGAATAGAAGGGACGAAAAAAAAATTATCAATCGGATGAATGCAATGAAACAGCAATGCATCAGATGTGAACAAATATTTATTTCGTGATTTAAAACATTATAAAATATTTGTCAACAAATTTTACGTACAATACAGCTCTTGAGTATGTAAAAAAAGCACTAAAGCCATTGTATTACAAAGCATAAATACTCAAACATTTTGATTAAAGTTGCCACATCAACGTCTTTACATAAAGCCCACCATACTTTGCTCTACAAAAGCTATTATTTTCAAGTGAATTTGCAACGTTGTTTTTCCTCATGATAAACAAAGTAAATTTAAAAGCGGTTACGTATTTGTTTTGCCATAAATTTAGTGCTACATTATGAATTGAAATTGGGTTATTATTAAAATTAAGTAAAATCTCAATTCAAGTAAAGTGCACGGTCCATCGTTTGATGAAGAAATTTGAAACCGCACCAAACTGCGGAAGAGCAAAGAAAGTAAAAAATAAGCTGAAGGACCAGCTTTTTGTAGAATGTAGTGACTTTGTAAATACATATAAAATGGCCTGTTATGTGAGCTTAATTAGGTCTACATGGCGCCTTTAAAGGGTTTCATTTACATTATCATTGTAATGAAGTAGCAAATTGACGGAGGAGTTATTATGAATCTTTTAAGTGATATATTAAAGCTGCAGCGCTGTTATAGTGAAAATCTATTAACAGCTTAACTACTAAAATTATGTTGGGTGGACTAGGTAGTATAGTATATATCTAGTATGCGCATTTTTAAAAAACACCTTTTGTGCACCTTTATCGTAAGCAAGTTCAAACATCAAACAAATAAGTACAGTTTTAAATCATATTTTATTTCACACAATTTGTGGTTCCCTAAAAACAGAAGAAATATTTGACATACCATACATAAAACACGTGTATCAATGCAACTTTGAATCAACTTCATAAATGTATGTATATATAATATTATATTTGTGGACCACAAAAATCCACAGGTTGGTTCATAAACATGCAGAATTATTGGATAGGTAAATTTACTTATGTATTCTATTCTTTGTCCGCAGATATTCGACAATCACTACCACTTCCATCACCATGCGATCGCGAAGCGGTCGATGTCTCCTGCCCACGAGCACCATGGCAAGCTGGATGGAGACACTCGCGTCCGATGGGCGAAACAGCAACGAGCGCTCTCCAGAAAGAAGAGGGATTTTCAGATGATCCCCGATCTTTCTTCTACAGGTGTGTTAAGGCATTTTTATGTTGTATACGGTTGTTTATCTTAATAAACCACCAAAAATAAGTGATCTGACCAGCGGTAAGATGTTGTATTCACATAGTATTAGTTGCCGCAAGTGGCAACTCATAGTATGTTGGGTCTCAACAAATTATACACCCAAATCTCATACATGGATCACTCCGTCTAACGGTGAAACCGCATAAGAGTTTCAGAGTTTATTGCGCACAGACAGATAGACGCAGCAGGGCCTTTCTTTTTTAACATATAAGGATGCAAAGAAACAAGCAAAGAGGTTCCACCACGCTTTCACAGGACGAAATATTATTTCTTCCTTCAATGAAGCGTCTGACAATTAATATGTATCCCTTGTAGCTAAATCAATGGATAGATCGAATATTGAAACTGAGAGGTAGTAAAAGAAGTGAAAGCTGACTTTGCTATTTTAGTCCATTTCAATTGTGCTCAACAAAGCACGGTGACGACAATGTAATCTAATGACATAATACCTGTATTATTAGCGGGTTGCATGACAATCATTACAATGGTTAACCAATCGTAAAATAAAATTACCAAAATTACATTCGTCTTACGCACCGTCATGACATTGTGCAACTACAGTGCGTAAATAAAGCATTTTCTATACCTAGCCTATCTTACGATAATAATATTAAATTATTTACTTACAAGAGTACAGATAAGTAGGGAAGAAGTTAAAATGTATTTACTTACGAATGCTTCAGGCATATGATCGAGTGCCCCGTGAAGTCTTGTGGTGGGCCCTGAAGAAGAAAGAAGTGCCTGGGAAATACCTGACGTTGATTCAAGCCATGTACGCTGAATGCTGAACGCAGGTCCGATCCGCAACTGGTATCACAGCCAGATTCGATGTGGCCGTAGGCTTGCACCAAGGGTCGGCCCTTAGCCCCTACCTCTTCCTGTTAATTATGGATGCTATATCATCGGACATACAGGAAGAGGCACCCTGGTGCATGTTGTTTGCCGACGACATCGTTCTGGTAGCAGAGAGTGGACAGAAGGTGCAGAGCAAGCTGGAGGAGTGGCGGCAGAGATTGGAGAATGTAGGCTTGAGAATAAGCAGAACCAAAACGGAATATATGTTCTGTGACTTTGGCGGTCTCTCCAGTCCTATACCGGTTACACTCGGCGGTACACCTCTACCAGTATGCTCCGATTTCCGCTACCTTAGTTCACTCCTGCAAGATGACGGCGAAATTGATCGGGATGTTAGGCCAAGAATCAACGCAGGATGGATGAAATGGCGACAGGTCTCAGGCACAATATGCGACCACAAAATGCCTGTGAAATTAAAGGGCCGTATGTATAAATCGGTTATAAGGCCTGTCATACTGTATGAAGCTGAGTGTTGGGCTACAAAGAAGATGGATGAGAAACGATTGCATGTGGCAGAGATGAGAATGTTACGGTGGATGTGTGGAGTGACAAGAATGGACAGAATTAGGAATGATTACGTTAGAGGTAGCATTAAAGTGGCGCCCATAGCTGAAAAGGTGAAAGGGAGTCGATTGGCCTGGTATGGACATGTTATGCGGAGAGATGAGATGTATGTTGGTAAAAAAGTGATGGATATGCATGTAGAAGGACGAAAAGGGAGAGGACGGCCAAGGAAGAGATGGATGGACTGTGTGAGGATGGATATGAAAGAGAAAGGGGTAAACGATCGGATGACTGGCGACAGAGGAGTATGGAAGCGAAGGACATACTGCGCCGACCCCAAATAAATTGGGACCAGGGCAAGACAATGATGACTTACGAATGCTTCAATAGTATTCAGAAAGCATAAAAATCTAATAAATCATAATCTGGATTGTAGTTCGCAATCAAGATAGTCTAAAACAGATGCCAAACATATGTTATCCAAATCCTTGGAAAACATTTATTTGTAGATTTATTTTTACTTTATTGATCAAAATATTACAGTGTTTTAAGAGGCAAATATTAACATATATATATATATATATATATATATATATATATATATATATATATATATATATATATATACACCACTATTTTTTAATTAGTACAAAAAAATTAACGGGGCACTAAGTAGCTTTAACTGATCATATTTATGGAGTTAAAAAATAAAAACACTTAGTCCCAAAATTGTCTCAAAACTGTCCATAAAAATACGTAATAAATGGTTAATGCATAACTAGTAACAGTAGTAAATTATTCCATTGATAAATCCCCCCCCCCGTCCCTCTGCGCGCGCGCCGCGCTTCGATGCTACAAACAGTACTAAATTAGTAGCGGACGTAAGCGTGTCAATTGTTTTCGCTGCAACAGTTAATTGTTTATCTACGTTTTCCCGACGTGATGGCTTATCATGAGGGAGTATGTAGCTATGCTTCGTGCGTACTTTTTGAGTGGAGGAATCGCGAGTGCAGCTGTGTACCCATGGACATCATTTTGTGAGTGTACAAAAGTAAGCCGGTTAGTGTCTAACGATTAAAACAGCGCATATTGGACGCTTTTGACGAAGTGAAAAGACTGTGATCTGTGAATTGACAATGATCGTGGACTTTTCGAAGGACAATGGAAATACTTGTAAGTTTAGTAAATAATACCTACTTAAGTAAATAATAATTTGAGGCGGGCGGCTCAAAATCGGTCTGTGTTGAGAACCTTGAGGGAGGCCTATGTCCAGCAGTGGCCGTCTCTAGGCTGACATGATAATGATAAAATAATTTGTAAATAGCAGATGATTCTAACTTCATAAATACGCTAAAATTACTCTTTTCTTTTATTACAGAATATCTTCTTTTATTTTGATATGTGTTTGCTTTCTAATTACATACCTTCGTATTTAATTACTTGTAAAACGGTAAATTTTGCCGGTCTTAAGCCCGGATAAACTATGAAGGAGAGGGTAGAATTAAGAAAATTAAAAAGTAACTACCTACACTGATTATTTTATTGTCAAAGGCTACCTACATTAATAAGTGCGACGGAAAGAGTGCGTAAGAGTAGGACGGAAAGTAAGTACTATCAATGAAGTAGTGAATGGATTGTAAAATATGTCTATGATTTAGGTGAGATTTTCTACAAAAAACAAATGATTATAACTTAGCTATTTATAGATATTATGTAACTCTTATGTCACATATATGATAATAATGTCTTCACTAATATGTCCTTAAAGATTTTGTACTAATTAAAAAATAGTGGTATATATATATATATATATATATATATCAGATTGAAACGTAACTAAGTCTTAAAATACATACATACATACATAGACTCACGCCTGTTTCCCCGAAGGAGTAGGCAGAGGCATATTAAACGCCCACTTTTCGCCACTTGCAGGTGAGGTTGGCTTGGGACCCTAAGTTCTTGGTGGGAACCCTATGCACCCTTAAAATACTATACAAAGAAATATATACAGAACATACAGTGTTTATTTTTTCTTAAATCTTTGATACAAGCTTAAATCTCTAAGGTCTAATAGAAGTGTGTGCAAATTATCATATCTTGACTTTCAATTTTATTGATACAGATTATAACCTACATATACCTTATATTTAGGTTACGGGCGAAATATCAGGCTGGTCATGATAGATATGTATGTATTTAGGAATAGGTATATAAGTATGTCTATCAGTTATCTGATCACCACAGTACAGTCACTGCTTAGGTTGTGATCAGATGACCGTGTGTGAGATATAGTATACATATTATTACTTACAAATCTCAAATTTTTCAAAGTATTAACAGTAATATTTGTCACCAGCTGAAACGACATCAGACTTCGCATCAGCGTCGAAGCGCGACGCCAACTCGAAGCGCGAGCTCCAACCGTCACGGGTGAAGGGACGGCCAAGAGCCGCTGATGCCAAGTTCCAGCTCAATGACCCCAAGTGGCCACATATGTGGTATTTAGTAAGTACACTTGCTATACTAGATTAAGAAGAAAGAAAGAAAGGAAGTTAAGGACCAGTTTCACCACCTCTGGATAGGATCTATCCTTCGGATGAATTCTTTTAGATTTTGCCGACAGATAAAGCCTGGTCAGAATCCCAACTGGCCGAAATTTGTATGAGTTATCTGAAAAATTAACAGGAACTTATCAGACTGTGGTAAGACTGGCCATAAGGTTTTTTGTACGTGAAGGAATCCTCTTGGACATCTACCGGCTAAACCACTGTGCTCAACTCTTTGCCTATAGTGCAAAATCGATCAAGCATTCACCGCTTCCTAAAAGATTTGACCCATATCTATTAAGCCTAAGAATAAGTTAAGCACATGAATACGGCTGGTGGCCCTACATAGTGTACTTGGTAAGTATACCTGATACTGTCTACTAGATAAGGGAATAAAGGGATAAACCATTAAGCTCTTAAGAAAGATGCTCCCTGTTGATACTTTGCTAAATATGGTCATAATTTAATACTGCTGTCATTCGCGGCTATGGAAAGTAGTTGCTATGTAAGCTTCAACTCGCTTTGACGATTTGAAAATCCTTTAAATTACCTTTACACTAACAGAAAATATCGCAACCGACGATGGATAGTTGTGTTGAGAGAATGTTCCGTAAAACTTTACACAGAGGTATAAACGAGCTCAATGTTCAGCTATTTTTATTAACGAAGTCTTTAATCATAGGGAAACGTTGAAAAATATTATCATTTATATGTAGTAATCTGTACTATCCATTCAGTTTTGTTTGTCAACGGGATTGCCGCTTTGAGCGTCACTTCTTTTATTTTGGTGTAATACAAATTCATATGTACTAGGTAGAATTTGGACGGGCAATCGTGCAAAATATCCGTGTCTACGTAGTGAATTAAGTGCAGTTTATTTTAAAATAATATAGTTCTATAAAGCTTTCATTTAAAAGAAATTTTCGCTAGACTTGCCAAAGCAACTGAAATGATCTATATAAGTAGTTTTATCTCTCCCATGCCAAAAAATTAATAGGTATTATTTTAAGCATACGGTAAGGTATACGGTGATGAGTATATTTTTATAGACTTTAACTATCAACTTTGCAAGTAAACAGCACTAATATTTTAATCTGACTTTGCCAACAAAATAATTTCTTCACGAAACAAACAACTAATATAAAATAATACACCAATTATGTTAATCTTTAAGAAGAAAAACAAATCAAACGCAACTGAGAAGGGAACATTACGATACTGAAACCAATTACCGTACTGAAATTATAAGGCGGAACTTTGTTCGAAGTTCACGTACAAACAGATTATATGCTCGGAATTAACTACTTGATAGCCTGTAGCGTCCACACTTTCTTATAACAACTACTTAAGATCTAAACGATACACTTGTATCTACAGAAACAAATTGATATTAGTTCTTAGCGGACTTTCTTTCAGGTAGATGTGGGACTTTGAAACTATTGAAACTCAGTCAAATTCTATGTTTCATGGAATATGGATACTATTATGATCTACGCTGTGTTTAAAGCATTTTAGATGGGAATAAGCCAAAAAGCATCAGAATGTAAAAAGTAATTGCAGCCCTTTTTATTATTATCGTATAGTTCTCTGTATATAAATAATCAGTTTGCCAAGTTGCGTATTCAGAATACGCAACCTGGTAAACTGATTAAGGCACATCCCAGACTAGAACTAGACAGTTCTAAACGCATAGAACTGTCTAGTTGTAGTCTGGGATGTGTGAATTGACACATATTGTGTGTCGAACGAAAGAACGATATTCATGCATAGTTCAAAACTTGAACTTGATTGATTTTCATATAATGCATAGGTTGCTTGCCTATATAATACACATTACGCTATTACTTATATATATCAAACCTGAACATTATTTCCAAATCAGTGGAGATCAATCATAGATACAATCTGACTTACCTTTGAGCTAAGTTCATTACGGAGGTTTACTGCATTTCCGAGAAACTACTGATAGAACAGTAATTACGACCGTACTGTCAATGTTATCATCAAAGTGCTTCAGACGTAATTATGAGTGAACGCTTGGTTATTAGTGTTGCCAATTAGTAAGTAACAGGTAGATTTCTAATACTTTTATTTTAGTAGATTGTCCCGCAATAGGTATAAATAATTATACGGGGGACTTTACAAACAGTTAGCCAATGGATACAAAGATAGGTATTTTTGTATCTATTAGTTGGACTGAAAACAACGCTTTGACGGTGTTATGTAGACACAGTATTGTGAAGCAAGAAAAGAGTAAAGTTTTATGTAATATTCCTCTAATTTAGCTAATCTAATGTTAAAGCCAGAATAGAAGCCAGATTCAATTAGTAATATTGCCTAAAGGCATTGCCTCAAATAATGGGGTGACGTTGCGTACATGATGTGCCAGACTTAAAACAAACGTGTATGAAGCACGCAAATATTTATTCAGTGAGGGACCGACCCTACGTCAGTGAAAGGACTAGTAGTTTCATTGTCATACCATAAAAACTCAATGTTAAACAGTAAACAATTTTAATTAGCCTGCAATAACGTTTAAACAGCCACTAAACTCTGTTTATCTCTAGAATAAAATAAAAAAAACAAATTTGGTTACCGGGTTGAGTTCTTGAACAATTAATATGTTTTCGAAGTCTTATTAGTCGTAACATTTTAGTCCAATCAAATACTATTGTCAACAAGCAGAAAAGTTACTTATGAAAGTACTCATTTTATTTCCATTAACGGTTGGTAGAACGTAAAGGGAAGTTTAATTTTCTTATGGCAAACTTTATAGCGCTGTTGCTTAAATATTGACGGGTTGAAAGCCAAAAATTTCAATTTTACTCTACAACCAACAAATTACCTCACCGTATTTTTAGTGAAACCCTGATCGTAATGGGTTTCAAAATGTTTCATTGTACGTTTTAATTATTGTTTCCGATTTGATAGAGTCGTATAAATGATTTTATCGTGCTTGTTGTATATTTTGTAATTTTTTGTTGGTTTTAGCTTTTTGTGGATAATTGTTATGTAAGCGTTTTGGTAAAGTAATCTAAAATGGTTATTTCAGGCTATTATTTTGGTGACGTAACCATTTATAATGGAGAAATTAATTGAATCGCAGCCTGTTAATATAACAAAGAGAATTGTTTTAACCCATATTTGAATTATTTTAAAGTGTTAATTGTTGTTAATGGCCTTGTTTTTGATAATTAATAATATTGCACCAATATTTTCTAACAATTATGTATCAAAACAGATGCAATAATTATATAGGCTTTTTCAAAAGCTTAAATGTAATAGAACTGAAAACAAATGGAATAATAGAAAAGTGTTGTAATTATATATCAACATTTTCTATTCAATTTGTTATTATTTTCATTCGAGTTCCCCTAACGTCAGTGCGGATAATATTAAAGCAATTTAGTAGTAAAAGCAATCTACTAATTTGTGCCATCGTATATGATTTCCAGCGCATCGCTGTAGCGGTTGATATTTCATTTTACGGTTACAAATTCGTTTTACGAATGTATATTTTTTACATTAAAAAGCCTTCAGCGATGCAAATCGAAGTTGAGTAAATGGATTGACATCGCTCTCCACTGTGACAGGGTCATCGGAATATTTATGTTTTACATGCACCCGTTCCGATACACATCTATAGGTATACCCACCGCTAGAGAAGTGTATTAACACGTGTAGCTGATAGGAGCAGAGCATTATCTTTTATACCCGGGGTTGGACTTTTTTATTTCTTTGACGAATTTGTCACACATTTTTGATACTGCTATAGTCAAGTTCAGCACCAGTGAGAATAGATGCCATCAAATGTTTACACTCGTGAAATATATTTTATCTTTCACGTCTGGGCCACTATGTCCTTATTGCGTAGTCATAAGAGCTGTATACTTATAATGTATTTATCTGTTTAGAACCGAGGTGGAGGCCTAGACATGAACGTGATCCCCGCGTGGCGAGAAGGCATCACGGGCCGCGGCGTCGTCGTCACCATCCTCGACGACGGCCTAGAGACCGATCACCCTGATTTAATTGCCAATTATGTAAGTATTTGAACAATCAATATGCCTAAAGTTGTACGGTTTTATGTCAATAGTCATGTCATGCAGCTATATATGATATATTGGAGAGAGCAACAGAATGTAGTGCTGTGTTTCAAGTTCAAAACTACGGCGCGCACCACTGACTTTTCGAAGTCAAGTGTGTTTTCAATTGTTAGTCAGAATTTGCTAAACACTAAAGAAAAACAGCATGAGACTACCTAGATATCTTACAGTTCTGAATGGTTCTCGAACGAAATGTAAAGTATACCAAGCACTTGGACAGCGTGGTGGACTTTGGGTTTATCCTTCTGATTATAACAGTGGGACAGATTATTAAATTAGGCCGGTGATGATGTCGAGAATTAAGAAAATCGGTATACTAGTTTGCATAAAATCTATATACTAGTTTGCATAATAATAAAGCGGACCTCGGGCTCCAAGGCGTGTAAGTCTTGGATGCAACCGGGATAACGCTGGGACGATGATGATGAGTTTGCATATTAATAAGTACTTTTATCAGCTTTTCAAAATGGAGGCTATTGGTCCACATTCCACTTTTGCTAAGATTACGTCTGCTCATAGGGAACACGGAGAAAAAAATTCTGCGAAAATTGTCTCTTTGTGTTTTCTGACGTCAGTACTTTGGTATTATCTGCCTTTGTCATTACATTCGAATCTTCTTAGAAACAAGAGCAGCAGTTTGTCTGTATGAATGTTTTTGAAAAACATCGATGAACACAACGGGAACAAGTAGGTACGCGGGGATCCGTGCTTTCAAGATAAAAGGGCGTAGAGTGACATCTGCAAGCTGAACAAAAGCGCCGTGTGTTTCAAATTACACGATTCATCTCTCCCATAGCTTGAATTTCACTGTTGGCGTTCGGAAAAATGGGTAATTGGGTCGCGGGTATACGACAGCGATTTATGTTTCATCGAGTGAGGGCTCTCCCCTATCTCTAAAGATTACCACCGTACACACATCACGTATTGTTTTCGTACATAATTCAAGGAAAAAATCTCGTGCGAAGTCTGACAAGCGTAAGAGAATAAAAGACTTAATGACACTGCGAACAGAAATGTTTTCGTATACCGCATCATACGATCAGTGTGTTCGCGGGATTCATAATATCATATCAAATCACCCACGTTTTTTCATTGATTATTACCTACATACGTTGAGGCTTATTTTACGTTATTCGCATATTAAAGACCAGTAAATGAAAACTAGATTAACCAAAGAATAGGATAGATCTAGCTCTAAAAGCCCTGATGGCCCCATGCAAATTATTTGTATAGAAAGCGTACTAACTCAATAAAATAAGCCTGTTTAGAATATTATATCGAAAGGTTTGGTTAATAATGTAATATTGAGGATGATAGGTATTCTTCGTTATAGACTAATTAGCCTCCTAGGTTATTACAGTAGACGGATAATATGAATTTTACGTTACCGCCTTTGTTGTATTTTTGACTGACATTGGAATATCGGATGGTTTTAGAAAAGTTTCAAGGGTTAAATCGACGACTTCACAAACTCGGTAATGAATCCTAGAGGCTCAAACTACCTTACTATTTTGCCTATCGACGACAACACGCAAAAGATGCTAATAATTTTATGTTACGCTTTTGATGGTAGCAAAGACTTGCTGATTTCAGCATAAATGGGCTGGCTCGACCGTGGAAGTACTACCCTCTCATAGAATATCGACGTGTCTATAAAGTCACAGTATTTATACTGTTGCATTTCGTTCGGTGAGGGAGACTGCCGGAGGTCTCATCACCCTATTCCTTTTCCCTCATCCCGCTCGTTTTACCATCCAGGTGCTCGACATATTTGTGACTCTTCTGGAGTAGCAGGTGTCCATGGGTGGCGGTAATAGCTTACTATCAGGCGATCCATCTGGTCGATTGCCTCCTATGCCATAAAATAATCCTAAAAGCGTCTTTAGGTTAGGGTAATTCCTTACTATAATTACATCTTCTTTTTTTCCACTAGGATCCCATGGCATCATATGACGTGAATTCGCACGACTCAGATCCGCAGCCGCGCTACGATATGATCGACTCGAACCGCCACGGCACGCGGTGCGCAGGCGAAGTTGCAGCTACAGCGAACAACTCGCTGTGCGCTGTTGGCGTCGCGTATGGCGCTAGTGTTGGAGGTAAGAGATAATCATTCACTTAGTTCTTATCATCATGTCAGCCAAAAGACGTACACTGCTCATAGGCCTCCACTAAGGCTCTACACATGGACCGATCCTGATGCATCCATCCGCTGCCCGCGATCCCAACAAGATCTTCAGTCCACCTTGCGGGAGTTATTACGGCACGAATAATAAGCACACACGGCTAAGCAATGACTGCTCCTTAAACGAGCCTTGTGGTGTACGTCCAGCAGTGGACGTCTCCAAGGTGAGGTGATGAAACGCTTCTGGTCTAGAGAACAGGAGTTCATAATTAGCTTCATGCATAAGGATAGATCGATCCCTTATCTCATGTCACTTACGCGCTAAGCATAGCATGTGCTATCAACTGTCTTACGATTCCCACCTCAAGTATCGGAGCACTGGAACGCACAGTCCTTACTCTTATGTCCGTTGTATGAAGAAGTATGCATTTCGGGTCCAAAGCACGCATTTCCTGATCGCTGACGCATACGTGCGGCTAAGCGTACGGACGTGGTATGCGTACTCTTTGCCGCACGTACAAACTTCGCGTTCCATCCTATGCACGCGTAACCGTCGACGCGTGCTACAGAATACATGGGACGCAAACGATTGTGTTTGTATTCGTCTTCAGTTCCATTTTAAAGTTTAGTTTGATTCAGGATTAACTCATATTGTGTCTGTTATTAAAACAGAGTATGTACATATTTCAAATTTGCAAGTCTAAAAATATATTTTATCAAATTAAAAGTTTGTGGTTATGTTGGCAAACAATCATGCGAGCCTAGATAAATTTTGCGGCCGGACCCAAGTACGAAATCTGATTAAGTAACGGAAAATTTCACTGATTGAAAAGTTGTTCCTACTTTATTACTAGAATTTTATGCCTAGAAATAAAACTAGTTACCCAGTAGGATAATGTAATCAATAGATATTCACCATGTAATACGTGTATAAATCTAAACAAAGTAAGGTGAATTGAGGACTAATAATCTTAAATAATCCCTCTCTCTTATCTTTTGGAAATATCGAAGCGTTAGAAATAAAACTCAGGAATTTTATTAAGAATTTACGTAAGGTCCAAAGATTGTGCACTAATGGATTGCAGAAGTTTGCATCATGTTTTGCGTAAATAAATACTACGCTAGTGAGCACGTCGGGCGTCGTTGCGACAGACAGATTTGATGCATTGGGCAAACTATATAAACCAAAGTTTCCTGACAGCTAGCTATCCTGACGAAAATATAAATATTTTTCTCTTATAATATATGATTAGTTAACTTTATAGCCACATTCATCACATAATTTTAGTATCGATCGGACTATTTCATATTCTAACTAGCGATCCGCCCCGGCTTCGCGCAGGTGCAATGCGATTATACATATAATAATTATTATACATATAAACCTTTCTCTTGAATCACTCTATCTATTAAAATAAACCGCTTCAAAATCCGTTGCGTAGTTTTAAAGATTTAAGCATACATAGGGACAGACAGAAGACAGATTTTGTTTTATGCTATGTAGTGAAAAGGACTATTTTGCTTAATGCTTAAAATTAACCATTTAGGGAGGCAAAAGGAGCGATATGAGAAAGAAAGGAAAACATTATCGGCTGTCGGACGGCAGAGGTGTAAAGAAGTGAAATACGTACTTCACAAAACATGAAGATGATGATGCTTAAAATGAAGATAGATATGGTAGCGAGGTATTGAGTCACAGCATATTGCAAAGCATATGATTGTATAAAGCTAGTTGAATGAAACGAACTGCTCTGTCAACAAAAAAGATAAACGAACTGCTGACTACATAAAAATATTTACGCCAAAGTTCTTTCAAGTGGAGCTTTGAGACTGAAAATAACTCCACGTATTATGCTTCAGAACGTAAACATTTCATTGTCAATACAACTAGTTGTATTACTTAAATGTGGAATAAAATGAAACTTATTTGAGTCAAAGTGCTCGTAAAGAGTAGCTTCTGAAAGAGCTCATACAGTCAAAGCTTATTGCGCTTAAGAAATACAAAGAAAAAGAATTTTTCAAGTTTATTGTTACTGTGTGCAACTCTTTATGGCGCATCGTAAGTTTTTATGATTTCTTTTTATAAACAATGCCGTAGCGGCTGGGCGCTGAAATGCCGGTGGAATGTGTAATTTTAACACTCGCACTTCTTATTAAGAATTGTCTGTATTATCTGTGAGGCTGCCATGTAAATAAATAAGTCGCATGAGAAGTTTACAAGGCTTTATTACCAAACCGAGACTACAAAATATAATACTAGGCTTGAATTTATACTAAATTGTTATCATGAAAAGTAGATTGTTTATTCCCATAAATTTTGGAGACATATTATGCTTTAAAGCATTAGTCTACGTATAATAACTGTCATACAGATAGGGAAGATATGTCTGAACTACACTTGCTCCATGATTTAAATTAAGATCGACGCGGCTTAAGTCGTAAAATCCAGAGTACAACGAGAAGTTTTATTTAAAGAATGCAAAATAATAATTCCGTCTTATCAATAAGACTTTTAGTAAATGCTTATATGTTAACTGTACTATTATCCTGTTCATTCGTTCAAAGTCAATTTATCACCAAATTGAAACTTCAAAGTTTGTATTAACTGTCGCGCGTCGTAAACTCAGTTAATTCGTTTTTACTTACAATTGAAGTTCTAATAGTCAAGATGGAGCTTATGTATACAGTCTGTTTATGATCGTATTAGAACAATTAGGTTGTTTGTTGGTCGGTGGGACAAGCTGCTAAACGGTTAATTAGCCGATACATTTGTTACCCGTCAGTGAAGGCGCCAATGTTGACAGTTGTTACTGCGAGGATTGGCATGCTGGACTGAATTGTGATTCCAGCGTTAATTATATTTTGGTAGGAATTTCATATTATTCTGTTTTGGTTCTTAAAGCAGCTGAATAGTATCCATAGGTACCTCTTTTGAAAAATAAAATCCCCAAACGCGAAAAACCCTCAAAAAATACAACGGATTTTCGTACGGTTTTCAGCAATAGATAGTTTGATTCCTAAGTAAGGTTTACGTGTACAATTTCACAAATAAAATATTATGGAATTGAAATGAGGTACCTACTGTATTCTAAATTCATCACCGCACGAACTACTAAACGAAGACTTTGGGAGGTTATTAATATGCCTTCGGTCAAGCATATTGATACGAGTGCCAGCAAGATTTAAAATACTGAAACATCTTCTTTTTAGGCAAAATTACATTTAAATTTTAGCAACGGCGTCTTTTATTAGCCACGCTTGAAAACGTTTCAACTGAATTTTCAAATTGTTTTATAAAATGTAGCTTTTCCCAATTGCAAAACATACTGAATACTGAAGTTAAAACCTCTGTAATGTAAAAATATGCTTAAGTGAATGGTTTAGATACTTACATGTTTGCGTAAATAAGAAAGTATAAACTTTTGTTGGTGTAGCGCCGGGAAACCGCCTGCAGATATGAAGTTATTAGCAAAACGGCTCCTCGCGAAGCGAGGCGTATTCGCATGAACTTGTCTTACAATGTTTAGCTTGTACAGCCTCGCATCTTAAGCCCGCTTCCCACGGTGCGTGGTTTTGCGGACGTGCCCGCACAGCACCTCTAAAGTTAGCTGAGTCGCGGTGTATCTTCCGCAAAACTGCGCACCGTGAGAAGCCGGCTTTATACATGTGTATAATTTCTTCGCTTAGTACTACTATCCTTTATGCTAATGTAGGGTGCTTAAAAACAAGTATTCTACATAATTTGGGGTTTATCGGCGATCTGAGATCAAGAACGGGCAGTGTAAATGCGGATTTTAATACAAATGGTACGTAGATGATGTAAGAGATAGACCCGTTTGTTGTTATTGCTGGACAACAGTACCTTTTTCAAATACCTTTATTCTATAACTTTGTGTACGCGTATGTATAAGGCTTATTTACAGTAATATTTTCATTCACTTTCCCAGCAAAACTAAAGGAATCGTAAAGATATACGTCCCCAAATGTAGCGTACGTCACGTCATATAATTTGCTTTCCTTTTTGATACGGCGCTGGGACTAAGTTTTATAACGTTGTAAAATATTTTACGTTCATGCATGAAACAAACTTATTCAAATGATAAGATTTGTATCTGGTTATAACTTATGATTACGGACGGTTCAAGTTGAAATTGTTTTATGTTATTAGTGTTGCTTATTTAAGCAATGTCCTAAGCATCAGTAGTATATTATACTAGAGAAGGCTCGCAGTAACGCCCGTACATTTTTGAGTTTGATCTTTTGCCTGATTCTGCGGCATTTCATGAAATCTCCTTGCAAAAATGCGCTCATTAAAGAGCATACATACTAAATTTCAGCGTCTTGCGCCCAATACTGACTGTGCATTGTTTGTCAGTCAGTGAATAGCGCAGAATATACAAATTACTAATACAGTACTCTACATTATCGAAAACTAGACCAGTTTTTTACTGCGATCAAGTCAGCCATAAGCGAGTGAAAATATCCTCTTTTTATAAGCGGCCAGTCTACGTCCTTGAGATCGTCATAAAAAGCTACTTGAATCTATCGGTATTGATTTAACACCCGAGTTCAAGAAACGGTTTGGAATGTATTTTGGACAAACTGTGCAAACAAACAAAGTTGTATTATCTTGTCTCAAGGATATTATTAGGAGTTACTTATAGATAGAAAATAACAAGGTTAATCTTCGTAAATATTGATCAACTTAATGTTTTCAATGCTGGAAATAACACTTTGAAGAATCATTAAAGTCTTCCTGTTTACGGAGAATTATCACTTAATCTATCTTTAGGATATAAAAGGATCTTTTAAATTATAAGATGAGTGTCGAAGTGCTGGGAGTGTTGATTACTGAAGTGACAGCGCACTCAATAGATATAATAGGCGAAAAGTGGAACATATGTAGTAGTGGTTAGCCGGTACATCTCCGTAATGAGATCCTAGATAGCCACGGCAAATATCCAATTAGAAAGAAAAATGTATCAGTCTACTACAGCACGCCCGCGGTATAAGTTTTTAACAAAATTACCTGCTCCTGTTTGCTCACTTTGTATGAAAAAGAGCAGACCGTTCAGTACTAGGTAGGTATACACAGCTTGCTATCGTGAGACAGCGGGTACTAATCATCATGTGATCATCAAACACCTTTGATAATCTGAGAATAGTTTAAGCGAAAATTGCTTTTAAAACTCTTTTATTATGCCTAAAAGTTGTTATTTAGACAACTTTTACAGAATAAGTTTTATAAAACACTCTGACTTTGTATAAGGGTTTTAAATATACCGTGTTGTACATTTCTCCTTCGCGATAAAAAGTCCGGTCGTTAGTATAGCTGGGAGCTGATGGATTTAATGAGCGTGTTTCTACAGCTTACCGACTCATTATCTACGACAAAGTATACTCTACAGTAAATGATTACTTTTGCTATTTTTATTAGGTCATTAAAACATTTGCTGAACGATTTTCTTTAAAGAAGTTTTTTGTTCCTGTGCTGCTTGTTCACCACCTTTTTTGAGTGAAATAATACTAAGTGATTTGCATGGTAATACACAGTTCAATATTCGCTAAAGGTTGATGAAAGTCGAGATGTACCGACAGGTTTAGTATACCCGTATCTAATTATCTATATATCGGGCTTCCAACCTGAGTTTAATATCAAAGCAAGCAAAAGCAGGATTTGTAGTTTGAAATAACTCGACGATTACTTTGTCTTATATATATTTTATATGCTTAGTCATATTGAAGCTTTTTATATTATACATATCCCTACTAATCCCTACTAATATTATAAATTCGAAAGTGTGTATGTATGTATGTTCCGTTTTCACGCTAAAACGGCTGAACCGATTTTGTTGAAATTTTATATTGGACCATGGAGACGGACATAGGCTGCCATAAGTTGCAAAAAGTAAGGGTAGTCGATGCAGCGTACTATCGATTTGGTTTAATGTCGATGTAGCATACCGTCGTTTTAGTGTACTAACGATGAAGCTTACCAACGATTTGGGGTACTGTCGATGTAGCGTACCATCGATTTGGGGTACCGTCGATACATTGGCCCGTCGATGGAACGTTTTCGATACAGCGACCATCGATGTAGTGACTGTCAATATTATGTACTAGACCCGTATTAGAACATGGCTTTGACATTTGATTGTATGCAAGGTGATGTTATTATGTACCTTTCGGTTGCTAATGTCATGGATACTGACCAAGTTACTTTGTACCCTACAGAGTTTCAGAAGTCTTTAGAATAGTCAGGCGTGCCTTCACACAACTTGAGACTGAAAGTGGATTTGTGTTACCCCGAATTTTTACGCGCGCGAAACGACGCGACGGGCAAAACCTATTATATACATATTTAAAAAACCTGAATATGGCATTATATTCATTTTCCTAGCGCAATCCCATTTACAGCCACGGGTTCAATTACTAGTCAAATAAGATGTTGTAATATTCAGTATATTCGCTTTTCCACATAGCAACTGTCTGTCTACCGTCCACAACCCAAAGGGATAGGAATATTCCATGGTTTTGAACAGCGTCAGTTCATTGGAGGTATTGGCTCCTCATGACGACTGCTCATGCTGTCATTTAGATCTTTAACGACTGTAAGAGATCTTCATGACAGCCGGGACCGACGCCTTAACGTGCTCTCCGGAACCTTGCCCCATGCGGGCGATAATTAACAATTTAGTACTTAACTTCGAAAAGTCAGTAGTGCCCGTCGAACCCGATACCCTTTGCAAAGTAGTATGTTGGTAGTCTGTCCCAGAAAGCTCTTGTCTTTTTAAATGTTGTTCTGAAGGAAAACCTTTTTTAAGCTCAATCTCCTGTTCCAGGTGTGCGTATGTTGGACGGTGACGTCACAGACGCGGTTGAGGCTCGTTCTCTGAGCCTCAATCCGCAGCACGTAGACATCTACAGTGCATCTTGGGGACCAGACGATGACGGGAAGACTGTCGACGGACCGGGAGAACTAGCAACTAGAGCTTTTATTGAAGGAGTTACTAAGGTATTTATCGTTGCTTAGGTAATTTACTTATTTGCTTTATTTGAAAAAAAAACACTACTATATTACACATACAATAATACCTATACTTATAAGTATAATGAATAAATGACTGCAAAACATAAAGTAAAAGAAGCGAAAGTTTAAAGGGCGTCTTTGTTTGGACTGATTTTTCTTTGTGCACTGCCGCACTAGTTTGAAATTTCTATGTAGAACTTTACAACCATACAATCAATGAACACAAAGGTCACTTAATCTCGAAAGAGCAATATGTGGATATGAGGATCGAAACGACGACCCATCAAACGCCTCAGTACGGGTTGTGGTGATTGGACTATTTTCTTAGTAACCCAAAAACTTCATTAATGTGTGAAAAAAATAGTATAAATGTAACAATTTCACCATAAAATTACAAAACTAAATAATCATGTCGATTATCCTAACAGCTTTGTAAAATTTAAATTATTTTATTTTTTAAACAAGACTACTTGTTATACCTGCGGCAAATTTATGTCAAATTACAACACGATTGTAGGGCGCTCGGATTTATCAAAGTAGGTATAAAATACTCATCAACCACCCAAACGATTTATCACAGGCATCTTTGTTTTATTTTTCAGCGACATTTAATTTTAAGAATGGCTTTGATCTTCAAAGATACCTAATGCCTGTTGTAAGACATCTGTGTAAAATAAAATAAAATAGATTGGTATTAAATATTACGGCTTTGAGGGTGTGAAGTAATTTTTAATATCTTCGTTTCGAAAATTGCTATAAATTACACTCGTTACCTACTGTCCCGACGTCAAAAGTACTAAAATAACTTGATCACGTTAAGTGGCATTTGTACGAAGTGAAATATATTAATATAGCAATGAGGTGCTAAATAAGTACGAAGTGGCCGGCTAGGACAAGAAACGTAATTTATTGCGCTTTGATTCCCATATGCACGTTGATCACTAATGACTACGTATCGAAGTTCAAACTACAACGTTCGTCGAACGTTACGTGTATATCCAATATATTACCAATGATGTGATAGCGAGTTCTCAGCCAAAAACTCATGGCAAGTTGTACCGTATATGTTATTTATTACTCACATACCCACCATCTCCTATCCTTTCAGCTTTCGCTCTTACTCACGTTTTACAGCACCCACGGGACGCCAGCAAAAAGGATCGGTGGTCTTTCCACAAATCGTAAAGCTTGCACAAAAACAAAGCTATGAAACTAACTTACGTAGTTATATAAAATGAAAATAAATGTTGCTTTTTAACAGCAATACTACTACACAGTAAACTATTTACTTTATTGTCTACTGCTGTAAAAGCGAGTTCCGTTATAGAATAAGACAATATTGTTTCTTAAGAAAATCTATGTGGAAACATTTCATGCGGGTTTAATTTATAAAGAGACATGTCCTGACTGACGTCATCGCAGAGCCTAAACTACTGAAGCTTGAAATGTTAGACAAAGGGATAAAGAAGGAATGTCTACCCCTCCTCTTAATAAAAGAGTTCCCCCCCTAGTTTTCGGCAACTCGCTGACTTTTACTAGCACAATAAATGCCAAAATATTTTAGCAATTGATGATTAAAAATTCGCCAGTGCCTTATGCTGTTATAAACTGAAATCAAATGTGTAGTATCAGCGTACTGCGAACATCCGTCCTAGCTCCAGTTTACTCTACCGCGGAGTACTGTGCGCCTGTATGGTACCGAAGTGTGCACACCAGAAAGGTGGACACCAAACTCTACGAGGCCATGCGGATCATAACAGGGCTAATAAAGACCACCCCACTCCCATGGCTCCCAGTACTAGCGCACATCCCACCACCGGACCTGCGTAGGTGCAACGCGGCGGCAGCTGAGTGGCACAAGTGCTCGAGACCCAGCATGCCAATTCGTAAAACGCTTGACCATCTACCGGCGCACCGCCTGGCATCAAGACATCAAATTTGGACAGATGAACGTTTGAGAACCAATTTTGACGTCAAAGCGGAGTGGCGAGCCTCGTGGGCTCTTCGACCACCCCCCAAAAAAAGCTGATCGCAGACCCAAACACAAAACCCCCTGGTTTTGACGCTCCTCGTCCAATGTGGGTGAAACTAAACAGATTCAGAACCGGACACGGACGATCCAACCATCATCTTCACAAATGGGGTCTCAGAGAGTCGCCATCCTGTGAGTGCGGAGAGCCAGACCAAACTCTAGACCACGTCGTGAATGATTGTCCGCTCCACCGCTTCCCTGGCGGTATTGCACCAGCTCTCTGCAGCGGCGAAAGACTGGCTAATAATCCTAAAAATAGACATATAGGATCCAGCTCAAAGAATGACATATGAAATGATGAGCATACTCTCCTTTATCACAAGAAAGCTCACGTAAATATTTTACGACAAATATGTTGTTTTATCTTCTTTTGCGTCATTACAACTGGACAAAATTAATAAAACATGAAAACAAGTGGCAGCAGCTGCTTTTGTTTTCAATTTAACGTACTGTTAATAAAAAAAAACGCTTTACAATAATATTTCCTTAATGATATTGTGAGACCGTAGCGTTCACTTAGGACGAGTAGTCCAATTTATTTTTAGACGGCGTCTCTGTTTTATTAATTAAAGCAATCTATTTTTGAATATCCAGAAATAATGTCGCTACCACTATCTGTATAATATGAGATGCTGGTTGGTTTTAAAGCCATTCGCTTTTAAAAGAAAAATGCCCTCTTTTATTCAAATACCTACTACACTGAGAAAATAAGATTTATAATAATACTAGCTTTTGCCCGCGGCTTCGCTTGCGTAAATTCGGGGTTCTCTAGTTATAGTATATCATCTATGTTCGAGGTAACAAAAATCTCCTTTATTGGGCGGATACTATATAACTGCAAAAAGTATATTTACACATACAAACTACTTACTTAGTACTAAGACTTAGTAGTACTCAAAATGTTATCCGGTATCTGTGACGTTTCTCTAGAGTGGCCAATATGGCGACTGTGATTTGTCTGTCAGAACTATTAGAATTTAACAAAATACTCGACAATCCGAATTTTGCGGATATATGTTGTCGACTCGAAATCTTTATTTTTAATGTTTTATTATTCAGGTAAGGTTTCGATGTACTCCTTGACGAAATTATTAATATAAGGTTTGACACTGCAATAGCAGCGCAGTCCGTCGGTTCCAATGTGAAACATTCCGACATCCACAACTACTTACAAATTAAAAATTAAGTAATAAAACATTTTCCAGTGGACTAAATTGTGAATCTAAACCATTCTCAAGTCCCCTTGAACACACACAAGAATTTCATCAAGATCGGTCCAGTCGTTTAGGAGGAGTTCAGTGTCATACACATGCACACAAGAAATATATATATTAAGATAAGTATGCAATGTCAGTAGTAGTAGTGTCATTAAACATGGCTGTGGTGCTATTTATTCGGTAGAAGAAAGAGGGCATTTCATTCGGCGTTTCATCTGAGCAAAGTCTGCCTAGTTCAATGGAAATTTGGTTTCAGCTGAAAACTTGTAGCGCTCATAGCGAGACTTGGCTTGCCGTTCGTAACAGATCGCCAAAGTTAAGCAACGCTTACACAGGTCGTCACTTGGATGGGTGACCTCGTGTGGCATTTACATCTGAGCGCTGCCGTGCTTCGGAGGGCACGTAAAGCTGTCGGTCCCGGTTCTTGTCTCAGGATAAGAATTGTTCGGCCATGTCGGAGGCCTTCGGGCGGTCTGAAAACTCCGACACTCGAGTTGGCCACACACTCACACGAAAAACAAACAAGCTGAAAACTCGCTTACTACTATGAACTAACTAAAATAAAATGAATCCCAAATTACTAAACAATAACTTAAGTAATAGTTCTCACCAAAATAATACAACAACATACACTCATATGCCTAGTGTCATTTTCTGTAGAAGTACATGATTTGACATTCCAGTTAGCCTATTGAACGTGATTTTAGAATTAATATCATTACGTATTCTTAAGCGGTACACATGGTATTTTTCAGTAAATTCTCTGGATAAATGCTTTGATATTGGATTCGCATTCAACGGGCTTTGCATGGTATTTTGCCCTGGAAATCAAATGCGATTGTTTCATGTGTAAACTACTCGTTACTTTTCGATTAGAGACCGATTTATTTTCTGTAAGTAAAACAAATGTTATAGCCAAATTGCTACATTTATTAGTGACTTCATAGAACTAAAAAAACTAGTAGAAACCTGTAATGAATGCGACTGTTCTACGAAGAAAATATGCAAACATTACTATCTAGGCAAAAAGCATTCGTTATCACACGCTAAATGAAGAACAGCCAGGCTTTCACACTGGTAACTTAACAACGCTTGCTATCAGCCGAATCGTTTGACGCAAGTAAAACGCAGTGCATTAGCGAAACTCCAACCATTCACAGTAATGAAACGGTAGTATGCCAAGTGATATGCATTCGCACCAAATCGCCACGATTTGGCCGCCCAAGCCCCTGATAGCGGTACCGGTTAAAGCAATTTTCGATACAAATAGGCGTTATAGCCCGCTCATATCGTGCTTTTAAATGGACGTTATGTAGTCTCCGTATTGTCAATTTTGTAAGGGTCAATGTAATGTCTAAATATTGCTTGCATTTCACATTTTGCTTGGCATTTATTTGAATGCGTAGTATCTTTAGCTTGCGGCCAACAGAAGGTGGTCGTTCTGTGAAAAAGCTTAAAAAATTATTCCATCAAATGTTATTAGAATGCAAACCTCAGGCTCCTCGATGCAACCAGGATAAAGCTAGGACAATTATGTAGTTGAAATTTTGATTCTATAACGCTATGCAACAAACCAATGGAGATAACAATATAATTTCACAGGCTAGCCTACATTTTATTTGGCGCCATCTGATGGATTACGGCGGTACTATTAAGACTTAGTGACAGAATATCGCGTTTGTGAAGTTTACACACGATATTAGGCAATGTTTGAGCGGCGATAGCCCAGTGGTGTACGTAACGGACTGCCGAGACGATGGTCTCGGGTTCGATCTCCAGTTACCCCGGGCACACACTTCAGACTTTTCGAAGTTATAGATGTATTAAAAATGTTAATTATCACTCGCTAAAACAATGTGCCCGGTAGTAGCAATAGGCTCGCCCCCTACTACATTCTGACCGAAACATAACTGACGAAATGTGGGTGTGTAATACAACTCTGCCCAACCCTTCGGGGATAAAGGCGTCAAGTTATGTTTTGTAATCTGTGGGTCACGGCGCGACATTCACGATTACCCATACGTCTTTTAACACACGAAGTTAATAATGATGTGACTGCAATGACATCTGGCATTGCGCCAAATGTTATGTGGTCACGGACGTTGATATCAGCTGTTTGCTTACGGTGATTGTCAGTTTTTAAAAATATAAAGACAGTGCTTTCAGGAATAATTTATTCGTAAACCTACAGTGTAGTGTACAATAAACAATTAGTAGTGTTATACAGTGACAAAATAAACTTTAAATCAAATAAAACTTATATCTAAAATATCAATAACATTGACTGACAGTGAATCTACCCTAGTATATATAGAAAAAACGTTAACTTAAGCTACAATCAATCTTACTTAAATATACTGTAACTGTTAAATGGTGTGGTGCTCAGTGGTTGTAATTTTCAAGTTGTGAACACTGACATATCAGTATACAGCCTTCTATACAGCCTTAAAAGTTTTCTTGAGAACAGTGACATCTGTGAATTGTTGCAGGAACTATTAAGACATTAATAATTTCTATGTGCGTTGGCTACTCGCTGCGTAGAACTGTAAACAATACATTAAACAAAATAACTGTCTTTGCGCTTTACCGAGACTTTAGCACGATCAACAATCATGGTTAAGTGCGGTTCTTGCGGCAAAGTCATTTCTGCTAAGACCCTGAATGACTGTATGCGATGTACTAAATGCCCATCCATATTTCATCGCGCATGTGCCCCAGCACCGGACTCCGCAGTTGGCAGCTGGACATGTCCTGGTTGCAGTTCGCCCATTGCTTCTACCTTGTCTAGAGAGGATAACTTTGCCACACCTATAAAAATGTCTAACACCCAAGGTGAACTCTCTTCTCATGCGCAGCATGGCGGGGACTTGGCGCATGAGCTTAGGGCGCTTAGAGAGGAGATATCTGCCATAAGAAACGAAGTCCGTCAGTACCGAGACGAAATAGCAGCATTTAAGGATACAATAAGCAGATGCATGAATCAGGTGGCTACTGTGGAGTCGAGAGTCGCAGCTATAGAACAGTCGTTAGAAGACAAGACCTCAACTAACAACCATCTTGAGGAGACTGTTTCCGAGCTGCGACGAGAACTGAACGACAGGGACCAACAATTGTTGCTCAATGATGTCCTTGTGGCGGGGCTACCCGAGCAAAAGGGCGAGAGTGCTGCTCACGTTGTTAAGCTGGTGGCAACAAAGCTGGGCGTCGATATACAGGATCATGACATCGTGCACGTCGAGCGCATTGGGTCTGCGCTCCGAAATAACGTTGAGTCAGCCAGCCTCCCTACTGAGCCATCTGCGCACCGGCCGCGAATGCTCGCTGTACGACTAACGCGGCGCGCAACTCGCGACGCATTGCTTAGTGCGGCTCGCGTGCGCCGAGTACTCACAACAACAGATATCGGTGTGGCGGGCTCGCAACGTCGCATTTATATAAACGAACGCCTGACTCGCGTCAATCATCAGCTGTTTCGTCGGGCTCGTGAGGCTGGTCGCCGTCGGCAATGGAGATATGTGTGGTCAAGGGATGGGAAAGTGTTCGCTAAGAGAGAGGACGGGGCACCTACGTATCGTATATTTTCTGATAATGATATACCTAGACAATTTTTTTGGCTAAAAACAAGTTTGATTATATTTTATCTATGGAGCTTGCCTGAATTGTTTTTATTATTATTTAAATTGTTACCTTATAATATCTATACAACTATTAATTTCTTTATTGACCAAAATTACAATTATACAATTATTATGCATACAAACATTTCCTATTATAGTTACTTAATTTATCCTGTATCACTGAGCAAAACTATTATTATTACATGTATAACATATTTACATATTATTACTTATTATACATTTATTTACTGGTTAAACTTAATATTTATAACACACAGAAACATTACAAACAGATTACAAAGTGCTATGTACATTTATGCGTGGTGTTGGTTCCCTAATACAATAAGTTTTGCAATTAACGATGCTAGCGACGGACGGTTGTTTATAGTATACAGTAACAGTAACACATCTTTTATTTTACTATATAAATTACAGTACAGTGTGATACGTAGTTATAATGGCAGTTACTAATAAATACTTTAGAGTTGGATTGCTGAACGCGGGCTCCCTTGGTACGAACCATGAGGACTTCGTAGCAATGGTTGAGCGTGACCCGGTCGACATCTTAGCTATAAATGAGACATGGTTGAGACGAGGAGAAGAGGCACGCGGGCCAATATTATCAGGTTATCGCTTCCGCCACACACCGCGGCCAGAGAATGTTCGCGGCGGTCGCGGCGGCGGCGTAGGTTTCTATATAAAACACGGCATAAGTGCGCGTACGTGGACGCGTACTTTCGATCCTAGGTTCGATTCCGTGGAGCAGATGTGGCTCACACTTTCGCTGCACGGAAAGAAGATCGCCATTGGCACGGCTTATCGCCCTCCGTGGCTTAATTTGGATTTATTTATCGATGCAATTAGTCTTACGCTAAGTACCTTGGGACACTGCGATCATTTCATTTTATTGGGAGACTTTAATGTTAATATGCAAAATAATAATGACGCTAAAGTGAGGAAGCTGAATGATGATGATGAAGATGAATTCAAATTAGTGAATAGTCATTCATTTATAAGTTGCGAACTCAACATTAGGAAGCACAAGTTGCTACCGCAAATGTATAGAAAACGTTCATTTGCAAACATTTGCAGTGAAACTATGAGTAGTCACTTAGATAAAATAAGATGGGATCTTATATCTGACCTGGAAAATGTGAACGATATGGTGAGTGCATTGAATGAATGGCTGATTATGATTTTTGACATACACGCTCCTGTTAGGGTGTGCGTCGTGAGGGGTCGTTCTTATCCATGGATAACTGACACGATCAGATTAATGATGAGGCGTAGAGACGATGCACTGACTAAATTTCGGCGAGTAAAGACTGAAACTAGTAAACATTATTATAGGCAGTTAAAGTCTGCAGTTAATACAGCGGTATTTAATGAAAAAGTTGCGTATTATAAATATAACATTAATAATCAATTAAAAAATCCAAAGAAGCTATGGAAAAATTTAAAGAACTCAATTTTACCGCCTAAACAGCGGTTTGATATTCCTCCGCATTTTAGTGATCCGGAAACCATGAATTCTATTTTCTTGACTGTGCCTGGTAATACAAACACTACCATTTCTTATCTAACGTATTATGAATACCATAGGTTTAGTGACGCCACATTTAGCTTGGTAACTGTAGATCAAGATGTTGTCAGTCGCATCATACAGGGTCTCAAATCAAACGCCGAGGGTTTTGATAGAATTAACTTGACCATGATTAAAATAACGTTAGCGCACACGCTGCAGACTATAACAGACATTATTAATCGTGCAATTGTAACGTCCACAGTACCCGATACATGGAAGATAGCTAGTGTAAGACCGATACCTAAAACATCTAACCCTACTAGCGTACAGGACTTACGGCCGATAAGCATCTTGCCCTGTCTTTCTAAGGTCTTGGAGAAGCCATAAGCCGACAGCTTACCGAGTTTTTGGAAAGGAACAATATTTTACCTTCACTACAATCGGGATTTAGACGGTTTCGGGGAACCACCACGGCCCTTTTAGATGTTACGGATAATATTCTGGCTGCCCAGGACAAAGGAATGTGCACTATTCTGGTTCTGTTGGACTATTCCCGCGCGTTCGATGCCATAAACGTAAATTTATTATTATCCAAGCTACGCTTTTATGGATTTGACAACAGCACACTAATGTGGTTCAATAGCTACCTGACTAACAGGATGCAATTTGTGGAGCTCAATACTACAGATGGAGCCACTCTGACCTCGTCACTTGCCTCTTCAACGAGAGGTGTGCCGCAGGGCTCAATTTTAGGGCCTATACTTTTCAGCCTTTATTGCGCGGACATCAAGAACTCAATTAAAAAGTGTAACTATCATATTTATGCGGATGATGTTCAGATATACTTATCGTTTAAGGTTGGAGACCTTGGAAAGGCTATACAAGACTTAAATGAAGATCTTGAGCGAATAGCCGTATGGTCCGAGAGTAACTGCTTGTTGTTAAATCCATCAAAGACGAAATACATTACATTCGGCACGAAACATAATTTGAGTTTGTTGCATTCGCCAGTCAACCTGCATCTGAGAGGGAGTCCGATAGAGCGAGTGTGTGAGGCCCGGAATCTGGGACTGTTGGTGGACTCTGACCTTCGATTTGAGAAGCATGTAGGTGATGCGGTACAGAACTGTTTTTATAGGCTAAGACTATTGTATAAAATGCGTCCCTATCTGTCGGAGGAAATGCGTGTACAGTTAGTTGACTCATTAATATTAAGCAAGCTAAACTATGCGGATGCTGTGTATGGTCCAAGGCTCTTAGCGCGTACAGACAGACAGATACAAAGGGTGCAGAATGCGTGCGCACGTTTCTGTTTTTCAATGCCATTTAGAAGTCATGCAACGCCATATTTTAATGAAAACTTGGTCTTGAAAATGAAATCACGTAGGAAACTGCATTTGGCTTGTCTCATGTTTGGTGTCATTAAATTAAAACAACCGCAATATTTATACGACAAACTCAGGTGGGTGACAAATAGAAATGAAAGCAACAGAAAGTGCTCTAAGCAATTATCAATTGGTCTTCATCGTACAGAAGCATTTAGAGGAAGCTTTCGCTATGCTGCTTCAAAATGTTGGAATAATATCCCCCCTCCATTACGTGATCTCACATCATTACCCTCATTCAGGAGAAACCTAAAAAAACATCTTATGGAAAAGCAGCGGAAACTGGGTAACATTGAAATGAATGTCTCCTTAATTTGAAATTAAAGTCAACTAAATAATAATTAACATTAGGTAACTACTTAGTATAATCAAATAATTATGAATATAATTGCGACTATTATAATCAATATAATAAGTTCGTGACATTTCGTTCGATTTATATTATTTATATTATTACATTACATTACATATATATATATATATATTTTAATTTAAGGTATACGATATTATTTTTTATAACTCCTGACATGACTTTCTAATAATTGTGTACATAAACATATTATAATATAATAATTCAATAACTCGTGACATTATAAACTATAATATATTACTATTTTATTAATACGATTCTTATACTTATTGTTGACAAATAAATTGACATACCATTAAATTTACTATGGAAATATGATATGATTAAGTACATAGTTATACATAGTTGTTATTGAAGTTAATTGTTTTAACTTACAATTATGCTTGTCAATACTATTCCATTTCAAGAAGGTTCATATTCTGTTTTCCGCTCCATTATTGTGAACGTACGCTCTGGGTATTACGTACGCTGACGCTGTGTGAGAAACTCGTAGGAGCAACCTGAAACAAATATAAATAAGATGTTTTTTTTTAATCTCCTGCCGCTCTAAGTCTCGCTGTCCGTAGGTACACCGGAACAATTAAGATATAATGTAACTGTACTTACCGTAACGGTTTGGTTCATGTTTTTTTTTGTTTTTTTTTCACACAAGTTAATGTACTGTCTGCAACTTATATGTATGTATACACTCGCATATTAATAGTTTACCGGACGCTCGCCATATGCGAGCCTTATTCTATGGGAACGGTACGAGCAGTTTTGCCGGCTGTGACGCGGCGACTGGCTGATGGTGAAGGCTTTGTTTACAACACGCCCGCGCCTTCCGCCGCGCCGCCCCGCCTTTCTGGCCGTAAGATCATAGCGCGCGCGTCGCTATTCGACTTAACCAGCATTGCACAGCACTTTTAATGTTCATATTATGTATTATTCATATAATTATACTATTTAATACACATACACTTTTATATCCATATGTATTAATATTTATGTTTATAGTATATGTACTATTTTATCTAAATACGTATCATACCTATATATTTACTTTATTTGATGTGATGTTTACGTTTTTATTGTACCTATCTTTTATATATTTACTGATATCACATGCGTGAGTCACTAGAGGGACTGGTTGAAAATCGGCGCCAGGCATTCGCCTAGCATATGCTGAACCAGGTCCATTTTTTGGCTACACGCAAACACCTACCTCTGTCTTTGTTTTATTTTGTCATGTATCTCTTTCTATTCTTATTATTTTCTTGACTTGTTTAGTTTCTGTTTGATTTATTTTCTTCTTCTTTTTATATGTATGTTTTCTAAATTGTTTCCTTATTTTTTGTACTTACATTTTTTTTTTGTTGTTATGTGTATGCCAAAAATAAATAAATCTTTATCTTTATCTTTATCTTTATGTGTTCAATCCTCACAACTTTTCTAAAGATTTGTGCAAAGACTTGATATTCTTTGTATCAGGTGTTCGAATGTTTTTCCACCGCGATACAGGATTAATTCTTAGCTAAAGGTTGACTTCAATATTAGGCATGGGCGTCGCCAAGGAGGGGCAGCTGCCCCCCTAGAGATTCAAAAACCCTGGAATTTATATTTTTCTCGATACTTTCCTCATTTTCCATATCAACCTGCCCCCCTAGGCAATTGGCTGGCGACGCCCTTGATTTTAGGCATGAAAAGGTAAAAGGTTTGATAAATAATTACATACTGTATTAAATGTAAGAGAACTACACAGTAAATTGCCAACAACTTAGTACAATGAACTCTTCTACTAAACAAAGGCTTCAACTTCAAACTAAACTAACACAAATTAATCCAATATGACGACGGCAACAACAGATTTCACAGAAATACTAAATAAAACAATATAATGCTTCACTACTACAGAAACTATAAGAAACTCTAAAACAATTAAAAAACCATGGATGTCAGAGGGTTTGATAAAATGTATCCGTAGAGGAGACCGTTCGCAAATCGAGGCTAGCAGAAAAGAAAATAAGGATAACCCTATTTTACAACAGAGATACAAAATCTATAGAAACGTATGCAATAACATAATCCAAAATCTTAAAAACGCAAATGACGCCAGTGCTTTAGAAGATGCAAAAGCTGACAGCAAAAAACATGGTCTGCTATAAACGCATCTGTAATATTAAAAGTAACTGCTCCTCCAGCTCTGAACTCTTGAATGCCTGCTCAAACCCAATTGAGTCTTTAGAAAAGGCCAATCTCTTTTTTACAACTGTGGGAGAACAACTCGCTACTAAAACCCTTTCCTTGCTTGGTAAGTCTGAATCCGAACTGGCAACTATTTCGAGCACTATGTATAACAGCCCTACCCCATGTAGTTCTTTCTACGTGAATCCGACAGACCCCTATGAGATTAGCAAGGTTATCTCTAAACTAAAAAAAGTCTCAGATTCTTAAATTGAACAAGACATATCTCGCTGCTCCTATTGCCTTCCTCTGCAATTTAAGCATTACCTCTGGAGAAGTACCTGCGGCTATGAAAATGGCCAATGTATGCCCAATTTATAAGACAGGTGACAAGAAAGTAATATCAAATTACCGTTCCATATCTCTTCTCACATCGCTGTCGAAGATTCTTGAAAAGATTATGCACAGTAGGCTTCTAAATTATCTATCTAAATGGTCTATCTTGCCTTGTGCGTATCTATCTTGAACTACTGTATCACTACTTGGGGATCGGCTCACAAGACAAATTTGATAACTATTGAACGTTCTCAACGGGCCATTCTCAAGATAGCTCACAAAAACCCTCGACGCTACCCAACTGACTTATTATATCAAGAGACGAGTGTCTTACGCGTTAGACAATTGTATATTATGGCCACAGCACTAAAATGCCATAAAAATGCGTATAATACGGTAGAAATTTGTGCTCGTTCTCGCAGAAAACCTAAATGGCAAAAACCCCAAATTAGACTTGATTTTGGCAACCGATGCTTCCACTACATGGGTCCTAAATAGTGAACTTAACCTAATACCTAACACAAGATCCAAATGTAAAGAACTTCTTATTAAGAACTATCTAAAATTCTTGAATTATGACACCACGGAACTATTATTAAAAAACCATTCAGTAACAGCTTTTAACAACTAACACGCGCGCTCAACCAAGGACACACACACGCACGCGCGCACACACACACACACACACACACACATACACACACACAGACACACACACACACACACACACACACACACACACACACACACACACACACAAATAAATATAAAGAGAATGTGCTAAACTATTCTATTGTCTAAATATCTGATCCTTTTAAAAACTTTTTTCTGTTTAATGATGAAAGAGACTGACCTCCACGACACAGGGAATCCTAGTGTGGGGTTTATCCCAAAAATGACTGTAAATGTATGTATTTCTGGAACAATAAAGACATTATTATTAATTATTCCACAAAACAAGTTCGGCACAGTCATGTTCATTTAGGTACATCGTCCATATTTGTTCCCCGCAAAAGAGCTACACTTCAAGATTTCAGCTAACGAACCGCCAGCCCGTGGAAAATGATCTCTCTGTTCACACAACGTTAGTTAAGGCCCAGGTAGACGATCGACAGTTTGTTGTCATAAATTCTAACATGGAATCTAATCGTCGCGTTGTTGAGAGTTTATTTCTTGAATGCGCTAATCTCAGGCACTACTGGTCCGATTTGAAAAATTCTTTCAGTGTCAGATAGTCCATTTATCGAGGAAAGTTATAAAACATCACGCTATGAGCCACGGGAGCGAAGCAGTAGCCGTAGACGTAAAAGACTTCCATATTTTTTTTTTATGTGCTAACTGATATCTGTATATTGTGGTATCCGCAAATAGTATCATTGTTCTTTGACTATTGCTTCATTGTCTGTTAGGGCGGGTTCTCACTTATAAATGTAACTCCAGCTATTGTACGTTACTAAAAACCAAATTTTGTGAG
The DNA here is from genome assembly GCA_944739405.2 of Euclidia mi. Taxonomy (NCBI): domain Eukaryota; kingdom Metazoa; phylum Arthropoda; class Insecta; order Lepidoptera; family Erebidae; genus Euclidia; species Euclidia mi. The sequence continues at coordinate 59,920,593 of OX123181.2, read as the reverse complement.
CGCAAGTCACGAGGACATGCTACGAACTGAAATTCCGATACCGGTTCGTCGGGTAACCAAATTTGCTCATGGTTCATGGATTACACCGATTTTTCGTAATCGGGCATATAATAGTCGGTATGTAAACACTATGATAGAATATACTAGGTAACTATACATTTACAATATGAACATTTTGCGCTTACTAGATTCTCATTATTATACAGTTACGAGTACAGCTCGCTAGTGTGTTCCCGCCATTTTTAAACAGTGCAAGTTGTTTGCTGCTGGGCAAAACTTACCCATTTCCTAAAGCATAATATTGTCCTGAGCATCTTACATTTGTCTTGATTGATTTATGCCCCAGATTTAATACGCGAACGAATATAACTAACCTACTATGCAAATGTAATATTCCTTAAGTGCAACCCGTAATATTAGGTTTTTATTTTTATACAATAGAGTTATATGCATCGCACTTTTACGCGTTTATTTATTATACAATCCGTACTAACCTATTGTGAAATCATATTTACATACGCGTTTAGCATATAAAGCAATGCACATTTGTGCCACTGTTTTTAAGAATAATTTTGACTACTAGGTCCGTTCGTCTACTCTCCTAAACGTGTTACAGTCAATCTGGAATCCTTGGAATTGTTTCTGCAAGTATTTCCTTAGCATAATGAAAATTATGCTCAAAACTTTTCAAGTCAAAACGATTATTTTGTAATAGCAATAATTGAATATATATGTCTGCGCAAAGTGTATAGTTTGCCAGTTTGCACAGCACACAAAAGAAATGAAAAAATATTTCACGTGAAAAATCCTTTTTCGCTCCACGTGTCATGTATCCGTGCCTTTAGTGAAAACTGCACAACAGCAGTGTAGAATTCACAAGTTTAATTTGTCACCGACGTCCGAATAAAATTGACACTTATTCGGTCAGGTGTAAGGTTTATTTTTAATTCATGTTTCATTTGACGTCGATTTTGTAACTGAGTTAGTGAAGGGTACGCGACCAGCCAAGCGACACTTTGCTAAAGCAATTTATGTAATGATGCAATTATTTTCTCTCTCTATTTCCCACACTATATGGTCAAGTGTTCGCGAAGCATAAAATTTACATACTTAATGTTGTTTTCCTTTTTTATCTAAACACCGTTTAAAGTCTCATTTGTACTAAACTTAACATGCATTTAAAAAAGTCGCTACTTATGTTTTTCCGTGTCTGCGGTCTTTATTGCAAACTTTAATATTTGGGTAGCGTGTTTACAAGAGACGGAAGATGTGAAGAAGATATTGAAAGGAGAGTGACTGCGGGCAATCGTGTAAATGGAGCACTGTATGCCTTTATGAACGGCCAGACTGTGCCTGTGTTGATGTATGGAAGTGAGAGTTGGGTATTGCAGAAAAGGCATGAAAGTAGAATTAACGCAGTTGAGATGCGATCACTGCGTAGTATGTGTGGGGTGAGACTGATCGATAGAATTCCTAATGTAACTATACGAGAGAACAGTGGTCTGAAAGAAGATGTCGTGACTAGGATTGAGAAAGGAATGCAAAAGTGGTTTGGACACGTGGAGCGAATGAGTGAAGAAAGAATGACGAATCAGATTTATAAGGCAAATGTGTGTGGGCAAGTTGGTCGCGGCAGACCTCGTCGGACATTCCTCGATCAAATTGGGGACGTCCTATAAAACGGCTAGGTCCGAAGTACCCGAAACCGGCGAGCATGTATGAAAAGAGTAATGAGTGTAGAGGAAGCGCGTGAGGTTTGTAAGGATAGAAGCAAGAGGCGTTCTGTTGTCTCTGCCTACCCCGACGTGAAAAAGGCGTGAATATATGTATGTATGTATTTAATATCTTAAGTAGTTGGTGTTAAAAGTTAAGCTTCTCTGAAAATTAATTATACTTAATTGAAAGTAAATACATATTTTGCGGTAGCTGAATTTCTCCCAAATATTACTTTAACCCCGAGGTTAATTATCAAAGGGCGTTGCTTCATGCTAGGGTTTGTCTGTCTATTCCAACAAACATATGACTTCTCTTAAAGTAAGTATTAGTTTGTTTGTTGACTTGAGTTCTTATCGTATTAAATTTGCTTTTAACCATCTCGCACAGCAACGTTAATAAAATCCAGGAACTCTTTTATCCAGAAACACTTATTGTTTTTACAGTACAGGACACAATAGGTATAGGAAAAGGTTTCAATATTAATATCACAACGGGTACATACGCAAGATAAATCCTTTGAACAACAGATCAGGAAGTATTGACCGTGTAATTAGGTCCGATTGTATCGCCCCGAGCGACTTCGACATCAATGAGAGATTAGCTGACAATCACGAGATTACTAATTAGGGTGCGTCTGCATCTGGCGAATATACGACCAATACGCTTTAAACGGTGCACGCGTGGTATACGTAATAGTACGCTTGCTACACAACGTGGTGCCCTCTAGCGCACATAAGCTGATTGAACTACATAATGCATGCGTACAGGTTGCGATCCTTTTGTAAATATCAGCATTTTCGGTGCAGACACAGGACTGCAGGCAAACATGTAGGCGTTATAACCAAGAAAATATTGTAAATTGGTTACTAGTTGTTATCAGCTGTTCATACGCATTGATTAAAAATGTACCTATATCGATTTGATTTGGGCAATTTCATATACTTACACGATATGGTTCGTAACTGAAATGCTCATTGGCTATAATTTTATCAATGAACATGCACTACGCCAACGGCGCCATCAATCAAAGCTTATATAATCCCATTACTGAATATTACACCGCTCCCAACATACCATATAAAAATAAAATGTAAAGGAGCTTCCAGTCATAAAACTAGGATAGTCAGTCGTGAGGTTTGCGGAGTAGCAAATGACACGACATTTGAATACGTAAAGCGAAGGCGACGTCGCTTATACGTTCGTACATCATCGCCACGCACAGCTATTGCTGGTTTATGGGCTTTTAAAATAATGTACTTCGTTTCTGTTGTGAGCTACTACGGCAATCTGTTATGCATTTTGAGTAATAGAACGGGTTTTTAAAGGATGTACACGCAATACGAGTGTTTGAGCATGAAATACTAAGTATTGCATTATTGTATTAATCAATAATTTCAATTTTAAATAGTATCATTACTTACATAATACCGTAGTCATTACTTATAGCGCAGAAAAGAATTACCGAACACGAAAATTTTCAACCTTCTGACAAACTGATATTTTTTGTGTGTTTTTTTACCTATAATCGTCAAGGCATCATGGCCTGTCCATACAACACTCAAATCTTTGAGGATTGTGTCACGACAGTGTTAAATACTATATCGACATTTATCTAACTTGATAGTAAAATACATATCGTCACCGGATTTACGTGTGCCTTTACCGTTCCCACACCGGAGATGCCGAGACAACTCGACTGTTAGACTACTTAAGTCAGGCAGCAGATAATGCGCAGGAGCAGTTCCCGACTGCCGAGTTGGTTTTTTTGGGATATTTCAATGCCCACCATGAGACCTGGCTGGGCTCTTCCAAAACGGGCCACGCGGGACGAGCTGCTCACGCATTCGCTCTCACGCATGACCTGACTCAACTGGTACTCCAGCCCACCAGGATACCAGATATATCGGGTCAAGCGCCCTCGTTGTTAGACCTTGTGCTGACGAGTAACCCGGCCCAGTACAGTGTGACGGTACAAGCCCCTTTGGGTTCCTCCGACCACTGTTTTGTTCGCACTACAGTGCCATTCGCTTCACCTCCACAACCAGTGAAGGCAAAGCGACGCTTGTGGCACTACTCGTCAGCGGATTGGGATGGCCTGCAAGACTGTTATGCGTCCATCCCGCGGTCTCAACGCTGCTTTGGTGGGAGGGATCTGTCGGAGAGTGCGTCTGCTGTTGCTGGGGAAATCATGTTGGGTATGGAAAATTATATTTCATCCACTGACGCCTCCAGCAGCAGCGGAGTATGGCCCTGGTTCGATCGCGAGTGCGCCGATGCTGTTAAACAAAACAGTCGGCTTACCGAGCTTGGATCAGGGCTCGGTCTCGTCGCGATCCGAATGTCCATCTCATCAAGGCAGCGCATAATAGAGCCACCAAGGTCTGCAAGAGGGCATACATAAGAGCGGATGCCCAGCGCAATGCACGGTTTGGTCAAGAACTCTTGTCGCACTCCACGGGCAGCCGGGGATACTGGCGATTGGCCAAAGCCGTGCAATCTAATTTCTGCCAGCCTTCACTACCGCCGTTGCGATGCCCTGATGGATCACTGGCCCATGTGCCGCAAGAGAAAGCTGACCTGCTTGTCAATCTTTTTGCGGCCAACTCCCGAATCGATGATCGTAGTGCGCAGCCGCCTTCGATTCCCTACTGCGGCCACTCTATGCCTGATATTAAAATCAGGCAATGCGATGTTCGCGCGACACTGCGATCTCTCGATGTCCGGAAAGCCAGTGGACCTGACGGAACTCCAGCGGTTGTGCTTAGGAAATGCGCAGCCGAGTTGTCTCCAATGCTTACACGCCTGTATCGCCTATCATATGCCTCTGGCGTAGTGCCGTAGGCTTGGAAAGCGGCGAACGTACAACCGATTCCCAAGAAAGGGGATCGTTCTGATCCGGGCAACTATCGACCCATTGCTATCAGCCCTATCCTCTGCAAGGAGTTTGAACGATTAATCAACAACCAACTCGTTCGTTACCTAGAAGATCACTCTCTCAACAGTGATCGTCAGTATGCCTTCAGACCGAAACGATCAACGGGTGATCTTCTAGCGTATGTCCTTTGGGGTGAGGCGATGGACAGGCATGGGGAGTCGTTGGCTATTAGTCTCGACATCTCCAAAGCCTTCGATAGAGTCTGGTATCGTGCGCTTCTTTCCAAGCTTTCAGCCTACGGCTTGCCGCCTCGATGGTGCAACTGGGTTGACAGCTTCTTGCATGAGCGCCGTATGCGAGTTCTTTGTGACGGTGAGTCATCGAAGTTTCTCCAGGTGAATGCTGGTGTGCCTCAGGGGTCCGTGTTATCGCCCACGCTTTTTCTTCTGCATATCAATGATATGCTCACTTTTGGGGGCTATATTAGCGGATACATTGCTATGCAGATGACAGTACTGTACATGGGCGATATCTCGGACACCCTGCGGCTAAGCAAGCCGATACTGAGGAGTATAGGCGAACACTTGTTGCTGAGCTTGACCGGGTTCTGAATTGCATCTCGCTTTGGGGTGATGAGAACCTGGTCGAGTTCAACGCCAAGAAAACAGGTGTGCGCATTCTCAGCCAAGGTATCTCCATTCCTTCCCCATCCCTCTTTTCTGGATACTCCACTACCGATTCAAGACAGCCTCAATATCCTGGGTATGGACATACGCAGAAATCTCAACCAGAAGAACTACATCGAGGGTGTCATTAAATCCGCATCTCGGAAACTCGAAGTCCTGAACAAGGTGAGGAGGTTTTTCACGCCGGAGCAGTTGTGTCTGTTATACAAGACCCAGGCTCGCTCCTGCGTGGAATACTGCTCTCACCTTTGGAATGGCTCCGCTCAGTACTTATTGGACGCCCTCGATAGGTTCCAGCGGCGTGCTGTCCGTATCATTGGGGATCCAGAGGCCACTAAGACTCTTGAGTCACTGCAATTACGCAGAGACGTGGCCTCAATGGCTGTCTTCTATCGCATTTATAACGGTGAGTGCTCCGAAGAGCTCTTTCAACTCATCCCACCCTCTCCTTTCCTATCCCAAACGACACGTGCAGGGTTAGGGTGCCACTCTTACACGGTAGAATAGATACCGTCACGCACCAAACGGTTCGGCTTCTCTTATCTCTGCCGTACCATTAAGATGTGGAACTCTTTACCAGCCCACGTGTTTCTCTTCACTTATGATCCTAGGTCCTTTAAGCGGGGCGTGAAAAAGCTTTTCTCAAGGCCGTCAAGGTGAGGGCCATCATGCCATAATGCCATGCTGGCTGCTGGGATGATGGCCATCACTATAGGACTTCACTGACTGCTTAACATCAGGCAGCATGGAGTCAATTTGTTCGGCAGAAAAAAAAAACATCATCATGTCAGCCTAGAGACGTCCACTGCTGGACATAGGCCTCCCCCATAAGGTTCTCCACACAGACCGATTTTGAGTCGCCCGCATCCAACCGCTTCCCGCGATCTTAACCAGATCGTCGGTCCACCTTGCGGGAGCCCTACCCTTGCTGCGTCGTCCAGTACGTGGTCGCCACTCCAGAACCCGCCTGCCCCAACGGCCATCGGTTCTTCGCGCTATGTGCTCTGCCCACTGCCACTTCAGCTTGGCAATTCGGAGAGCTATATCGGTGACTTTATACATATACCTACCATAAAATTGCAAATTATTAGTAAAATGTGTGATAACATCCATTCCACATACATACATACATAGACTCACGCCTGTTTCCCTCAAGGGGTAGGCAGAGGCATATTAAACGCCCACTTTTCGCCAGTGTTTTGGTCCCACGTAATAGGTGGCGAGCCTATTGCCGCTTATCGGGATATTTTGTTTGCCAGAGCCTCGTCCGTTGATCGGCAGGTGCACCACTTGCAGGTGAGGTTGGCTTGGGACCCTAAGTTCTTGGTGGGAACCCTATGCACCCCATAGCATCCATTCCAATTAACAATTAAAACAACATTCATCACTAGCAATTCCAATTTATTGTAATACTAGCGCAAATCTTGCAAAAAAATATATAATGTATTTTATTCGATACAAACCTTTTTCGAAATAAATTATAAGAATGTATCTGCAACATATGTATAACATGAAGGTCAGGCTTATGAATAAAATATTTAGCGAAAATTTAATTAGAGCAAATAAGTGGGTTTTTAATACGGGAAAGCTTTTATTGATTTCAGTATTTCACACATCGCTTCAGAAAAACAAATTACAAATAAGAAATTATAAGTAGGTTTCTATGATACTTTGTTGTGGCCTGATATTCGAATTATTGTAATAAAGAATATGTTGGTTCGAACGCAGAACATTTTAGATTTAAAATGTTTTTTATTTATGCTTGATCGAATTGATATCATATTTCAAATATGATTTCGGTTTTTATCGAATGCCACATAGAATAGGCCCTAGTGAGTTCAAAGCCATAGCGATCGTATAACTAGAAATTTTTCAAGTATCAGTAGATTGATTTTTTCATATTTGTGAAGTTTCTTTCTACCAGTATTTATCGTGTAGTGTTATATTGAATTTCTCTACATTTATTTAGTTGACATTTTTTTACCTGCTTTTTTTCCAAAACCGTTACTCGTTTTTCAATTAGTCACAATAAAATTTAGATGTGAAATTCATTTCCGTGTGACCTAGTCCCGTGGCATTTTAAACGCTTCCAATTTCTGGCCACCTAATAAATTGGAAACGTGCAACCAAACCATGTGACGCTCGAATACCGATCGGGATTGTGGCTTGACCTAATACGACTTATTACTAGAAGGTACTTAGAGTTGAGTGACCTCCGCAATAAAATTTTAGATCAGGGCTTCTCAAACTTATAACCTCATGAACTTTGTTCTACTTTATCAAACAATCGCGTACCCTTTACTTTAAATATAAACTTCCCCTTGAACATCCCACCTTACTTATTTATAACACATACATCTCTCTATTTTAGAACCTACTTACACTATATTCAGCAAAAAGGGCTTTTATTAGAAAGGTTGATTGCTGTTGATCGGAAAATATGTCGTAGATAATTTCACGAAACTTCTACAGCGAATTCGCGTACAGCTAGGGGTTCGTACACCCAAGTTTGAGTACCCCTGCCTTAGATATATAGCTTAGACCAGTAAGGGTACAATTTTGACGGTAGTTACAGCCTGTCCGACTGGCCATAATTACTAAATTTAGTCCTCTGCAATTCATGACGTCGGTATTATAGGAACAATGAACACCACTTTCATAGTTACGGCAGCGATGAAACGTTGTCAAGTAGTGCCTACTCGACTACCGCATACAATATACTTTAAAAACTTAATTGGAAATGATGCTAATGAGAAAAGTATGACTATAGTTAAACAATAACAAAAGGGGGTAGTGGAATACGTCATTTTACAATACGCCTGTCAATTTAGATTCAAGTGACCAGCTATATTACTTTGGTAGAACTTTGTGTCCGTTGGTTGTAAGTTTGTAAACTTTCCCGCAACACAGAATTTATTCCTAGAGCTGAAGTTGTCTTTCAAAACCGTATATAAGCTTATTTTTCTTACGTTAATCTGATTGAATCTTCGTTGAGGTATCCAATCTTGATAGGATTTCTTGAATACTAGCTATATCTTTTGGCTATTTTATTTAACCCAAAACTACAAGGCCCTAAGCCAAATTCTTTCACCTCGACTGACCTGAGGCTCAATTAACCTTATTTCAAAGCGAGGTATAAAAAAATTAAACATATTACCAGAATTGCTATTAGATTTACAATATCTGTCAAAGAAATTCGGCATTGACATTCGCTAAAGTAAAACATTTAGTCTCTTATGATATACTTATATTTTAGTCTTAAAGGCTTAATACAATTTCAAACTGATACTAAAAAAGAAAACAACATACAACATACAACTATAACAAAACTAAAATATCACAATTCTCCACTTACTTGACAGTAATTTATGTGTTCATTTCCACAGGGTCGCAACGGCAAAGGATCTATATTCGTATGGGCCTCGGGTAATGGCGGCAGAGAGCATGATAACTGCAACTGTGATGGTTATACGAACTCCATTTGGACGTTATCGATATCTTCGGCCACGGAGCGCGGTGAAGTGCCGTGGTATTCAGAAATGTGCAGTTCGACGCTTGCTGCTACTTACAGCAGTGGAGCTATTAATGAGAAACAGGTAAGCGTTATTCATTTTTATCTATTTGAAATCAGCCTTAATATAGTCGTTTAAAACGTTGAAAAGGAAATCTGAAGATAGTGCAAGTTTCTTTTAAGTAATAGTGGTTACTATTATAATTATATGTATATGTGTAAGTACTATTTCTTACACCCCTGCCAAATTATTATTTGTGTTCCAATCCTTGTTTAAATACTTCGCACTTTTTACTTTATACTGAATAAATACTTCGCTTTTAGTAATACCTTATAACTAAAAGCGAAGTATTTATTCACTGCAATCTCTTCAGGTCTCTTTTTATATCCCATTATTTATTAGGTACTTATAAAAAACATAGCTTATTTAAGGTTAATTTACCTGAAGCAAACTCATTGGGGCTATTATTGACTTTTGAAATGCAATATAAAAAGTAATATTGCTTTTGAGATCCAAGAACGCCAACTTTAAAACGCCTTCGGCGTCAAAGATATTACGCGCCGAAATGAATATTGTTTAACATCAAGTTTTTTATCTCATTTCAAATGTATAGACTCTACTGGAATGTAAATATATATTTTTGAAACGTCTCACTATTCACCTTGTGTATTATACGGAGACCGTATTTACAATTTAGATTCCTTTGGTACATAAAGAACAAAAATAAATCTTACTTTTGTAGTCGCACCTGCTTGTGATTGCAAAGAAGGTAAAAATATCTTAGGTATACTAATATATAAAGCTGAAGAGTTTGTTTGTTTGTTTGGTTGAACGCGTTAATCTCAGGAACTACTGGACGGACTTGAAAAAATATTTCAGTATTAGATAGCCCATTTATCGAGGAAGACTATATAACATCACGCTATGAGCGACGGGAGCAGAGCAGTAGCCTTAAATAACGCGGGTGTAACCGCGGGCATTCTCTAGTATTTAATAAGATGAGGTCATGAAATATATAATATTCATTTGCTCATAACATGGAGTCTGAAAAGAAGGTCGCTATTATTATCCTCTTTACAGGGTTTTACCTTTTTACGTACTTTGGTTTGCCCTTGATTCTACTCTGCCGAAAGTAGTTACCTGAGTCCCTACACGGCTTTACAGAGGTTGTCCATATAAGTTCCTTTCCCCTTTTCCCGTCAGATGTGGGGTAAATAAAATTATATCATTTGAATATAAATTATAAGGTACTACACAAAGTAGTTGATGCCATGTGTAGTTAATGCTTTAACTTTTACAGTACAAAGGATCCACTCAATCAAAGTTGTATAAACTTTTGGGTCAAACAAAATTGCTCAGGACAGGTAGGTAAACTATTGGGTGAAAGTAACGATTAGATGTCTATTCAACCGAGAATCTGCTCGTATCGAGATAGTAGTATCAATTGATTGGCCGAATACTTAGCTTTATTGCATTGTAGATTCTGAAACTTTACAATTGATGATCGCTAAGGGTCGGCACATATCTGACGGAAGATGCGTCGCGTATCATCCGTCGCGTAACGCCAAAACAGTCAAATATATGATAAATCATTCAACCTTTCACACCTAATCGATGATGCGTTAGAGCGTCGAGTGTACAGCGTCTGTTTCCGTCAACGTATCGTCGGTCTACGTCGTGCGCACCACGCACCCCGTGTATTTTGACTGACGCGTTGGGCGACGTTTTAAAATTAAATGTCATACAAAACAACCGCACTGTAGTTGCCGAAAGCAGAAACTGACTAGACGCGTAATGTAGCAGGTCTAATTTGACGGAATAGACGCAACCGATGCAGATACGCTTGACGTATTTTCCGTCAGATATGTCGGACCGACCCATCTGTCGGAATAGACGCGACCGATGATACGCTCGACGCATCTTCCGTCAGATATGTTCCGACGCTAAAAGCAAATTGTATTTATTTAAATACTTAATACAATTTATATAATATAAATTTTCCTTTAACCCATAAGCCTCTTCCTTTCCGGGAAATTCCTTCCACTAAATCCAAATCAAACGTTCCGAACAATTTTTGTTTCGGTATTCACCATTTATTCACTGAACATTTCCTATTCGCCGGCTGTCGGACGCGTTGAACATGCCGGTGTCATCCGAACGCATCTCAAAATTTGAATATTTCGCACCGAGGTGCGGTTTGAAATACGTCGTTGCATATACATACAAAGAAAGTTGTGTGCATGTTTTTACACGTACGTGAGTGGGAATATATGGATATCTTTGTTATGCTTGTATGGGTCGTTCGATTATGCTAGGGCTCAATTTGCAAGTCACTATCATACATTTGATTTCAAATATTTACTTGTTGTCAAACTCGAAGTCAAAATCATTTATTCATCTAGGTCACAAGGTGACGCTTATGAACGTCAATTTTAAAATTAAATTACTTAATGCTTCTACATTTACTGCCTCGTTCGCAAAGCAATAGGTAGGACCAGGAGGATAGGTAGGAGAAAGAACGGGCAATAAAACTCGTGGCCACTCTTTTAAATCGCCAATATTATAGTACATATTTTTATTTTTGTAAGCAGCTGCAACCGTTTCACATTGTACTTAATTACTTGTAAATAGTAATTAGTTACAGACATAATACTTAAGCAATTAATGCAGTTACTAAATTAAGTGCTTTATTAGTTAGCCTTCCAATGTGAATATTGAGTAACAGGACCATCCACTTACGTCTTATAATGTAGACAACTCGTGACCATGTTCAGAATTATGGTGGAAATATATGTTACAGAAGTGACGGTATATGATGAATACACAACATTACAAAAACGTTAGTTTATAGCCCATGATCACGAGTTATCTTCATCTTACAGTACAGTAAATCTTTAATATAATTAGTGGAACAACAATGCAAATGTAAATGTAGTAAGTAGAATGACCTAATAATAAACGAATAATAATTTAAAAGAACTAGAAATGTTATATAATGATAAACTGAAAAATGCTAAGTATCTACATAAATTCTAAATAAGTAGTAAATCATGAGTTGTCTAGAGTAAGTGACCATCTATCCTTATCACTGAAATAATCATTAACAGTATAATAACCTTTCCTAATAAGGCAGTCTTTTATTTTACTTTTAAACGTATTAAATGGTAATTCTAAAAGACTAATTGGTATTTTATTGTAAATACGAATACCTAGCCCTACAAAAGAATTGTTAACTTTATGTAAACGATGATAAGGGGCATATAACTCATGCCTGTTTCGAGTATTTATATTATGTATATAACTTTTTGTAGTAAATAAACCTATATTTTACCTAATATATTAGCCAATAAGAACTGCGAGGCTACTGTTAGAATTGCTATAGACTTAAAGCGTTCCCTGGGAGTATCTTTTGCACCTAACATGTATATTTCTCGTACAGCTCGTTTCTGTAGAACGAAGGTATTCTGAATATCTATGATGATAAATGCAAATCGTGAAAATCACGTTGATTAGGTAGAGGATCTGGCAATTCTAGCACATGTATATTTTTATACGATTTATCCGTAGAATACATTCTCATCCCGTACAATACGGTGACAAGCAAGATCCTCACCAATATTATTGGAAAGTTGGTTGCCAGTCTTGACAGAATGCAGTTTATTGACAAATCACTGTCAGTACCAGTGGATACCAACTAACAGGAAAATGCAGTAGGTGTAAAAGCCTACATGATTGTCGAGTAATTGTTATCCGAGCGATGATCTTCATCATGATCTTCTATGTTTAGGTGGTGACCACAGACTTGCATCACTCGTGCACAGCGGGTCATACAGGCACTTCTGCGTCAGCACCATTAGCAGCCGGGATCTGTGCACTCGCGCTCCAAGCGAACAGGGATCTCACTTGGAGAGATATGCAGCATATAGGTAAGTATTGTATTATTTTTGTTATCAATTATCACCAGCCCCGTGTATAAACTGCCCCACTTCTAGACACGATCCACTTCTCACTACGAGAAGGGAAAAGCCATAGTTCACCACGCTGTTCAAGTGTAAGTTGGTAGATTTTACATATGTATTTTTGGATAACATTATGGAGGACTCTCAGACACGCAGGTTGCCTCACGATTTTTCTTCAACGTTTAGCCAACAACATTTTCCATTTGTTTATTACGCTCTTGATTTCGAAAGGTCAGTGGCGCGCGCTGTCTGTGTGTGTGGTAGTACCTAGATACTTTTTGATTGACTTATCTGGTAGTGATGCTCTTGTTGAATAGCCGATCTGTGCTGCTATTAGTTATATGAGTTTTTATTTTAAACCAGAATCTAGGGGATGAAGTGTCGCGTCCCTTTACACATAGGACATTTGCACTGTTTCGTCTGAAGTTAAAGTGCTGTTGAAAGAACTTGAAACACCCAAAACACAACTTGAAACTTGGGCCGCTTGATATTTTGTTATATCCTGCTTCTAAATATATCCTTTATTATGTGCTAGTTTGTGGGATATAACCTCCAAACTCCAAATTACAATATCTTTAGATCCTGACTTTATTTAATGATATTTGACTTTATGAATGATCCTAAAGAATTTTTGTTATGAAATTCGATCTCTCTATATATATATTTTTTATGTATGGATGGAAAAAAATTACGTAGAAAGGAAATTTGGAAGTTCGCCATTGATGTTAAATTTGTACTTTTAAATTATTAAATTTGTATTATAATTTGTGTCAATTTTATTTAAAAATAGCATTAGAAATAAATCTTGTGTCGCAAGGGACTTTGCAAACGTGCAACCAACGGACACAATGAACACCAAGGCTCAATTATTTACTCCATGTGTAAATTATAGATATAAACGTGGGGACCTATTTACCTATGTGGTAAAGAATACTTTAAACTGCTTTTGTGAATCTTGCTTTAATATATTGTACCTATATAGTACAATGTATAATGAACCTACCTAAACTGTTGCGTTTCGTTCGGTGAGTGAGAGTGCCGGAGGCCCTATCCCCTATTCCTTCTCCCTCATCCCACTCCTCATCCTATCCCTTTTCCCAACCCCAAGGGGCGGCAACGCACTTGTGACTCCTGTGGTTTTGCTTGTGTCCATGGGCGGCGGTAATTGCTTACCATCAGGCGATCCGTCTGCTCGTTTGCCGCCTTATACTATAAAAAAGAAAAATAATGTACCCAAGTCAACTAGGCGATATAAAGTTGATAATATGTGTTCTAAAATCCTTCTCGAAAGAATAATCGCGATTGCTGTCCTTTTTTACCGAATTCAAAAGAAGAAGGAAGTTTTCCATCCGATATTTCTTTACTCAGAACACCGTTTCATCCATTTTGAAAATTTGGAAGCATATATATTTCCCATTTGGTCTTATTCAATTAAGAGGAATTAGAAATTGTTTGTTTTTCTAATAATCTTTTGCTAAGTCGAGAGCTGCTATCACTATGCGATAGTGAGAGATGCGGATTAAAACATTCTGCACAATAATTAACAATTAGGTACCCATAAACACTAGAATAGGTTTGAACTTTCTTGACTCGAATTTACTCTGTGGACACTAATAAACAACGCATACTGAACACCCAATTTTATTTCGATTACACGTTGATTTGAACTAACATAGTGGCATTTATTTAAGGCATCGTAACACTGATACTTTCACGAGTATGTAAAGAGACGCATATAAAATTATATATCTCTAAAATTATACATATTTTAAAATGAATTCTCGGCCGCGGGCTTACCATCTACTTGAATGTGATACACTTAAAAACTGCCTAACGGATTTTTGTATGGTTTTCACCAGTGGAAAGCGATGTGAGTGATTCCTGGTGTAGATATAGGTGTAAAATTCACGACCAAAACCTGCTCAAATATACACAACTTTATTAAAAGCGTCCCAGTCATTTAGAAGAAATTCATTTCAAATCATTGCCATACATACATACATACATACATACATAACGTCACGCCTTTTATCCCCGAAGGGGTAGGCAGAGGTGTATTTCTACACCCACTTTTCGCCAGATATACTTTTGTCCCACGTAATAAGGGGCGAGCCTATTGCCGTACCGGGCACATTTCCAGACTCCGTGCTGCTACTGAGAGTTTCGTGACGGAAAAACCCAAATAACACTGCCCTACCCAAGAATCGAACCCGGGACCTCCCGATCCCACGCGCACATTTATGCCGCGAGACCAACGAGGCAGTCGTATAGGGTTTGATGTCGAGTTTTCCGTCTCTACGCAAAGATGGTATTTGCATCGTGTTATCCCTCAGTCGCCTCTTACGACACCCACGGGAAGATAGGGGGTGGTGACACTTGTATTCTATGCCGTCAACCACACGGCCATACACATGTTCATAAAATTGATACGTAGGCAGACAATCGAACTTTTTAGAACTTCTAAAAGTACTTTCTTTATATGTGAATGGATGAACTTATATTCTTATTTTGTAATTGCTAATGTCGATAAAAATATTATAACAAATTATAACACATTAGAAAATAGAAGGCCTACGGTAGAAAGTTTGCGAGTGACCAGACAACTTAAACTAGTAGAACTGTTTTACATAACGAAGTTGGACTACTTTCAAGTTTTATTTTGTCACATTCGCTAAGTTTTTTTTTTATAGTACTAGGCGGCAAACGAGCAGACGGATCGCCATATGGTAAGCAATTACCGCCGCCCATAGACACAAGCAACACCACAGGAGTCACAAGTGCGTTGCCGCCTCTTGGGGTTGGGAAAAGGGATAGGATAAGGAGTGGGATGAGGGGGAAGGAATAGGGAATAGGGCCTCCAGCACTCTCACTCACCGAACGAAACGCAACAGTTTAGGTACTGTTACTTTACGTCGATTTTCTGTGAGAGGGTAGTACTTCCCCGGTCGAGCCGGCCCATTCATGCTGAAATCAGCAAGGCTCTACTACCATATAGCTAAGTGGACACGTCTTGCATGTCCAAAGGACTTGTGAATTTTGTCCCTTTTTTGCGTTTATCATTCTATTATATTTCTAAGACTTATTGAGAAGGAACTGTTACCGAAATTCTACCATAAGATTTAGTATTCCCAATTTTGCTACTAAATATTTTTATGATTTCGATGTATTAAAAATTATGCAACTGCGCATAATTATTGTTGTTGCATTTTGCAAATTTAATTTAATATACCCATGTAGGCTTGGAATTATACAAAGACTTGCATATTCCAAATGTCTTACATATTCATTATCATATACCTACATCATTATATTCCTTGCGTTCAAGTAGGTACAAAAGTAAATAATTGATGTCACAGCCAAGCTAATAAATAATATTAATTTCCGTATATTTACTTCACAATATAATACAAAATTCAACTTATTGACGACTTATTCTGAAACATTGACAGTTCACAAACGTACGAATATTAGCTCTCTGATATTAGTAATTACAGTAATATACTGAATTATGCCAAACAGCGATAATATGAACGACGTTCTCGTTTTTATGAAATCGGTGGATTATGGTAAACTAATTGTTTATCAAGGGTTCTTTTGCTGATTTATTCATGTCATAAAGTAGGGATATACCTGTAAGGATTCTAATAAGGTTAAACAATAAGAATTCATCTGCTTCATAACAAAAGTATAGTATCATAATGATCATTTACTTACCCCAGTAAACATCGCGTATTCCCCTCTCGATAGTAAACTCCTTGATAACTTTATCATCAAATCAGCGATGCACGCAATGAGTATTGTTTAACTTATCCTATTACGATATCGGCTAAAGTTACTTATATGGGAGGCATCTCGAACTTATAGCGTCATAATCTTATTGTTCAACTGTAAACATCTTTCTTTCTGATAAGGGGCGAGTTAAGAGACCGTTTTGGCACACATTATTGTGCATAGTATAAATACATATTTTTATTAAACACGTTGAGTGATGTTTTTCTAGTTAAATAGCAAGCGGTCTGTGTTATGGTTTTAAACATTTTTGTTCTGACTTCTTTTTAGGCTAGCCTCACTTAATTTCTCTAACGTCTAAAATTACGTTCGCATTATTTTCGTAAAATAAAAATTGTGTAGCTATAATTTTCATTAATATTTTGCCGATACTTCAGCTCATTTAAAAAAGCCTGAAATTAAAAATGGTTTCAATAAATAAAATTATAAAGGTATTAGGTAACTTCAGAAATATTTCAATTTAATTAACATTTGTAGAGCGTATAGGCACTATACGGTGTCCGATCATTTGACAAAAAACAAATGAAAAATTTTCATTTGACAAATAACGTTTGACAAAATTATACTTGATAAATTTATTATTTTACAAACTATTGTTTAATAAACTACTCATTAGACAATATATTTACTATAAAAAAGTTCTTATGCTAAAACATTAATTTACAAATTGATTATTTTTTAAACATATTATTTGGTAAAACAACGTAAAGAATAAATAACATTTGACAAAATGCATTGCTTGGTAAATATTTTATTAACCAAAATCTACGTTAATACAAAAATCTTTGTGTAGGGTCAACTGAAACAATGGCTGGTTAGGTTAGGTTAGAACTGCGACCACAACGCACGAGCCGAACGAGCGAAGCGAGCGTGCCGCGGCAGCGGCCGGCGAGTGCCAGAACCGAATTCTACTTATTTCACTTCATTCAGACAGAGTGTATTTTTTTAAAAGAACTATGTTATATGGAATTAGTATTAATACAAAATTATTACTTGCCTATAAATAATCTGTCCAAGATGAAAATTGCAACCATGCAGTTAAATATTTTCAACACTTCGCGTAAGTAAGTATTGGTTAGAAATTAGTTATTTTTAAAAACTAATAATTTATCTTCTAACTTTTTGTACAATCACCAATTTGGCAAACGAAATATTTTGTCAAATTATTATTTTTAAAATAATGATCTAACATTTTAATTATTTTCTTAGTAAAACATTTGCGTAACCTGTATTATGTCAAATGATAGTTTTTAAAGTAATATGTTTGCGAAATGAAAGTTTGTCAAATGATTAGTTTTTCAAACGTTGTTTGTAAAATGATCTTTCGTCAAACAATAGTAAACCGCACTATACGCCCTTTGGATGCATGTGAGCGCTCAAGTTATTTCAATGGTAGGGATTGCTCGGTCCGAACGTTAATTGCAACGGTTTTTGCGAGAAATCCAGTTTTCAACAGGCAATTACGAACTGTTTTAATTGATAGATTGGCACAGAAATCTATAAATAAAAATGCCAACCAAAACGTTAAAGGAAAAAGCGTAAAGGGCTGGAAATTGGAAGTTTGGTGTGTATGCTGTTTAAGTCAGGTGTTTTGTATTGAACGGTTCTTGATGTAATGATCGGACTGAGTTAGTCAAAAGGCTATTAATTCCTGGTTTATGCACTGCAGCAATAGTGCTCATGCCAATATTTTTTGCGTCCATAGTAATGAATGAGTACGGGTCACTAGTAATAACTGGCTGTGGTTCAGGAATGCAGATGAATTTGAATATAATACAGAATGGTTACACATCTGAATTCTATTAAAAACGTTTCTTGTCGATAGGCATGGCTCTGGGTTATATTAAGTGCGATGTCACTTAGAGCTAGAATAACTATTTGTAAAGAAATTCATTAAGTTGCTAACAGGGCATATGTTTATAGATACTGCATTATAACATCGTATGTTAAACGAAATATTTGTATAAATTTCTTTGCTCTTAGTTTCGCGCACACAAAGCCTTGTCAGATTTAGCATAGCTTAAATATGTATCAGTGGGAGTGGTCCTAACCGCAAAAAAAACCATGCAATTATAAGTATGCTGTCGAATTTAAATCACTACGGGACCAGTACCAGTATGAGTCATCAGTGTCATCACATCAGCCTTTAATAGTCCACTGCTGGATTAGGCCACTCCTTTGAAAGGGGGAATTGGCCTACTATACCACGCTGGCCAAACGGGTTGGTATAGGGTTTGTATCAAGTTTTCCTTCTATGAGTCTCCAGTATGAGTAATTAAATAATATTTTTTCCTTAGTTGTCCGCACCGCAAGACCGGAACGTCTAAGCATCGGCGGTGAATGGAGAGTGAATGGTGTTGGCCGCAACGTGTCTCATTCATTCGGCTATGGGCTCCTGGACGCGGCTGGCATGGTGCGTCTTGCCAAGACGTGGCGGACCGTCCCGGCGCAGAGAAGATGCGAACTAGCAGCCCCGAGACCTCAAAGAGCTGTGCCACCGAGGTCTTCGGTTACTTTACAGGTTGGTGTGAATATTTGTTTTCTTTTGCTTGATTTCGCATTTCTTCGTTTCACTTAAATAGTCTTTTGGGATATATAGGTAGGTACATACATGTACTAATGCCTTTTCCCTGTAAGGGTAGGCAGATACGACAGAATGCCACTTGATTCTATGGGATATAAACCTACGTAAACTACGTACGTTTATTTCGAGTAACCGATTTTTGGAACTGATGCAACCGCTATCAGAACATCCGCCAACATAGTGCTTGCAACAACTAGCGAAATGTACTTGCTACTTATCCCGTAAAACAATTTAAAACAAGTGAATATGAACCACGAAAGTTTAAATTCATATGTACCTATTCATATTTTGGTATTGTTAAGGAGTGAAAATAATAAGTAATAAGTTAATTATTATTTTCGTATGAACAGACTTATTATATTTGGCTTCGAAAAGAGGTAGATTGATACGGTAATAAACACATTTTTTATTTAAACAACTACACACAAAACGGGGGAAAGCATACAGTAACTATTTGCTGTCCATTAATGAACAAAATTGTTATGAATTTCGGCTTGATTCCAAATAAAACAAATCATTCTGAAAACAAATCATTGATCGGCATTTTATGGAAATATAAGCCTGGTGTTGTAAATAAAGTGTTATTTATCTGTTCTTTGATGTTATAACGCATAGTACACAGTTGATATAACAGGCGGTTGATTTGAAAGCCATTTGTTATATCTTCATTTATATATAATATAAAATTCTTTCTTCATCTTCTCCCACCTCAACGGCCACTGCGGAGTATCTTTTTATCGAAGTTTGCGTAAAAGGGTCCAAATTGGTCCTTGGTGTCGTCTACTGTCCTCCTTCTGTAAACTATTTCTCCAGTCTCGAAATGAGTCTGGAATCTTTAGGGTCGGAGTATTCACATCATATCATCATGGGCGATTTTAACACCGATCTCCTGTCCCCTTGTACCCAAAGATCTTCCAAACTCCTGGACATTGTTAAGTCAGCCAGTCTGCACATCTTACCTCTGCAACCTACCCATCACAACATGGTAGGTGACGACACCTGGCTGGACTTGATCCTTACCTCTGATCCTACCCTAGCCTCTTCCTACGGTCAACACATAGCTCCTGCTTTCTCTCATCACGACCTCATTTTCCTCTCCTACATCCTAAAACCACCCAAATCCCCACCTAAGGTTGTGCAGAGGCGTTGTTTTGGTCGCATGGACGTAGAAAAACTGTGTCAGGACGCTGCCTTACTTAACTGGGACAATGTGTTCCAGGCTACCACAGTAAACGACAAAGTCAAAGCCTTCAATGACAATCTCATTGGCCTATATGACGTACATGCTCCAATCAGAAAAATAAAGCTCAAACGTCCTCCAGCACCTTGGCTAACGAGAGGTGTCCGGATGGCGATGAGGCGCAGGGACCGGGCTTTTCGCAAGTACAGGAGAGACCGATGTGAAGACACCTGGACGGATTATAAGGCTGCGAGGAACCGGTGTAACCAGATGATACGAATCTTTCAGTTTTTCTCCTATAGCTCCGGACGAGATCAAAAGGATTATCCGCTCCATAAAGTCAAATGCGGTGGGCTGTGATCAGATCAGTCGCCGCATAATCATGACTATCCTTGAACACCTTATCCCTGTGCTCACGCACATCATCAATTTTTCCCTTGACTCCAGCTTTTTCCCTGACTTATGGCGCAAAGCCTTTGTCTCACCTCTGCCCAAGATCCAGAATCCTTCCTTACCCAATCACTTCCGTCCAATTTCCGTTCTTCCTTTTCTGTCCAAAGTACTTGAGGCCAGTGTCCATAAGCAGTTATCTCGCCATATTCACATAAATAATCTCTTAAGTCCCATGCAGTCTGGCTTTAGGCCTGGCCACAGTACTGTTTCCGCTCTCCTTAAAGTGACTGGCGACATTAGGTCAGGCATGGAGGACACCAAAGTCACGGTGTTGGCTTTAGTTGATTTCTCTAATGCCTTTAATGTCGTCAGTCACGACATCCTGCTAGCTATCCTTTCCCACCTTGTGATCTCTTCCGAAGCTCTGGAATGGTTCTCGTCATATCTTCGTGGACGTCAGCAGTCGGTTCGCGTCGGCGAATCCTCGTCAAACTGGCGTGAGATCGGCTCTGGCGTTCCACAAGGCGGTATTCTTTCCCCACTTCTATTTTCAATTTTTATCAATCTCCTAACCCAGAATCTTCAATGCGCCTATCATCTGTATGCCGATGACTTGCAGCTTTATGCTCAAGCAAGTATTGATAACATATCTTCTGCTGTAGCCCGTGTGAACAGGGATCTGGAATATTTGCGTAGTTGGTCTAAATCTTTCGGTCTGTCAGTAAATCCCAGTAAGTGTCAAGCAATAGTTGTGGGCAGTCAAAGAATTTTGAGTAGACTTGATATGACCGCACTACCGCCGATCATGTTCAATGAATCAGTTATAGAATATTGTCCAGTAGTTAGGAACCTGGGCCTACATGTAGACTCTACTCTAAATTGGCGTGCTCAGGTGACTCACGTCTGTCAAAAAGTCACAGGTACTCTGCGTGCTCTTTACCGCCTGAAAAACTTTCTACCAATCAGGACCAAGACAACGCTTGTGCATACCTTAATTTTCCCCATAATCGACTATGGTAATGTGTGTTATTTCGACCTGAATGCAGACCTTCTCAATAAACTTGACCGTCTTCTCAATAACTGCATTCGATTCGTCTTTAATCTTCGCAAGTATGACCATGTGTCTACTTATCGCTCCCGTTTGAAATGGTTTCCTATCCGTCAACGCCGTAGTATGCGTGCCCTCACAACACTATACTCTATCCTCATGTGTCCTAACCCACCTACCTATTTAACCCCTTATTTTAAGTATCTACATTCCAACCACGACAAAACGTTACGTTCTTCTAACAATCTACTTCTTCTCTGTCCGACACATAACTCTGATTTCCTTCATTCTTCTTTTCCTGTGCAATCTATTCTTCTGTGGAATGCCCTCCCTCTGGAAATCAGGATGGCTACTAGCAGACATACATTTAAATTGAAAGTGCGGCAACTACTGCAGAACGAGTTGGCAGGATCATCACAGAGTTGACATCTCTATTCAATTGTAGTTATTATTATTATTATTTATATATATATATATGATTATATTTATATAATGTATATATATATATATATATATATATATACCTATATAAGTGCGTGTGTGTATGTATATAGCGTATTCTTATTTATGAATATTATTTATATGTTTATATATTTTTAGCATAAATTATCTTTATGTATACCTATATATTATTTTGATTAGTTTTACTTAATACGAAGAATTGTCCTTCTCTACTTATAGTAACTTCAATTTACACCTACTTTGTTCAATCTCTGCACCACCCAAAAGGTAGACTGGTAGAGAATGCCTTAGGCATTAAGTCCGCCTATACATATATCTACAGTGTATGTATGAAGTTTAATAAATAAAAATTAAAAAATTAAAAATAAATATATGAATATTCACGTGATTTATATTCCCAAAATAAGATTTTAGCACGCGGTACAGTTTCAGTTCGGTATTAACCTCGCAGTGGCGATTGGACTGATTTTACAATGCCGAAATGTGGTCGTATTAGCACAGAATAGATAGTACGAGGGTCAAACTGAAAGTTCTTAGAACTGGCCACTTATAAACAATATAATAAAAAAAAAATTCTAAAATTTGAAAATAGAACTCTTTGCCAATATTACTGAGTATATATTTCATTCATTTGTCATTTGTTTTACGATTTGGCGGCAAATTGAAAATTGTCTGTGTCACGTCAACATGAATTTAACACGAGAAAATTTTCGTGCAATGATTTTTTATGACTTTCGATGTCATTTAAGTCAACAAGAAAGTTATGATAGGCTACGATTGGCCTTTCACGATGAAGCCCCATCTCGTGCGACTGTTTACAACTGGTTTAATGAGTTTAAACGTGGTCGCACTAATCTCACTGATGATGTACATGAGGGACGGCCTTCTACGGCGACGACTGAAAATAACATCTGTGTTGTGCGGCGTATGATAGAGACTGACAAAAGAGTGACCTATCAGCAGATTCGGACAAGCTTAGGCATCGGTATGAGTCAAGTGCACAAAATCCTCCACGAACATTTAGCGGTCAGGAAGCTTTGCGCCCGGTGGATACCTCATAATTTGACTAAGGCTCAAAAACTCCATCGTGTGGATTGGTGCCGTAAAATGATTGAAAGATTTAACGGAGGTGACTCAAATGCTGTGTTCGACATACTAACAGGTGACGAAAGCTGGATTTACTGTTATGATCCTGAAACCAAAAGACAATCTGCTCAGTGGGTGTTTCCTTTCGAGGAGTTGCCAACTAAAGTGAAGAGAGATCGAAGTGCGGGAAAAAAAATGGTGGCCTCGTTCTTTGGAAGGATAGGTCATTTCGCAACAATTGTGTTAGAGGATAAAAAACAGTTTCTGCAGAATGGTACACTACCAATTGTTTGCCACTTGTCTTGGAAAAAGTTCGAGAGAAACGACCTCGCAGTAGGATCCTCCTTCACCACGACAACGCCTCGTCGCACACCGCCAAGCGAACGATCGACTATTTGGCGACATCAAACGTTGAATTACTGGGTCACCCGCCGTATAGCCCCGACCTCGCGCCTTGTGATTTTTATTTATTTCCAAAAATTAAAGAAAAACTTAAAGGAAAGCGGTTTATGAATGCTGAAGAAGCGGTGGCTGCGTATCGCGATGCCATTGAAGAGACCCCTAAGGACGAGTGGGCAAAGTGCTTTTCCCAGTGGTTCCATCGCATGCAGCGGTGTATTGACGTCAATGGACAATATTTTGAAAAGATATAATAAAACTAATAACTGGCTAATGTAATCAGTTTTTGATTTTCTAAGAACTTTCAGTTTGACCCTCGTAGGTACTAACTGTATTAGTCGCTTATGTGAATGCTGCTTGAAGACGAGAATTATCGATACTCGCTCTCGATTGTATTGTGACTTGTACCTACATAAAAGATACAACATAACATGACATTACTTCACGCTGTTTATCTTCAAACGGGTAGGCAGAGGTGTATTATACACCCACACTTCGCCGGGTATAAACTCGCCAGTAAAATATATTTATAGTAAAGAAATGAACTAAATAAAAATATTATTTGTTTTTTTTTTGTCGACCACTTATGAATCGTGAAGTTTCTTTGGCCTTTTCGGTCTGAGACTGTTATTTGCTTCATATGACATGTTTAGTAGCACAATGGCAAAGAAATATAACCTTATTAAGTCATAGAAGTAACGCTAAAATAACAACAGCGGTTGCTATGATTGATATCTTCTTTCTAATGGCACGTTCAGTATGATAGAAAGAGCTCGATAGGTTTAGCAGCACGCTCTTATAGCAGTCTTGTGGTAGCCAGACAGTAGACAAAACATAGAGTTAGGAAACCGAGTGTTGTTCGTAACAGTGATGATTTATCGATAAATATTTTTGCTCAATAATGTCTAACTTTAGTATGTGTCGATATATCATATATGCCAGCAGGCTGTTCGCTGTGATGAAACTACATCGAGTTGGCATAACTTTAGTTCTGGTGTTCCTCAGAGTGGCATTCTCTCTTCTTTACCATTCTCTCTTTTCATTACCTTTTTAACTCCAAATCTTCGATGTTCGTATCATCTTTATGCTGACGACTTGCAGTTGTACTCCCAAACGAGGGTGGAAGATGTGACATTTGCCATTGCTGACATATATAGGGACCTTGAGTCAATGATGGACTGGTGTCAGAAATTTGGCTAAGAAGCTAACCCAGCGAAGTGCCAGGCCATTATTGTACGTAGTCGCCGCTTAATGCATAGTTTGGACATGAAAACTCTACCTCTTGTAATGTTTAATTATTGGTTTGGTCATTTTGTTTGAAACTGTAATTTCCATAATTTGAATGTCTGCACAACCAGTGTATCAGTAGATATTCTAAATATTTGATGTAGAACCAAATTATCAGACGCCACTGGTGTACGCTTTTATAGTCTGTAACTGCAGCAAAGCGTAGTATTCGATCATAATCCTGTACGAGTACCTAGTCAACATACCTAGATTACTCGTACACTGGAACGCTTAGTCCGTACAAGGCTTTAGGTTAATAGACGCTACTTTTAAGGTAGGTATTTAAGTAAATTATACATTATAAACTGCGCTTACAATCAAACACGTGATAGAAAATAAGACCGCTGGACGTCTTTGTTTATTGCCAACTTAGCAACCGCGGCGCGCTGTCGCTTCCAGCTACAGTTTTACATTCATGTCCGATAGTTTGTTACCGTATTTATCTCTCATTCAAAAAACATCGATATCTCCTTTCACTGTCAAATCCCATCACTCCTTACTTGCTCCTTACTGATGGGATTTGACAGCACGGCTATTTAGAGAATGCAGTGTCAAAGATATGAGTCGGTAAGGAGTCTATGCCTCTTGAAATGAGACGCGTAATTTGACGTAATGATTAACCAACTAAGACCAACTGACATTACATGTTGCACGTTCGGTATATGGAAATATAGCGGGCATGTTCTCTCTAGTCTAAACCTAGTCCAACCTCTCTGCACCATGGAGTGGGCCTGACATCATATGCGATAGACGCAAATAGACTGATTAGCTACTTTACGGAGCCTAGGTGATATGTATGTAAGTTTTAAATAAATGCCAGTTCACTTATATCCTAGGAGAGACTTATGTGTGAGTAAAATTGAATTAAAAATTATAGGTTTCTCTTATTGTAGGCTTCTCGAACCTCGTCCTGAGATCAGATCGTGTCTCATCTGTATAAGTGGCTATTAGTCCAGTAATTTTAGGCCAAATTAGGTGCAAATCTCGGAAAATTGACAAACGCAGTATATTACCACGTAAATCTTGTATTTTGGCATCCTAAAATTGTTCTCAAAAGTAACACAACTGGATGTCCGCAAGTTTTAAACTCAGGGGTCAAAGGTCACAAAAATCGATTATTTTACATTTTTCGCAAAAATCTCTTTTTCTATGGGTTTTACGCTATATTGATTAATAATCAACATTGTAGAGAATTTAAATCTCTACAACTTTTCGATTTAAATTTTTTTTTATACCTTGAACTGTTTTCGAGATAGAGGGCGTAGAGCGCGCGGGCAGAGAATTAGCTGAGGTCAACTGGTAGTCTCGATCAAAAACTAATATTAAGATTATAATTTATTGCTAAACATATAATTAATTTTTTTATTAACTTTTAGATTAAATTCTTTTTTTTGGTTAATTATCTATTTTTAATTAAGGGTCAATTTATTGATATTTGACCCCTGAGTTTAAAACTTGCGGACATCCAATTATGTGTTAAAACTATTTTTTATACGAATATTATCTGTTTGAAGTAAAAGACTGCTAGAAAACTCATAAACAATGGCCGAGATCATTACAGTCAATGGAAATGGCTATTAAAATTTTGCTTGAGCGATCGTATGAAAATAGAGAGAAGAATTTAAATATGGCTAAGTTAATAACGGCAGGTTCGAATTTATGTAAGTCTTTGATACACATTTGATTTTCTTGAAAAATTTTTCCTCAAATATGTCGCGTGATCTTTACAAACCCTCAACTTGATTCCATAAAAATGCCATACAAGAAGTTTTCTAGTCATATAGGTAGTTCTTGTGTTCACCGCATTTGAACATATGCATAAGCCCTTGGTCCGTGTGGTGACGGATTGAGAATACGAAATGTCACCACCCCATATCATCCCATGGGCATAGAGCATAGATTTAAATCTGTATTCATTGCCATGGGTGACGTAAGAGCCGACAGAGGGAGCATATTATGCAGAGAACAACACTGCAAGAGAAGGAAAACTTGATACAAACCCTATACCAACCCGTTTGGCCACCGTGGTATAGTAAGCCAATTCCTCCTTTCAAAGGTGAGGCCTAGTCCAGCAGTGGACTGTTAAAGGCTGATGATGATGATGATGATAAGCCCTTCATCTTTGTCATATACGTATCATCATCATCATCAGCCTGCCGTAGTCCACTGCTGGTTATAGGCCTCTCCAATAAGTAATAAGTTATATAGTATCTAAGTAAAGTATAGCGTAATGCAATTATTGTGCATAAAATTCACTCCCATTCCCTACAATTTCTGAGCCATTTAGTATCACTTTCGAGTTGTATAGATTAAGCCAATGTGATAAAAGCCCGCACACATACCTGCACTAGGTACTCCACTATAGTAAGAGATAGCTAGCATGCATTGTGTCTCGGTCCATTACCATTCAGTAATCTGTGCCATTACAGACTAGCTATTGTCGGATTACTACAGAGCTGCTGGATGAATGTCAATTCATGAGACCGTTCAACTTCTGGGATTTGTTTAGTGTCAATGTCAGATCGCCTGAGCCAAAATTGGGTTGTGTATTTTCTATTGTGAGATAATCATTTTAATACACTTTTGGGCATTGGCATCATAATTTTGGTCTGCTGCATTTTGCAAACTTAATCTTGTCCGAAGCTATGTATTTTTTATAAAACGATCTTATTAGAAGTGTATTATGATGCGCTTATGGTGACCTGACTTGCGATTCGTAACACACATTTGACAAAGTTAAGCAACGTTACCCGATGTCACTAATTAGATGGGTCGCCACTTGTGTATCTCAACAATATTATGTATTAGCGCTACCGTGCTTCGGCAGGCAGGGACGATTCTCAGCCCTGATTGTGTCTCAGTGCAAGAATGGATTACCTATGTTGAGAGTTTGTAAACGTTAAGTAGAGTTAGCCATAAAGTAACACGACAAAGAAATGGATCTAAAACATCTCGTCTATATATATATATATAAGATTAGGATTTTGTTCTTCAAGCAATAAACTACAATGTGATTCGTCTAAAGAGAAAAGAGAATCAACAATTAAATATGCATGCCTTCCTTGTGTATCATTTATAGCAACACAATGTTTAACAATAAAAACTTATTTAAATTATTGAATTAAATTATTAAATAAAATTACTAGTTCTTTTATTTTATCTTGTGACACGAGAATGTCATTGTCAAAATGTCAATGTTAAAAAAAAAATTAATGTCAAAGCCAAAGAGTATACAAATACTACGTGTGAAAGCTTTCATCACCCCCCTTCGAAATGCAAAGGAGATAGGTAGATTTGGTACCCATAGTGATATATTATGATGGATGAGATGTTGAGATTTATCATTGTGACTTAACCTAACTATTTTCATGTAATTATAATATTTTTAGAACTTTGCAAAAGTATGAAAATCTTGTTTGATTAATTGTTACAATTGCAGTAACTAAACGTGCAAATGTTAATAACAAAACGCAGTATTCCTAACGAAAACTTGCCATATGTAAACAAAAAATTGTTAAAAATCGATTTAGTTAAATCATTTGTTATTAATTTGGGTCATTCTCGTATTCAAAAGCTAAGACCAAATGTACTTTAATTAATAAAATTAGTTTTACACCAATCGGGACTGAACTGTAAAGCATTATTTAATAAATAAACATTTTGACAAAATCGTTCATACACATCGATAAAAAAAATTATATGGCAACATTTTATTGACGGAACGAGAAAATCGTAAGCAAGCCGGCGATTATCAATGGCGTCTTTGCTATTGCTTTGGATTGTGGTGTATGCTACATCTAAGCGTTTCTGCTAACTTTTATCTATCCGTCGATACGTTGAGTTGAGCTCCGGTTCCTCCGATCACGGCACTGATAGTGTAAGTGTATTATTTCGCGAAAAGACGCATGTAAATTCATTTTGTGCTGCATTTTCTTGACACTATGTCTAATCTGCAATGCATTACTTGCAACTGCATTTAATTTCCATAATATCCTAAAATATTTATTGGTGTAGGACTTAGGAGATCATAGAGATACTTTGATATTTGAGAAAACTACCAATAGTTCTGTCTGGAACAAACCTTTATACATTCTCGATGGAATAGCTATCTAAAACGGACATAAAAAAGATTTATGTAGATTGTCTAAATTGGATACATTGTCCAATTACGATTGATCAATAACGGAAATAATTATCTTACTTAACGTAAATAAACATGACAAAAATTAACAAGTAATTTGTGTCATAGCTGTCATTAATGTCATAGGTAAATAGTCACAGGATCTACTTACAGCCTTTAGTAAAGTTTAAACTGAAATAATTTTGAAAGTGCAGTTCTAAAAATCTCATAATTTGAACAGTAATTACATTGCCCATTACCTGTCAAATAAATACAAAAAGAGTGCCAAACATGCGGTCTCAGATATACCCATAGGCCGGTACCAAACATTCTTTCCCCCATACATTCCTGCCATTACCCTTTTCCAACAAGTTGAGTAAAATTTAGCTGTAAAACCTAATCAACAAACAAAGGGATGAATAATAATAATAATTGTTGATTTATAAGATTAGGGTTTTGTTCTTCAAGCAATAAACAACAGTGTGATTCGTCTAAAGAGAAAAGAGATTTATTTATTAAAATACAATTACTGTATAAACAACATAATTATGGACTAATGAAATACTTGCTAACCTAAAGAGAAAAGAGAATCAACAATTAAATGTGCATGCCTTCCTTGTGTATCATTTATAGAAACACAATGTTTAACAATAACTACTTAGTTAAATTATTGAATTATTACTAGTTCTTTTATTTTATCTTGTGACACGAGAATGTCATTGTCAAAATGTCAATGTTAAAAAAAATGTTAATGTCAAAGTCAAAGAGTATACAAATACTACGTGTGAAAGCTTTCATATATAATTGTAGTATACTTATAGTATTTTATTGTCAAAAGATTTTTAGCTTCTTTTTACAGTAAAATAACGTTGGCGTAGTGGTTTAAGCGGCTGGCTCGCCGCTTGATACTGCGCCGAGTGTTGTGGGTTCGATTCCCACACATGACAACACTCTGTGTGATTCATAAATTGTTGTTTCGAGTCTGGGTGTTCATTGTCCTCGTTAGTTGTATGTTTTTAAAATCCCCCGCGACACAGGATTTAGTTCTAATGCAGGAGTAGTCATTAAAAAAAACTATAATAATATGTGTTTAAATTATCTACAAGCAATCCTATCGCAAAAAAATATCCCATGAATGTAGCTTTTAATTAATTTCAATAAAAGTTGATGCTTAATTAACTTTAGAAAGTATTCTGGATATTGTACAAAACACAAGCCTTGAAAAAGCTTAATTATTTCAATATCCATCGTATTTAAATAATACTGTAAGTAATTATTCTGAGGTTGAAAATAATACATATTGCGGTCACATAATATTCCCGTATTCTATTATCCATAGTATGATATTAATTATTATTGAAATAATCCAAAATGTATAAATTGTACTTCTGGGAAATCATTAAGCTTTACAGTACGTATTTGATTTTAATAATGTGGTATGGATATCTTAATTTAAGCTTATTTTTATTAAATGAACGAATGGATACCTGCGAACTTTGGTATATAAAAAAAAATATTTTTGGCTTAGTATTTTTAATAACGCTAAGCAAACCTACGTTCGCTTGATTCAAGGGTGAAGTTTCACTTTGGTTTAGTTAGGTGTTAGTTTAGGAATACATTACCATTTTGCTAGAGGCACAAAATATTTCTTATTAGACTAGGCGTGCCCGGTTGCTTTACTCGCTGATTCTATTAGCTTCAAAATTAGTAGTTTTTCAGAAAATTGTAACTGCTATTTAATCTTTTAGGGGTGAAATTAAAAGAAACAAAGAAATGAAGTCATTTGCTTAGTGGGTGCCTACGTGCCTATGTTATAAAACGAGCACCAGTCAAACTTTTTGTTTTGTTCCAGTTGGACGTAGTAGCGTGTCCCGGTGTAAACTACCTGGAGCACGTCCAAGCAAGAGTTTCACTGTCTGCCGCCCGAAGAGGAGACCTACGCATTGCCCTTACTTCGCCTGCCGGCACCAAAGTCACACTTTTAGCTCCCAGGTAGGTGGTGGTAAAAAAGTGGTAGAGTACTAACATCAGCTTACCGATATATGACGTGTCCGGAGAAAACGCTATATCTTTCAGTCAAAACTCTTAATTGGGCAACGGCTTGACTCGGTAGGCAACACTCGAAGTAACGTTTGTGGCCGTTGTATTTTGTGGACAGCACCTCATAATCTACAAGAATATATACTTGTAGTATAGCAACCAGTATGTCTCCAATAAGACAATACTGGTGCTGCTCCTTGGTTACCGTTCCCAATCACATATCTAATCAATTAGGTTGCTATCTGCTTGTAATATCTGTAGACCGAATGTACGAGGTCATGTCTAAAATTGCCGTTGTATGAGTGACACGTTTGTGACTTACCTTATTATATATACCTACGTTAGTCAATTTATTGCACTCTGTCTCTCTCTATCATAAATCATATGTACGTAAATGTTGTGGTATGGTATGCTAATATTCGTTTGCCCGTCAATTATTCCCTGTCACACATCGAACAAAAAGTAATAATACTCAATATTCCATTGCGACTGATTAAATTAACGGTCCACCCAACCTGACCGCTGACAGAAAATCTCAGTGAAATTCGATCAAATTTGACTAACGAATGTACCTACAGTCCGCTGTCAACATCATTAAGAATAAAATCTCGTTCAAAATACTTTATTTTTGCTTACTCTACATGTTTCGTTACCGAATGAGTGCACACAGTCACCGGCATTATCTTCTCTATAGCTGCTATATCTATACACAGCGTATTTAGTGTGTACGCTCAGTTGGAAAGTTTATTAAGTGAGACACAAGACGCTAACTAGAGCCTCTCTGGAGTACACTGGAGTGTTAATTAGACAGTTAATTTTCCGGCAGGCCGCACGATTCATCGCGCGCCGGCTTCAACTCGTGGCCTTTCATGTCCGTGCATATGTGGGGAGAGTCGCCTCTGGGTAACTGGCAGTTAGAAGTCACCAACGAAGGACGATATATGGGTAAGCAACTTTACGTAATGAATCACGAATAAACGCCGAACTTATCCCCAAACTTTGCGACGTTTTTACGACCCCATTCTAAGAGGAATAGCTTGTCACAAAACCCGACAGCACAAAATTTTTTAAAGTCCTAACCGGGCTTAAGACGACCATTCAGGAAACTGTTTATTTTGAGTAATTCTGCTTAATTAGTTTCTCGCAGAACGAAAATGGTTTTTATGTTCACTTTCTGGAGCAAATATAAATGAAAATTGTGTATCCATTTCTACATCTTAGGCCGAGCGACGTTACAAGACTGGTCTTTAACATTGTACGGAACTAGCGCGCCTGCGGCTAAAAACGATCCGATTCCGTTCCGGAATCCGATTATACGGAAAAATGGAAACGCGACTCGACCTGTAGTAGTGCAGGTAGGGCGTAAAAATAATAGAGGGAAACCGATGCCCATCGTGCCAACGTACACGGTCGGTCTGGTGAAACGGAAAAAGAATAAGAATTCTAAGAATCCAAATAAGAACTCGCAGAAATCTAAGCAAAGTAGGCCGGCGACGCGTTCGCCGATCGAAAGCACGACGGCGCGAGTGACGACGTCGACAGCCGCCGACCTCAGCCTGAACCTGCGAGGGGATCTGGCGGACCCACTGGCAGCTGCGGACGTTCGAGGGCGGAAGATGTCCAGCCTCTTCGAGCAGTACCCCAAAATCCAGCGCATATACCCCGCGCCACTACAAGCCCACGGTACCCTTCAGCTCCCAGCACTGCATGTGTCGTGTCCGCTGATTCGTTTTGCCGCGTCGTTTCATTTGACAGCCGCCTGGTTAAACCTGCACGTCAATTACCTTTGTTCCGGCTCCGCCGCTCTTTGCATGTCGAGTGTTGGCATTGTATACAATTCATTTTGTAGCGAAACTTATTTAACGCAGGAGCATCGGTTTGAATCGAATTTTATTTTCAATTTGAGTAATTATCAGTGCCCGTAGTAGTAGCAAATGGCAGTTAATCTAGTTTGTGTGAATTTTCAGTTTTGCTGTTGTGTTTATTTTTGTAGTCAATGCTATATGTTAATTTAATATTACGTTTTTTTTCTGACAGAGTTATTTACAATCGATGTTCACGCTTTTTATTTTTCTTTTTGTATTGTCTAGTGTCTAGCTTTGAAATCCTTTCTTCTTTTCATGCTTCTTATTTCTAATAATCTTATTATTGTTAAGAGCCATTATCAACTTATGTGTCAATAATACGATCTTCCCTTTTGTAACCTAAACTCCATTTATTTAAATTAATTATTCTCTGCTAAAATCAACTAAATGAGCCTATCAAAATTATCTTTTACAATTGTTGACTTTTCTTGAAACACACTTTAGATTTATCTTCGACCATTTCAATAATCATCTGACTCAAACAATGCCATGAAAACAACGACCTTTTACATATTTTCCAACTTGCCAAAATACTAAGACTTTTATCATATATTTGTTAGTAATATTAAACAACCATTTTTCTCGCAGCGGGACCCCTTACGCAGTGGGAGCTTATATTTTACGGTACTGAAACTCCGCCTCAAGAATACGACGCTTCGCCCGAAACGAAGACCAATTCTCTCGGTACGGGAGCGATTCTTGCCAACGACGGAGTTGGAGCGGACGCGGATACGAGCGCGGGCGCGGGTGCGGGCGCGGGCGCGGGCGCAAGAGCGGGCAGGCCCGGCGCACCGTGGAGCGGTGCCAATGAACCCGATTCCACTGAAGAAGGACGCCCCAATGCGCTGAATGACGACCTCACACCAGTTTGGCACTTGCATACGGTATGTGGTTTGTATTTTACAAACACATTCGGGTGAAGGAAAGTCTATTACGAAAATGAGGATAAACTATATATGTATATTGAGCGGCAATAGGCTCGCCACCTATTACGTGGGATCAAAACACTGGCGAAAAGTGGGCGTTTAATATGCCTCTGCCTACCCCTTCGGGGAAACAGGCGTGAGTCTATGTATGTATGTATGTATGTATGTATGTATGTATATTAAGCGCTCTCTTTGTTGCGTGGTTATGAATAGGTATTCCAGTTATGTTTTTTTATTACCTATTATGATTGCAAGTCGTAATTATAGCGAAATAGAATATATTATATGTTTTTGGAAAGCGATCATAATTTAGTATGTTATGAAAATATTTAATTAGGCCCCAGGCAAAGAGAATTCAGTTTTTAACTATACTTGATAATTTAGCTTCTGAATATTGATAAAGATTTCATTGTAGCCTAATAATGCTTGGCTATAAATATAACAAAATACGATTTCAAGTAGCTCAATCCAAATAAATGAATACAAATTATCACCATAGCACAGAATAGACAGTACTTACGTACAGAAGCACCACTTGTCAAACCAATTCATTGAAATTGCGACTCTTGCTACTAAGCAACAAAGTGCAATTCAGCTCGCATAAGCACTGAGTGCCTACTGCGATATTAACCTAACCGTTCCCGCTCTTTTCTAACATATAACGCTGTCGCCGTCTGGCGCGGAGTGACGCGCTAGCTGTCGCGCTAGGGTTGTCGACTTGCCGCTGCTACTATAATATTTATTCATCGTCTATCTACCTATAAGTATATACTATCATCCTATAAGTATCCTATCCCACTATTTGAGCTTGTAGAACAAAAACCACAATAAATCTGGTCGTTTACATTTTCACTATACAAATTCTTAGTTATTTCGTAAACGCGTGGACCGATTTACATGATTCAAACAGATAAAATGGTTTTTGAACTAGATCTTTAATTTGACACCATAATCGTTGGGATATCTCAACAAACAAAAAAATAATTTTCAAGTTGCTCTCGTAAAATAAATAAAATCAAATTTTCAAGTCAACAACCCTTGCGCGACGCGTCGGGCGCGGGCTTGGAAGCCGCGCGAAAGTGTAGGCACTTATCGCTGTAGGTACGGCCGAGTGAAGGAGGCCTGACCATAGGCACACATACAATTATATTTCACTGTTGCAAACATCCCACGAACATCACTGTCACAATAACCATTAGCCATTGTATCAGTCTCTTGTTATTATAATATTTAACGTAAACATTCAGATGATTCAAACCCTGATATGTCAATAACTAGGCACAATGGTTCGGCAGCAGGCACCTGTATGCCAATTGAAACAATGAACTCCGAGGTACATGTCTATTGTTGATAGGTTATATAGATATTTCTTTGTCTGTAAAGATGGAAGAGGCAGGAATATTTAAGGATACTCAGAATGTACTTACTCCGATCAACTTCGATGGCTCAGCAACCCAAAATGTCCTTTGGTCACTGATGCGAGAGAACGTCACTTTGCGCGATCTTTGGACACTACTCGCCAATTTTCAACTTGACGCTCCCTCAGATCCACATGAAAAGGAGCTTAAACTTGTTACTAGAGCAAGTGAATGAAGTTCTCAGGATCGTACGTAAATAATAAATGAATAAGTAGTTTGTATAATCGAAACTGTTGAGGAGTTTGTTCCGATCTGATAATCCATCAACAATTTCCCTTTTAGATATGATAATGAAATTAATATCATCACTATTTACGTAATAGATGTTTCAGGAAAAAAGGCGCATTTCACCTAAATAATAATTATATACTAGTTTAAAGTTTTGATTAAGCCATTATTTCGTTTTATGTGCACATTGTACTTGACGTACAATATATTTGGGCTTCCACACTGAAACAACTGCGTTTAATCGTGTCATTAAATGATATTACAAGAGGTAGATACGTCACCTACGTAGTAATCAATCCGTAGAAACGGTGCACTAACGCACACATCGATAACTCCATATTTATTTTATTTTCGGTTGACAAGATGTGTCAGTTTCACTTTGACACTGGCTCGCGACTTCACACACACATATGTCTGACTTGCCAACTGGCTTATGTTTAGCGTCCTGCTTTTGGTACGCCTATAATCTATCTACTTCTTTTTACTTTTGTAACATCTTTGGTGTCATTGAACTGTCGCAAATTGGTAGCAAAGCGTTGAATAAAATTGTATGACCCAAATGTGCCATTCAGTTTTAGAAATAAAGATACATTAAATTTCGTACAAAAATTCACCACATACAATATTTCCGTTATGGAAGCAGCGGCAAATTTGGCAAATGTGCCCATTTGTATGTAGGAAATGTTGATCATAATCCATGGTTTATAAACAGTAGGTACTATACTTAAGTAAAAGCCTGTCTTATAATATCTTTATACGAATGGGTACATTAGGTTGAACACTCACGGGAGCACAGTCGTATAATGCGGTAGGTTAGACTGTGACACAAATAATACATGAAACGCTTTAAGTGAAACACGTCACATCCAAGAACAGACGCGTGTGAGCCCGCGGTGAAAGATGCCCAACAGTTTGCGTGTTTTCAGATATTTCTCCCTTGACATTTATATATGCTTCTTAAATATATTTCTTTACATTTCTAACGTAGCAAGCATTTATGCATTTATACTGATTGATTGTTTCACAAAATTTCCGAAACCGGAGGACAATCAAAAGTGAGTGAAATCGATGAATGTGGCTCCGTAAAAAATATACATCAACGGAAACCAGATGGGTTAGTGGCTAGTTTCGACGTATGAGATCTCGACGTATGGTCATCATTATACGCAATTTCGAACATGAGATTCGTTCAATACATACACACGTACATAGATACTACACTCTATTACCTTAATGAAGTTAATAAATTGTATTATTTAATAATGAACAGCTACCTGATTCAGCCCATTCACACAACCACGCGTTCCGAAATACGCTAAATTAAATTTGGTGACATTAGTAGGGACCCTCGTGATGAAATCAGCGCTTTGAGATAAAAACCCCTTATATATTAGTGAACGTTGATTCCTTTACTAGTTTTATTTAAGATGTGTCCTTGAAAGTTTATCATTTGAGGAGGTAAATACATAATTAGTAAGATCACGAGGAATAAAGCGAACACAATATGTATCTTTATAGGCATCATCACAATGGCCAGAACAAAAACCTTCAACATTTTATATAATAATATATATATATATATATATATATTTATCTGATTATCGCATTAGAGATAATGTTACAATATTATTATACTCCGTATCACAAGAGTGTAGAGACATCACGACTTTATTTTCGTAACTAATACTTCTTTAAAGTCCAATTATATATAGATTACATACAGGCTAGAGTAGTAATCATCAACGATTGACTATAGCATATGCCTAAGGTTTTCACAAGTTATTTGGTTAAAATTGATTCAATATTTGATAATAATTGTGGACCTTCTGTGGATATGTAATCTATAGAAGGTCCACAATTAAAATAATAAAAACCCATCAACCAGCAATTCAAAGCGATGAAAGAACAAATTAATGTAATTTCTTTTGAATATAGATGTTGGATTTCTCCGAAATCGAGAGAAGAACCGAATACAAAGGTCGATACGAATATTCTAAATGTTAAGTAAAATTCATTTGTAGTCGTTACATACGTGTTAATACTTTGTGCTGAAATCGTAGCTACAAGTTATTTTGAAACTAATATACCTATTAATAAAACAGTAATTATGAAATATGTAAAGAATGTTGCCTATTGAAATTAAAGTACATTTACGGCTTATACAAATAAAACCTAATAGTAAATAATCTCATTAAATCCGTAAAAGTATATTAATTTCAATATTTTTTTCTTGTAATTATAAGTATCGTATGTACATAGAAAGCAATATTTTGAGTTTATTACCTATGTAATCAATTCATTTTTCTGCGGACAATGTGCTCATGTTCTGATAACCTACTGGGAGATCGGCCTACACCACCGATAACCCATTGGGCTATTCGGTCTTGCCATCTGCAACTCATTGGGCAATTGACTCATGTCGTTGAAAACC
The DNA here is from genome assembly GCA_944739405.2 of Euclidia mi. Taxonomy (NCBI): domain Eukaryota; kingdom Metazoa; phylum Arthropoda; class Insecta; order Lepidoptera; family Erebidae; genus Euclidia; species Euclidia mi. The sequence goes on along the minus strand of OX123181.2, from coordinate 59,882,589 downwards.
CGCTCGGCAATTAACTTTTGCCACCCATTACCATTGGGTAACCCATTGGGTAATTAGCTATTGCCATCTGTAACCAATCGGGCAAGTTGCAAACCACAGTTAACTCATTTGACAATAAATTGGCTGGTAACTCCGCTAGTATGACGTCGGCAGAACCGCCTCGGCTATGTCAATGTTGGTTTGTAGGAACTGTATAATACCGTTGGTACGCCTTAGAACCTAATGAACTAACTTACATTTTCAAATGTACATAGTTGTTGATAAAAAGCAAATTAAAACTGTTGCCTTGTATTTATAAGGATTATGAGCCCAAACTTTTTAAAGGTACTTCAGTGTTTATCCAATAACTAATACCAAGAACGAAGAAATTGTGAACTTTATTTGCTATCCGTGTTTTGATTGACTCGTATTTTTATTACTTTTATGTAATAATCGTTATTACCTTCTAAATGTTTGAGCACATATTATTATTATTATGTTATACGTTTCACTAAACCTACTATTTATATAACTACGTAAATAGGTATAGTATATACCGGCTACCTATAAAATGAACCATATTATTTCAAAACGATATAGTCTTGTAATTTACAGAACTTTTTCAATTGGCATAAAATGTAAAAAATAGACGTAAGGATATATTTACGTGCAAAATGTTCTTATAAACACAAGGTTTATGAGACATATTGTTTTTAAAAAATTTGTAAAGACGTTTTTCTTTTCCACGCGTAGATAAGCGAAGACAGTCCTCCTGAAGCGGGTGACACAGGCAGCGCGGGTCTCTACACAGGCAACGCTGCAGGTTGCGCCACACACGCGCCGGTGTCGCCTCACGCGTGCCTAGGTTTGTGCCTATTACTTCTCCTGTTCATGTACGAGGCCGAAGCGTTGCGGCTTTACATACCCAGTAGTACTACTGCTAGTAGTATACATACTAGCCAACGCAGACAGCCCCATAGACTAAGTACTAAGATCGACTGTGCACTAACCCCTAACGTAAGGTTAGCATTAAAGAGCGCGGAGCCGCGGCCGCCGCGAGCGCCTTGCTTGCGTCACCTAACACCGACCTCCATTACGCCGCTGAGACCCTAGTACTCGCCACGGCATTGTGATTTTAGTTAAATTTACCGGGTTTATATTATATAAGTACAAGCTGTTATTATTTATATATTTTAAGTTAGTTATGCTGTCCGATCACAATAGTAGTCTTGTCGTGTGAGTGCCGATGTAAATTGGTTTGAGGTACAATTTTGTGACACATTTCGTATGGTTTTCAATAGCAAGTGCCATTTAATATCGAACTGCAGTGCATAAGAACATAGTACACACTTCAGAGAATGCCAGAAATGTGGCTACTTTACAATGATGTGAAAATGAGTACTTTTTAAATATACTTACAGTATAATTTACCACTTTTCACAAACACTATATTTCCAGAGAGATTCGCAAAATTATGTAAGATGTGCGTGAAACGACATGCGGCAAATGTGGTTTGCCAATTTCTAATAACTCATCTAGAGAAAGTTTGTATGTTACTATTTTCCTCGGTTTGTTTGATGACTTGAATTAAGTATCTGAAATTTCGCTGAGAAACCACTATCGTCGGTATTATAAAGCATAATATACTTTTAGCTCAATAACACAAAGACAAAAACTAATGCTTTATTCGAAAAGTACTAAAATAAAATAAATTGATACATTGCAAAATCTAACAGTGTATTCTAAAGATAACACTGTTTTTATTAGCATTCTAACCTGAGCTTTTAACAACCATGATCCTTTATTTTATGTTTTCATAGGACGATAAAATGATAATGGTTTACAAATTCCTAAAATGGAATAGTTTGTAATTGACGCAGCTATTTATAGTATCTAAACAAAGCTAAAAATACTCAGCATACACACGCCAAGACTCACATTATTATATTTACTAACAGATAGAGAATACCGATGTAACGCGTACATACGTAGCCCCGTACTTAAACGTACGTAAACTGAGAACATGTACCGTATTAAAGTTAAGTTTAATAGAATACATTACTTATAAATGAGATAATAATTGTTATATTACTCCCGTCTTGTTTATTATACCGTTTTAGCTTTACAGTTTATTAAATTACACTTGCTTATTTTCTCTTTACAATCTTTATAAGTTCAAAAACCATATTACTTCGTAAATAACCGAATGAAATTACATATTTCGAGAGGAATTTAGGTATGATGACCATTTGTAAAAATCATCAGTTTATTGGCAAAATTATATGAAGAGCTAGTGAACAAGTGCAATTACGTATAATAATATATGTATATTTACGATATCAAATCGACGACGTCCATTTTTCACGAGTAATTGCAAAGTGTAAGAGACGAGAATGTGTGTGAAAAAATGTTTAGTGTTTCCTTACAAACAATAGATTTTATTATCGTTGAGGTATAGCTTAAGCATGAAAGTACTTAACATCGGTTTGGATATTATTTTCTCTGATCCAAATGAGTACTAGTTTCATACTTTTTTCCTGTCTCGAACAAACGAGATGTTATCGTTATGATCATTTCATAATAATATGTTGTGTGGCTTGTTTTGATTTAAAGACGTGATGCATCGTGCAGTAATGTATACAAGAGACGTAATACTAGTACGTTACGTACTGCGTCCAACTACGATACCAAATGAAAGCGCATTTACTGTATACCCTTCGTGTTTTGTAAGGTAAATAATTTGTTAAAGAATGTTAAATAAATAAGAAATAGAATAAATTTATTTTAGACAGAATTATTCTGGTTTGTGAACGGCATCTTCCTATCAATTATTTAATAGATCAAAGCTTGTCGATACCAGTTTTCGTGTAGTTATTTCTATATATTTGTATAAAGTAATCGCCTTTACGTACCCTTGAACATATCTGTTACAATAAGTTTCACGGTTAAACTGTCTTTATTCTGTGACGAGTTTATCGTAGCATAATTGAGTGCCTGTCATACTCGTACATTTGACAGCTTTAGACACGAATTTGAGCTTAAATAGTTCAAGTTTGAAATTAATTACAGACAAAATGCTATCCGAATATCAGGTTTCACTTCACGAGTGATTGATCAAAGCCGATGGCTTTGACCCCCCTACGAGCGTCTGCGTTGTTTACAACTATTAAGGGCTCGAAAGTCTGATATTATATTTTGCCTAATCTTACGGCTCGTACAGCTTAAGATAATTTGACGAAGTTGAACGTATAGAACAATCGATTGACTGATGTGGGGGGTAGCTAATCTTTTACGCCTTGGTGATATTTTTATATGATGCAGCTATTTGGGCAGTTCACGATTTTTGACGATATGTTGAGATCAGTAAATCGATGAAATTCTATTATCTTGCCATCATGTTTTCTTATTCTATTTCATGGTAGCATAAATTTGTCTATAACAATATTCTTTATTAATATAGGTAGCTGTTATAAATCGTTGTTTTGATGCAGTTGTTATTGAGATATTTGGAATAATTTCAGAAAACAGTGAATAGGTACACAATTCTGAAGTTTTATTTACTTTATTGTAACAACTAAGTATTGCAACTTCGATTTAGTTCCAATCAGTGACATCATAGACAAATATTATTATGTGACAGAAATTATGCTAAGATAAACGACACAAACAAATTTAATGTAGTTTTCATGTACTTGGATTTAACTGATAGGTTAACTGCATATTGTGGTTGTGATCATAGCAAAGATTGCCAATCCATACAGCATAGGTTAATGTAATCATAATTGTAAATAATAAGTAGGTACGTATTGATATTAATAAATTTGGAGACTTGTACAAATTTGCTCACAAACCTGTAAATTGAAAACGACTGAACATTCATGATTTCTCATCGACTGGTAGTTAAATTATTGTAATTTTAATGTAAAAGTAATTTCAGTGAATCTTGTTCACTGATATTCCATTACTTGACAGATGTTGTTTGCTGTCCGCCGTTCATTTCCGATTGATGTTAGTTTGTACTATTTGTTAACTATCGCTCGATGTGTTAGAAGTCCCAACGCTCATTTTTGTAATAGTTTTCTTGTATAAAATTGTTCACCAATCTCAATGATAAGTAGCAATCCAATGAACTGTATCTATTGATGTAAATGTTGAAGCATAATTTGTATATATTGAATCTAATGTGAATGGGAATAAAAACAATCTTTTATTACAAAATTCATACAGGTTTTTATTTAGACGACAAATGTAAGCGAGTCTTGTCTCTGATTAGTTTAGCTTTAGTTATTGTCCGTGTTATTACAAGTAAAAGAAAACAAACTGTGTTTCGTTAGATTTATTTTATAATATTTTTGTTGTAAAAATTAATTTGCACGTACCGCTTCGCTTAGTACAAGCTTGCACACTTTTTGACCACCGCTTCCACGCTTAAACAATTAATGTTAAAAGTCGAATCATTGCACTAGCACTCTGTCTCATTCGTGTTCCTTCTCTCATCTCTCATAATGTCACTTTCAATTTATTTTCTGTTTCTATCTGATTTCATTTAATTTTGTGCACGTCTTATTTTTGCATGTGTAGCCGTAACATCTGTTTGTTTTCGTATCGTGTGTTTAATTAGATGAACTGTCAAAGCAAAATTATTTGAGATCAGTGACAAGATTCTATGTGACCTATCCTAAATTTTCCAAAACTTGCTTTCCTATATCTGTGAACTGACATCGGCTCGCTCGGACGCGCATCGCATCATTACGCCAGAGGCCGAAGGCTGCATGGACGCTGGACAAAGGTGCTGGGTGGTGGAGGACTATCCCTCTATTGTTTCATGTAATTAAAAATCTTTGTTCTCTTTCTTTCACTAGAATGCGCGAAGGGCTTACATTTGTACTCCGGTCGGTGCTACGAGCGTTGTCCGGACGGTACGTACGCCAGTGAGATCGTTATGGAAAGGAGCTCAAGAAGACGTAATTTAACGTATTTTACCGAGGCCGTTGTCAAAAAAAGGCACGACGGTGGTGAGTCTAGACAGACTACGTTGAAAGCGTTAGACATGGAACCTTCGGCTAATGAGACTAAAACGCCCCTGACATGCCTCCCGTGTCACTACACATGCGCCACGTGTGTAGGCCCCCACAACAATCAATGTCTGTCGTGTTTAGATGACGCGCGACTCTTCAACGAAACTGACACCGAACCAAAATTCTACTGCTACCCGAACACGGTTGTTTCACAGATAAAGTCCGCTAATTGGCATTATAAGCTCAACATCGCTCTCTCTGCTGTGTTGTTGTTTGTCACTTGTGTCACGTTGTATTTCGTTACGTCCTGTCTTATTAAGAAATGGTGCTATAATGGCGGACATTATAATTCGAACGTGGCTTATAATAAATTAGCGGTAGATGAAAAACAGCAGAGTGCGTTGGAGATTGAAGAGGAAATACATCAAGCTATAAAATATCATAGCGAAACTGAATCCGATGATGATTTGAATTTATAGCAATTGTTAGCATTCCAACCTAAGTATTACGAACTGATCGATCAAGTGAATGGTAGTGATTAGCAAATATTAAATTAATGCAGGGCTCCTGTGATATTACAGACTCGTTTGTTGTCACAATGTTTTTTATAAAGAATTTTCTATGTTATAAGTTTATGTTAGGTATTACTTAATAGTTGAGATTTTGAAACATTGGTACAAACAATTAATTTGAAAACAACGATCCAAAGTTCTAAAAAATACTTTTAACTTCATGTCGTTTCTATAATCTATTTTCAGTTCTTCATAAATATGTAGATTGATTATAATTTAGCTTTCTTTCTGTTGATTCTTAGTTTAGGTATGCTTTTTCTGCTCTAGTTTAAAAAACCCTTATGAATTTAGCTTATATGATAAATTAAGTATTATTATACATTCCATTTGAGAATAAACTGCTCTATTTTCCATTACTTCAAAACGGCCTCTACGAACCATTACAGGGTTTAAGATCCTCAAATTATTCCTGACCCCGCAGCGCTCGGTCAGTAAGGGTGCCGTGTCAGAAGGTTTGCAATTTACACCCCGCCAAGATGGCGTAACAATGCAAATTGAAGTAATTCAATCGGCTCAAATCCTTACTCGTTTCTTAATATTTTCTTATTCTCATCAAAAAAAATTAAGTTTTAATTAATACTCGAGACTCACAAAGAGATTTTAAGTAATTAATTTCGATACTAAGTTTTTTATTTAACGTGTAAGTTGTTGTCATAATAACCGCATAATATTTACTTAGGTGTATTTGCTCAAGATGCCATTTCTATCTGTTTTTGTGTAAGTACTGAGACGATGATGTAAATATTTTGTATGTAAATAAATGAGTTCCTATTGCCAACTGCTGTTTTATTGCATTCTCTGCGTTTGTATTTTAGTTGCTGCATGGGGTTTGGGTGTATAAAGTAAGTAGGTAGTTAACATTTCTTGTATTAACAGTTTTTGGGTCTAAAGTTAGTACTTAAGAAGGTCCGCAATCGACAGTTTATTAATTGCATCGATTAACTGCCAGCTTAAATGAATTTGACCACGAGAAAAGTGCCAATCATGCTGAATGTGACGTGGCCGTTTTTGTACTTACTGTTGTGATAATTATGTGACTCATTGAACTTTTTCTCTAAAACATAGAGCTAACTTCATGTCCTTTCGAAACAATATATCTAAGAGTAGAAAATCTTGTTTACCATTTTTGTTTGTTGCGTGTGTAGTAGGTAGATGTGTAACATGATCTAATTCGAATCTATACAACTTTATAAACAGTCTAACAGACTTTATTTACAGTATTGATGATGTTGAGGTTGATGACTTGACAAATAATTTGGATTTCTTGTGGTGTTTGTTAACTGACCCACTTGTGGGCACAGGCCTCTTCTCACTATGAGAAGAGAAGGGTAAATACGAGTAACATATGATTTAATAAATATATTATTTTATGCTCTATAATGATATAACATTTTGCCAACAAATAAAATATTTAAGAAAAACACATGGCCTTGGGAACAATAAGAAAATTTATGGCATGGAATCCCTCAACATTGAGGGTGTCAAAATACGCCATCCTTGAAATCAAATAAGAATAAAGCTTTTGTTGTCTTGCAAAAGGGGAGTGAGTATTTGTTTATATAAGTCAGCTATAGTTCAACACCTCTTAGAATCGGATTGAGTTACACAACCCTCGGGTGCTTTTTTTGTTGCAGCACCTGTATAGCTTAGAGCTGATATAAGGTGGGAGTACGGGTAAGACTAATCCCAATAAAAGTCTTAGGTACAACAGCTTCATCTGTCCAAGAGCGTAAGTATCTATGAGAGCATATTGATGTGTTAAGTAACAAATAAAACCAAACAAGTGTTGACTGATTACAGGTAAGGTAACCGGCCAAAACGTAAGTAGGTATCGTATATTTTTTGTAGTTAATTAAGTTAGTTAGAACAAAATATTTCTGTGCTTGATGTAACATTTAAACTGAACCAACTATCGTTTTTATCTTAGTTATCTCTACAATCTGTGTAGTCTTGGTTGACGTAAAATTTATAAATGTACCATTCACCTTTACAAGATATTATATCTAATCCATAGAAACACTGACTAGCTATCGCCCGAAGTTGTATTCCAAATTGGCATTTATTTACCAACAAGTACAAATAATAGGAGGCAAAACGCTTGATACTAGAACCATACTTAACAAAAAAAACATATCATCGATCTGCAAAATCAATATGGGTTGCAAACAAAGTAAACAAGAACCGGTTGATGTATTCTCAACATCAGCTATTGTCGAGGAGGTCCCTAGGAATAAATACTTGGCAGCGATCAATAAAGCTTATGTATTGGTAATATAAGCCCCACGCAGTGAGGTGCGAGCAGAGCACCCTACGACCCACACTTGTCAAGGTTTGGGGTCGAAACACGAATATTAGAAAAAGGACCTTGTGGAGTGGAACAATTATTTGTTTTTTTTTTGTGAACGAAGAGCGTATTCCTTTCTCCAAAGTTACTTGGATCGTGACTGGGATAGAGGCAGGATGATAATTTTTTTTTCGTACTTATTACAAGGGTAAAACTATCTATGCTTAAAATCATTGTCGGTATTACTAAATGTATGTACTCTTATATATACAAATCATCGATTAAATCTACACTGCAAGGAGATAAAAACATTTCTTGACAATATTCATTCCATGCATTTCATGTTTGATTTAGGTAGGTCCTTATTGCCAAGATACTGAATACCGTTGTTTAAGCATACAAAGTATTAAAATAAATTGGTATAATTAGTGGCGGCAGTCGGCACTAATTATCTATATACTTGTACTTGAATGTTCCTCGTAGTTCGTAACCACCGGGCGAAAATTGAATTTAATACGGTACAATAGGAACATAATAATAAAGCCACGTCGTATGTATAATATTCTTCCGAAAACATAATAATTAGGTAAAAACATTATCGTTATGGAAAGCTGCAGATCAAAGTCATTTGATCTTCAGCTTTCCATACTTCTAAGTTAACAAACTAATAAAGATATATATGTCTATAATATAAACATGTTCTCGTAGAAATATATTCAGATTTGTTGTGTATTCTCCTGACACTATATTTGGTTTAAGTACGTAGATTTATGGGGTGTTTCGTCGTTTCGCACCACGAGTGGTTCGGACCGCGGTGTGAAACGCAGAAGAGCTCTTAAGAATGGGCTGTTTCGCACCGCGGCGGTCCTTGGAGCGCCGAGCGGTGTGAATCGACCAATAGCTCATAGGAATGGAGCGATTCGAACCACTATGTTTAGGTACAAGCTAATTTAAAAATTTGTATGTACAGTTCAGTAGAAAAGTGTTTAATGAAAATAAAACAGTAAAGACTTGATATTTTGTAATCATATCTCAAAATCACAATCACATACTAAAATTTAGTAAAGGTGGTTGAATTTAAATCGCAGTTTGATTAGTAATTGAGAACTAGTTTAAATCACAGTTGAAACATTAGGTACACATTCTGACTTAAAACTAACTGATTGAAATTTCCATGGCGTGCCTACATAACAAAACTTTACTTACAAATAATAATTAAGTATTTACTACTGATTAAAACAACAGTTCGAAATATCATACGTAATTTTTAAATTAACAGTTTAATGGCACATGATAAAAAGCACAGATTTCGAAGCTTGTTTCATTTATCTTAACACTTACGAACCATCTAATTTCGACACACCTTACATGTTATCATGCCCATCAAGGGTAAATAAACTTTATGCACGTAGTGTCAACCTACCATCAGGTATTTACCTAGCATTTAAAATTAGATTTGTCTAGATTAAGCCTGTTCTGTGTTTTATCTGTTCTTCTTATTGCTTCTTTATTTATTTATAGCTAAGTAGAAAATAATATTTAAAAATGATATCACTTTGATAGTTATAAAAAGATTATGGGAAGATTATTGCAGGATTTGCTTACCTTGTTTTATTTACAAGTTCACAATATTTGGTAAACACTTCATGTCGTCACATTAAATCCACTATGAAAGCGAGAAGAATACTGAGAGCCTTTTATATTCAAATGCATGCTAATAGTAACGCACGTGCGTTATCATCTAAGTCTTCAGGTCGTAAAAGTCTAAAAAGATAGGAATATGCAGCGCGCCGGACCCTAGTTATCGATAAACGGTTACCTGCGCACGTGCTAAAGATAGAACTAATTTGGGCACAAGTAAAGGAAGAATTGCGAAGAAAAATAATACTTTCAAGATATCAGATGTCGAAAATCACCTACACCAAGCCATAAATAATGTCACACCAGAAGACTGGGCCAAATGTGTGAGGCATGCCCAAGAACTTAAAAACAAAGACTTACGCGCCACTTATAATAAATTTCGCAGAAGACGAAGACTCTGATAATGAAGGCTCCGATGAAAATTAATTTCGTTTTCTTAATAATATTTATATAATTTAAATCTTTTTGTAATATTAACGGCTGCATTTAAGGGCTGCGGCATTTAAGGGACATAATATAATCTACTTTATTTCTTGTAATAGACTTTCTTTCTCTGTGTATGAAAATACTGTATTTTCAAATATAGTTTAATATCAAATATAATGATTTTTTTAATTTTGTGAACAATATACGAAAATAAACGTTACATATCGATAATATGTATTTTATTGTTACGCCCTTCACTAGACGGCGCCATAAGACCCATAAGTGCGAGATAGATAAAGAGAAATTATTTATGGCCCTAAGACTCAGATGAACCAATCGGAAGCGTATATTTGAGCTCTACCTTTTCTGTTGTTTATTGCCCGTCAGCCTGGGTTTTACAAAGGGATAATTTGTAACCAGACCGACACTTTGTATATTTTTTACACATATTTTGGTCAGCCAACCAACATTCAAATACATCATTATGCATAGTAAAAATAAGAGTTGTAAATAGGTGCCAAAAATATTACGTAGAGTAGGCGACAAGCCATGTGTAACAAATGCGTTCAAAACAAATTTTATTTTATTTTCGCTATTTTATTTTGTGCATGGCTATACTTTAAGCATTATTACTGAGAAAACTTTTGTTCCATTCGCGGTTTGAATAAAACCATTCAAATTCTTCTATGATCGATTCACACCGCTGTCCGAAACAGCCTATTCCTAAGAGTTTTTCGGCGTTTCACACCGCGGTCCGAACCACTCGTGGTGCGAAACGACGAAACACCCGATTTATGACGTCTAGCCAGTACAATAACTATAACTCGGCGTAATCAGTTGTTTCTTGCTGTCTCTATATTTTGTCGCAAAACTAAAGCACTTCTAGCAAATAAATATATTTATAGGTACTTATCTTTGTTGTAGCCCTTTGTCGATTTCAAGGTGCCTCAAGATTCATCTCAAAATACTAATAATTATTTATAGAGGGGACGTAATAATATTCTTTTGCCCCAACACAACGCGTTATTGGTCGATATATATCGGACCCCTTACTTTTATCTTCGATATTGAGTCCATTATAAGCCTCTTACAATATTCTGCTAAAACGAAACTAATAAGTTTAAATAAGTGATATTTCCGTCTCTTTTTCTTAGATTCTTATGTTGTTGAAGTTTCAACAACTTTGGTTTCCGCCAGCGTCGAACTTAATTTTGATTTAATGAGCCTTATTTTTTCTTGAAGAACATTTTAACTTATTTTTTGTTTAAAAAAGTACGCTAATTGGACGATCGTCTTAAGAGTTATTGCTGGAGCATATTTCTTAAAAGAACGTAAAAATTGTTGGAACATGGAAATGTAATAAAGGCGCGTGTAATGGATTGATGGAGTTCTTTTACATCTTACCTGCTATTTAATGACGTCAATAATCGAATGAGGTTCGGTTTCAAAGGCTGTTTGTTATAATTATGATCTACAACCGCGTGACCTACTTCTTTTTTTTTCCTTGTATTCAAGTAAATTCACAGTACCTCAGTTAGCTTGTTCCTTGTGGCACTACGGGAGCTCTCGGTTTACTCGATGATAACGTTAACACATCGTAAACGGTGTTTGTCCACTACGTTAGATCGAGGTTGAGATATAAAACAAGCCATGTGAGCGTATCTTAAAGGCTTTTTATATAGACGGAAGCTTTTATATCATTTAAAGACTATTGACTGGCTTACTAAGAAAGTAAGTGGACAATCCAATTTTTTGCTATCGAGATCTTTATACATCCGACTAAAATTTGAAAATTGCGTGGGCTGAATTGGTACGTATATAGACGTACATTTGAAATAGCTGAATTGCTTTTGCCATGCCTATTTGTCACAGTAAAATTAATACTTAGTTTGACTACCCTCCTTGCATTATAGCACCCACCCAAGTAGAGTGACTGTATGAATAGCAAAGTGGCCTTAGCGGTCGCGTCGCCGTTTAGCACCATTGTGAAGAGTTTCGTGGATTCGATCTTCACAGAAAACAACACTTTTTGTGATAAAGTTCAAAGAGTAAAGGGGTTCAGCATAATTATTATTTGTTTGTTAATATTTTTTGTCTAAATGAGATTCTCGCGAGCAAAGAAGCGAGCAGAAGCTAGTATACTACATAGCATTGTCATCTATTTTTTAAACTCAGAGTTCTGCCGTGTATATTAATCTCAGTGAATAAATAGATATATTATGTAGTTCCATATTTCACTATTCAAATTTTGTAAAACAGAAATTGTTTGCTTATGGGATTATAAGCAAGAGTAAGGCTAGAAGATACTTTGTCACACCCCTTCTACCCAGAGCGAGGAGTGCGTCAAGGATGCATTCTGTCACCGCAACTGTTCAACCTCATCGTGAACATATAATGAGAAGGGTCTTGGACAATTGGCAAGGAGGCATCCGCGTAGGAGGTTACTTAGTCAACAACCTACTCTTTGCCGATCATACCACCATAATAGGAGCCTCGGAAACTGAACTGGCAGAACTTCTTAGTGTCACTAGCCAAGAATACAGTCTATTCATCAATAGGGGAAAAACCAAGCTGATGTTTGTAGACAGAGCAGGCACTATGCAGAGAACCAACGAGCTGTGCGACCTCAATGTAGTTAACAAAGGAGAAAAGAACGCTCCAATAGCAATCATTGTGATGTCATTGGATAGGTCTTTTAATCAGGAAAAATATTTACTACGCTGACTTGTCCCAAATCCTTGACCGAAAATCACGAGAAGCCTCCAAAGTTTCAGTTTTAGTTGAAATCATAACTGCAAATACGATTATATTACATATCTATCATGGTTGAAAATACGAAAAATAATCAGGGAGAAAATAGATTCCCCGAATCTACTTTATGATTATAGAGAAAGAAAACGTTTGAATCGCCGAAGAGCGGATTTTCAAAGAATAGAAAGTCACGAAATACAGAACGTCCCACTACTGACGGAAGAAAATATTATTTTACTTCCTTTGGGCACCTATCAACTGAAGCTAGCCCAATCCTAATGCATCCAGCATTTATCAAATGGACTATACATTTCAGAAATATATAGGGAAAGCGCACCCCAAGATTTAAATTAATATGGCATGAACGAAGATGCTTGGCTTTTACGCGGACGCATACAGTCACGTATCACGTACATTTTATGCAATTATTACTGCACGCGTTTGACCGGACGTCGCGTTGCACATTTGGCACTTGTGCTACTATAGTTCAATAGTGTCGTATCTAGGATATGCCAGACATGAAGGCTTCACTGCTCCTGCAGCGTCTCTCAACAATGTCATTATTGATAATAATGTTTAAAAAAATAAGTAACATTTCTTAGTTTTTCTATTTTAACTCCTGAACGTTTATTCATTTTAGTATGTACCTATTGATCAACACACACATGATTCTATACAAGACAAGTGACAACGATATGATATAATCATGATCTTAAAAAAACACAAAAAAAACTAAAAATACATATTAAATACTCAACACAAAATAACTCCGTTCCGATAGCAAATGGAGACAAGCGACTAAGTTATCATTAATCCTTGTAAAAAACCTTTCCAATGATATATATATTATAGCCACAGATATAGATCTACATAGATAACGCAATTATCACGATTTGTATTGAAACCAAGCGTGCCGACTTTTTAATACCTACTGTGACGTTGCCTGTATCACGAAGTCGAAGCGATGCGCGACAGTATCGCTTGTGCGATATTCATCGTCTCTTAACACACAACGTCAGATCAAACGTCCGAAGCAAACGCGGCAACGTAATGTGAATAAAGTTTACTTAACGGTAAAACGGACGCGCGGGGACTGAAGTTAGTGGCGACCAACCTCGACGCTTGTTCGGAGTTCAGACACGCGAAGTGCATGCATTTGCGTTATCTATGTAGATCTATGTCTGTGATTATAGCTATTGGGCCGGCTACCAGGCTTCATACATTTTTGCCCGTTCTCCTTTGTGTATTTAGGATCGCAAATCAGTGATGATGGTGACTGCGAGCAGGAAGTGGTGAGAAGGTCTCAAATGGCAAAATCTGCGGTCAAACGACTCGAGAAGATATGGCGGAACAGAGGCATCAACCGCAAAACCAAAATTAGACACATGTGGACCCTTATCTTCTCGATATTTCTCTATGCGGCTGAAACCTGGACATTAAAAGCCCGTGTGCGTTCGAGGATTGACGCATTCGAAATGTGGTGCTGGCGCAAAATGCTCCGTATATCTTGGACAGAACGCCGGACAAATGATTCAATTCTCAAGGAATTGCATATAAAACAGCGCCTCTCTACCATATGCCGGGAGAGAGTCCTTAAGTTTTTCGGACACCCCGTCAGGAGAGACCCAGTAGTCTCGAAAGATCCCTAATTACTGGCGCGGTGGAAGGGAAAAGAAGCAGAGGACGCTCGCCGACGAGATGGACGGATACGACTCAGGAAGCCATCCTGCAGTCAGCCGTCCAGTTGGCTCAGGATCGGGTGGCCTGGAGAACGATGGTAGCGAGACACCATAATCACGTCCCTCAGTCATGAGGAAACGATCAAGAAGAGGAAGACGGATTACGAAATGGTTATATACCTTGGAATTGTTCTGATCATTATTGTCTTTTTATTTGAAACTTCACGAGAAATATTTAAAATATATTTGACTAGCCACCGAGTCACCACGACCGTGTGGTGACGGATTAAGAATACGAATTGTCACCACCCCATATCATTCCATGGGTGTCGTAAGAACCGACAGAGGGAGCATAGTATGCAGAGAACAGCACTGCAAGAGAAGGAAAACTTGATACAAACCCTATACCAACCCGCTTGGCCAGCGTGGTATAGTAGGCCAATTCCTCCTTTCAAAGGAGAGGCCTAGTCCAGCAGTGGACTATCAAAGGCTGATGATGAGAGCCACCGAGGGGTTGGTTATTGTGACAAATCAACCAATGTGCTATTCTGATGTTATATGTTGTATAATGTTGCATCAAAATCTTTATCTAATCCTCTCAAGCTTTCTTGTTTTTAATAGACGTAAGATTTAATTGAGAACCTTGCATCTAGGGGGTGCCGATTTCAGTATAACGAAACGTATTTAGGGGTTTATAGAAACTTAATTAGTGAAATCGGAATGGTAGATAGCTCAGAAGATATGTAGGAACAAAATGAGACTCCCCACTGGACGGTTGCGCCGAGTGTAGTGGGTTTGATTCCCACACGTGATAACGCTGCGATACATAAATTATTGTTTAGAGTTTGGGTGTTCATAGTGTCCGTTGGTTGCACAGGATTTATATTGACATAAGTCACTCAAAATCGTAATTATAATGTTTCGTAGTCGCTTAGCAATCCTTCACAGCGGATATGTTATCAATAATTTGATAATGTCTGCCTTCGGAACAATCTAATATATAAAATTCTCGTGTCACAGTTTTCGTTGCCATACTCCTCCGAAACGGCTTGACCGATTTTGATGAAATTTTTTGTGCTTATCATTTTTATTAAAATAGATGTTGGCCGATTCTCATAGATACCGATCTATGAGAATCGGCCAACATCTATTTTTCAAAAAAAAAAAAAATTTTGCAAAACAACGTTTTCCGGGTCAGCTAGTGTTCTATATATGTCAATGGTTTCACATTGCAAGTGGCACTATACTCAATGAGACGGCAGTGAGTAGCCAGCAAGTGTATGGAACACATTCACTTAGTCTCGATTTACTTGCGACTCTACAACGTCATCCTTACCGTAACGTTTCGCAGCATGTACCTTATAATATATAATAGGTAGGTTGAATACTTTTATTGTTCAGCAAGAATACGTGCTGAACAATAAAAGTATTCAGAAAATATTCATGTACCTGAACAGCCTAGATGTATCAGTCATATGGTCGAATGCTGAGGCCCTAGCACGAAAAACTATCAAGAAAGTATTCGTATCGTAAATGTCAAAATTTGTATGGCAATTGTACAGCGTATCGTGCGTAAGATGCAACTAATATTGGTAGCACAAACTACTTTCGACGACAATCCTTCGGTAAATGTCATGTAAATGAATCGAGTTTTCTAACAAATAAGCAAAAAACGGCAGCATGAACTCCTGATTTGACATAAAAATCTAATGTCATTTTGTCGAAACAATTTTCACCTAGAATTTGTTGGTGAGAAAAGATTCGAAACATATAAATGTATCGTATTTATACGTTTGAAACTTTTTATGATGAATATTTATGTAGTTTCATATTTTATGTGTTGCTTTTGAATGTAGGACCTGATTATTGACACAATAAAGAAGCAAACACGCAAACGCCACTTTAAATATGTAGTAAATAACCCCATATATTGGTTGCGAGCATGTAAAAATATGTGTGAAAATTATCTATATACGAAAAACAAAGCACCAATCGACATCGACATCATATCAATTTTCTAATATGAACATAGGATGTTATTTAGAGACTCTTTTAAAACTCCTGCGTATTCTACTCTACAATTAAGTAGGTGCTCTACTCTACAAGTATAAAAAAATCTTATCCTAACTAACATATAATCAAACGCTGAAGATAGAAACATACAATTTGGACCGCGGATTTATTTTATAACACTTGGGAAGGATTTTTATATTGTATCTTCAAGGGGGTAAAATTGGGTTTGTAAGATTGTTTTGAAACCCCCTGATTTTGAAGTAATAATATGCGGGCAAACAAAATATCCCGATAAGCGGCAATAGGCTCGCCACCTATTACGTGGGATCAAAACACTGGGGAAAAGTGGGCGTTTAATATGCCTCTGCCTACCCCCTCGGGGAAACAGGCGTGAGTCTATGTATGTATGTAATATGCGGGCACAGCGAGTATAATAATAAAATTTAGGTGACGGACGAGTCTCTGCCGTGCATAATTCGTGAGTCTTATATCAGCGTCTTACCTAGCCCTCTCGGATATGACTGAATATCAATAAAAACGAACGCTTTAATCAGAAGACATGTGATAAGATAGCTGTCTATTAGGCCTCCCTCACATTGGTCTTGAGCGTTCCTCGAGCGAACGCTCGGCGTCCGTTCGGCGTGAGCCCGGCATTCACTTTGTACTACAGAGTGAACGCCGAGCGCACGCTGGGTGTACGCTCGAGTAACGCTGACGCTCAATGTGAGGTAGGCCTTAATCTTATTAAGCTGTAGTAATAAATGAAAACACCAATACAACAATAACCATTATTTTATTTTCAACTAAATTTTCTTATAAAAATAGGCTTTGAATGTCAGGTACATAACACTGGTCCACTTTATTAGCTTCTGTATAAAACTTCATGCTTCTTAGCTATACAAAATAACCGAAATCTTCTTTAGACATCATATGTCGGCGAGTTATAATGTTGCTTAAGGGGTTTGTAACTGAACGCCGATAGATAGTACAGTTTGACTAATGTGAGCGGAAAGATGGAATGTTTGACTTACATCTCGAAACGTAGACAGCTCTTTTGACCTCGATTCTTCCTGAATTCTCTCGGTGCGACCTGTAGGTTAAAAGGTTATATGATTCCACTGTCCGGTAGTCTAGTATTGCAGGTCTATCAATTTCTATGGTACGAATTACGAATTATATAACTGCCAATTATAATATGTCAGGTCTTTCAATAACGTAATACCTGTCGGATCTTTCACCGATATCAGGTCTTTTAATAACTCTATACCTGTCGGATATTTCACCGCTGCCAAGGTATTTTAATAACTCTATACCTGTCGGATATTTCACCGCTGCCAAGGTATTTTAATAACTCTATACCTGTCGGATATTTCACCGCTGCCAAGGTATTTTAACTGTCGGTATTTCACCGCCCTTTTATGTGTCGGTCTGCTCACCGCTCTGTAATAACTGTCGGTCTGATCACCGCTCTCAAATATTGTATGTGTCGGGTATTTCACCGCTCTGTAACGGACGTCTCCGTTCTCTCCCCACTGAGGCATAAACGTCTTTATCCTCAGCAGAGGTCTAAACACTTCTACTATTACAATACAAAATTACCATACAATACATTACCAATTTCTAGATACGTAGAAACAATAGGATCCCATATAATTAGCTTTACAACACTAGCTACTCGCAAACAGTAGGAATCACTAAATACTTAGCTCCAGCGCCCATTTGTGATATCATCAGAGCGCAGCTCATTGTGCAGTCCGCACATTTAATATTGTATCAGCGCATTAACGTATTTAAAATAATACATTTCTTATATAATTTTACACAAGTATATAATGTTTCAAATGACAATGACAATGTCAATACTATGAAGTAATAAAGTAATTTCGTATTCTTCATATATCAAGTTCAAACCTCAAACGTAGAATCGTCGGTTGTGGCCAGTACTTACATAGAGGTTGGTTAAGTATTCACAGAGGTTGGTTATCTGCTCTGTACACTATACAGTTCGCGAGAAATCGCGACACTCCCGCCGGGCAAGATTATAAAACTACATACAAATCGCGAGAAATCGCGACACTCCCGCCGGGTAAGATTACAAGAGAGTGGTATATAGGAGTGACTATATCTCTCTCTGAGACTTGCAAGTATCGATTGTGAACATTTCTTTGAATTCATCTAACATTACCAGAGATTTCTCCACCCTTGAATTAAGGTGCTCTATGTAATGTTATATATCTGTCATCTTGTAGAAATCCGATGGCGTAAGAATATGTTCTATTTCGTTATCAACACATGTTAAAGGTCGTGTATCTATTCTAGCCTCTATTTATTTTACAATGTTTGACAATTGACTATTACTTAAAGGTTTTTTGTAGTGTCCTTTTCATATAATGTTTCACTAGTCCGGCTAGTCGTTCGTATAATCATCCGATCCAAGGAGCTAGTTCAGGAATAAACCTCCATCGAATTTTATTATCCACACAATATGCATTGGATAGTATTTCAGATATCAATTTGAATTTTAAAGCGTTGTCTAAGGTAACCACAACAACTTACAGGTATATGGCTCGAACGGCTTAACACGTGAACAAGCAAATCCATCTCTTACTTGTTCCGTTTTCTGTTGAACTTGAGCCCTTCCTTGTGGAATCCAATACGTTTCACGTATAATACTTAGTGTGTGGTTTGTACCAACATGGTAATTATCTTTGTGGGTTTCAATATGATACTATTTAAATATTCACTCTCTTTTGGAATCAATATGGGATAACGTTTGTCCCAAGACCAATCCGTATTTATAAGACGTCCTTTACATCTGAGTATGCCATCCACATCTGTCTAAATTCCTTTTTTGATTTGTTTCCCTTTGTATCCTTTTTATTTTCATCACTTTGGAATCTAGTTGATCTGGATGTTCACTTAAAATTGGTTTACTAATATTTGAATTCTGGTCTTCTTTAATATGATCTTGTTCTAAAATTACATTATTCGTGAGCCCTCCCCAACGAGAAATGTTGAAACTGCGTTTCTATCCTTAGGCCAACTAGCTGGACTCCGTACTAAAAATTCTGGACCATTCAACCACTTGTGTCTAACTTCTTGTGACGTCGCAGGTCGATTGGCTACATCTGCAGGATTTCGTTCAGAAGAGGCATGTCTCATGACAAAAATTTTATTCCTTTTAATTTCATTAATCTGTTTTGATACGAATGGTGTTAGTAATTTATTAGAATTGAACTAATCTATAACTATCTGACTATCAGTCCATATCAATTGTTTTGTAATATTGAATTGAATTTGTTTAACAACATATTGTATTAAAGGGCTTCCTGTAAATACCCCTAACAGTTCAAGTCGTGGTATTTTCAAGTTATCTTGGTCTTTGTTTGGTACCAGAAGTGGTTTTCCAATGACGAAACTTTTAGCGTTATTTCCAACTACATAGACCATTGCTGCATAAGCTTTAGTAGATGCGTTTTCTTGATTTTCAATATCATTTGTATGCATGACCATTTGTCCAATAATTCAGTGGATAAATTTGTATCCCATTTTAACTTTTGTTTCAACAACTCTTGCAGAAATAATTTTACTGGTAGTAATGCAGGCACTACATACCTACATGGGTCGTAGACAGAAACAATAACTTTTAAAATACCTCTTTTGGTTACAACTTTGTTTGTTAAATTAAATCTCAAATGAAGTGTGTCTGTTACCAACATCGTAGAACCATAGCTGTTCACAATGTGCATAGTGCTTGTAGATTCCCATTCACTCTTCTTCGCTAAATCTCTTGGGACATAACGCCCTATTATGTCCTGCTGATTTACCACAATGCCAACAAGGTCTGTTGTATACGCATTGCTTATACACATGTCCCCTTTTAAGGCAATTAAAACATCGGTTACTTTCTTTCAATTTAGTTGTTCTATCTTGAAGAGTTTTAAATTGTTTAAATTTTTCGTTAAAATGGTCATTACCACAAAAGATACAGCTTAACTTCTTTCTTTTAAACTCCATCTTGTTTTCATCTTGTCTGGTGTGAAAATTTCGTTTATTATATTGATTATTTTGATTGTTTCGTTTGATTAAATTGAAGTTATGAGTTTTATTCTTCCTATCTTGTTTAATTTGATTATTATTAATAATTCTTTGCTCATTCTGTGACTTTTCCGTTTTGCTGTATAATGCTTGAACAGTATATTGAGAATTTTCTAGTGTAGTTCCTTCAATTATCCTTTTTGCTTCTTCCTTGGCTGAAATTATTAATGCCAGCTGTTCTTTCATATTGTCAATGGACTCATCAGACCCTATTCTCATTTTCAATCCAAATATTATCTCTTGAGGAAATTTTTCCATAATCATGTATCTCATAGTCGTAGACTCAGTATCCTCTCCCATAGATTGAAGAACTCTCATGTGTCTTTCCACTTCATCTAATACTTGTCTGCACTCATCTATTCCTGCAGCTCTCTTAATATTGGAGAGAGCTTTGTGATGGGCGTATATTATTTCGCCTTCTTTACCATATCTAGTTTTAAGTATATCAACCGCAATTTGATAATTTTTATTGGTTATACTCAGTCCATCTATAAGCTTTGCCGCATCGCCTATCAAAGAACTTTTAAGGCAGAGTAGTTTATCAACATCGTTCAGTCTCCTTCTAGACATATTAGAAACAAATTGATCCCAAAACTGATGCCATTCTAATAAGTTTCCAGCAAATTGAGGTAAACTCAAATCAGGTAATTTACTGTAACATAATGCTCCGTTTTCTTTCGTTGATGTTATTGAAATTTCATTTGATGTTGTTGAGGTTTAATTTTTCATTTGAATTTTTACTTCTAATTCAGCCAATGCTTGCTCTCCTTGTAATTGGTAGTTAGTTAAATTCGATATTTCATCAGCATTAGGTTCCTGACTTATATTAAAGTAACTGTTCAAATCAGTATTGAAGCGAGACAGAAGTGATTTAAGTTTAGCCGATATTATTCGTGCATCTTTTATATTTTCATCAGTTATTGACCACAGACCGACATACTCATTACTTAACGATTGTATCTCTTTAGCAATCAAAGACAAGCGATTTAACATTATATTCTCCATTATTGTAGTATACCATCAATGTTGATCAATTTTGTACTGCGTATGCCGGTAGTGAATCCCACACAACACGAAATCTCACAAAACGAAATATCATAAAATTATAAAGTAATATGATAAACCAACTGTTTCAAATTATTGTCTACCAATAATCTCGAATTGGTAAAATTGTAGTTCACATAATGTTTGAAACTGAAGTTCCACACTGACAAATGTTGTTTGAATTGTTTAAAATTATTTCTTTATTCCAAATTTAAAATTTGAAAATAATTCCACTAAGTGTCACTAGAAGTTTCAAAACATTCCATCCGCCACGCTATTTCATAAGATATAATATTGTATTGCCTTTAAAATGAGGATCATCAGATCCCAGCATCTCCACCATGTCGGCGAGTTATAATGTTGCTTAAGGGGTTTGTAACTGAACGCCGATAGATATTACAGTTTGACTAATGTGAGCGGAAAGATGGAATGTTTGACTTACATCTCGAAACGTAGACAGCTCTTTTGACCTCGATGCCAAGCATTTGTCAGTATGTTTCTTCCTGAATTCTCTCGGTGCGACCTGTAGGTTAAAAGGTTATATGATTCCACTGTCCGGTAGTCTAGTATTGCAGGTCTATCAATTTCTATGGTACGAATTACGAATTATATAACTGCCAATTATAATATGTCAGGTCTTTCAATAACGTAATACCTGTCGGATCTTTCACCGATATCAGGTCTTTTAATAACTCTATACCTGTCGGATATTTCACCGCTGCCAAGGTATTTTAATAACTCTATACCTGTCGGATATTTTACCGCTGCCAAGGTATTTTAACTGTCGGTATTTCACCGCCCTTTTATGTGTCGGTCTGCTCACCGCTCTGTAATAACTGTCGGTCTGATCACCGCTCTCAAATATTGTATGTGTCGGGTATTTCACCGCTCTGTAACAGACGTCTCCGTTCTCTCCCCACTGAGGCATAAACGTCTTTATCCTCAGCAGAGGTCTAAACACTTCTACTATTACAATACAGAATTACCATACAATACATTACCAATTTCTAGATACGTAGAAACAATAGGATCCCATATAATTAGCTTTACAACACTAGCTACTCGCAAACAGTAGGAATCACTAAATATTTAGCTCCAGCGCCCATTTGTGATATCATCAGAGCGCAGCTCATTGTGCAGTCCGCACATTTAATATTGTATCAGCGCATTAACGTATTTAAAATAATACATTTCTTATATAATTTTACACAAGTATATAATGTTTCAAATGACAATGACAATGTCAATACTATGAAGTAATAAAGTAATTTCGTATTCTTCATATATCAAGTTCAAACCTCAAACGTAGAATCGTCGGTTGTGGCCAGTACTTACATAGAGGTTGGTTAAGTATTCACAGAGGTTGGTTATCTGCTCTGTACACTATACAGTTCGCGAGAAATCGCGACATCATACATTTAAGGTATTCCAACAACAATGAAACTTGTAAACTTATATTATTATAAACTTCTCGTTGAACACGTTATATTGTAGTATTCACGCAGTTTAACCAAAATAAAATTATGTATCACGAACACCTTCCATAATAATATTTACCTAATTCTTTATATAACAATGTGCCAATGATCTAATTACTCGTATTTTGATTTACTAGATTTTTATATAATGACACAAGTCCGTCATATGACAATGACAAGAAAGTACATTCGGAAACCATAAAATATTTTTTATGTTTTCTTCAAAAGAGTTTTTACAATATAAATTTTATAAATATTAACTATTTCACCTAGTTTGGAACGTACCTACCATTCATTCAATAAGACGGTCATTTAGCCCACATGGCCACATCCCTATGTACGATACTAATGTAAAGTCATCGAGTAAACGATAGATGTCAAAATTGGTTGGTGCTGGCTGCTATAATTCTGTTATCGAGGACTCGATACGTTTACTTATCAAATTCGCAAATATTTCGTGCTTGAGCCTCTGCTGATCGTAAGTTGTTTGATGCCTGGGTCGACTTTGGAACATTATTTCTCTAATAATGTGTTTTTTTTTATATATACCTACCAACCGTTCCCCACAGGTTCACCCGTGTTATTTTTGGTAAATCAACAACAAAAACCTTGTTCATGTTTTGTTATCGTGTATCTAACTATGTGCACTTAACAACATAGTTATTTTGAAATCACATACAGACTTTAGTACATATATATCGACGCATACAGATAATTCAATCTTATTTATGTGTATGTACAGAGTATACATTGAATTATAGATAAAAAACAACTAAGGATTTGTTCCTAATAAACCAAAAGTCAGGAAATTGATAAGCCGACCTACACTAGGAAGATGACCTAGTAGGTACTTTAATTCTCCCTACGTCTAAAAGCACAACCAAGCCGTGGCACAAAATAGGTGGAAATCGCATCTCAGTAAAATGTTTAAATTCATATATTAGAAAACTAAAATCCAGCCAATTTGACGCAAAATGTTGACATACGAGATAATTGCGGGACAAGCTGACCTAATGATGAATTCAAATTAAACTGAAACTCGAACGAAATCTCGGCTGTCCCAAATCAAAACACAGTAAGGGACATTTTTGTCGAAATCAAGATTTTTACACCATGCTTTTAATACAGTAAATGCCCACAATATGCAAAAACCCTTTTTTCAATAAAGGTCTCCATTCCCAATATAGCGATACCATAAAACCTAGTCAGTGCACGGACTAAACCGCGAACCCCAAATCAAAAACCTAGTAACAGCTGATAACCAGTTCAAAACACAGCAAGGCACACGTACTTACTTTGTTTTGGGAATTTCAACTTGCTAGGTTTTTGATTTGGGAATTAATATGTCTAAATGACCATAAAATCTAAAAATTACACAGTATAACACACACCCGTTGGAGTTTCTATCTCCAGGACTTAGGGTTTAAATTAGTGAGAAAACATCAAATTTCGTATTTTGAGTTTATCTGTTTTTGTTATTAATTCCTCGTTTTCTACTATAATTTGAAACTTTTCACATTAAATTACTTCACTTTCTTAGAATTAGAATAATAAACATGGTTAATTCTCGTTAATGTGTTTTACTGCAATATTTATTTACTCATTTTCTTTATCATAACTTTTGTCATAACTAAAAGTTTTCAAAAAATAAAAACCTAATAATGTCTTCTTACTTACTGTGTTTTGGTTTAGTTTCCATGGGCAATGGTTAGTGTTAGATCCCATTCCAAACTTAGTAAGTGTTATAGTGCACCGAATTATATTTTTAAAGTTTTAGTATGCAAAAATGTAGACAGTAATCTTATCTACCATCTCCAAGAATCATATTCAGCTGTAGATTCCTAGTTTGGTAAGGCATAATAAAATCAGCGTTTTTTGCCCTCCTGTAAAATTTGTTTGAGTCCCTTACTGTGTTTTGATTTGGGACAGCCGATCTGTATTACGTAACATAGTTAATAGAAATAATTAGGCTGGCATATCGCATAACAAATACAAAACAAGGCATAACTGCTAATAAACGGACACGTCTATACCTAATTGGCTATTTTTCCAGGCGGGTAGGGTGTTTGTTATGAGTTGAACGTGGCTATAATTAGTCCTACACACGGGTATCAAACTCAAACTCAAATATGTTTATTTCCATAAAAATGTTTAAATTTTTTGGACACGTCAGACAAATTAAAAAGAAAAAGTAACTTTAAATGCATATTAACATAGTTAAGCATTGAAAAAAATGCCTGTTCAGACAGTAGAGCCTCGTGAGAAGAATCAGGCAAGAAACTCCGGGCCACTCTTTTCTTGATTCTATACAATTGAAAAACTTAGTAACTACATTGAATTTTGCATAGGTATATGAGCTGGTGTGTCTATAATGTTGTTGTCAATTAATAAGGCTTTTTTAATAATAATATAAAAGTACTAAACTAGCATAATATAGACACAATAACTCACACTCACATGAAACTTAACGCTAATCAAACATAAGTAGCCTGTGGGACCGAGCAAATTAATCCCAAGCATTTTTATCTTCAATATAATCTAGCACTGAATACGTTTCATAATCTTTTTGAATCTATTATAACTTAAATTTTGAATATTACTTGGCACTTTATTGTAAAAGCGCACACATTGGCCTTGAAAAGATTTTTTTATTTTCTCTAGCCGGGTAGCCGGCACTACTAGCTTACTCTTATTTCTAGTATTCAAATTGTGGATATCACTTTTCTTTGAGTATTAAGCCTTGTTTTGGAATAAATATATTAGGTTGGAATAAATGTACTGGCTTGCAACTGTTAAAATGTTTATTTCCTTGAATTTATTCCTTAACGAAGGCCCATAATCCAAATTATAAATTGCTCGAATAGTTCTTTTCTGCAGAACAAAGATGGTCTGAATGTCGGCAGCATTTCCCCACAGGAGAATACCGTATGACATTATACTATGAAAATAGCTATGATATACAAGCCTGGCACTGTCAATGTCAGTTAACTGGCGAATTTTCCTGACTGCGTATGCTGCAGAGCTGAGTCTATTCGACAATTTACTAATATGTGATCCCCATTGCAGCTTAGAATCTAGTGTAAAGCCTAAAAATTTGGTGTTATCCACAAGATCCAACACATCATCCTTAACCTTTACTGAGGTGTTCACTTGTTTGACGTTAGGCAACAAAAATCGAATACATTTAGTTTTAAGTCTATTTAAAAGCAAGTTGTTAACCTCAAACCAGCGAACCACCTTTGAGATAGCAATGTTTACATCGTCCATATCAATTTGCTGTCGTTTTAATTTAAATAAAAGTGAGGTATCATCAGCAAATAGTACTATCCCGTGCTTGCATTAACGAGGTGTGGTAAGTCATTAATATAAACTAAAAATAAAAAAGGACCGAGGATTGAACCCTGTGGCACGCCTATTTTGACTACAGACCCATGCGAACGCGTCTCGTTGACATCAACTCTCTGAGTCCTATTACTCAAATATGAAGTAAGAAGATGCAGAGCAGAACTAATTAAACCTTAGTAATGTAATTTCCTGATCAATGTATCATGTTCTACACAATCAAAGGCCTTGGACAAATCATAGAAGACACCTAAAGTATCATGTGAATCCTCCCAGGCATCAAAGATATGTTTTACAAGCTCAACACCGGCATCGGTCGTGGAGCGCCCCTTTGTAAAACCAAATTGTTTAGAGTGTAGAAGCTCGTTGTTATTAAAATAACTTTGCAGTTGGTCTAGTATCAATTTCTCGAAAATTTTGCTAAATGTGGGCAGCACAGAAATTGGCCTATAGTTGGTGGGGTCTGATGTGCTACCTGCTTTGTACAAAAGTATTACCTTGCTATCTTTCATAAGATCAGGAAATACACCACTGTCAATACACTTATTAAATATTAAAAATAATCTGTTAGCAGATAAAGCAATACTGGACTTGGTAATAGTAACGGAATTTCCCCACAAGTCTGCAGTCTTCTTTAAATTTATAGTATTAAAAGCTTCTATAACATCATTTGAATTTATATACTGAAATGAGAAATTACTATAGGTTGTACTCATGTTTTCTTTTGAAAGAGATTCCGCTGCATTGGTTGATGAGTCCAAAGATCTAGTAATAATAACGGGAATATCAGTAAAAGAACTTTCAAACGCCGATGCAACTTTTGAAACTGATGTTATAGTGTGGTTATCAATGTTCAAACTAAATTTTGAACTTTTACTTTTAACTTTCCCAGTCTCGCTGTTTATTATATTCCATGTCATTTTCATTTTATCGTCACTACTCCTAATCCTAGAACTCAGGTAAAGAGACTTAGCTTTCTTGCAAAGTTTCCGAAATATCCTAGCATAGTTTCTAACATAATCCTGAAATTGTTCACTTAAATTAAAGTTTCTCTCGTCATATAGCTCATACAATCTCTTTCTGCTTTTGTGAAGCCCAGTTGTTGCCCATTTACAGAAGGTTGCATTACCTCCAACTGTAATCGTTCTAGGTGTGAAAACCGAATTAAATTCTGTACAAAACGCTTTGAAAAAGCTATTATATAACAAATTAGGGTCACCTTCATCATCTAACCAGCTAGTTATTAGTTTACTTTGAAACCTAGCAAAACGAGTTGCAGTTTTAGGTATTACAACTATATTTTGCCTAGAAACATTCTTACTGTTATCATTAAAGGAGATCTGCTGTCCACAATGGTCTGAGTCTGTCTAATAATTTGCTTGTCTCTTACTATGATATCTGTAAATATATTATCTACGCAAGTAGATGTAGAGGAAGTAACTCTCGTAGGCTCTAAGAATAAGTTCTTCAGATTATATGATAGAAATAGCGCTTTCAATTTTGTACTAAGACTACTATCCTCCAATAAATGTACAGTAAAGTCACCTCACACAACAACATTTTTATTTATTTTTGCAACTTTGTTTAATATCTCATCCATAATACGCTCGAAGCTATCATACAATGCTGAAGGAGGCCTGTATACACTTATTACAATAAATCTCCTCAGTTCCACACAGGCTACCTCAATAGTTCACTCAACAGACAGACTTACAATATCATGACGCTCCCTAAATTTAAGTTGCTTATTAATTAAAATCATCGAGCCACCATGTACTGCTTGCTGCCGGCTAAACGAGCTTCCTACTATATGATTACTGAAATTGAACATGAACTGGTTGCTTTTTAGCCAATGTTCAGAGATGCAAAATATATCAACAGCATTACAGTTCATAAACAATTCCGTTTCTAAATCTTTATTAATCATACTTCTAATATTCTGATGTACTAATTTAATCAAATTTTTGTTATTATGTTTAAGTGTATTAGTCAATGAGTTACGAGTAATCTTATTATAGCTAGAGGTGTTCTCTATTGTCTCAGAATTTAATTTAAATTATTATTATTATGAATGTCAATAATGGAATTGTCATATATTATGTCAGGTTCAATAAAATGTACTCTAACAGTACTTGGGTCACTGTATAAATTAAATGCTAATAATTTTGCAAGTTGTCGTTTAAAAGAGCGAGAAAGATACATAGTATCTTTTGTTAAAATAAAATTACTTTTAACAAAAGTATTAGTGTCAAAGAATAAAATTTTGTTATTATGACGATATGATAGGTAATCCTAGAAATATTATACTGATGAAACACGTGCAAGTGTTGGCACATATTTCATATACCTACTAATAATTATATAGAAACAGTGTTCATAGGTCATATACCATCGCGCTACGACTATCGGGCGCTAAACAAAAAATAATTACTCGAGATGGATGTAGAGCACAGACAGGCCGATATTATGGATCATTGCCGTAACACCGATAGTTTTACGTGCGCTCCGAAGCACGGTAGCGCTCATGTTAATGCCACATACAGTCCCCCATCCGAGTGGCGCCCTGTCCTAGTTTCTTATAGTAAACCTATTACGAAAGGCATGCCGATTCACGCTATGATCACTACTTAGCACGCAACGCAAACGCACCAAAATTTTATATTAATATGGTACATTATCAGCCTTTAACAGTCCACAGCTGGACAGGCCTCTTCTTTGAAAGGAGGAATTGGCCTACTATACCACGCTGGCCAAACGGGTCGGTATAGGGTTTGTATCAAGTTTCCTTCTCTTACAGTGCTGTTTTCTGCATATTTTCAAATTATAGTGAGGCAGCTGTAATC
This sequence comes from Euclidia mi, assembly GCA_944739405.2. Taxonomy (NCBI): domain Eukaryota; kingdom Metazoa; phylum Arthropoda; class Insecta; order Lepidoptera; family Erebidae; genus Euclidia; species Euclidia mi. The sequence goes on along the minus strand of OX123181.2, from coordinate 59,853,421 downwards.
TATCCTATTACCTTCTATTTGCTGCCCGCCTCAAATTTTTCGATTGACTTTATAACGAATACGACTAGTAGGTATACATCATAAGTAGTTGTTAATCTGTCAACGTATGCCCGTAATGCGATCAACAGCCTTATTTTCGTAAAAATGATAATTATGGATGTCTATATACCTAGGTATTAAATGGCCCTTCAACTATCTCCACACCAAAAATTTAAAATCACTTCGCTCGATTTTCACATTTAAAATATTACTATTGACATTCTAAGACAGTATATCAACATACAGCTTTAAAAATACCGTGATTCAAATTTCAAATTCTGATAAGTTTCACGTGACTCTTAAAATTAAAGTTGAAATTCAGTTTAATGGCCGAGTAGCAACCACGTGGAATCACAGTAACATCTCTCGATGTGAAACACACGGCTTACATTATCCTGTGCACTGTAATACGCTGTATAAACCTCCTAAAGGGATTTGAGAGCTCCCCTCAGACTTGCAACGATTCCCGTGCGGTGGAACAGTTGGATCTTTGATCTAGAGCTTGCTTCTAATATTAGTGTTTCAATACGAACAGGACGATCGTTGAGAATCCTGTTCGATTACAGATAGGAAATGCAGGTATAAAGGGTTTGTTCTACATGAAAAGAGGAAAGGAACCTATAAAAAAGAAACTGAAATGTAATAATGAGGGCCACGTTTCTAACTCTACACTATTTGACTCTACAAGTCTCACTTCACAATCTGCACCTTAGACAAAATACGTATGCAATAATCAAATAAAAACGTAATTACCTGTATAAATATATATTACAAATTTTCTTGCGACTTATCGCTAGCTTTTAAATACCACTGCACTTTCTATTAAACACTATAGGAGGTACGGAACTAAATTCGCTGTTTCAAACAATTTTACAGAATGCCACCGACGTAGTTTAGAACAACTTTACTAAGTATCTGAGTAAATGTATCCCATGTTGAGCTTGGCACCGATAATACTGACGCTGCTGTTCTTGTTTTGTATAGTTTTGTGTATGTTGGCGTGTTTCTACGTTCGCTTCGGTTTATACCACGTTAGCCGTGTGTAATGTTGCATCCATCCAGGCTTATAGTTTGTTGTGTTAGTGTTATGAACTCTATCAATTATGGAAATTCCCTCTTTTGATCTTTATGTTGCTGCAGCAGATCTTAAAAACTAGAGCTTATTAGTTCAGTTTTAGGTAGCCATAGCCTAGTCCAGGTACCAACAGACTGCTTTGCAGAGGGTATCGGACCACTGACTTTTCGGCATTGTGTGTATATTGAATTGTTCATTATGGCTTGCCCCATGATTCGGAGAGCACGTTAAGCCGTCGGTCAACCCCGCCTGTCATTACACGAAATAAAGAAATTATTTCATTTTATTCCAGAAGCTTAGATTGGTGAGTGTGAAATAAAATGCCTGTTCCGATGAAGACTTATATTTTGTAATATATATGTAAATAAATGATATAATTTCACATTTATGCTTTTCCTCTTTATTGAATACTGACACTGAAAGCATTCAAAGGATTTCTTAATTAAAAATGACTTCGAATATGTATTGAACGCCACAGTATTTAATTTAAAGAGTAAAATTACCATCTTTTACCTTAAATTGCTTGTCAGTAACAGTGTTTAAGTAGTCAAGATCGAAGTCTATACACTTTATGTAACCAAGTACTTAATAGTTCGTTGCATTTCCACCAAAAAAATTTACAATTTATGTTGTTTCGATGTTTGTGCTTATCGGTGTAGGACTATTAACATTAGTCTACTTATATAGTGCAGTGGTTTAAACGGTTTCCTTGTCGTTAATCACTGCGCTGAGTTTTGTTAGGTAGATCATCTGTTATTATACCTCATTTTACACAGCCGTGTAATATATGGTATAATAACAGATAGTCCACTGTAGCTATCCCTTTGGATTGCGGAGGTCAGACAGGCAGTCGCTCTATGGAAAAGCTAATATTCATACATATCCAGTTAGACTAGTAAGCTGACCCCGGGTTGCAACTGAGGTAACGCTAGGAAGATGCTGTTCTTGTTTTGTATAGTTTTGTGTATGTTGGCGTGTTTCTACGTTCGCTTCGGTTTATACCACGTTAGCCGTGTGTAATGTTGCATCCATCCAGGCTTATAGTTTGTTGTGTTAGTGTTATGAACTCTATCAATTATGGAAATTCCCTCTTTTGATCTTTATGTTGCTGCAGCAGATCTTAAAAACTAGAGCTTATTAGTTCAGTTTTAGGTAGCCATAGCCTAGTCCAGGTACCAACAGACTGCTTTGCAGAGGGTATCGGACCACTGACTTTTCGGCATTGTGTGTATATTGAATTGTTCATTATGGCTTGCCCCATGATTCGGAGAGCACGTTAAGCCGTCGGTCAACCCCGCCTGTCATTACACGAAATAAAGAAATTATTTCATTTTATTCCAGAAGCTTAGATTGGTGAGTGTGAAATAAAATGCCTGTTCCGATGAAGACTTATATTTTGTAATATATATGTAAATAAATGATATAATTTCACATTTATGCTTTTCCTCTTTATTGAATACTGACACTGAAAGCATTCAAAGGATTTCTTAATTAAAAATGACTTCGAATATGTATTGAACGCCACAGTATTTAATTTAAAGAGTAAAATTACCATATTTTACCTTAAATTGCTTGTCAGTAACAGTGTTTAAGTAGTCAAGATCGAAGTCTATACACTTTATGTAACCAAGTACTTAATAGTTCGTTGCATTTCCACCAAAAAAATTTACAATTTATGTTGTTTCGATGTTTGTGCTTATCGGTGTAGGACTATTAACATTAGTCTACTTATATAGTGCAGTGGTTTAAACGGTTTCCTTGTCGTTAATCACTGCGCTGAGTTTTGTTAGGTAGATCATCTGTTATTATACCTCATTTTACACAGCCGTGTAATACGAGGGTCAAACTGAAAGTTCTTAGAACTGGCCACTTATAAACAATATAATAAAAAAAATATTCTAAAATTTGAAAATAGAACTCTTTGCCAATATTACTGAGTATATATTTCATTCATTTGTCATTTGTTTTACGATTTGGCGGCAAATTGAAAATTGTCTGTGTCACGTCAACATGAATTTAACACGAGAAAATTTTCGTGCAATGATTTTTTATGACTTTCGATGTCATTTAAGTCAACAAGAAAGTTATGATAGACTACGATTGGCCTTTCACGATGAAGCCCCATCTCGTGCGACTGTTTACAACTGGTTTAATGAGTTTAAACGTGGTCGCACTAATCTCACTGATGATGTACGTGAGGGACGGCCTTCTACGGCGACGACTGAAAATAACATCTGTGTTGTGCGGCGTATGATAGAGACTGACAAAAGAGTGACCTATCAGCAGATTCGGACAAGCTTAGGCATCGGTATGAGTCAAGTGCACAAAATCCTCCACGAACATTTAGCGGTCAGGAAGCTTTGCGCCCGGTGGATACCTCATAATTTGACTAAGGCTCAAAAACTCCATCGTGTGGATTGGTGCCGTAAAATGATTGAAATATTTAACGGAGGTGACTCAAATGCTGTGTTCGACATACTAACAGGTGACGAAAGCTGGATTTACTGTTATGATCCTGAAACCAAAAGACAATCTGCTCAGTGGGTGTTTCCTTTCGAGGAGTTGCCAACTAAAGTGAAGAGAGATCGAAGTGCGGGAAAAAAGATCGTGGCCTCGTTCTTTGGAAGGATAGGTCATTTCGCAACAATTGTGTTAGAGGATCAAAGAACAGTTTCTGCAGAATGGTACACTACCAATTGTTTGCCACTTGTCTTGGAAAAAGTTCGAGAGAAACGACCTCGCAGTAGGATCCTCCTTCACCACGACAACGCCTCGTCGCACACCGCCAAGCGAACGATCGACTATTTGGCGACATCAAACGTTGAATTACTGGGTCACCCGCCGTATAGCCCCGACCTCGCGCCTTGTGATTTTTATTTATTTCCAAAAATTAAAGAAAAACTTAAAGGAAAGCGGTTTATGAATGCTGAAGAAGCGGTGGCTGCGTATCGCGATGCCATTGAAGAGACCCCTAAGGACGAGTGGGCAAAGTGCTTTTCCCAGTGGTTCCATCGCATGCAGCGGTGTATTGACGTCAATGGACAATATTTTGAAAAGATATAATAAAACTAATAACTGGCTAATGTAATCAGTTTTTGATTTTCTAAGAACTTTCAGTTTGACCCTCGTATATGGTATAATAACAGATAGTCCACTGTAGCTATCCCTTTGGATTGCGGAGGTCAGACAGGCAGTCGCTCTATGGAAAAGCTAATATTCATACATATCCGGTTAGACTAGTAAGCTGACCCCGGGTTGCAACTGAGGTAACGCTAGGAAGATGATGAACAAATATTATGTAGTCCAATCTTACATGAAATAACGTTTAATTATGATATAACTTTCATATTCTATAAAACGAATTACCTAATTTCACATGATCTATTTATAGATTTAATAAAATGTACCTTAGCTAGGTAATATTTGGCATAAGTGCATAACGTTCAATTAATATAATTTTCAATATGTATTATACAGAATAGAAAAGTTCGTCCCTTCTTCTTTACAATTTCACTGAGTTTTAACCCAATATATAATATTTCTATAACAGCTCAATTAATAAACTTGTGTTTAACTAAGCGTAAAGAAATTACTCAATCATTAAGAAATACTTTATCAGGTGTCCCTAAATTGACGCAAGATTTGAATTAAATATAATAGGTACTTAGTTCTTAGTTCTCTCGTCGCTATTTCTTTATTGAATCTTTAAAAATATAGTTAAGAGATATTTGTGGAATAACACATCAGACAAAAGACCTACAGCGCTTTGAAGAAAAAGCCGAAATAGACGAATTATTTTGATTGGAAATCATTTACTTGTTATTATTCAAAAGTGTTAACAACGTTTCGATGGTCTGCAAGTTATTTAGTCTCCATGAATTTCTTAACTTATTTCTTCAGTAACGAAGTTGAAACACTAGTTTGACCATAGAACTTGATTTTTTTAGCGATGGCCGCCATACTTTCTTTATTTTTGACAGTTGTTTCTTACAAGTGTCGATTCAGCATTTTGCTAATGTTCAACATCTAGCAATTATGAACAAACAGTCTCTATTCACCATTATATCTCTTCGTTGCTTGTCTCTCGGTTTACTATAGAAGGAGAGAGATTATTTAGTTTCCAACTCCTATATCTCCTATATCAGTGTCAAAATCTTTGTCATCAATGGTCACTGCTGCTGAAGCTTGCTAAATGGATGATACGCTAGTGGGAATGAGGACCTAACCCTATAAAAGGTTGTTTAATAATGATGACCCGTTATTCTATCTTAACATTTTTAAGAAGCCAGTTACCAGTTTTAAGAACTATAAATTGTCAGCTGTCCAACTGTTATTTTTCAAGTTCATCACTTTACTGAACAAATGACATCAAATTTAATTCTTGAGCTAAAATCATCCTTTCTCTATGGTTTAGGATAACCAGTTATTGTCATTAAGCAATAACTACGCAAGCAATCGGTATTATTTGTTTATTCACGAAGTTAACTGATTATTTTGACCAGCCATTTGATTATAAAATATTTAAGTGATAGAAAATATTTTTCAAATTGTCATTAGACATCTGACGTTTAAATGAACTAATATTGTAATTGATTAATTACTACTATTTTAATTATATGCTTGTCCGCTTATACGCTTGATCAATTGTAAAGGGAGAACCTCAAACTCATATAAAGTCTGCCAACCCGAACTTGCCCAGCGTTGTGGCCATAGCCTACTCTTATAATGATTAGAAGAGGTCCATGCCTAGCAATAGAATAGCATTTATACCGGACTAATGATAATGCTGTGATGCTTGTGACGTATAATATCAATGTGTATGATGTTTTTATAGGTGGCTTATTTATATTGTGTTCACAATATTTACGAAATGTACGTTCTGCGGCAGATCAGGTCAAAGAAAACGTAACGAATTACTATAAGTATTACCTAGTCGTCTCAGGAAATTTATTTCCTTTAAGATTGTAATCCTTTATTGCAATAAGGGACACAGATAACACCTAGTCTCAAATCCACAATTCGCGGTTGATACGAAGTATTGTCGCGTGCGTAAAACGCTCATGCTAGACTAGACGCCTTATCAGAAAGTATATGGTTACTCAGCTATCCAGAACTTTCACTGCGAGATCGAATCAGAAATGAAGAGATAGGCAGTAGTGCCAAATTCATCGATATAACGCTCCGAAAAGTCAAGCTGGTGTGTCATTAGGCAGAGCACATAGCTCGATGAACCGATAGTCGTTAGCGCAGAAATGTCAAGGCAGAGGTAGGCCTCCCGCTAGGTGGACTGACGATCTTGTTACTGTTACAGGCAAGTTTGGGTGCGGTGGCTTAAAATCGACCCACACAGAGACTTTTATAATCACTAGTGGACATTTTACAGCTGCAATGATAATGATGTCACATAGGGATTGAAAATCTTAGTAAACAAGTTCTAAAATAATACGTAAGCGGTCATTCATAGCACGGTGCCGGTGCTCGCTCTTTCACAGAAGGTAGAGTTTGATCAAATGTATACGTAGCTTGAACAGTCACGATGTGGTATGTTAAATCAAAATCAATGTCATAGTCAGGACATTGATATGCCAAAGTAGCAATAATTACCGTAGGTCGTTTATACACGACACGTCAGAATATCCCGTCGTGAGTCACATAGTGTTTCGTGCTGTGTTTTATATCGTCCAATAAATCAAAACGCATGGACCTATAGCTAATTCCGCTGTTTCGCTCGCGTCGAATTCAGACTATCCTATATAATAGAGACTTAATCCATGTTTCTTCTAAGGATCTATACTCTACTCTTTTGCCAAATCTCATTTAAATCAATTCCTTGGTGTAGCCATGAAAGTTTATCAGATAAACAGAACATTAATGGTAATAATCATACAGCATGAGTGTCGCAGAATTCATACTATGGTGTACATATGTTACATCGTGCATTGCAACAAAGCATTCGTCGCACATTGTGTTTCTTGAATGTATGTAAGTACACAAGTAAGTATGATCTGTTAGAAGTGTGGTGTTGCGTACACTGGCTGTGCCTGATATTTCTGTCGTCTAACATCAAATCTGTGGTCACCCTCTTGGTTGTAAAGAAGTGCACTATCATTTCACGTTCTCTGATTATTATTATAATTTTAATTAAATGTCAATATTATTCCATCAATTCAACATTAAAAACTTGCGTAACATGTTGGTATTAACATCACCTTAGTGCATGAAAAGTGTGACAAATTGGATGCAGCTATAGCCATGCTTTATTTGAAGGAAAACTAGATTGTTTCCTCGTAATTAGGAATAGTTTAATATATGCATGTAATTATCAATTATCAGGTTGGAGCTGAATAAAGTACTAGGAGGTGCTCATAGCTATCTTAGGTCGTCTCCCATTAGTTTGGCTTTATGACATAGAAATACCTACTACTCAACAAGTGCACGAATCTTTTGGCATTAGGGACATGATTCTTGTCTCACAACGACTTTGAAAATAGTCTATTTATCGCATCATATTTTTTAAGAACCTTTTCTATTGCTTAGTTCACATCTTTGTTCAGTGCTTATTCAGTATGCTAGATTTAATCTTGAAATTTTATGCGCGTGGGTTCAGTTACGATGACAAAGCTAAAATATAATATGAATGATCTTATTTTGGCTATCTTGTTTTATCAAAGTGCGAAATAACAAGCATATTGATGTGATCTATCGTACTATACTGAAGATGGTTCAAGCACTGTGATGGAACTATGAAGAACAAAGATCATGAATTGCACTACGCAAATAGGTATTAGTTCTTTACATAGGCACAGGTTCTTACCCAATAACATAGCCAAGTTAGGGAATCCTCCCTCTAGTTGGAGAAACACCTCTTACCCTCTTTCCTTCAAATCTATATATTTTTTTAAATATAATTTCAATCAATCAATCAGCCTATCGCAGTCCATTGCTGGACATAGGCCTCTCGCATTACGCGCCTCAGTACACGGTCCTCAGCCTTCCGCATCCAGTCTGTCCCAGCCACCTTTTTCAGGTCGTCGGTCCACCTAGCCGGGGGCCGCTCTACCTTACTCTTGCGGAGGCGTGGTCTCAACTCTAGGACAGGTTTCACAGCCATCAGTCCTTCTACAGATATGGCCAGCCCACTGCCACTTGAGCAAACTGATTCTGTGAGCTATGTCGGTAATTTTGGTTCTTTGTCGGATAACTTCATTTCGTATTTTATCCTTCAAAGAGACGCCAAGCATAGCCCGTTCCATAGCTCGCTGCGTTACTTTTAGTTTGTGGACTAGTCCCACTGTGAGTGTCCACGTCTCGGCACCGTACGTCATAACAGGTAGGACGCATTGGGTGAAGACTTTGGTCTTCAGGCAGTGCGGTAGGGGCGAAGAGAATACGACGTTTATGTCGTCGGATCGATGCTCGTAGTTATTCAACAGTATGTCTACCTTGGGCAAGTAGTCCAGCTTGGTAGAAACAACTTTGAGAAAGAAATCGACCGCAGGATCCAGTTGGGTTGGGCAGCGTTTGGCAAGCTACGTCGAGTTTTCTCTTCGCCCCTACTGCAAATATAATTTATATTTCCTAAATATATATTACACTAAAGCTGACCAGAATTATTCTTCCCGCGACTGGCGAGCTCTTGGTTGGCAGAGTGTTATCGGTCCGTTTTCATTTTTGCTTCGTTTAGCAAAATTGCGGAGAATCGAGCGTGGTGCAGATACTGCCAACAATTCACTACGACAGCAATATGTACGAGTTATGTGACACTGAAGTGAAATGAAATATATGATGATTTTAACTTGTCTTTCGGGATATATACCACGTACATTTGTTTCGAGTAACCGATATTTCCGATAAAGTACATCCGTGGACATGGCGAGTGATGAAATATCCCGAAAGACAAATTAAAATCATCATAATTAAATAAATGATTGGTATCGCATCTCTCTAGCGATACCAACAATTTATCTAAGTCGTCACATTACAGTTTATTTTAGTGCAATTTCACATCATCATCATCAGCCTGCCGTAATCCACTGCTGGATATAGGTCTCTCTCAAATTTCACATACGAAAGTTTATATTCCTAAATATATGATGACATTAATATATAATTTTTGTAAGACGTCTGTCAGTTATTCGGTTGATACTGCTGTTACAAGTAAAAGCTACTTTTAATGCACGGTTACGATGGTGGTTAAGGCGGCCGCCTTGCCGCTTGACACTGCGCCGTTATAAGTTCGACCCTCAAACGAGACAACACTTTGTGTGATCCACAGATGGTCGTTTCCAGTCAGAGTGTATTTTGTGTCTGGTGATTGTTTCTATTTTAGGTACCCTGCAAGACAAGATAATTATATTCATAGCGCGGGTGTAATCTTAAAAAAAACATACTGTTTCAATTATTTATATTCAAGGTCTGTCTGACAAGTGTGTGTCGGATACGTTACTACAATATTTAGCTTAAAGGTAATATGATCATAATAGCTTATTGATCAAAACTGTTTTATAACCTGAACACAAAAAAGTAACGAATCTCAATTATTATCTTTAACTGAATATCTACTTAGTTGGAACGTTCATACTTTTATAACGCTTTTTTTAAAGTCTCACTTCGACAACTTAACAAATTGAAAATATGGGTCCGAAATTGATAATCTAATATTAAAATGTAATATTTTTTTTACTGAAAGCAACACATTAATATTTCTTACTATTGAAACTGTACCCATGTTGTTGGGAATAAAAACCTTATTCTAAACAATAACGAATTTTATTTCGCACCGATAAATTGATATACTCGGGGGCAAAGATATCTTACTTGCAGGTGAAATATAGTACTTTGATTGCAACTAGTATTCACAGTTGAGTATCATCGTATATTTGAATACAAAGTCCGTAAATTCTGAGATTTTCATCTCGGTAATAAGTTTCACCAAGTTAGTAGTGCTGCAATATACGGGTACAATTGCTACTAAGCAACTAAATGTTATTATGTATGTATGCTCATAACGTCGTAGTTGTAATGTTCTTGTTGCTGTTTATATTAGTGCTGACGATCTTTTAGGTTTCCGTACTTATTAAACTACAGCAGTTCGATCGAGCGCTGTTTTGGCAACTTCAGAGATGTTTTTTGGTAAATCATCGCTTGTTGAAAGGTGAAGCAAAATATCGTGACGATTATATATATTGCGTGTCTGAGAGTTATTCATGTTCACAAAAAGACCTGTGAAGTCTGCTAACTCATACCTGGCCAGCGTGGTGGACTGAGACCTTCTTGAAGTGAGAAGAGGCTTGTGCCCATAGATTTTTTTACTGTCTGTATCCCGTCTATCATGCCTGAAGGGATAGGCAGAGGTGTAATATACACCCAAATTTCGCCACCCAAAAAAATATCTTGACTTGTAACGAAAATTAATAATGTAATGAAAATATTGTAAATATTGCTAGTAGTGTGGTCGTAAAGCAAAGGAGATATCTTGCGGAAAATAGCTAATCCCGTTAAGACCACAAGCTAGCTTTGAAATTATTGAAATAGTTACATAAGTTCCATACCATATCGAAACCTCGAAACCATATTTAAATGATATACTTTCTAGTTTGGGTCAGAGTGCTTGGATATCTCTTATAATATAAAGAATATCAATTGACCGCGCTTATCGATGCCTTCCTGTATATTTATTCATCTGGCCGTAACCTCCGTATGAGAATGGCGTCTTTATTTATATCCAGCTGTAGGTATAAAATCGCTTAACCTATAACTAAACCAGGTTTCGGATTCCGAATGTTATTCTATCTCCTTTAGTGATTGTTCGACACCATTTAAGGCTAAGATTAAACTTAATGCGAGTAATTTTCCAGTGAGTTAGTTCACTAGCAACTATCGGAGTCTAGTAGAACTCCGACTGAAACGAACTCATAAGAACAGGTTTAATTGATGTTAGCCTCGATATACCTATTAACTATGTGTTTATAATTAATACGAGTTCTCTGTCTCTTGGTTGTTGTTTAAGTTCCTATTACGAAGCTTAACTTCATCAGTGTTTTCACCTATCTTTAGGTTCGAGTACTTTTCAGACACATTAGACAGTACAGATTTGTAGATCAGGAAAGTGTGATCTACATGTCCAAGTGTGGAAATTAAAAACTACTTTACGCGACGCATTGGTAGTAGCGAGACGAGCACTTAAATTGCTACGAAATGTTCACAGCCCATCTTCTATCATATTATTAATACTTTCTATTTTTATTGCTGGTGGGAGACCAGCAATCAATAACCGTAGTAACGTTCAAAAAGCAGCACATCAATGTGCCGAAGCCCCACGAAGAAAGAGATACATGAATTTTGAGGATGGCGAGAAGTGTTGTGTGGTGAAGCGAAATAAATCTCCGAAGGCTATTATTATGTTAAGCTGATAGCCAGATTATGGATATAATAGCTAAAAAAGTTAGGACTTTTTAAGCACAGGTCTCCTCACCAAACAAGACAGGTAGCGAAAGCTACATATAAATAGTGCCATCTGTCGCACAGTTGCGTAAACAACCAATAGATAGGTACAGATATATCTATCGGACATCGTCGGAACTAAACGGAAAGAACGAAGATCATAAATCGCACTATTAGAGTTTCGCAAGCGATCCTCTAGTTTGGTTATTATATATGGATCCTTCCTCTTGTTGGAGGAATAGCTCATTACTTTCTTCCACATTTGAATTTTAAGTCACTCGGAGGAGGCAATGCAATAATGGAAATGTAAACTTCAGTTTAAAGGTACAAATTCGGAGCTGACCGCAGACCGCACAAACACGCGACATGTCGTCGCGTCATGTCACCCGACCGCACTTTAGTATTGCCAATGACGTTCTCAAAGACATCAGACATCTTGTCTGATAGAACAGAACATATCTTAGAACCAATAGGAATACGGTGCGAAGCAACAGGAAATCATGATACAGCTACACATCGTGGCGACATGTCGCCGCCTCATGTCGCGACGACTACGGTCTTCGGTCCGCTACGAACTTGTACATTAAGACGACTTTATGAAATAAAAAGTACCATTCAAAATTAAACGTTTAAAATGGAATGTTTTTTTTTTTATTGAGTATAGAACTTCAGAGTCCAAAACTTTTGTATGAAAATAGTCAGTTCACAAGTGTTTTCTCCGATTGGTAAAATTTACTCCAGGGACGTGACCGAATCAAACCCGTTTGGGTTAAAAGATGTGTCCATTTACTAAATTTACACGGCTAGAAATCTATTAGCAGAAACATCAAAGGCTTAGAAGCAAGATTTCTACATCGAGGACCTACTTTTGGTCGGCAACTTGACCTAGAATATAAAATTGCATAACTCTTGAATAAATGACGTACTTTCTATCTTTCAGCTATTTTTATTCATACACTCGTTGTATAAAATCGAAAAATTAAAGCTCTTAGAATAAACAATTCGATTGGATAACATTTCAATGTTATTTTGTAATGTTGTCTAAACCAATTTTAGCGCAAAAGTTTAAGGTCAGTAGGTAGGTAGGTAGTATAAAATGTGTGTGCTTAATATGCGTAGAAATACACCTGCTGAAAGTTCCGCGCCGAACGTTCAGCGATTGAACTATCGGTCGTAGTATTCGATTGGTATGATACACCAAACGCGCGGGACAGTCTGCATTATAATTATGACGGTCGCGGCTAACTATCGGGTGCGGTACGTTCCGCTCGGTATGACGCTTGAGGGATGGTTCCGCGCCGCGCTAAACGACACGTAATTTTGGCTGATAATATGTCATAGATAAATAATAATATATATAGTTGAAAAAACACTAGTAGCGTATTTAACAGCACGTTCTGCGCAGTAGATGAACCGCAGATGTGTCACGATACTAAGATTATCTAAGAACTGATATTTTTTTATGATAAGGTTAAATTGCAACCAGTAAGTCACGATAAGAAATCTTCAAATACCAGATAAACCCTTGTGCGGAATAGTGTATTAACACCTTAATTCGTAAATAAGAATCCCGATATGCATCCACAAACATCTTAAACGCAGGCACTGCCTAATTCCCCCCCGTGGGATCTCCACCTTGTTGTGGTGGGGGGGCTCAGTAACCGTGGATTGGTCAACCGCGGTGAAGCTAAGAGGGATCCAGGAGGGGACGCTCCGCGTGGGCTTGGAGGGGCCTGCGCAGGACGCGTCCAACGGTGCGGGTGCGAGGGATAGTTCTGTCTGTCACTCGCAGTCGGGCGCGGTCGCGGGGGGAGAGGCGTATCGGTGTTGCGTTGCCGCGCCCCCTATCTCCCGCGACCAAATGGGGGCGCACCATCGTTGCGTCGTGGTGGGGCCGCAGAGGAAGAGGAGATGCGGTGTTGCGTTCCCGTCCTCCCTATCCTCTGCGGCCGCTAGGAGTTTTGGCGGCGGAGCCCAACACCTTCATCCGCCGCCAAGGGGGTTTCGTTCGGGGCCCGCCTAACCATCTGGCGGGCCAATATCCGTCGGGGGGTAGCGAGGAATGCTTCGGTGAAACCCTACCCTCCGACACACGGGTAAATGAAGGAAGTCGAGGTGGTTTTTACTGGAAACACCACATACTCCGGCTCTTATTTCCCCCAAGAGTCGGAGATCCGAAGGGATTTTCCACCTCGTAAAACAAAAAAAAAAAAAGGCACTGCCTAATTACCGTCATCTCATAATAACCTATTACTGTTTATAATAATAATGCGATTGCTACTGTGAATTAATAAGAGCGCCGAGAGCGGTTTGCGAGAGATAGGTAATCACTAGTCGGCAATTCAATTAGAGTAAGCATCTCCTGGCTAATGTTGGCATTAACGATCGATTTCACTCGGAATAGTGAAATTTAGAATTGAAGACGGAGCAGCTAAATAAAGCTATTATTACTTTATTAATTGTATACTGCATCGGAAAATAAACATCAAAAGTATGACAAGTCTTTCTAGAAAATATATAAACACTTCTACTTGGAAGTAGAATACCAGGTTCCCTTAAGCATTGTTGAAAGCGTGCTTGGGATTATCTCCTACATACTAACACAGCTTAAAAACTTTTTGTTGTATTCGTCTGGTCTTGGGACACCTCCAAGAAGTAATGTACTATCACCAGGAAGGCATAATCAAATAATGTATTGGTATAGACATAGTATACCTATAATTACTATAAACTGCATGACTTGTACTCCCACTCGTACCATATAATATACATATCTGTTGCCTTGATGTTTATTTACTTCCTAATTGTTGGTTAGCCCGTTATTCCATGACGTTCTCGATATATAGGGTCTTAGAAACATGATGTAAATAAGCTCTGGGTAAAGTTTATGTCCGTGCGATGGTTGATTAAGAATACAGAACGTCATAATTATCATTCCGTGCAAGGCGGGTGTCGTAAGATCCGACAGAGGGAGCTTATTACATAGAGAACAGCAATGTAAGAGAAGGAAAACTTTAGAAAAGCCTTACACCAACCCGTTTGGGCAGCGTGGTAAAGTAGGCAGTATCCTTTCAAAGTATACGTGTAGTCACTGTAGTCCAACTGTGGACTATTAACACTGGAGTACACGCGTGGGCTACATATGTAGCCCAGGGTGTAATATTGTCATATATTGGTGGAACTAGGTATGCCACAACGCAATCGTCTTGTGTATTCCTCGATTGGTTCTCCCCGCTCCTACTAGTAGAATGCCTATTACATCGGCATAAGGACGTGCGCAAAAATCGTCCTAGAAGTTAGTGGGCTACACCTATGCCCCGCACGTGGGTTTAAGGAAAATAATTGCCTAGTGCACAAGTGGTCAATATTGTAGTTTTTTGTATTATTATGATGTATTAACGATCGTTTAGTAACATGGTATGTATAAACGGTCTCAAAATAATATAAAAAATGAATAATTTACAAATAAAAGTGATCTGACGTCAATATTTCTAAAACGTGGAATTCTGTCTAGCAAGATCGTGTTCCAATTGAGCGTCGTATTTACCAGCAAAATATAGGTACCAAGAGCTATCAAACTGAAAGGCAGGCTACTACAGAATTAGAAAAACATCCCCAGCGACAAAATATGCCTATTTGGGGAGGATTTGGTTGGTATTTATTCTGCAGCACACGCAAACAATGCAGGAAATGTATGAGGCGCATTTGTAGTGAACATCAGGAAGGTGTGTGTCCTGATTGATCGCCAATAGAACAGTATTTTGCGAATTATTTAATTATGTAGTTAATACCATTGCTAGAGATAAAATTTAAGGTAAATATTACGTTCCTAAATAAAAATAAGACCATGACATCTTAAGCCTGCCAAATATTGATGATTTTTAAGTAGTTTTAGTACATGTTTGATATTATAATTAAGAAGACTAACGTTAATTAATTTTATGTTCCATTCTGATCATAACAGAGATATATGTAAATTAAACAATGAGTTGTATTAATTTGTTTCCTTCGTCATAGAATTAATTGATCTACAAACGGGCTACACCTGTAGCCCGCGCGTGCACTCAAGGAGTATAAATGGGTGCGTGCACTCTAGTGTTAAATACTGATGATGATGATATTAATTTACTAAATAAACATTGAGGTTAAACGAAAATTAACATAAATACACTTGATCACCTTAAACTATTATTTTGCTGGCAACACAATGAATATTATGATTATGATGAAGCCCTTGTAAGGGCAACATCGGCAACTGCTATTGTGCGTGGTATGATACGCACTGGACTGATGTTTAATACATTCACATAGCCAGTATTGTTTCTTGTGATATATTGAAGATTTCAATGACACAATGGACATAGCAGAATATTCAACACAGTTTTTATTTAATTGAATACATAGGCAGCGACTAGCTAAGTCGTTTTATGACTTTTTTACTTCTTGAGAGATTAAGTTTTTGCTTTTTTGGAACAACGCCCGCACTAGAAATCAATTTCGTAGATAAAAAAATGTGAATATGATAGTAAGAGATCCGTAGGAGAGAGACCTTCACCGATCTGCTTTATGGATGAAAAGTGTTTTATATCAAATCATATTGACCAATTTGTAAGTACCTACTAGTTATTTTAATCAATTTGTTTAATAGACAAATATTAAAATGAGCACTACTTCACTGTGAACACGATGATCTAGGGTTATCTGAGCTAAGTTTTTTTTAGCCTTGATAGGACTTAACTTGCCAACCCACTCGCGATATTTTTTTTAAGATGCTGAATTTGATATTAAGTACTTTTCATCTATTAGGCAGATCGGTGAAGGTCCTTCTTCTACGGATCTTAGACTATAGGTAAGTGTTGTACCGTGTGGGTATTAAATTCACAACACTCGGCGTCCTGTTAAACCACGAGGCGGACACATAAACCATCCATGTATTCAATATAAGTATATACGTACAGTCGACTACAAAAGTCGCTACACACACCAATATGTTTCTATGTTTTTGTATGAATTAACACTCTCCGATTATTCTAATTTAACTTTCTTTGTCTGAAAATCCAACAAGATGCCGAGAATAATAATTACTTGGGGCGATAAAACTATTCAAAATCACATAAATGTATATGGACTTGTATCGCCGACTGTCCCTTTTTGGTAGTATGGCTTTTTTAGCTATTTGTCGACCATTTTCTTGATATCTTTCAGTCATATTGTATACGGGATAATATTATGTGACATCGTATGGATGTCGTATAAAAGTTACGGGGACTTAGTTAACATGGTGAAAGAGTGTACTTATTTACTCTATTATTAAAGTGTGTCAAACGGACTAATTCTGCCATAACGGAGATAATAGAGGCTTAGGCTATAAGCCCACAGTACCCACACAGTCAGTCGGTACTGCGGGTGCTGCAAGTCAGTCGGCAGAATAGAAGCAGACCCCTAAAACTGACGCGACAGCGTGGCGATCTATATGACTTCGATAGGAATTGGCCTAACTGGCACAGCCAGGGACAATTGGAGGGGTGTAAAGGTGACCTGCGAACAGAGCACCAGTATACGTAAGTGTATAACCTTGACACTCCCAAAGTTCATGAACGGCGGTAACCATTTTCAGCAAGGTGGGTCTCACCCGTTACTCTCATCTATAGACAAAAAAATTATAAAACCACAGAATACGTATAGTATAAAATAAAACTGCTTTATTATAGGTAAGATTGGCGAGCATTTACATAATGACCATAGCGCCATCTCCCAGTGATTCTTGACTGAATACCTTTTCAATGAACGACTGCCGTCCGACGTCCGCAACCCAACGGATCAGCTATATGCCGTGGTTTGGAACGGTATCAGTTTATAGAGACACTGACTTCTGATAATGACTGACAATTAATATCTGCATGACATCTCGGACCATCCGAAAATACAGTGGTTCGAACCCAATCCTCTTTGCATAGCAGGCTCAGCATCTCCATCTCTCTAGTATCGCTGTTTACATCATTTATATGATTTATAAGTCTCCCTTTCCTTTATTTGTTTAATTCCTATCCCCTATTCCATCTCCCTCATCCCACTCCTCATCCTATCCCTTTTCCCAACCCAAAGGGGTGGCAAAGCACTTTGTGACTCCTGTGGTGTTGCTTGTGTCCATGGGCGGCGGTAATTGCTTACCATCAGGCGATCCGCCTGCTCGTTTGCCGCCTATTACCATGAAAAAAAAATTTAACAATGCAGTATAAAACATTTTTTATTAAGTATCCTGTAGGTTGGAGACAAAGACTTCTATTTTCTAAACTAAGCTTGAATTAATTTACTGTTAATATACTTCATAAGGGTATTAATTTTCATTCTGTGTTGCCTGTTTTGAACCTTTTAAACCTACGTTTTTAATGACAATTTATACTTTTACCCTACTTTTAAAAATTCTAAGGTGGTAACTTTGTAATATTACTTTTTTATAAACGTAAAGCTCTCTTTGTGATAAAAATAAAATGTGACTTTTTTGTATTACTGTGTAGCTTATTGTACCTTGTAGTTATTTCGTTTTGTGAACCACATGTTATTTACTTTTAAGTTTGACAGTTTTTAATCAAAGACATATTGCAATGTAGTGACCCGCCTTGACTGAATATAACTTGAATCGATAAACATTAACTCCACTAAATATTACATAAACTTCGTATTTATTGGAGCAATAACATTAAAATATTGGCAATACCTACTTGAATGGAAGTTTTTGATTGAAAGTTGTGAATTTCTGATGAAATATATCTATGTGTATAATTTAAAGGGCCAAAATTACAACCTGGGATCACAAAACACTTGTAATAAAGAAACCTGCGATATTGTAATACATTTAAAATGAAATCCCATTCAAAGAAAAACACAGTACCTAATACTTCAAGGTACTTTGAAATAATTTTGCGCAAATATCAATCCATTTTGTTTATTTTAACCTCTCGTCTGTGTAAGGCAAAATGGCGGCAAACACATCTGTGGAGCCGAAATTCGGTCATTACACAGATGGGGGCTTTTGGGCAAATCTAAGTTACCTGGGTTTAGAAAAACTGATTGGAATCTAAATCTAATTGGAATTCTGTAGAACTATAATTAGTTTTAGAAAGAGAATTAGTTTCTCTATGTAATTTGTTACACTACACTTCACTATAAAGTGAATTGTATTTTGTTAAAAGAGAAATAAAATGGTATAAGTAAAATTTATCTTATATATTATAATTACTAAAAAAATAAACACTTTCTGGTTGTAATATCATATAATTCTTGTACAATCTTACGTCTAACATGAAATAAAAACCAAATAGCATACATTCCAATACATTTTTTTTATACTGCACATGTTTAAAACTTTGACAAAAAAAAGTCCCTCTTCAAATGTCACTTAAGTGGGCCTCACATTTCATTAGTTAATATTACATTCTTGATCACAGGGACTACTTGTGCTTTGTTATTAATAACTTGAGCTTATCACCAAGGTAATATAAACAATGGCATGTTGAAATATTCAACAGACCTTGAGTATGTGGGTATCAAACATGGCACTCACAATTGGTACAAAAAACAATGTCTCATAAAAACTAAGATTTTGCAGAATATACGCTTACAAATGTTATTGTAATTAATTATTCAACTTTTACATGGATCTAGGCATTTATTACAATGAAAAAAGCCAGTTATTTGGAAGAAAAATATCAAAACGCAAGTTCATAAACTTTGTAAAAAATTTGCTCCATGAGCTACATTAGTATGGATATGGACTTGACGTGACGTCATCATCACATAAAATTGTTGAATTTATGAATTGTTTCTTTTTCAATCAATTTTACTTTACTTTTAAAATAAGTATTTTTTAAATTAAGTAAATAAAAAAAATATTATTAAGAGTATTTCAGTGTTATTTTTACGTGTAGGTAAGTACTATACAATAAAATAAAACAAATCTCAAAAAAAATATTACTCGACCCGACTAACTTTGGACGTAATTCTAAGGAAAACTAGAGAGCGGATCCAAAAAAACACTTTTTACGTGTTCTATAAAAAAGTTAAACAAAAATGTAACTATCAAAATCTTTTAAACATTATAATATGAAATGCAAAAGCCACCCATAGCACCATCCATACTTAGTTAGCCAGGCGCCAAATACCCCGTCTGTGTAACGGGCCATATTCGGCGATTGAATGTTTACACATCATTGAGGTCGAAATTTTCACATTTGCGATTAGAATACATGTAATTTGTTATAAATATATTGAAGTTCAATAAATATTGATCTAATTACATATATTCGTTTGGTTGGTAATAGGTTTTCTATCAAATACGGCAAAACCAAAGTCAACCGTCAAATTCGTAAAAGGCCTTGGCCTTTGCTTCAATTGTTGTTTTTCGCATTATGCGTAAAGATTAGACCTAAGTTAGTATTTATAATGTAATATTACTTACCGGTTCATATTTATTTTAAACCACTTCCCTTTTTCCACAGACACTTTGAGCGGCAAACGCGTAATGAATTTGCGTTGAAGGTGCGTTGAATGTAGCAACGAAAAGTGACGAAAACTAACTTTTTTATTTTGAACATTGACAAACATCAAATGAGTTAAGGAAATCTATTTATCATTTAATCTATTCCTTGTCTTTGACAAAGAGTCACACCTGTTTATTATGGCTAAATTAGCTTTGAACCAAACCTTTTTTTTCACGGGTGACAGAGCCGAATTTCGGCTCTTACACAGATAGGGGGGGTCAAAATCGCGGAAATTCGGCGATTCCACAGACGAGAGGTTAATTAGACAACGCCAACGTGTCAAAAGCGTTCTCCTGTTATTTGAATAATTCTTATAGCAATCATGTTCAAGCAAATATTCATTTCTGCTGGAAATTCAGTAGTCCGCCACAATATAAAAAGGATATTGTATATGAGGACGATTGTGTAAGTTGTTCTATGGACGGATATTAAAATATTGGTAAAGCTTTTGGCAAATGTTCAATGCACAAAGGGCATGGAATAAATACTTAGAAATAAAAAAATAGTTATTTGTGCAACAAGAGAGCAAAGTTGTTTTTTGTTTCGAGTGCTGATTTTGAATCCCGAGCAAGCGAAGGATTCTATGATTGATTCACGAGCGTAGCGAGTGATTCACATTTAGAATCCTGAGCGTAGTGAGGGACTCAACAGCACGAGAAGCAAAAAACTTTGCTCTCGTGTAGCATACATAAATTTTCACCTCAGCGGTGAGAACACATATTACTTAGGAGACATAGAAATAAGCAGGAGTAGATTGAAATAACGTTTAACACGTTACGCTATCAGCATCAGCGAAATGTTTATTCCCGCTATTTTTTTTAAATCGCGTTTTGATACCGCGTCTCTGATGTTTATTTTTCAAATGTATCATTGTTGAAATTCCCAATAAAAATGTATTGGTTAAAACCAATTTTATACTATTAATTAGACTTATTTTTATTAAAATCCTATAATAAATTAAACATTTAAACAATAAAATTAAAAATACACGGAATTTCTTTATTACAAATATCTTTAAATGTTGGGTATTACGCGTTTCCGAACGTGTTTTCTTTAAGGTCGAATTCCAAAATCGAATTTCGAAGGAGTTTGTTTTTTTTCACTCGCTTTTTAATGTGCATGTGAAAGAGACGGAGCACAGTAAAATTCGACTGTTTCAAATTTATGGCTGAACAATGTCAATTCGTAGCACTGAAGATAAAAATTAAAAAGCTACTTTGACCCACGCTCGAATTAAAATCGCGTTTTTTTCACTGTTATCTCACAGCAAAAGCGGCATGTTTGAGCTGCTGAGGTGAAAATGTTATAAAGGACGTTTCCAAGATAACGAACTTGAAAGCGCCCTTAGTGAAGATGTGCAAATTGGTAGACGGAGCGATGAATTTTGGCATCTTCTGTTATCTACGCCCATCATCATCGCAAGAGGACTAATCGTCAAGCACGCGGTGTAGCATTGCGTGAGCTGTCCTGGAATGGATGAAACACTTTAGCAAAAATTAATATACTGTACGGTATATGGTGAGGTATGACGGCTCCATCCACAAGCTATCGGTGTCCAATATCTCGCGACTGCGGAGATCAACATTCCACGTGGTTTTCGAGGCCCGTTAAGATCGGATTTTCACAGGGGAATCTCTTCCTTGTGCTAAACGCTGATATGACGTCTTAGTAGTAGGCGAGGTCACAGCATAAACCTTCCTACTACTATGATCAAGAACTAAGATTTCGCGCCGTTTCTGGATAGTGAACATCGCATTTGCATATCTCCAGTTATCAGACACACTGCACGAAAACTAAGCTCAATATTTAAAGCGCTTCTGACTTAAGGTGATCGGGTATATACAGTTGTCACTGGGTCTAAAGCTGATGTGGGTGGAATTTTAGTCACTGACCGTCAAGTAAGAACCTGGACTTCATGTCATATTGTTAAGTTGTCATGGTAAATCAGAGTTCTATTCTCAAAAATCCCAAGAAATTCTTCGTAGTAACGCCAAATTCCTTGCAGATATTTCAACCTCCTTACGCTTATGTTCTACGTTTGACAAACGCTGTTCTTGTCATGCTCAAATATATTTCAGTCCTAATCCCTCACGTCAACGTGCTAATAAGAATCACTTATACTGCTCTTTAAATTTTTGGGTTTATAATTTTTTTACTTTCTTACGATAATTCTGAGAAACGTCGGTAGTGTGTCACTCGTCGTGTCATCTATTTCATTCGTCATTTAATACGTAAGCACAGGTCCGCGTAATCATCATCACGTATGTGGGTACATAAAATTACTTGTTCAGGACAAGTAATTTTGGATCTGACATATCATCCCAGAGCTAAAACTACAGATGTTAAAGGACAACGGGTTCCTTTTATGTTCCTTTTTAAAATAAAGAGTAAATTACAGGTTGAAAGATTAGGGTGGTAGTCACCACGGGCAACTAGTCTGCCAACATGATTCGTTGTCATTTTCTTTTTGACGGTTGCTTGTTGAATCTTGCAAAATAGGGAATAGCGATCAGAGCACATCCATGATTCCGACAAAATACAACTGACAAAAATTTACTTGAATGAATACATACAGACTTATAAACAATAAAAAATATAACTAGTTATTTTTGGAATCACCAGAAATAAAATCTATTAGTATAACAACGTTATTGCCTGCACATAAGTAATTTTCTTTCTTATTTCGCAGCTGTCTTGAGCGAATAGTTGTCCGAAAATAAATTAGAGGACACATCCTCCTGTGAATAAGATAGGAAAATGTCTCGCGTTATTTTTCGATTTAAAGCAGTTTAAGACTAGATTTTTCCCAGCTGGGCCGCGTCCACGTGGGAGCTGGTTATCTGTGTATAACGTAGCCTATGTCACTCCACAGCCACTTATCTCCACGCACAAAAATCATAACATAACTTCGCTACGTGAAATAAGGACCAACAAACACATTTTTGCCGTTATAATAATCAATTGTATGTATACTCCTTGATAATTAAACGGCGACTTGAAACAGTTACAAGTTTTCAATCGAAAAATATGGAGATTGGCCAATAGAATTTATAAACTTATGAAAATGTGAATTTACTTTTGGTACTATCTAGAGACCAATACTACTAACTAACGTTTCATGTTTATATTTAACAAAACTTCACCCGCGGCTCCGTTCGCGTGAATTATTCACTTTAATCTCCCCAGGAATCACCCTATCTAACGGTGAAAACCGTACCAAAATCCGTTGGATAGCTTTTGAGTTTATTTCGTTCATGCAGACAGACAGGAAGAAAAGGGGATTTCATTTTCTAATATGTTTAGTTTCTATTCTATGATAATAATAATATACTTAGACAAGTATTTCTGTAATCACCATGGTCTATATATAGGCATTTAATAAAAGGATAAGCAGCGATAGCCTAGGGAGAGACCGACAGACTGCTACGCAGAGGGTCCTGGTTCGAATCCACGGCGCGCACCGATGACTTTTCGGAGTTATGTGCTTATTAAATTGTTAAATATCGCTTGCTAAACGGTGAAGGAAAACATCGTGAGGAAACCTGCATGTCTGAGAATTCTTCATAATGTTCTCGAAAGACATGTGAAGTCTGCCAACCCGCACTAGGCCAGCGTGGTGGACTATGGCCGTACCCTTCTCATAGTGAGAAGAGGCCCGTGCTCAGCAATGGGACAGTTTATATATAGGGCTGATGATGATGATATAAAGGAATTTAAACTTCCGTGGTCATTTAAACTTATTTTAAATTGTCCACCACCCGCAATACCCTTAGTACATCCGTGACCATGGCGCTTGTAACAGTGCCGAAATATCGGTTACTCCAAACAAAGGTACGTGGTATATATTCCGAAAGACAATTTAAAATAACCATACTCTATAGTTATACCAACCGTGGTAACTATTAACATAAATGGGAAAATATGTAAATTTATAGCGCCTGTACATAGAATACTCTTGGTCTAGAGAAAGTCCATTATCCACAAATTGTTTTCGGGTTTGTGAGTTCTTTGATTTTTTCAGACTATTTAAGTAACTTAATAATATTTACTAGCTCTCTCTGGGATACAAAATGACTTTTAGTACGAAAGTTGTCTTAAAAATCGGCATGGTCAGTTAACTATTTGTAGCCAGTGTTAAATTTCTGTCAATCTTATATTACATCGTCATACGAGTTTGACCATCTAAGACGTAGCAGCTCAAATCTGTGGGTAAACCCAAATTAAATTAGCCTTTGATAATATTTGATTTGAAGTCCATTTATTGCCGTATAGACGTACCAGTAAAGCTAAACGCTAGACCAATTCTAGGTGGTAGGGCCACGCTGTTTACAGCACGAATGGGCCGGCTCGACCGGGGCAGTACCATCCTCGCACAGAAGATCGACGTAAAGTAACAGTATGTTCTATGCTGTTGGGTTTCGTTCGGTGAGTGGGAGAGCCGGAGGCCCAACCATACCCTCCCCATCCTCTCTTCATTGCCCATATGGGGAAGGAGGAGAGGATGAGGAGGATTAGCTGAGGGGGCGGTTACCGCAGCATACGTGGGACCAGTAGAGTATCCGTGGAGTCATTGTGTGGGTAGTGTGGGTCGACCCGCCGGCCAGGGAGACCCGTAGAAACGGTGGTGCCGCTGGCCGCCCGCGGCATAGTATAGGGGCCCAACTGGGACTAACCATCTCAGGAGGCTGCCCCACCAGGTCGCGCATAATCTCAGGGTGGCTCGTCGTGCTGGTTGGTGACCGTCCGGTGGGATCTGGCGACCACTTCCGGGAGGGTACGGGGGCCCTTCCGTCCGGCGGGTCGGCCACCGCTATACCTCACAGTGTAATGGCAATACAATACTCTGCGCTTTGTCACGCGCTGCTGCGTTGACTGTTTCCTCTTTTCACACCCCCTTTTCTTCTTCTATGGCAGCTCCAAGAAATGGTTCCGGTCAAACAGCGGCGTCTTCGTTCCCCACCAACTCACTTTTTGAGGTGAAGTCCGCTAACATCCGCGGACTCCATACGAACCTCAACGCCGTCCACCATCATCTCGAGACGGCCCGACCGGCAATGCTTTTCTTGACCGAGACTCAAATACGCCGTCCTGACGACACGACTTATTTGCATTATCCCGGTTATGCACTGGAGGATAACTTCCAGGCAAAAGCCGGAGTATGCTTGTTCGTCAGAGCGGATATTTGATGTCGACGTCTACGCTGCCTAGAGGACCCTTCCTTTTCTGACCTATGGGTACACGTAAGTCTGGGTTCATTGGCCCGGATTTACGTGGGCCTTTACCGTTCCCATACCGGAGATGCCGAGTCAACTCGACTGTTTGACTACTTAAGTCAGGCAGCAGATAAAGCGCAGGAGCAGTTCCCAACCGCCGAGTTGGTCTTTTTGGGAGATTTCAATGCCCACCATGAGACCTGGCTGGGCTCTTCCAAAACAGACCACGCGGGACGAGCTGCTCACGCATTCGCTCTCACGCATGACCTGACTCAACTGGTACTCCAGCCCACCGGGATACCAGATATATCGGCTCAAGCGCCCTCGTTGTTAGACCTTGTGCTGACGAGTAACCCGGCCCAGTACAGTGTGACGGTACAAGCCCCTTTGGGTTCCTCCGACCACTGTCTGGTTCGCACTACAGTGCCATTCGCTTCACTTCCACATCCAGTGAAGGCAAAGCGACGCTTGTGGCACTACTCGTCAGCGGATTGGGATGGCCTGCGAGACTATTATGCGTCCATTCTTGGGTCTCAATGCTGCTTGGGCGGGTAGGATCTGTCGGAGAGTGCGTCTGCTGTTGCCGGGGAAATCATGTTGGGTATGGAATATTATATTCCATCCACTGACGTCTTCAGCAGCAGCGGAGTACGGCCCTGGTTCGATCGCGAGTGCGCCGATGCTGTTAAATAAAAACAGTCGGCTTACCGCGCTTGGATCAGGACCCAGCCCTGTCGTCGCGATTTGAATGTCCATCTCATCAAGGCAGCCTATAATAGAGCCACCAAGGTCTGCAAGAGGGCATACATAAGAGCGGATGTCCAGCGCATTGCACGGTTTGGTCAAGAACTCTTGTCGCACCCCACGGGCAGCCACAGCAGCCCCAGGGGATACTGGCGATTGGCCAAAGCCGTGCAATCTAATTTCTGCCAGCCTCCACTGCCGCCGTTGCGATGACCTACTTGTCAATCTCTTTGCGGCCAACTCCCGAATCGATGATCGTAGTGCGCAGCCGCCTTCGATTCCCTACTGCGGCCACTCCATGCCTGCTATTAAAATCAGGCAATGCGATGTTTGCGCGACACTGCAATCTCTCGATGTCCGGAACGCCAGTGGCCCTGACGGAATTCCAGCGGTTGTGCTTAGGAAATGCGCAGCCGAGTTGTCTCCAATGCTTACACGCCTGTATCGCCTATCATATGCCTCTGGCGTAGTGCCACAGGCTTGGAAAGAGGCGAACGTACAACCGATTTCCAAGAAAGGGGTTCGTTCTGATCCGGGCAACTATCGACCCATTGCTATCACCCCTATCCTCTGCAAGATCTTTGAACGATTAATCAACAACCAACTCGTTCGCTACCTAGAAGATCACTCTCTCATCAGTGATCGTCAGTATGGCTTCAGACCGAAACGATCAACGGGTGATCTTCTAGCGTATGTCACTCACCTTTGAGGTGAGGCGATGGACAGGCATGGGGAGTCGTTGGCTATTAGTCTCGACATCTCCAAAGCCTTCGATAGAGTCTGGCATCGTGCGCTTCTTTCCAAGCTTCCAGCCTACGGCTTGCCGCCTCGATTGTGCAACTGGGTTGCCAGCTTCCTGCATGAGCGCCGTATACGAGTCCTTTGTGACGGTGAGTCATCGAAGTTTCTCCAGGTGAATGCTGGTGTGCCTCAGAAGTCCGTGTTATCGCCCACGCTTTTTCTTCTGCATATCAATGATATGCTCACTTTTGGGGCATACATTGCTATGCAGATGACAGTGCTGTACATGGGCGATATCTCGGACACCGTGCGGCTAAGCAAGCCGATACTGAGGAATATAGGCGAACACTTGTTGCTGAGCTTGACTGGGTTCTGAATTGCATCTCGCATTGGGGTGATGAGAACCTGGTCGACTTCAACGCCAAGAAAACACAGGTGTGCCTATTCTCAGCCAAGGTATCTCCATTCCTTCCCCATCCCTCTCTTATGGACACTCCACTACGATTCTAGACAGCTTCAATATCCTAGGTATGGACATACGTAGAAATCTCAACCAGAAGAACTACATCGAGGGTGTCATCAAATCCGCATCTCAGAAACTCGGAGTCCTGAACAAGGTGAGGAGATTTTCGCGCCGGAGCAGTTGTGTCTGTTATACAAGACCCAGGTTCGCTCCTGCGTGGAATACTGCTCTCACCTTTGGAATGGCTCCGCTCGGTACTTATTGGACGCCCTCGATAGGTTGCAGCGGCGTGCTGTCCGTATCATTGGGGATCCAGAAGTCACTGCAATTACGCAGAGACGTGGCCTCAATGGCTGTCTTCTATCGCATTTATCACGGTGAGTGCTCCGAAGAGCTCTTTCAACTAATCCCACCCTCTCCTTTCCTATCCCGAACGACACGTGCTGGGTTAAGGTGCCACTCTTACACGGTAGAACAGATACCGTCACGCACCAAACGGTTCGGCGCCTCTTATCTCTGCCGTACCATTAAGATGTGGAACTCTTTACCAGCCCACGTGTTTCCCTCCACTTATGATCCTGGGTCCTTTAAGCGGGGCGTGAAAAAGCTTTGCTCAAGGCCGTCAAGGTGAGGGCCATCATGCCATAAAGCCATGCTAGCTGCTGGGATGATGGCCATCACTATGGGATTTCACTGACTGCTTAACAACAGGCAGCATGGAGTCAATTTGTTCGGCAGAAAAAAAAATCATTTTGATTTGCAATGCAGGAATAACTATGCAAATTGAAATACAAATTGCTTGTAATAAACACTGCGATTTAAACGGTGATACTGCAATGAGTTAAGTGGAGGATTTGCGATCAAAATTGTAATCGAATATTGCATTTTTGATTTGAATTTAGTTCTTAAGCAAGCTATTAAGCTTTATTGGTGATTATATAATTATAGTCCTACGTACTTGCAAATAAAACAAACAACAACGTTACGGATCCGAATAGATATTTACAAAAAAAAGAACTGAATTTTACTTCGAATCATATGAACTTAATAATTTTGTCCTTGCCCCAGGTGAGCAGGCATTAAGTTCTTCCGCGTGAAAAATTACAGTTCCATAGGCCTTGTTTATATGAATCACCATCACCAACAGCCTGCCAAAGTCCACTGCTGGATATAGGCCTCTCTAATAGCACGCCGAGGTTCGATTCCCGGGTCGGGCAAAGTGTTATTGGGTTTTTCCGTTAGGAAATTCTCACTAGCAGCACGGAGTCTGGTAATGTTCCCGGTACGGCAATAGGCTCGCCCCCTATTACGTGGGACCTAGAAGTACATGGCGAAATGTGGGTGTAATATTACACCTCTGCCTAGCCCTTCGGGGATACAGGCGTAAGTCTATAAATAAATATAAACGTTCATTTGCAGACTGACGGACGATCGGAGGCACTAATGTAAGATTGTATAGACAAACGGACAAACAGATGGAAATGACGAAACTATGAGAGTTCTTCGTATAGGATATAGTATAGCGGAACCCCTAAAACAGAGTCTTAGATAAACTTCCTTAAACGTCACCTAAAAACGATTGTTAGCCAGACTTATCTCTTATCTGGCGCAATACGCCAGTGTCGCTGTATCCGTAAGCTGTCTGAACACGAAATTATCTTTCCAGCGATTGTCGAAGTTTGAAACTGGAATTGCTTCAAATGTAATCTGATATGGCTTACCGCCGTATTGACTGCGGCCATCGATATATATTATGTACTAAATATATGTCAATGGCTGCGGCCTAACTGCAAGACCAACTGATTACACGCCACAAACGACGTTCTTGACACAATATACTTTAAACGATATAATTACCAAAAATTATAAAGATAAAAGCAGCGGTAGCCCAGTGATGTACGTAACGGACTGTCGAGACGATGGGCTCGGTTTCGATCCCCGTAGATACCCCGGGCACACTCCTCTGACTTTTTACCCGACTACGGCAAAGCCAAAGGAGAGTTATGATTTTGACAGGCTATGTATGTATGTCTTCATCTGTTCCCTCATAGCTCCTAAGCTACTTATCGGAACTCGACAAATGAGGTGTTGTTAGAACCGTCTTGATCGTCCACTGAACATAGGCTACGTGACGTGTCACAAAACTCAATATGGCGCCCTCTAGCGCAAAAAAGTGTTGTGTTAAAAAATAAAAATGAGATAAATACATCGTGTTTGATATCATTTGAAAGGGCGTCACATGCACATTTCCAAACTATTGTTTAAATTTAAAGAGCCGTAGTCACACGTTATATGGAACCGTAACAAAACAACTAATAAGGATTTTTTTGTCGTAGTCGGGTTTTAGTTTTTTTCTTTTTATTATCTTAATATATAAAATCCTTGCGTTACTGACTGACTGACAGACACGCCACAGCCGAAATTATGGGGCGCAGGAAGCTGAAATTTGGTGTATGTTCCTTGGGGACCGTAGGGGTGCACTAAGAAGGGATTTCCCGAAATTCCCACGGAATCGGCCAAAACGGGTAAATTTAAAAAAAAATGCAGGCGTAGCTGCTGGCGTCCTCTAGTTTAAACTATTTTGGCGTTAAATCACTGTGCTTTTATACTATTTACTTGCAAAAGCTAAATTGTGTTGACTGCACGATTGGCGTCTCGCTGCTTGACACTGCGCCGAGTGTTAAGTTTTCGATTCCCACACGAGACAACACTTTGTGTGATTCATAAATTGTTGTTTCGAGTCTGGGTGTTCATTGTGTACGTTAGTTGTAAGTTTTGTAAAGTCCTCCGCGACACAGGATTTGGTCCTAGTGCGGGAGTTGTCTTTAAAAAAAAAAAAGAACAAGCTAAAAGGTTGAGGCAGCCAGACGTCTTAAGTTATGAGCCAAAATACCATGACTACCAGTAAATTACATGCGCACGTCATCACTAAGGGATAAATAAAAAAAGCCTTGACTTTTTATAGGTTTTATCAATGAAGAAGCGCAGTTCTTAAAGATATCGTGTGCCGATTCCAAGTGGGGACTGTCTCCAGTTTAGTTCGTAGTTGGCGCCGCTGGCAGCGCTGGCGTCGTTCTCCGTCTCTCTTGCTCTCGTAGAGACAGGTGTCACAGCGCGACTGCCACGCCGCCAAGCGGCAATTTGGGTCACAGAAAGTTTGTCTTCAGAGCGCCCATAGAAAATGCGCCTCTATGTAAATATCTGAGCTCTTTGGTTTTATACAGTGGTCATTTTTTTATATATCTAAATCTGAGACTAAATCCGGTGACATTTTGTAATGAGGTCTGCAACGTTTTTGGTGCAATGAGTTTCTATCTATTCTTTTTTCATGTGTCCTGCCTGGACTATGAAAATTGTATGAAATAAGTTGTTGCTTTCAAATCGTGTACCTACTCTTTGTATATTATTTTTTATTAATTTTAAGTCCCACTCGTCTACACAGTATCAATTCTAGATTGCGATACTATAATTATTATAGTCTTCCCTTGACGTAATAAATATTGAATTGCATAGAAATAATATTTCAATATTGGGTTACAGTTAAAGACCTCGTGCCAAAGTAAGGAAACATAATTGTTCACAAAAGTTCGCTTTTCTATACATATAAATAAAATTGAAGTGTCTGTCTGTGATTTCAAAATAACTATGTTCTTTCAAGTGCATATAGTTAGTTACACGATTCTTAGTCCAGAACAACCCTTTTGAACATTTTTGTCGGTCTGTCCGTCTGTCTGTCTGTCTGTCAGTCTTTCTGTTTGTCCGGGGTAATCTCTGGAACGACTGAACCGATTCAAATGGGACTTTCACTGCAAGGTAGAGGACCTTATAGCGCTACATATAGGCTACAATGTGACCTGGTAGTTGGCGTTGTTGTAGCGATAACAAGTCTTTACTTCTTCTACTCATCTATACATATAAATAAAATTGAAGTGTCTGTCTGTGATTTCAAAATAACTATATTTTTTCAAGTGCATATAGTTAGTTACACGATGCTTAGTCCAAAACAAGCCTTTTTTAAATTTTTGTCTGTCTGTCTGTCCGTCTGTCTGTCTGTCCGTCTGTCTGTCTTTCCTTTTGTCCGGGGTAGTCTCTGGAACGGCTGAACCGATTTAAATGAGACTTTCACTGCAAGGTAGAGGACTTTATAGCGCTACATTTAGGCTACAACTTGACCCGATAGGTAGCGTTGTTGTCAGGATACCGACACTACGTAGTATATATACCTATATGTGTATATTTTCAGTTATTATTAATTTCGAAAATCGCCAGGCGTATAAAAAAATATTTGGCTGAGATGTAAATTATTTATTTTAGGCGTCCACTAAGAACGAATTTTACGAAAGGGCTTGTTTGAGGAGGTTGTAGGGTTCGCGCAAAGTATGAAAGTTAATATAAAATAATATAACTATCCGCGTGCGGAGCCGCGGGTACCAGCTAGTGTTGAATAGAATGAAAACTGACTTCCCAGGCATCATCTGTTTATTTTACTTGAAAAGATTCGTTGATGGTTCTTTGAATTTTACTTAAGATATTTTGTTTATAAATATACGGAACCACGAATCTTGTCTTAATACTGAAGATCAAAGTCGACCAAGCTTTTGTTATTCTGAGTCCGAATCATTAGTCGTGTTATATTAACGTATTGAAGTCAAACGTGTCAAAATGGCGTCATAATTAGATGCAACCGAAGTTCAATGTTATATCGTCGAGATAATCTGCCCTTTGATATTAAAAATTGCTTCATTTTAGAAAAAGGATTGTGTTTTCCCTGCGGTTTCGCCCACGCTATTTATCTCTCTAAAACATCGCCATCGACAAGGGTCAATTTGGCCCTATCGAAATCTGTTTCATAAACTATACACCCTTATTTTTTAATTAGTACAAAAACTTTAAGGACAGATTAGCGAAGATATAATTATCATATACGTGATGTAAGAATTTCATAATATCTATAAATAGCAAAGTTATTATCATTTGTTTATTGTAGAAAATCTCACTTAAATCATAGGCATATTTTACAATCCATTCACTAATTTATTGATAATATTCCATCCTGCTCATTTGCATTTTCTCTGTCGGTCTTATGATGTAGGTAACCTTAAACAATAAAATGAAACAAAAGAATAAGTGATGTAGTTACTTTATTTAATTTTCTAAATTCTAACCTCTCCTTCATACTTCATCCGGGCTTAGGACCGCCAAAACTAACCTTTTTACAAGTAATTAAATACGGAGGTACGTAATTAGAAAGCAAACAAATATCAAAATATAAGAAGGTATTCTGTAATAAAAGAAAAAAGTAATTTTGGCGTATTTATGAAGTTAGAATCATCTGCTATTTACAAATCATCAATATTTCATCATCATCATGTCAGCCTAGAGTCGTCCACTGCTGGACATAGGCCTCCCTCAAGGTTCTCCACACAGACTGATTTTGAGCCGCTCGTATCAAATTATTATTCACTTAAGTTGGTATTATTTACTAAACTTACAAGTATTTCCATTGTCCTTCGAAATGTCCACCACCATTGTCAATACACAGATGGGCACGTTTTTTGAACACTACAACATCAATACTTACAACAATCATCATCATCGTCGTAGTGGTATACCGGTTGCATTGCTATTTTCGCCTTCAACCTTTGCAGATATTACAAAATCTTAGTTTTGTCGCAGAGTGATTGGCGTCTAACTTCTTACCTACAACATTGACATTCTCTTTTATAAAAGACAACTCTCGCACTGGTATTAATTAATCCAGTATAACGCATAAGAAACATTCAAATAACGGATACAAACAACATTTATCATCATCATCTTTGTATAAGGCTATGCAATCGCAAAGCTGGAGACGGCCCTCTTTTCATTAAAAGTCCATTACTGGCAAAGTGCGGGTTAGCAGACCTCATATGTCCTTCAAGAACAATATGGAGAACTCTCAGGCATGCAGGGTTCCTCACGATGTTTTCCTTCATCGTTAAATAAGTTATAATTAACAAATAACATCTCTAATTCTCTATTCCGAATAAATATTTGTGGATCACACAAATTGTTGTCTCGTGTAGAAATCGAATCCATTATCCATTAAAATTATATCATTTAAAAGTATAACTTCAATTCATACAAATATTTGCCTTTATTTTCACTTGATCGAGTTATTTATGAAGTATGGGGAGGGTTAGAAAGGGTGGTGCCGCTATCAATGCCGTCGCCTCCTCAATGTTTACGTATTACGGAGCTTCTTTGATCTGCGCTGCGCCAGCTAAACTTCGATTCACTCAATAGCAATAGAGTATTGTTGACTGGACTGCGTAAATAACATGTTATACTGATGTACAATGAGGTACAGCTTTTAAACGTGTTTGTCAAACTGTCGATGATCGCAGCAGTATTCAATTGATATCCTCGTAAATGCATTTCATCGATTAACTTATCAGCTTTGTCTATAAGCGAGACCAAAATGGCTTTCCATTTGGGCCATTATATCTGATCATCCGTTTTTTTGTTTATTGATTATATTTCAAATCTCTACCACGCAATTTATAGTTCTTGTTAAATCGGAAATTCTAATTAAACGTTTCTAGGTTAACAAAATCTTTGATCTTTATAGTAGGTCGCCATCGAGGGCACCTTAACAGAAAAATAGATTAACTCTTTCTAGGAAACGACGATCCATTCCAAACAACATCGAAGGTCTCTAGGCAAGAGTTGGAACAAACTAACATGAAATAATAAATAATAATTATATTGGTATAGCCTGACGCTGATACTTTTTCTTTCCACAGACCAGTGCTGTACTTAAGGTAGTACTAGTTTGCTTCACAGTAGCACTGTGAGTCGATAGGAGGATTTGACCTACTATACTACGCACGCTAGACGGGTGCTACGGAGTTGGATGTTGAGTTTTCCGTATCTTCGCAAAGATCCTATTTGCTTCGTCTATTATCCTTAGACGCCGCCGAGACACGCACGGAGTGATTTAGGGTAATGACATTTTGTATTCTTAATCCGTCACCACCTATGTGGTATAGACCGTATAGACCAATACTTGCATGCCTATTACCCCACGAGTCGAATGCTTGAGCAAATGTTAATTATTACTATTCAAATTTTAAAACATAAATACCAACGTCTTACACATAACTTATGAGTAAGTACTAGACGCAATATATTATATTCCCAAGACTTCACACGTTCATAATTAAAACGTTGAAAGCAAATGCTAAGTCGAGTATGACGATCGATCTTAAAAGCCGTCTTGCTACCTACGCGGCGTTAACCGGGTAATTAGCTTCGATTCATTGACTCTCAATTATTTAATAGCTACTCCACTTGTGAACTTAGTAGAACAAAAATTTAGGTTTTATGTGAACAATTATTTGTTACACTGTATTTTAGACTTGCCGAGACATTTCTATTAGTTCCAAGTTACAAAAAAGAAGTGAAAATACGTGTTTATTTCACTATAATTTATAGTGTAACCATAATATGAACACTTACACCACTAGGTATTTTTACTAGTCTGTCAAGTAGATCTTTAACAGTCGTTGCAGGGAGTACCTACCTTTGAAAAAACTGACACTAGTCTAAACCATGCTATATTGCCATCCCTTTGGGTTACGGCACAATTATAGGTCTAATGGAATAGAAAAAAAGACACAACATTTCACAAAATTGGACTTTTGTGTAGTTATAATTGGCGAAAGTGACTTTTTGGAAACAAACAACTATGTGGACTTAATCTATCATTTAAGGATAAAACTAGGCGCTATTCAAAATACTAATATAATCATATGTCTTCCTACGTTCAAAATAAATGACTATAATATGTTATATAATGCTAGAATTGAAAATTTTAATAATTTGTTATACCTAGATATAGAAACTCATAAGTACGCTTACGTTCTTGACTCAAATTACAATCTGTCTTATGATTATGATATGTTTCTCAAGAGATCTGGAAAACTGAATAACCATGGATGGAGTGTTGTAATATTTGACTTAATCGATTATATTATGGAACTTGACATGTATAATAATACAAACTATTTAACTATAGAAAATTATGACGTACCTAACAATGAATGTAATTCAACGCATGACACTTCCATTCGTCAAAATAATGTATGTAGCGAAACACATTATTTTCGGCAATAGCAACATCCGTATCCTACATCAGAATATAGCAGGGCTCATAAACAAACAAGACTTACTCATGATAAAGTTAGACGAACTAACAAGCAAAGGAATGGATATCCATATAGTCTGTCTATGTGAACATTTTATTCAGTCGGGGTACGAAAGTCTATTAAATATTCCTAATTTTAAACAGGGTGCACTCTATTCGAGAGACACAAACCGAGGAGGAACTTGTATATTAGTGAAATCAGGGATAGATTTTGTAGAGCTTCCTGATATTGCCAAGCACTCTATACCCGGGATTTTTGAATGTTGCGCTGTAGAACTGACAAAGTATAAAACTATAATTGTTTGTGTGTATAGGGTCCCTAGGGCAACTAATTTAACCATATTTTATGACAAATTAGATAAAATTTTAAGTAAATTTTCGACATTATCCAATAAAAAGACGATCCTCTGCGGTGATTTTAACATAGACACATTGAAACGAAATAGCATAACACTGGAATTTGAATGTTTCCTCTTGAATCATAATATGCAAC
The DNA here is from genome assembly GCA_944739405.2 of Euclidia mi. NCBI lineage: Eukaryota > Metazoa > Arthropoda > Insecta > Lepidoptera > Erebidae > Euclidia > Euclidia mi. The sequence goes on along the minus strand of OX123181.2, from coordinate 59,817,482 downwards.
TTGTATTTAAAGAACCAACTAGATTATCAAGTCAATCGTGTATTGATAACTATGCCCATAATTTACATAAAATAGGTAATGCAAAAGTATTCGACTTCGGTCTATCAGACCACACTGCACAATTACTTACACTACCATTAAAAAAGATCAACAAACAACTATCATGGAAGTTAAGAAAGAGAGACTACTCTAAAGACAACATAGGAAAATTTACTGACTGCTTACAAAGTCTAACATTTTTTTGACATGTATAATATGAATCATCCAAACGTTGCCTACGACAGCTTTATAGAAACATTTCAATTGCTATATGATTTGTGTTTTCCTTTTCAAATAGTAAACATTAAACCTTTCAAAAAAGCGTCTTGGATATCAAAAGGGATAAAACTATGCAGCAGAAAGCAACGAAAATTATTATGGTCTGTTAGATTGGATCCAAAAAACAAGGACAAAAAACTCAAACTTAAAAGATACAGTCATTTATACAAAAGAATTATTAAGCTAACGCAAAAAGCTCAAAATGACTACTACATTCAAACCTCGAGGAACAAACCAAAAGCAACCTGGCAAATAATTAACAAATACAAATATAACACACCTAGACAACAGATTATGGCAATAAAAGCAGAATCAATAAGACATACTGATCCAACTGACATAGCAAATACCCTAAATAATTATTTTTTTGACGAAGTTACAAAAACTAACACTACTGACATTTCAATCCAAAATGACGATACCAGAATTAACAATATTATTAGACATTCCAAATCCATGTTCATGGCACCAATTATTGAAAGTGACACTTTAAGTGCGATTAATCAATTAAAAAAGACGAATTCTGTCGGTCATGATGGCTTTGCAACGATAATAATTAAGTCAGTAGGTACAATTATAGCACCAATATTAACACACATTTTCAACCTATGCATAGAAAAGGGCATATTTCCTGACCAAATGAAAATATCATTAGTAAAACCAATTCATAAAAAGAATGACAAAGAAGATGCTAAAAACTATAGACCAGTAGCACTTATACCCATTTTATCAAAAGTTTTTGAAAGGATTATATACAATGCGCTTTACGGATATTTTGATAAATTTGACCTATTCTGGGCGGAACAAAAGGGGTTTAGGAAAAACACAACCATAAACATGGCGATATACGATCTGTTAAATACCGTAATGTCTAGTATGGACGACAGTATTCCTATATGTGCTTTGTATACGGATATGACAAAAGCCTTTGATCACGTAGATCACAATAAACTCTTAACCAAACTCGAAAACTATGGAATCAGAGGAAATATCCTAAATCTATTAAAATCTTATCTTCAAAATAGAAAACAACGGACAGAAATATCACGGATATGCCAAAAATCTAAATTGGAAATAAAATATACGTCTGAATCCAGAACTGTAAAATACGGAGTTCCTCAGGGAAGTGTATTGGGCCCCCTATTATTTCTCATCTACATCAATGATCTTCCAAAAGCAGTAAAACATCCGATGGTCCTATTCGCTGATGATAGCACAGCCGTTATAAAATGTTATGATGAAACAACATATAACCAAGATATAAATAATACGCTTACTGATATAATATCATGGCTGGAACATAATAACCTAAAAATTAATTTAAGTAAAACAAAAATCATGCAATTTCACCAAAGAGCGCAAGTCAAAAATATTAATATTAGCTATAGAGGTACACAAATAGAAGAAGTAAATGTTACAAAATTTCTGGGACTTGAAATTGATAATCAATTTAAATGGAAAGACCAAACTGATTACGTTAGTAAAAAAATTAGTAAGTCATCATATGCACTGTATCAGTTATCAAAAGTAGCGAATAGGGAGACAGTATTAACTGCATATCACGGTCTAGTTGCATCAGTACTGAGATACGGAATTATGTTTTGGGGACATTCTGCAGACAGGGAAGTGATATTTAAAGCTCAAAAACGTTGCATTCGAGCAATGGCTCATCTAAAACAAAGAGAGAGTTGTGCTCCCTCGTTCATACATTTTAAAGTTTTGACTATGCCTTGCTTGTATATTTATGAGGTGGCAACATTTGTGAAGAAGAATCTTACCCTTTTTACCAAAATAGGTCAAGTCCGAAGAGGTCCAATGCGATCTCAATATCAAAATAAATTGTGTACAAGAAATTGTAGAACAGCCTTACTACGAAAAAGTATCTTCGCAATGGCGCCTGTAATATATAATCATCTACCAGAGGCCCTTAAAAATGTGAGTTCTATAGCCAGTTTTAAAACAAAATTGTATACTACACTAGTCAACAAATGTTATTATACGATTGACGAGTTTCTGAATGACACAAATGTTTGTACATTGTAGCTTTTATAATTATTATAATAATTGACCATTGAATAATAATTTTCTATAATTAATGTAATTTGTGATAATGACTATATTATAATTGAAAAAATATGTATGACAAGATTTTAATTTTAATTATTTAATTATATAACAGTCAAATGATGGATTACACTAATTTATCAATAATATATTTGTATGCTCATGGCAAAACATAGTGAAACTATAAACCGACAACACCATTCATGTACCTTTGTTTTACAAATAAATAAATCATTTCATTTCATCATTTCATTTCATTTCATAGGCAGTCGTTTCGGGAAAAGCTCAGTGAATGTCTGGTAGACTAGTAAGCGGATCCCGGGTCGCAACTAGGATAACGCTAGTAGGTTGAAGACAAAAGCATAGCTTGTATGCATATATAGAAGAAACAAAGATTATAAGTCCTTTGCTACCTTCATAGAAATAGAGCTTTTAAAATCAAATCCTCTTTGCATATTTACACCTCGATAAATACTACAGCTAACACTCCCGCTTTGAAGCTTTGATGACAAACATAATAGAGACTGCTTTTTTTAGTTCGGTCTACAGCTAGATTCAAATGCGTAGTGATATATTGTGTGACGTATTTAATATCGAAGTGGCCTACTTAAACCAACTAACTATTGTATACAAGTCTGTGCCTGCATCCGGCAATTACAGAAACCAGTGATTAATATCAAGCCTACTGGTTATTGCCATTCTATAGAATTTGCCCGATAGTTGCGAAGTTTGACCAATATTTGTAGAAGCTCTGTGCTAAACCTAAATGGAATAATAATTTATAATAAATATTTAAAGAGTTTGTTTTATCCTGGCCTAGAGTTGCTATTTGCTTATAATTGCAAAGCTTAGTTAGTTTTTACTACTAATTTTTATGAAATGAGTATCACTTGCGTTATTTTAAAAAGGTACACTACATAGCTGTTTCAACAGAAGATTATTCTACAAATCGAAAAGTTTCAAAGTACCTATTAAAAGTAATTTCGTAATTGACACGATTCTTATTATCTCACAAATAAATATCTGTATTAACAACTAACTCGGTAAAGAGATTTTAACAAAGAAATTGTTAAAGCTTATCTTCGGTTGCTTATTTTCTTCCTATTTCCTTGTTAAATCCAATTCTGTTTCTATTTCTTATTTGAGTCAATTTTGTAACTGAAACACAGTTCATGAAACTGTTTTAGGAATTACCTTTAGTTCAAAATTGGGTTTGTTAGAAAGATCCAGTAACTTTAATAGAAATGGGATTAATTTATTTTGTATAAACAACATTTGCATTTTGATTAGACGAAAGTAGCTTGATTAACCGAGTTTATAATTAACTAAAATCTACGTTTAGAATTAACTGGCTTTTAATGTTAAAATAAAAATAAATTTAGTAGTTTATTGAATGGGTATATTACTTAGATGCGTATCGTTATTTATAGAGGATGAAATGTATGTATTATTTGCAGGTTTATATGTAGCCATTGTTTGGTAACAAATATAGGAAAACTATCAAAGACACAATTGCTGCAAACCAATTTTATTCGAACCAGTTTTATTGTAGGCACAACGCATAGAAAGATATAATTTGTATATTTTTCAGCTAAAGTTAAAAATTAAAATAAAGTAAAGGTAAAGTAAAATCTTCGGCAACTTAATATTTTTAGGAAACATTAAATGACATGCTTAAGCAGATGTTCGTATATACTGCGATCGTAACAATTGTCAAATGAAGCCTTCACCTTAAAAAAAAAACAAACAAAGAGTGTGCTGCAGTTGAGTGCCATATGGAGTAATTGATAAACAAATAATTACTGAGTCACGTTTGATTTTAGCATAACTTACTCTTCTTACAAGCTAAGTTGACGAAGTCCTGCTTGGCAGTGCTCCTATTTTTGTGTGCAAGGTCACGAAAAAATCTTAATCTAACCTAGTGTCAATCTAAGCATAGAAACTTAACTGTATAGGTAACTATTTAATTGTTTTAATTTCTTATTTTTTTATTGTCGTGGGACATAAACAGAAAGGGACGTTTCTTATGACGTTAATGATAAAAGTGGTTACACAAGAAATGTCATCGATGTCTAAATGAGTTGATTTATAACTTTATAGCATCACTAGCTGACCCGGCGAACTCCATGCTGCCTTTTTAAAGGTTTTTTTTCATTTTCCTTTTTTTTTGTCAAACTCTATTCCAGACAATTCTGAACAAAGTTACCAAGGTGCTTAAATTAATCTCATAATTGCCAAAGTTATTTTGCCATACAAATTATTTCTAGGGTAGAAAAAAATAACTAACTTATTTTTAGTGTGTTTGGATATGGTATATGAGTGATATAGGCAGTTAACTGATTTAGTGATATGATAAAATTACTAATATGACAATTAAAAAAAACTTGACTGTAAAAAATTAAAGGTTGTAGGTATATTTTTTTTAATGACACATAATACAAAGAAAAATGTTCAAAAGATAAAGAAAAGAATGTTTGGGTTAAACCACCTTTATGACTTAAGAATTTATCGAATAAACATATAAAATTCCGTACAAATAGGTCCAGCCGTTTTGGAGAAATATTTATGACTTACACGGTTACATTATTATCACTTTTAGGGGTTTGAAAAATAGATTAAGGCCAATTTTCAGACCTTCAAAATATACATATGAAATTTCATACAAATCGGTCCAGCGGTTTCGGAGGAGTATTGTGACTAACAGTGTGAAAAGATTTTTTTAGACACCGGTATATGCGAGGCGTGGGTAACTGATATCATTAGTAATCTAATGTTATAGTTAAATTACTAATATGTCTGTCAAAAAATAGAAATTGATGATAAGACGTTGAAAATCAAGGGTTGTATGTATTTTTATTGCCACATCATAAAAAAATAAAACTAAAAGAAATTGTTCAATTATTTAAAAAATATTTTTTTGTGCTGGCCACCCTTATGACTTTGGAGTTTCAAAAATAGATAACGACCGATTTATTTATTTTTATTTATTTAATTTAGGTACACAAAACAGAACATAGTACAAGTTGGTTAAAATATAAAAGTTACAGTTGAGTTCTAAACTAAGTTCCTGACTATGTGTACACTGCATGATCACAATGGACTGGTATTGCTCATTTAGTGAAAAAATAAAAATTAGAATTTGGAAACAAAACGGGGTAAAATCAAAGTAAATGAGGTAAACAAAGAAAAACAAAACAGCAAATGGTACCTAAATCCAACAGTACTCCAACATTATATTCCTATAGCTACATTAGACTGATTAGTGATTAGACATAATATGCCTAACGTTTCGTTTAAACTTCACAAATCGGTTATTGAAAATGTCCAAAGACTTGTGGTGTTCTGATAATAAATCATTGTACAGTCGACACAGTAATACGACGTGTTGTTAATATGCACGTTTAAAATAAAACTTTTAAGGTGGGGGTGTCGTGATCTAAATTTAGTATTTAAATTAATTCGAGCTAACAAATCAGAGCAATCCAATGCGGCATGAATTATTTTATGGAGACACAATAGGTCAGTGCTTGCACGTCGAGATTCCAAAGACAACATCATGAACTTATTAAGCCTGTCGTTGTATGTTTGTAGTTCTTGATTAAGATTAAATCTATAACAAACTATTCTTAAACACTTTCTTTGTATCTGTTCGATTCTGTTTATGTGAACATCGTAAAAAGGTGACCAGATAGGCGAGTTAAATTCTAACACACTACGAATTAAAGATTGGAATAAATAGAGTGGGCTTTGTGGCTTTTTAAAATCTTTGGTTATTCTGAAAATGAAACCAAGAAGACTAGTGCTTTTACTAATAATGTGGTCATAATGGGGGTGAAATGATAGCTTCTCATCAAATATTATACCCAGATCCTTGACAACATGCTTTCTATCGAGGCTCTCGCCATTCAAATTATAGTTGAAGAGGATTTTATGTGTTTTATGAGTAAAAGATATAACACAGCACTTGTCAGTATTAAGATGCATAAAATTATCCCGGCACCAATCAGTAACGGTCTCAAGGTCCATCTGAAGGGCTTCCGCATCGCGCACATTATTTATTACAGAGTAAAGGATCATGGGCATTTTTGTATGAGAGCTGGGCGTAAAACCAACAGAAATAAAATGTGTTGTAAGTTACTTTATTGTACTTCTAAATACCCCCTAAATACTTGTTAACCCCAATATCGACCGGGTATCACTGCTAAAAAATACCAAAGATTGGTTAAATAAAACACACATATTTGTTAAAAACGATATATTGATACCTTTTATTTAAATAGCAATGGTTATCATCAACTATAAGATCTAATAAATGTTCTGCGGGTGCAATGAAAGGCTCGTGCCGTTCTAATCCTAAAAACCACAAAACTGAAACTATGTGGGCACAACTTCCTACTGTTCTTCTGCCTGTTAAGCAAGTACAGTAATGCTCAACTATCGCATTTCTACCGATTTGGTTCTATCGATCAAAATGTAAGTATTATATATGTGCGCGATCTGACATGCCGCGACTGTATTTTAATTCGAAGCAACCACACATTAGTTTGCAGAATATTACATCTGTTTAAATCATCTAATGACTCTTCTCTATATAATTCAATAATATGAAAAACGACTGACGCGCATTGCCCGGCCTGCCCGCACGCTTGATTTTTGGTCGGTGCCTGAGTAAGAGAGAAGTTAGAAAGGGATGGAATGTAGTAATTCCGTTAGGTTACCAACAAATAGATTGGTTTCTTTGGCCTAGCTCTGCACAACATCGTGTCGTGTTATCTCCGTTGTATTAGCGACTGTTTTGGATTCTACAAAAAATACGTTTGAACATCACTGAATATCTCTGCTCACCGGTTGGTTGGGTGATTGCCGTCATAGTATAAAATTAAGTAATGGTCATTAGCTTTCACATAAAATATATTTTAAAGCTGTTGGTTTTACGCCCATTTTGACCGTGATCCTTTTAAGATCATCAACGTACAAAAGACATGAACACTTTAGCTTCTCCACGAGGTCATTAATGAAGATTAAAAAGAACAAAGGCCTAAATGGGATCCTTGTGGCACGCCGGAGGTGGTAATCACCGGTAGTGAAAGGTCGCCTTTGATAGATACAAGTTGACTTCTTTTGCTTAGATACGACTCGACCCAGCGAAGTAGGTTCCCGTGTATTCCGTGGTTTGATAACTTGGTACATAGTAAAGAGTGGTTCACCTTGTCGAATGCCTTCGAAAAATCGGTATAGATGGAATCGACCTGATTTCTCGCGCCAAATGCACTACATAGGTAATTTTTATAGATTAAAAAATTAGAGAGAGTAGACCTATTCTTTACGAAACCATGCTGACTTGGTGAAATAGATGGACTTAGCTGGTAGTATAATGAATCGTATACGACCGACTCAAAGATTTTGGCAATACAGGACAAAATGCTGATCGGTCTATAGTTTTCACAGTTTGATTTGTCGCCGGACTTGTGTATGGGGACTATATGTGCAATTTTCCATCTAGCCGGGAATACACCAGAACGTAAAGATTTGGAAAATATAATCGATAAGGGTACACACAACTCATCACCACACATTTTGATGAAATGAGGTGGGATGCTATCCGGGCCAGCCCCTTTGTTGCAGTCCAATAATCGTATTTTTCGAAGCACGTCCTCCTTTGTAATATGAACAGAGTTCATCAGTCTTATACGACTATCACAAGCAGAGATAGACGGCACATTAGAACTATTGAATAAAGATGCTGGTTCGTAGACTGAGCCAAAATAGCGGGCAAAGAGCGTACACGCACCCTCGCGAGACGAAGAACTCGAGTTACCATATTTCATGTTTAGGGGTATATCATTTGTACCCTTCTTAGAGTTGACGTATCGCCAGAAATTCTTGATATCATGTTTCAAGGACGATTCTACAGATGAAACGAATGATTTATAGTCCTGTCTCATTAGATTTTTACACTTAGCACGTAGCATGCTAAAAGTATCATAATCGCGAGGATAATTAAATTTACGGTGAAGCTTATGATACTTTTGCTTTTCTCGTAAGCTGCGTATCAGGGGTGGAGAAAACCAAGTTGGATAATTGTGTGAGTGATTACTTACAAAAGGTGTATTTTCTTCGATAATTGTGTTCAGATTTTCATAAAATTGATCGACAGAAGAGTCAACATCGTCTGACTTAAGAATCATAGGCCAATCAACAGCGCTCAGCTGCTGCTTTATTATAACATAATTGGATTTGAAGAAGTTTAGCCGCCTTCGTCGATGTGGTTTCAGAGTATTAGACTTTTCATTAAAACAACCGTCAATAACCAACGAAGGATGGTGATCGTCCAAACGACTAAGAACTTCCGAGCCGTACACTTGCACATTATTTAGATTAGACAACACCAGATCAAGGTATCGATTATTTTTGTTAGGCACGTTGTTGAACTGATATAAGCCGCACAGATTCAAAGTTTCTATTAAAAGGTTAGATTTTTGGTCTAATGGATTTTCAGGTATAAGGTCAGGGGAGCTAGGGGAAGGTAACCAGGTAATTGAAGGGGTATTGAAGTCCCCAATAAGCATAAAATTCCCCTGGTTAGAATTTTCTATGATAACTTTTTGACAGTTGTTATGAAAAGTACTTAAAAGATGAGTCGGAAGATCCGGCGGCAGATAGCACACACATAAATAAGTCACTCTATTATGGCTTGAATCAGGTGTCAGAACCTGAAGGTGAAGGTGAAGTCTCCCACGGCTGCAGTCAAGTCACACTGATATGTTTTTTAACAGCAACCAGAACTCCGCCACCCTCAACTTTTTAATGGATGTGTCTTGCCTGTCTCTGCGAAATATAGTATATCGCTCATCAAGAAGTGCAGAATCAAATATACCATGATTCAGATTGGTCTCTGTTAGGCATATTATGTCATAATTACAATTTAACACATTCAAATAAAGTTCTGAGATCTTTGATCTAATGCGATTTACGTTTTGATACTAAATTAACATCAAATGTTCTTAAGAGATCCGAATTTCAGAAACTAAATATTGTATATGACAAAAAATAATAACAAAAATAATAATTATTTGAGCTTATTCAACGTATCCAAATTTTTTACGTGAATATGATCAACACTATCCGTCTTACGTACGTACACGCGGCCGTATTTCACCCAAACATATTTGTATCCAAGTTCTTTCGCTTTCAGCCGTGTTGCAGCGTGGAGGGCCTTACATTCAGGTGATAAGTGTTCGCAAACGTAGATCTTACAATGGTCACCCGTGAGCCCAAGATGACTGCTACTCAAAGGCTCATCTTTCGTTGATTTCCTGAAGCGGCGGCAAGCCGAAATAACTTGATCCCTAAGCGACGAATTTGATAGCGTGATAAGAACATTGCGAGGACGATCTGAAGTGGGATTCATCTTGGCCACTCTCCTGCACGACAGTATATTGTCATCCGCCAAATACATTCCGATAGTCTTGCAAAGATTTTTAAATAGGGAGACAACATTTTCATTTCTTCTCTCGGGTACGGCTTGCAACTCAAGATTTTGACTACGTGACATTTTTTCGATCATAGATATATATATATTTAGCGCGTTTATTTCTTTATGCAGGCTTTGGTTGCTAATTTCTAATTCTTTAATGACACGAATTTTTTATTCTACTTGTGATTTTAAGTCCTTCTGATCCGCGCATATGTAGTCCGTCGTGCTAGTGAAATCATCTTTCATATTCTTAACAGCGCTAGCAACTTCTAACTGCACATGTTTCTTGACTTCCTCAACAACAAAGGTGCGTAGTTGATTCATTAAATTACTTATTGAAGCGTTCAACTTTTCATCTAATAAATAGCTGATATTCTCCATTGTCACCTGGGTATTTGATCGGTACGTTGACAAGTTATTTGGCGGTGTGTGTTGACTAAACGAAATATTCATAGATTCATCCTGCTCTGCGACTTGTGTTTGGCACACCGGCGAAACATTAGATTTTTTTGCGTTGAGTAACATTCTCACACAGTGGACAGAACCAATTCTGTTTAAGTGGTTCTGATAAATTGGAGTACTGTTCACAGGTAATATTGAGACAGTAATAGTGATGTTTAGAACAACACTGTTTACATTGTAGATAGTCTTTCTTATTTATGCGACTATTACAAGTTGAAAAAAGCATCTTAACAAATGCACAAAAAGTGTAGGATGTACTGGGATCCGAACTCGGTCTCGATCTCGATAATTCGCGTCGAGTGTTGACGGCTACTAGCCACGGTGACCTTATTAGTAAAATTAGCGACCGCTCTACAACTACGGATCGCGCTGGTGAATGATATTGTCAGTTTTCGATCGATTTGAAAGTTGTCACTTGATGTCACACAATTTATTTATTTATTTAAACTTTATTGTACACCAGTATCAACGTTATAGAAATCTTATACATTAGGTAAAGTACAAAGGGCGGCCTTATCGCTTAAAGCGATCTCTACCAGGCAACCTTTGGATGGATATATTGGTAGGGAAAGAAATGGTAGTTGTAGGTGTACCAATTTTATAATATTTATACTGTAAGCATATTATACATTTATACAATACATATATATTCATATATATATACTAATACATTAATAACATATATATACATATCTAGATAAATTTGTGCATAATACTAAATACATATTTTTAGAATAGGAAATAAATTAAACGGACAGGTAATGTTCTTTAACTAAAGCTTTGAATGAAGTAACCGTCTGTGCCTGCCTTATGTTTAGAGGCAATGCATTCCACAAACGAACAGCCTTTACAGAAAAAGAATTATCATAGAATGCTGTGGAATGTGCCGGCATTTTCAGTCGTAAGTTTTCTGATGACCTTAAATATCGATTGTGCGTGTCATGAAGGAACTCGAATCTTCCTTTAAGATAGGATGGTGTTGAAGGGTTCAACAATATATTGTATAGTAAAGTTAAAACGTGAGCATTCCGACGATGTCTAATAGGTAACCACTTGAGTTGGGCTCGAAATTGTGAAACATGATCATATTTGCGTAATCCAAATATGAATCGTATGCAGAAATTTTGAAGTCGCTCAAGTTTATCTAGCTGGTTTTCGGCGAGATCTAGGTAGCTGACGTCTGCATAATCAATAATGGGCAGCAAAAGAGATTTAGTTAGCGCCATTTTGGTGGTAGTGGGCAGAAAGTTCCTTAGTCTTCTTAGTGCACCTGCTGAGGCAAACACTTTCCGACTCACTTCTGGATCTGCGGACCCCAAGACAGAGTTGAGTCTATAATGAGACCTAAGTTTTTAACTTTATCCTGTATCGGAATAGTAGTGCCATCAAAAATAACTGGAGGCAGTAAAGACCAGTCGATTTTTGATTTCATTCTGGAACTACCAATAACAGTGACTTGGGTTTTCGTGGGGTTCACTTTGAGTCCAAAGGAATTGCTCCAGCTGTTGATCAGTGCCACATCACGGTTAATTAGAGCTAAAGATTGCGATAAACTTGCTAATGACGACCGCGTATATATTTGGAGATCATCTGCATAAAGGTGATAGGAGGAGCGAAGATTGTTTGAGATAGAATTTATAAAAATTGCGAAGAGTAAAGGAGACAATACGCCACCCTGGGGCACGCCAGCAGATGTATTACACCAAGAAGAAAGTGAGTTCTCAATGCATATACGCTGTCGGCGGCCACACAGGTAACTGCGAAACCAATCAATCACCGTAGGAGATATGTTAAGAGAGCAAAGGCGACCAAGTAGAATATCGTAATCTACTGTGTTGAAGGCATTGCTGAAATCAAGAAGAGCAAGAATAGTGAGTTCTCCGCCTTCCATACCAGCCCTGATGTCATCCGTAATATTGACCAAGGATGTGACGGTGCTATGACCCGAACGGAAACCGGATTGAAAAGGATTAAGTAGGTTATTTATGCAGAGGAATGAGTTGATTTGGTTGTAGACAAGACGTTCGAGGACTTTGGAGAGGAATGGTAGGATTGAAATGGGACGATAATCAGAAAAGGATGACGGGTGAGAAGTTTTCGGAATAGGGGTAATTTGGGCATCCTTCCAGATTGACGGGAAAATACCGCTGGAACAGGAATGATTTAGGATGTGAGATATGATGGGAAGAATTAAATCGAGTATAGGAAGGATCATATTGCGGCTGACACAGTCAGTACCAACTGCGTTGGACGTGATTGACATTATGCTCTTCCTAACATCACTATCGGTGTAGTGATTAAAGACAAATTGTGAATAACTAGGGGTAGGCAGAGAAGAAAGATACTTAATTGTACTTGCCTTAGTAGTCCTATCAATATTGGACGAGGCAGAGAAATGTTGATTGAGCAAGTCAATATTGAAATCATTGGGATTGACGTGTTGACGAGCTTTGCCGACCCCTAGGGTTTTAAGAAATTTCCAGACTTTAGCTGGATCACCGCTTTGTACAGATTTGTGAATATGTTGGCGTTGTGCATCCCTACACACCTTATTGCAGAGATTCCTTATCGCAACATATTTTTGCAAATTGAGAGCGTCAGGCCTTATTTTGTACCTAAATTTGGCAGCAGCTTTCTTGTGGATCAGATGTTAGTGAACGTTACTTAGTCTAGCGGTTCTCTATTAACGTAATTGGCCATTAGTCAAAATGTACATTACTTCGGATCGGGTGGCGTAGGTTATGTATGTGAAGTTCGGTGTATCGTGTTCAGGTGCTTAGTTAGAATGCGTGTGTGCAATTCGTGTTTGTATGTGATTGGATGCCTGTTTTAAGGATTTTTGCATGGAGAATAGACATTTCTTACAAAAACATGCAATATTCTAAGTGTGAATTCATGGATAAATTTAATAAGAACCAAAAAGTACGCCGCATAAGCCTTAACAAAGAATTTTCTGAAAAGCTTAGTTCACTTAGAACATAAAATCAATAGACACAAATAGGGTCTCCCTTGTTTGACCGAAAGGAATTTGACAAATTTTCACTTCCCAAAAAATTTTTCGCATAATTTCATTTGCCACATAATTAGCAAAAAATCTATTCACAAAAAATTGAAACGAAAACTTAATGTTTGGGAAATGAACGTTTAAACTGTAACTTGTTTACCAACTAGTACTTTTAACATTTTTTATTTAGTCAAATATTTCAGTTGGAATAACAGTTTTAACGCAAAATCAATAATGATCCTAATCTAAATAGTTCAGTTCCGGGTAACCTACTAAAAACAATATCTTCTATTAATGCAAGTCGTTTCTGGCACTCGCCGGCCGCTACACCGTGGCACCGCTCGCTACGCTCCCTCGGCTCCTGCGTAGGAGGACACAGTTCTAACCTATCCTAACCTTACCGTTTTTTTTTATAAATTACCTACTCTAACTACTTCAATAAATAAACTAATATCACCAAACGTTTATTGACTGAAGATTGTTTGCTGTAATAAATCATTAGATTAAAGACCAAATACCATAATGACATTATACTTGGTAATACTTTGCCAAGTAAAAATTTGACCAAATAAAAATATGCGTACTAAAATCATTCGAAATAATGCAATGGTATAAAAAAAGGTTGCAAAATTTGTTTGGGTAATGAAATTTTGTCAAAATCTTTTCGGCAAAACGGCAGGATCCCATGCAAATAACACAAGGAAAAAATAAATCTGTCCGAAACCAAACAAAAATTAATATTGCTATATTAGTACTTTCACCGTTTGTTGCATCATTAATGAGACTGATAGGCGTATTAGTTGGGCATGTTATTTTTGAACAATACATTTCATTTGTTTACAAGAACAATACATGATACACAGTTGCAAAAGTTCTCAACATTTTTGGTTCTGGTATTTGCAGATCTCACTTTTAGAAAAATAAATATTTGGCTTATTCTAAATCTATATAATTATTCTATTATTTCTTTTTATCTAGAATTCTAGATGGAAACCGTCCGATTGCCCATTAGGAAGCGCGACTAAAAAAAATTAAATAAGTGCCAATTTGTAATATTGGCAAATAATTCTGAAATTAAGAGAAGAGTGAAATGAAATGCAGTGAGAAAAAAGAAGGAAGAAACTTTAACTTATACAATAAAAGTAACAAGCGAGTAAAGAAATCACATTGTGTTTATTTGTTACGTTTTCAAGCCTTCAACATAATGCAAGTTTTCATCTAGGGTAAAAAACCCAATATCTTCCCTATGCACATTTCACAGTTTTCGCAGGGTAGCCCGCAGGTAATCCGTTGGCGAAAGCGGTAAAGCAAATAAATTGTTATTGAGTCGTCGGCCTCATTAACGTGATCTAAAATAATAATAAAATGTAGTGCTGAAATAAAATTGCAGCAATGATAAGAAACATTTTCATGATCCGGTAATCTTTTATTCGTTTATTATTCTAAAATTTAATTAAAGCAAAAAATACATCAACACTTACTAAGCGACAGCCGATTTAGATACAAACCTTTAGCAAACATACGTTGTAGTTTAATACCAAAATCATGGCGGTCTTTCTTATAATATACTAGAGGACGCCAGCAGCTACGCTTGCACATTTTTTAAAATTTATCTGTTTTGACCGATCCCGTGGGTATTTCGGGAAATCCCTTCTTAGTGCACCGCTACGGTCCCCAAGGAACATACATGCCAAATTTCAGCTTCCTGCGCCCAATAGTTTTGGCTGTAGCTTGTCTGTCAGTCAGTCAGTAACGCAAGGTTTTTATATATTAAGATTTTATACAAACCGCGGTTTACCCAAGCAAGAAAATTGCACACCCACCCATAAGGAACAATACAGTATGTTTGTGTGGACAAATAAAGTCAAATATCCTTATTCCGACCTAAAAGTATATACTAAATCTATGGACCTAAACTACAATTGACATTACCGAAACGACTTGGAAAAAGTAGGAAATAAAACTAAGCACGGGACACTATCATGCAGCCAGTCGCACAAGAGAAAAAATATACATATGTTCAGTTGCTCTTTTTAGTACCTACATCCATTAGACTGCCTCGTTGGTCTCGCGGCATAAATGTGCGCGTGGGATTGGGAGGTCTCGGGTTCGATTCCCGGGTCGGACAAAGTGCTATTGAGTTTTTCCGTTAGGAAATTCTCAGTAGCGGCACGGAGTCTGGTAATGTGCCCGGTACGGCAATAGGCTCGCCCCCTATTACGTGGGACCTAAAAATTCATGGCGAAATGTGGGTGTAATATTACATCTCTGCCTACCCCTTCGGGGATACAGGCATGAGTCTATAAAAAAAAAGAAAAATACATCCATTAGAATTGAAACAAATGGCTTAGGCAAATCGTTAATAGTAGATTTAGTCAGCAAATGGGATCATTGTTTTGTTCCCTGTTGTTTTGTCACGATCTGATGGCGTTGCAGATGCAGATGCGATGGATGCAGATGGCGTACATAAATAAATATAATTGATTTATTCACCTTTCTATAATAATAGTATATGTACTAAGGGTAAATATGTTCTAGATTACAATGGTACATGATACCTATTTGTTAATATTGCAAAAAATAAACGCTCTTTGTTTACTAATTTCTGTATGCGCAGTAGGAGCGGTAGTTGCCATGAACTGTAGATGGGACCAGTGCTTTGTAAGTCTTTATATTCTGTGGTATCAGTCTTTATGTTCTGTGGTATCGATAGCGCACGATTGCCGACCACAGATATAACAGAGTGCTTGAGGTATATTTTACAGAGTTACGTGCTTTTTAAATAAATTATGATTAATCGCTTGCCCTGTGCGTAGGAAAGCACGTGAAACCGTCGTTCCCTGCTGTCATGAAGGTCTTTGGAGTCGTTATAGGGAATCAGTACCTCTGAATAAACTGAAACTAGAATAAACCGTGGAATATCGCTATCCCATTGAGTTGTGGAGGTCGCTCCCTATAACAGCTAATATTCAGTCAAATCTGGTGAGACTAGTAAGCAGAGGCGCCAGGGATATCGCTAGTACGATAATGATGACCTTCATAGAAAAAGAACTCGCAAAAAATCCACTCGAAACGGATCTATTTGAGCCGAGATATATTCAAAAGTGTCTATGCGAATACACTGTTGACAATATCGGCAGGTTTAACTTTTCAACGCTAAGCCTCTATTGTATTTCCAATATCCATTATCGCTGCGGATACATGTTGCTAGCCTTTAGAATTAAAATAATACGTACAATTTTAAAATATAGCTACAATATAGGCAATAATCGGAATAGTTTGGTGAATTAATAAGTTGTAAAAGGTTTTATGTTTGAAGAAATACAGGTGATACGGTATGAAATATTTTTAAATAAATATTATTTGTTGGGTACGTTATATAATACTACATTGGATCATGGAATCAGTTTGGCATTTATTTACGTATTAACCTAGTTACTAGCATTTTAATGTTATTAAATACAGAAGTACGAGGCCTTGCTTAACTTTATATCAAATAAAGAAAACACTATAAGTTACCATTCAATGTTTTGTTAATAGGTAGTCAAAGTTCCAAATGACCCCAGCAAAGTGGTTATACTAGATAGGGCTGTCCTGTGATCTATAAGCCTAGGTCAGAAGGCTGATCCGCGTATTTTCATA
Organism: Euclidia mi; assembly: GCA_944739405.2. NCBI lineage: Eukaryota > Metazoa > Arthropoda > Insecta > Lepidoptera > Erebidae > Euclidia > Euclidia mi. The sequence continues at coordinate 59,800,515 of OX123181.2, read as the reverse complement.
CGGCACTGACACTGTATCTTTAACGAAATGCGATTTGATTTTGAATTGGCACAAATTCTCACTTTGCTACACTTAATGTCATGAACAAATATAATTACGAGAATTGGCCATCAGATTAAACTACTGCGTCATTAAACAATAATAATACATTGAACCTCTTTTCATAAGCGAACCGTTTACAAATAACCGAAGCCGAAGCTACAGGCACGTTAGTGCATTCCACTGCCAGACGGCCTGTACTAATTTAATTGATATCGAGTGAAAAGCGCCACCGGTCTGTTACCTATCCAATTCGGCTAATGCACTAAGTTTAAAAGCGTATAATATATATACAAACATACATACAGGTTCCAGCAATGTAAAACGACGTAACACGTATAATGGTGATTCTTAATAGCAATCATTTTACTGCAGTACAATTTTGGTGTATTTGCGGTCAAACTTGCTTTTTTACTATAAGTTTGAAAATAATCATCATTAAACATTACTGAAGGATGATATAGAAGTATAATTCGTCGCCTGTCGTATTATTGCGTATATCGACAGTCAACAGATTAGCAAAGACAAAATAATTATTTCCGATATCAAGCCACGCATAAGAGTTTTTACATGGCTAAAATAATTTAATATTAAATCTTTGTACCTAATATTGGTTTTATTAAGTTGGTTATTCCAAGATCGCATACAAATTTACTATAACATATACAAATATGTTTTGGTGGGTAATTATAACCTTCTTTCTGAACTATCCAGTAGTCACCTTATTAGTGCTCCCAAACTTTCAACTTTTTCGTTACCAAGTGCCAACCATCCAGCTTTTAATCTGTCAATCTCAAGCAATATAGCAAACTGAATAACGGGCGGTCCCTATAATTGATTTATCCATGAATTGGATACTAGAGATACATATTTGACATATTTTGTATAAAGCTTATGTAAAACTATGCTCGCAGCTACGCCCGCAAATATAGTTTTTAAATTAAACAATTTTCTGCCGTTTCCGTAGGCATTTCGGGGAATCCTTTTGAGAGAAACCTTTTGTCTTTGTGTTTAAAACCAGAGTGCACCCCTACGCTCCCCATGTGAGATACATGCCAAATTTCAGTTTCATGCGCCTAGTAGTTTTGGCTATACCTTGTCTGTCAGTTAGTAACGCTAATTTTATATATTATACAGATTAGGTATTGACCTTAAGTTGAGATATTGACTTGAGCTGTTTCTGATCGCGATTCACCAGTAATTTAATACACCTACGTTTGATTTCAATCCCTGCGTAATTGTCTCAAACTCAACTTTGATAGTTATGAAGCTGAACTGGAATTATAATACTTCGCAATGAAAACCGAAAATCATCGAGCAAACGGTAGTTTTATACTTCGTGAACTAGGTATTAAATACCTAATAGCCAAGTTAGCGTATTAAAACAATTTTTTTTAAATAATTGTTACGATCACACAGTAAAATAGTACTACGGCAAGTTACGATCCAAATTTTTCATTTCCTAAGCTTTTATAAGACTGTTGCTTTGGTGCTTTGGACCAGTTATATTTTTTATTTAATTAATTTTGTAAACGTGTCTTTAGGATGTTTTGAAAATTACGTTCTTCACCTAAATGAGGCTTACAACTTTAGTGTTTCAAGAAACAATTAGCATGTCAAATTACTACATAGAATTCGTAATTATATCAAAGTATTTCATACACTTTATCACTAGCTCTTTTATCAACCGCCTACATAAAGGGCGAGGTTCTCAATTCGACTGTATTCAAGATTTGTTTCCAATCTGAAATAATCCACCTAGAATTAATATCTACACTCTCCCTGAAATAATACCTACACTCATCGTCTATGCATATTGGGTTATGATCATCTTAATAGGTATCCATACTCAGTTCATTTCGAGCGCCGCTAGATGGGAAATAAGGCTTCGGAAAATGGAACGACATCGATGTTCGCACAATATTGCGTCATCTTATCATTTTTCATAACAACCGATATCATTTGTATTCCAATTGCGAATATGTATGTCTAATGTTTTCATTAATGCCGATATATGAAGGTGTGTACAATGATTTTTTTATGGGTTTTCGGTGTACGGACATGTTTTTTATATTGACTGTGAATGTGTGAAGCTGTGCAAAGGCTTTGGGAAATTAAATTGCAAAGCAAATATGCGTTTTCATTTCAGTCTCAACCGAAACGCCCTCTATTTTAGAAACGTAAGACACACAATAGATCCGAAATTTACATAGTAAAAGCTTTGTCGAATCCTCAATAATTATCCTGATCGATGTACTTGTGGGTGTAGAGAATGCCGTCTTATTTAATTATACATTGGTAAATATGCTGTCTAAAATCCGATGACTTTAATCTCATAGTTGTCTGAGGGTTATCCAGGTTGCATCTAAAGCTCTCGTCTCAGAGTTTTCTATTTGGCTTTCTAGCCTAATTTAATTGGACTGAATATCAGATTTTCTACAAACTATGGGAGCGTGAACTCACTAGCGGCTGGATGCTGTGCGGCGCTACACACGCGGCTGAACTTACTTAGATTTTTGTTTGAAAAACGAAGGATCTAAATGCATTGACCAGCCGCATGCTGCGCGACACATTGCGACCAGCCGCTAGTGCGTTCAAGCTTTTACAAGAATAGCCCAATTATCATATCTGTGGTAACTCTACGCGCCCACAGGGTTTCACGTTAATATGCCTTCTGAAGCACGATATAAGCGAAGGGTGCCCTCTGAAGAACACATCCGTATCGCGGCAAGTCGGCGTGCCGTAGGTTTGAATCCGAGACTACGTGGTTGTTATCGGTCTCGCCATTGCGCTACCACAGCTCTTGTCGGAGCAGTGTCACAGGCAAAATATATTTGTTCATGGATAAATAAAAGATGTGTTTATTTTTATTAATTTAATTGGTATTATCCTGTCTGCAATAAAGTCTCTAAATAACAACGAAAGCAGTTCTTAGCGTACTTTGTCGCTTTGTGTTTATGTACTGAAAAGAAGCATGATAGCAATACATTTACACGAGCGACAATTTGTCTATCGCTCGCTGCCTGTGTTTTCTCTTTACCTCTTATCCTTCTGGTAAATAAATACGCCCTGTAATAAAAGAGGGTTGGTTATAACTTGAAATCTTTGTTTGTTTGTTTGTTTTAAGCTAGCACATGAACGGAGGGACGTGTTGCTGTGTAATTTTTTGTGTTTGCGCGAAGGCCGGTAGCTAATTTTCGTTTTATCATTCCGTAACATTTTTAACCGTACACTACACGAATAAATTAAGCAATTTAAAATTTAAGTTACATGTTGAGATTAAGACTTTGGTAAAAGTTATTTCTTCCCAGCCTTATTATGAAACAAAGACAAAATTAACATTGTTCGAAGCTGAGTTCTATTATACTAAAACGATTGGGTAAATTGTAAAGAATCTGACTCGACGCGTTAAAAAATGTTGTACTTAAAAATTAACGATCAATTTTGATCGTCGATCTTTAGATCGACGATCAAAATTTGTTCAATTATTTGATCAATTTTGATCGTCGATCTTTAGATCGACGATCAAAATTGATGATGATGATTTGTAAACAAGTCAATTGATGATGATTTGTAAACTGACTCTTAAACCTTTTAAGGTTTAAGAGTCAGTTTACAAAAAGTAAATTTGGACCTTTTGTTAGGTAATTTATAACAAACAGTCTAATATTTAATCACAATAATCAGCTTGGCATGGTCCACATCTGGATATGAGAGTCTCCGATAGCACGCGCCACTAAGATCCGATTGCCTGCTCTTCGTGACTAGCCGCTGCCATCCGGCGGGCATCCTACCATACGTTTACTTAGATGCGGTCGCCACTCTAGAATAAGGCTAATGTATAGGTAAATGAATTTAGATAAGTTCCTATATTTACTATTTATTTGTAACCTCTACGATAAATACCGCTACGGTCAAGAAATGCACGCATTATCAGATATAAAATTATTATCTAACATGATTTGAATCTGTAAGGTTTTCTTAAATTTAATAATTTATTCGAGTCTCAAAGAAAACGTTTCAATATCAAAGATGTTTGGATTAGTCAATAAAAACTGTGATAACATTATAGAAAACATTGTACATACTATCTTTGTAAAAATTATAAGGTTATCCTAATAATATTTACCTATTTCAAACATCAATATTAAACAAAAATAGCTATTAGTATTTTAGTATAAGCTATTAATTTATCTTGTAAACGCTATCGCTTGTGACAATATCCGAATAAAATCGTTGTTGTGTTATGTTACATGCCCGTGAAACTTAATTTAAATAATAAGACAATAAAATTAGTACATTTTATGCACAACAAACCATAACAAAGCAAATCTATACAAACACATCGTATAAAAATCAAATGCCATGCGTTACTAAAAAACGCACTGTATTTTTTTTGTTTCGAGTTGAATCATTATTTTTTTATTTTACTCTACTCTCCAGTTACTACAAACCGGCAATTATTAATTAGTAATTCTGTAGACCAATCGACAGTTTGAAATATTTTAATAAATCGTAGCGGCTTATAAGAATCCCACGCGAACAAGGGCCGTGGGCGCCGTTGGTAGTTAATTAAGAATTATGAACTTCTTAACTCTAATTGGCTTTGCGATCAAATATTGAGCCAACGCCAATATCATAAAACCCATTGAACAATATCAATGGTGTCTTTAATCGGATGAAACGGACCCAATCGATGAGAACTCCGAACCGAAACGAGGCTTCGAGGACAGAAATGTTTAGTTCAACAATATTCCTCTAGCGTCCGCCATAAAATGGTCTAATTTTATGAGGCATCTAAATTAAGCCGTTTCAAATAACGTTCAAGATATCGATATACATATATTTGAAACATGCTTTCAGCTTATAATAGCGCAGTACAATGTCTGATGTAGAGGCTAGTTTTGTACGAAATTGGGGTAGGTAATTGGTTAAAGATGATTGATGAAGTTTTCTAAGCTAGGTTTGATAGATAATACTTTAGTAGGTAGTACTATAAATAAAGTAGGTACTACCTTTTCATACAACCGGTGCTGCTTAATAGAAAAGTATGGTTTGCTGTAGTGGAGTATATAATTAGCGGTAATAAAGTCAAGGAAATTATGATTATGAAAAATAATTGGGACACGACGAAAATTTAACGATGTATTGTGTGTATGCAAAGACCCCACTGGTGGCTATACAATACATTTTTATCGTTTAGACTACGTACAATTAAATTTGTCAATTTTATTTCTGGTTCATGTTATTATATTACAAACATGGTCACAATAGGTGAATTATTGCTATTTAATTGATATAAATCTGAATAGTGTTAACATTAATAGCAGTGCTGAAATGTTGTTGTATTAAATGTGGGCACATTTAATATTAGAAGTCGTACTTACTACTACGTACTTTGCTTTAAAGTAAAGTTAGTAACAAAGTGAAAACGCCAGTTCAGTGCGTATATGTATATTTGTCTATAGCATTGGACATTATTTTGTGCGGAATATCTGTTTAGATCTTGAAAAGTATAATAGATATAGTAGCTCCTTATCTAAGCAACTTATTTAATAAGTGTATAGAATCAGGCGATTTTCTAGATTTAATGAAACATAGTAAGATAATGCCTTTGTTTAAATCCGGCAGTAAGACTGATACTAGTAATTATAGGCCAATTTCAATACTACCTACTTTTAGAAAAATCTTTGAAAAGATCATACTCAAGCAGCTACTGAAACACTTTAATTTAAACAGCCTCCTTCATACTGAGCTATATGGTTTTACTAAGGGTCACTCGACGACGGATGCAGGAGTAGCGTTACTCAAACACATCTACAATGCATGGGACAGCTCTCAGAATGCTATTGGTGTGTTTTGCGACCTTTCGAAAGCATTCGATTGTGTCTGCCATGATACGCTCTTGTGCAAACTTTAACATTACGGGCGTCCAGACTATAGCATTGGATGTTATTAAAGCATATTTAAATAACAGAATCCAATGTGTCGAAATAAACGGTTCAAAATCCAGTGGCTTACCAGTCCAATTGAGAGTGCCGCAGGGTAGTATCCTAGGGCCTTTCTTGTTTCTTGTTTACATTAATGATTTGGCAATTTAGCTAAGAAACATTTTTGACGTGGTATTGTTTGCTGACGATACTTTATTAATATTTAAAGTAGATAGAAATAAGGAAAACTTTACCGAAATAAACAGTGGTCTTATTCAGGTGACTAAATAGTTAACTGTAAACATCTGAGTACTGAACGCCAAAAAAACAAATGTGTTAAATTTGCTTTGCCAAACGTCAGAAACCTTGGTACTACTCGTAATATCGTTTTAAATTATGACGTACTGGAAACAACTGAATCTACGTTGTTTCTAGGAATAACACTTGATTCGAAGTTGCAATGGGGCGCACATATTACATAACTGTCAGCGAAACTTAGTTCGGCTGCTTATGCCATTAAGAAGGTGCGTAGTTTAACAGATGTCGATACGGCTAGACTGGTATATTTTGGCTATTTTCATAGTGTTATGTCATATAGCATATTACTACGGGTTAGAGCTGCTGATATCGAAAGTATTTTTTTATTGCAAAAAGAGCAGTTCGGGCCATTTACCAATTACGAACAAGAGTTTCGCTCAAGGAAAGATTTATGGAAAACGGTATTTTAACTGTAGCGTCTCAGTATATTTATGCCACTGTTTTGCATGTGCGTAACAATATAAATTAATATTCAAAGAATAGTGATATTCACTCGATTAATACAAGAAATAGACATAAATTATGTGTTCCGTATTTCAGTTTGTGTAAAACTCATAATTATTTTATAGGACTTAGTTTACGTATCTACAACAAGATACGTAAACTAAGTCCGATATGTATTTTGGACTTGCCATTTAGCGCATTTAAGACAAAGATTAAAAATATCCTAATGCGAAAGGCTTATTACAATTTCAATGATTATCTTAATGACAAATGCGTTTGGAAATAATCTGTTTCAGTATTCACATAATTATTAGGTAAATAGGTAGATAATATTAGAATTTTCATGACATGTAATTAAATATGATTCTATTTCAAATAAAATTATATAAATGATGTTTTATTGGAATCGCCACCACATTATTAAATGTCTTTCATGTCGTAAGATACTATTTATTTATTATGTTTAATTTTACTATCTTCTACTCAATCTGTAGGATCGGTGGTTGTATATCAAAAGGTATCATGACTGCCTCGTTGGTCTCGCGGCATAAATGTGCGCGTGGGATTGGGTGGTCTCAGGGTCGATTCCCGGGTAGGGCAAAGTGTTATTGGGTTTTTCCGTTAGGAAATTCTCAGTAGCAGCACGGAGTCTGGTAATGTGCCCGGTACAGCAATAGGCTCGCCCCCTATTACGTGGGACCTAAAAATTCATGGCGAAATGTGGGTGTATTATTACACCTCTGCCTACCCTTTCGGGGTATCAGGCGTGAGTCTATAAAAAAAAAAAATAAAAAAAAATCATGTCAATTAAATATGGGTAGGTACTGCATTTGCATTTCTTCACGCTTTTCACAAATTTATGCTAATATTAATGATCTGGAAAATGGAGTTAATTCGCGTTCATGGTCAGTATACCAATAGATTGTTAATCTTATTACTGCCAGTTTGTATACCGTTGTCGTCATGCTCACTAAAATGTCATTTCTTGTGGAGGCGTCGTGTGTCGTGTCATCCCTGTCCCTCTGATATGGCGAGTGGCGAGAGGGATGATGGCTGGCACATGCGTCATACTCGTGAACGGGTGCTACTTGCGATGACTGGTCGATGGCAGTCTTATGGGCTAGTATAAATTTTTTTGATATTTAACTTCATCATTTCCATCATGGTTCTGAACATTTGCGCGGATTGCCTGCATTGTTAGGTGCATAATGTAAGTGGATGCTCCTGTTTCACCATGTCTATGTTCAGGAGGGTAACTAAGTGAACATCAAAATTTTCCTTGATTATGCTTGAGTATTATGTACAGTAAATATATACGAGTAACATAGAAGGTATAACAGTTGCAGCACCTTACAAAAGTTAAATTGTTATGTATTATTTAAAACCTGGCGATGAAAAAGAGTGACCGTGAGTTTTATTGCCCGTTCTTTCTCATGGTTCTACGCCCTTGCTTTGCGAACGTGGCAGTAAATGTAAATATAGAAGCATGCAGTAAGTAATTATGTTTTAAATTTGACTTTCATAAGTGTCACTTTGTGATCTAAACGAATAAAGGATTTTGACTTTGACTTTAGACTTTGACTTGGGCCAGACGGCAGTTCCTCTGTATAAAATTCAATATTTTGTCAAAGCTGTTTAGACTAATGATGGGATCTCGGGCTCAATGGCGAGAGACACGGAAATAACCGCGACATAACTTGGACTCAACTCGTCTGGCCAGCGCGGTATAGTAGGCCAAATACCACCCAATGAGCGCACCAACGAATAGGCCTCCAGTTCCCGGTAGTCCCGCTGTCCGCAACTACGGTAGTGGTCGCGGTAACAGCGGGGCAGGGGGTGCTAAGAATCTCCGGGCTACAGCAAACGGCTACCACAAGAAACTGACCCTGGCTACGTACAATGGACGCTCTCTACGGCTGGACCAACACATCACCGAATTCGAAATAGAACTAGATCATATAAACTGGCATATATTGGGGTTGTCTGAAGTCCGAAGACAGGGCGACAGGACACGATAACCCTTGAGTCAGGCAACCTGTTCTACTTTCGAGAAGGCGATCAGCCCTCTCAGGGCGGTGTCGGTTTCCTCGTTAACAAATCTCTCGCTAACAACGTTGTAGAAATCAGCAGTACTCCTTGAAGGTGGCACAGGTATATGCGCCGATCTCGACATACTGCGATAACATAGTCGAAGCCATGTATGAGGACATTACTAAGGCTCTATATCATACCACCGAGACACACTACAGCGTTGTTATGGGGGATTTTAATGCATGCCAAAGTGGGAGTACAAGAACGCGGTGAAACGAGAATCGGATCCTATGGCGTGGGGTGCCGAAATCACAGGGGGCAAATGCTGGTCAACTTTCTGGAGTCACAGGGGCTCTTCTTAATGAACTCCTTCTTTAAGAGGAAGCCTCATAGAAAGTGGACATGGCGAAGCCCCGATACTGTGACAAGGAACGAGATAGACTTCATCATGTCTGATCGGAGGTATATATTTAGAGACGTCTCAGTGATCAACAGGTTTAATACCGGTAGTGGTCACCGACTTGTCCGAGGCACTCTAAATACAGACTTCAGAACGGAGAGGCTTCGCATGATGAAGTCTACTCTTAGACCTACTGCACCTCAGCTAGCAGTAGGATCCGAAAAGTTTCAACTGGAACTTCAAAATGGTTTCGGACTGCTGGAAACCCATGGCACTGTTGACAAGAAAACCGACGCTGTGGTCAAAACGCTACAGGATGTGTCTCGGAGGGTGTTTCCCGGAAAAAGCGTTAACAAGCAAAGTAAACTCTCGCTCGAGACTCTCGAACTTATGAGGCAAAGAAGGGGAATGTCATATGCGCAGACGTCTTCGAAAGATGGAAGAAACCTAAACCGGAAGATCCGGAAGCTGGTGCGACGTGACCTCCGATGTTCCAATACCCGCGCCATTACGGCTGCGATTGAACAGAATCGAGGCACCAAAGTCTTCGCTCGCCAGCTTGGAAGAATTCATCTGTCGAAACTCAATACTGCGGATGGCAAAACCGTAACCTCCAAGTCCGAGATTCTCGCTGAAATTGAGAGTTTCTACAAGGACTTGTACGCATCACGGATGCCTAAACCACGAGACCCAGCGATGATGACCACAGAGCCCAACTCACGCGCCATTACACGGAGGACATCCCTGATGTCAACCAGGGCGAGGTAAGAGTGGCTCTCGAGCAGCTCAAGAACAACAAGTCTCCAGGGGATGACGGAATCACCACAGAGCCCTTAAAAGCAGGTGGGACAGCAGTTCTGAAAGAGCTGGCGAGCCTGTTTAATTCCGTTATCCACCAAGGCCTAACACCTCAGGCGTGGGGTGGGAGTGCGGTGGTTCTGTTTTTCAAAAAAGGTGACAAAACCCTGCTGAAAAACTACAGACCCATCTCACTCCTGAGTCACGTCTACAATTTGTTCTCGAGAGTCGAGGAGACATCGAGGAGACATCGAGGTGTTGAGATGTTTGTACGACACGGCCACTATGACCGTCCATGAGCTCCAGGACAGTAAAACCAGCCCCATTGAGTTGCGTAGAGGGGTGAGGCAGGGGGATGTAATATCCCCTAAGCTCTTTACCAACCCACTCGAAGACGTCTTTAAGACGCTGGACTGGACTGGACGGGGCATAAACATTAATGGCGAGTACATATCCCACCTTCGGTTTGCCGACGATATCGTCATCGTGGCAGAGAGCCTGGAAGAGCTGAGCGAGATGCTGCACAGCCTAAATGGAGCCTCTCGACGGGTCGGTTTCGGCATGAACTTGGATAAAACCAAGATTATGTTCAACGAACACATTGTGCCGGGACCGGTTTATGTCGACGGACCGATGCTCGAAGTTGTTCAAGAGTATGTCTACCTTGGGCAAGTAGTCCAGCTTGGTAGAAACAACTTCGAGAAAGAAATCGACCGCAGGATCCAGTTGGGTTGGGCAGCGTTTGGCAAGCTACGTCGAGTTTTCTCTTCGCCCCTACCGCAATGCCTGAAGACCAAAGTCTTCAACCAATGCGTCCTAACTGTTATGACGTACGGTGCCGAGACGTGGACGCTCACAGTGGGACTAGTCCACAAACTAAAAGTCACGCAGCGAGCTATGGAACGGGCTATGCTTGGCGTCTCTTTGAAGGATAAAATCCGAAACGAAGTTATCCGACAAAGAACCAAAGTTACCGACAAAGCTCACAGAATCAGTAGACTCAAGTGGCAGTGGGCTGGCCATATTTGTAGAAGGACTGATGGCCGATGGAGCAAGCGTATCCTAGAGTGGAGACCACGTCTCGGCAAGCGTAAGGTAGGGCGGCCCCCGGCTAGGTGGACCGACGACCTGAAAAAGGTGGCTGGGACAGACTGGATGCGGAAGGCTGAGGACCGTGTACTGTGACGCGTGTACGGAGAGGCCTATGTCCAGCAGTGGACTGCGATAGGCTGATTGATTGAACTTGGACTCCTGTAGGTAATTAGGTATCTTCGAAATGGTAAGCAGAGGCGTAATATTACACCCACATTTCGCCCTGTTAGACATTTTAGGTCTACTGTAATAAGAGGCGACCCTATGGCCGTTACCTAGCACATTGCCAGTCTCGGTGCTGCTACTGAAGATTCGGCGAAACTCAGTACTAGCACTTTTGCCCGACCCGGGAATCGACCCCGATCAGCAGACGCATACGCTATTAAACCACGGAGGCAGGCGAAGTGAAAGAGTTATTTTCATATATAAAAAATATATTACACATATAGAGACTAACAACTAGGGATTTTGATCGCATTTTAACAATTTTTTCTGATGCAGATTAGTGTATTAGGAAAATTTACATCACAAACACTCATTGCCTGAATTGGATTTCGGAGTTTACACAATCACTGTAAGCGTAAGTACAAAATCAGGCCAAGGCGACTGCAGCTTGATTCTCGCAAAAATCTATAAAAGATTGAAATATTCTTATTGTTGAAAAATTATCCGTATTTGAACGTTTCTACATAAAAATAGTTCGGCTTTTCTTTCCACACGCCGCGTCCATAGCACGGTGTATCACAATACTTATATTTTAATGGCGATGTGATAAAATTTTACTGGTGCAGTTTAACGGCACTTGCATATGCCAAGATCGCATAAAATTTGTACTGACTATCGCACTGCCGTCCGGTAACTAAAACCACGTTAACCCCAAAAAGTTATTTTGGAGAAGAACGTAAAAAAACGCGGGAATCGTTGTTTCTAGAAAACTATTATACATAAATCAGTGATTGTTAAATATTATTTAAACAAATATTTGCCAGCGTCATTTAGGATATTTCCTGCTCAGAAATGTACTTAAAATTATATAAAAAAACTGAATTTTTTGGTTTAGTTAAGCAATACACATTTTTTTTGACATTGTTTGCCGCACTAAAGCCTCGTTAACCTACACTTAGAGATCTTTTAGCTAAGCATTTTCTTTAAATTTATGAGGTTTCTAATTTTCAATAAATTTACCCTTAAATGCTTAACTATAAACGCGCTAAGTCTATTAACTGTTTTGTAGCTAAGACCTTTCTTAATATTTATACATTAGTACCTTACGTAAAAATAAGCTAAAGTACCTATGACTCTTTTAAGCTAAGTTTTAGCGAAAAATAAAAAAGATATGAAAAAATATATGCTTGCTTACTAAGCTAAAAACAGGTATTTCTTACTTCAATTGTTACTAACGTCTTTATAGCTAAGCATCACATATCAAAAAACTGGATAATTAAATAAAATGCAGTATGAAAATTTCATCAATTAAATTAAAAAGTTTTAATTAAATAAATTTCCTTATCATCAAAATATATATTTCACTTATCATCAACATATACAGCAATTTGTAAAATTTATATGCACAGCCTTGATTATTTTTCTAATCTTATTAAGCAATTAATAGCTAAAAAAGTATATCTTAAGGCCCTATTTCCATAGTGGCTATTTAATATATTATATTTGCGTATAATAGACAGTAATAACATTTTCAATCACATAGTCATCATCATGTCAGCCTAGATACGTCCACTGCTGGACATAAGTCTTCCCCAAGTTTCTCCACACAGACTCGATTTCGAGCCGCCCGCATCCAACCGCTCCCCGCAATCTTATACAGATCGTCGGCCTACATTGTGGGAGGCCTACTCCTGCTGCGTCGTCCAGTGCGTGGTCGCCACTCCAGAACCCTCCTGCCCCAACGGCCATCGGTTCTTCGAGCTATGTGCCCTGCCCATTGCCACTTCAGCCTGGCTATTCGGAGAGCTATGTTGGTGACTTTGGTTCTCCTGCGGATCTCCTCATTTCTTTTTCGATCTCGCAAGGAAACACCGAGCATAGCTCTTTCCATTGCCCTCTGAGTAACCCGGACCTTCCGGATAAGGCCCAAAGTAGGTGACCACGTATCGGCTCCATAGATCATCACTTGCAACATACACTGGTCAAGGACTTTCGTCTTGAGACACTGCGGGATATCAGACGTAAAGATATGCCGTGACTTCCCGAACGCCTCCCAACCGTATTAGATTCGACGAATGACTTCTTTCTCGAAGTTTGACCTACCCAATCGGATCATTATCCCAGTTATTCGTACTTGGAGTGTAGAGTTCCCAATCTGAATAGGAGCAGGTACGACATGGAAGTCAGACATGATTTTCGTCTTGTCCATGTTCATCTTAAGACCTACTTGTTGGGAGACTCTACGGAAGCCATCGAGCATTGTGCTGAGGTATTCCATGGTCTGAGCCATAACTACGATATAATCAGCAAATAGAAGGTGTAAGTAGTCGCCGTTTATTTGATGCCGAGTCCTTCATAGTCCAGAACCTTGAAAACGTTTTCCAGCGCAGTGGTGAACGTTTCGGAGATATAAAATCCCCCTGTCTCACCCCTCGCTATAGTTGAATAGGTTTTAAATTCTGGTCCTGGATGCGGACTGACATGGTGGCGTTTTCGAACAAACACTTCGGCACTTCGACGTATCGATAGTCGTCGATGGCACAGTTGGTGAGACTGCAGTACCACCCAGGTTTGATCGAATCGAAGGCTTGCTCATAGTCCACAAACGCCAAGTATACAGGCTGGTTATACTCCTCAGACTTAACCTGCCGCAGCGTATGTATGTGGTCTATAATACTATAGCCTTTGCGGAAACCCGCTTGTTCGGGAGGCTGGAAGTCGTCTAGCTTGGAGTCGAGATGATTTGTGACGACGCCTGAAAACAACTTATAGACGTGACTCAGGAGTGGGATGGGTCTGTAGTTCTTCAAAAGGGTTTTATCACCTTTCTTGACGAAAAGCACCACCACACAGTACCATGCCTGTGGCGTTTTGTCCTCGAGTATGACAGAATTTAATAACTTTCGAAGTTTTTCCACGGCAGGTGTGCCGACAGCTTTCAAAAGCTGTGACGTAATTCCGTCATCACCCGGTGCCTTGTTGGTTTTGAGTTGATTTAGGGACACTCTTATCCCGTGCATGCTGACGGGATGTCATGTCCGGGGTATCTTCGGTATAGTGTCGGGTCAATCCAGCTCTAGGGTCAGTGACTGGAGTAATAACAGGTGGTCGTGTAGTCGTGTATAGCTGTCCAGTTTGATCTCTTCCAGGAGCCTCAGCTCCTCCGCCTCAGCTTAATAAACAAATCTCTAAGTCTCTGTTACCCGATCTCCGCAAATACAACACTAAGTGTGTTCAAGAAGCAATCGAGCAGATTACGGTTCCAAAGTCTCCAAAAAACATCTGTCTATCGGGCAGGTCAGCTGACAAGGCTGAAGACGAATGGTGACAGAATTATCTCGTCCAGACCTCAGTCTGGACGAGATAATTCTGTCTTGAACACACTTAGTGTTGTATCGGCGAAGATCGCGAATCAGAGACTTACGGCCTTTTTCAATATTCGAACTATAGATAAATCTGCAGATTTTAGATTCGTGTTTGACATATTTTGTATGGAGCTTATGTCAAAAACTGTCAAAAACGTATCTAAAATCTACAGATCTATCTATAATTCGAATATTGAATTCCGTAGTTAGAGATGTGTTTATTAAGCCGCCGATGCTTTGGCATATCGTCGGAGGCATGCAGAAGCATCCTACGCCTTTCCTGTATAAGCTCGAGGATCGGACTAGAGATTTTATGGGCTCTTTTAATCATCATGGGCTTTAAGAACTTTAAGCCTGTTATATGGACAGCATTCACTAACCTGTCACTAAAGTCGTTCACATCTACGCATTCTCCCAGGCATATGAAGCGGTTTTGCAGCTCAAGCTGAAAGCTCTCGGGGTTCTAGATTTGAACTGGCGCTGGTAGGAGCGTAGACTTTATCATTCTCGACTGTTCGAGGCTGGGAATAATATTCAATGTGCCTCTTACCATTCGGTGACCGCAGCCCGCTTTATGCGAACTGATCACAAAGACATCATTAAATATTAACCTCTTAAATGACATAATGAAATCAATCTCATTTTTGGTGGCACCATCTGGACTTATCCAGGTCCTTTTGCGGCATTCTAGCTTTTTGAAAAAGGAATTCATCATGAAGAGTCCTTCCTTCTCCGTGAAGCTAGCCAGCAAGTGGCCCCGCGAGTTCCGGTGTCCATATCCAAATTGCTCCACCCTCAGCTCATCACCGCTCGTTTGCCTAGTATCGCGTTAAAATCTCCCATGACAACGGTGTAATGGGTTTTGAAGCTATGTATAGCCCGAGATATGTCCTCATACATAGCTTCTACATCCTCATCGGAGTGTAATGAATGAAATGAAATAAATTAAATATTGCGACAAATCTCTGCCGGAGGTTTATCGCACCCCTTGCCCCGCCGTTACCATGGCCGCTATTTGAGTCAGGAATAGCGGGGCCGCCGGGGAATAGAGGCTGTTTTTTTCGTGTGTGGCTAATTTTTGGGAGATTTTGCTTTGATCGCCACGCTTGGCAGACAGATTGGCGATCGTAATGGCGTAAGTCTTTGATACTTAATGCTGCTGCCTATATAGTATATTGCCTTTTACTTTCACCTTACTTTGGGTGGTTTGACCGCCATCTTCCGGTTGACTAACTGCAATGGTGGATCCAAGGCTACTCTCATCCAGTTCCTGCCCGTCAACGTCACTCCACCTAGTTAGTCTGAGGGATAATAGCAAAGCAACAAGGCAGTCATAATAATTTTATAAATATGACTAATTCGTTGGTCTGCTATTCTTCCCTCAAACTTGGTGGAGATATTAAGGAAGATAATGTTAATAAAGTATTACACAAAAAAAAATAAAAAATTTACCTCTTAATATTCCCCGACATATTTGAGTTTTTGCGGGAACACGATGCGATGGCGCACGCTTGCACGCTATAAGCTCTCCGAGCGGAATGGCAAACGTCCCTGCGCGCATATCCCATCCTCGCACGCATATGGCATCCCCGCACACTCCCGGAATTAATGAAGCGCGAGAAACGGATAACGTGTTTCTAGTTAGGGAACGTGGACTAGCCGTTATTAAGTTAAGAATTACTAATATTTTTTTGAACAAATTCCATGTTAGAGGTAAATAACGCTTTTTTTTACGAATTGTTTTGAGCAAATCGCAATATTGATTACTTAGCAAAAATACCGTTATGGTCGTCTAATCAGAATTAAGATAAGGTTTTCATCATAAATAGTTAATAGCATTGTTTTTATTCCTGTTTTATCAAAATTGATCCTTAACTATAAACAAGTTATAGGCTCTTAGTGTATTTGTAGTCAAGAATATTCAATTAACGTAGTTTAAGCTTATAAAAAATGAAAAAAGTATTAGGCGAATTTTTAAACTAAGGTACTTTAACGTGCATTAAGCTAAGAAGCGTGGTATAGTCACTTTTTAGTCAAGCATTTGTTGCATATTTTGTCATTTAACGGTAAATCATGTTTTAATATCTCTATAACCGTAAGTGATAGAGATATGGTTCTTAGACAGAAAGATAGAGAATTTAAAACTGTATTAGTTTGCATTCAAAACTCAAAATCGGCCATTTGAGGGTTAACGGGGTTCTAGTTAAAGGACGGCAGCGCAGAGATACCGACATTTTGTAGATATTAGAGTTTCACCTCGGAATTGGAGATAATAAGCTGGAAACTCGTATACAGCTTCATTTTGGCGTTCTATAAGGTGTCTCAAAAGTTTCATATTATCTCGTGTCTGCGTCGTAAGTTATTCGAGGTCAAAGGTCACGAAAATCGTTTTTTTGCAATTATCTCCGTTTCTATGGTTCCAATCACTTCAACACCTATTATGAAAATTAAAGATAAAAAGAATTGCCACAAGCTTTGTCCAACTCGTTTCCTGTACGCTCAACCCTTTTCGAGATAGAGAACGGAGAGCACCCAGCGCTCAGGCTTATATACTGTTATACAAGGTCAACCGTGAATCTCGGTGAATAATACCTTGTATATAGTTACTAAATCATTAAAATATTATCAACAATAAATAATTTGTATTATTTATTAGTTAATACATTGTATTGAAAATATTTATTATATATATATATATAATACATTCATTTAATTTTATTCGATAATAGATTGTAAATAAATTGATTGATAGATAGATTGTAAATAGAAATAAGTCAAGTAAATATAATTTAAGTTAATTTTTATTTAGTAGCTGTACTTTTATTACAATTAAAATTAAATGTACATTTAAATTCTTCAATAACTTGAAGTTCATAAATATCAAATTTCTTCTTCTTCTTCTTCGTCATCATCTCCTGGGAAATTGAAAATTTCAAATTCATCTTCATCATCTTCGTTTACCTGCATGATTGTCTCCAAACCTAAAATTTCTGGATCAAATGCAGTTTCTTCCTCAGGATCGTCTTGCAATACAACAGCATTAAGACAAGCTTGCCCCTTGCATTGTCCACAAGCTAAAGTGCATTGCAAGCCCGATTTTCTGCATCTGCAGCGTGAACCACAACCATTCTTACAATTACAAAATATTGTACTGAGTAATTCATCTGGAGCTGGTGGTAATAGTGTAGTTATTGGCTGCAGAAACTCATTTTGGAGTACCTAGCCCCATTCTTGAGGTTCTAAATCATTTCCTAACCATTTTTGATAATATTTTAATGATTTAGTAACTATATACAAGGTATTATTCACCGAGATTCACGGTTGACCTTGTATAACAGTATATATGCCTGAGCGCTAGGTGCTCTCTGCTCTCTATCTCGAAAAGGGTTGAGCGTACAGAAAAAAAGTTGAGACAAAAGTTGTGGCAACTATTTTTATCTTTAATTTTCATAATGGGTGTTGAAGTGATTGGAACCATAGCAACGGAGATAATTGCCTTTGACCTCGAATAACTTACGACGCAGACACGAGATAATATGAGACTTTTGAGACAACTTTTAGAACGCCAAAATGAAGCTGTATATGAGTTTCCAGCTTATTATCTCCAATTCCGAGATTGACCCCTTTTTTTGCCTAAAGTGACTGGCCTAAACGGTGACTAGAATTCCAGTATTAAAATAATTATATCGTCATTTGAATATGAGAACTGATACAATCAGTTCAGTCAAAGTTTTCTCGTAATACATTTGCCATGTGTGTGTCGATAAATTCTTGATCCATCATTGTGAAAAATTATGGAGTCCAAAATGGTGGATCAAGCGCAAAAGTGAGAACTGATTTACAAGAAAATAGAATGTTGTTATGTTCATAAATCATATAATGCAAATTGCATTGTTATTTAAACTTATCACAGTGCAAAGACTGAGACAGTTGTGATAATAATAAAACTTAAATCTTAATATATAAAATCCTTGCGTTACTGACTGACTGACAGACACGCTACAGCCGAAACTATTAGGCGCAGGAAGCTGAAATTTGGCATGCATGTTCCTTGGGGACCGTAGGGGTGCACTAAGAAGGGATTTCCCGAATTTCCCACAGGATCAGCCAAAACAGGTAAATTAAAAAAATGCAGCTGTAGCTGCTGGCGTCCTCTAGTATTATATATTTATTGATGATGTTAATATAGGTTCGCTTTAAAGGTATCAGGAATGTTATATAAAATTCTTCTTATTTTACTTCGAAATAACGCAATGTATTCATTTATATACACAGATAGCAACACAACATTTATCCAAGAAAACTCCTTTATTTAATTCTAGAATACACCTACTTTTAATCTCTGCACCACTCTAAGGTAGACTGGGAGAGAATGCCTATGGCATTAAGTCCGCCTTTATACGCTCCGTGTATATAAAGTGATTAAATAAATAAATAAATAAATAAAACGAACATTGCTTATCAAGAAAAACGCCGCAGAAGAATTCCCGTGGAATTTATATTACAGGAGATTCGCGAACTCGTTAAAAACTCGTTTTGTTTGGATGAGCGTTTTATTTTATTGTCTTAGACCCGTTTTGCTGGAATATCTTGTAATTATACATTGGAGAGTTGCATACGTTACGAAGGAATAGTAAACCTTATTAGTTAAGTTAGTTTACCCTCCTAGTGCTGACCACACACGGGTGTTCGAGTAGCAATCGTGAGGTAACCTACCACGCATTGAAAGTCGTGCCGTTGGACATCTAAGCGTTGCACAACAACGCTTGTGATCTGAGAATGGTAGTAAGTTGCTGCTGTTTTTTAAATTCTGGGACTAGGGGTGACATGCTGAACAAGGGTCTCTTCTTGACAGCAGCGTTGAGCACCCTGTGACCAGTATAGTCGGATGACATCAAGCCCCAGAAAGTGAAGGAAGGAACCGATTCCACTTGCACTTTTCAAGCTTTGGATGGCACTGATGCCATCCAACTTTTATTGGGCTTAAAACTGATTTTAGGGAACTGATATCTCTATCTATCGTCACGCCTGTCTCCCATAGGGGTAGGCAGAGACTATGGAACGCCAAATGCTCCGGTTCAAACACACCTCTTTCGCTTCCTCGACATTCATAAACCTCATCATACATGCTCGCCGGTTATGGGTACTTTTAATTTGGCCCTTTTTTAGTACGTCACCTATTTGGTCGGCGTACGTCCGTCTTGGGCGCCCCCTACCGACATCTCCATTCATTCTTACATGATACACTTCTTTCATATTTCTTCTTTCATCCATCCGTTCCAAATGTCCAAACCATCGCAACATTCCTTTTTCAATCTTTCATCACTACATCTTCTTTCAGACCACACTTCTCTCGTATCACACTGTTTTTCACTTTATCTATCAGCCTTATTCCGCACATACTCCTTAAAGCTCTCCTCTCCACAGCATTGATTCTACTTTCATGCTTCTTCTGCCATACCCATGATTCGCTACCATACATCAGCGTTGGCGCCAAAACTCCCTGCAGTACAGCAAGGCGAGCCTTACTTGGAATAATTTCGTTACTGATGATGGACTGTAAGGCGCCATTCACACTATTTCCTGCTTTCACTCTCCTTTCAACATCTCCTTCACATTTGCCATCTCTCGTAAACATATACCCTAAACACACAAACTCATTCACTTGTTCCACTTTTTCATCTCCTATCATTATGTTACATTCAGTTATACTGTCTTCCCTCTCTATGACCATGACCATAGTCTTGCTTACATTCACTTTCATGCCCTTCTTCTTATACGCCTCATTCATTACGGTGACCATCTGCTGTAAATCAGACGCCGACGCGACGGCGCAAAAAGAACCTGATCGTCAGCGTAAAACAGGGTCTTAAACACAGATTCATTAATTCTGAATCCACATTCAGACTCTTTCAGATCGGTCAAACAACTGTCCATGAATAGATTGAACAGCCAAGGAGACGCTACACATCCCTGTCTAACACCACGATCAATGTTAAACCAGTCCGTGTAGGCCCCGTTTATTCTGACACAGGCACTTGAATCCCTGTATAAGGATTCAAGTGTCCGTAACAGACTGCTGTTCACTTAATACACAGAAAGTGTTGACCAAAGTTCATCACTCACCACTCGATCGTAAGCCTTTTCCAGGTCAATAAAGGCGCAGAAAGCCTTCTGGTGTTTACTTAAGATTTTCTCTGAAACGCATCTTAAGGAAAAGACTTGATCCGTACATCCCATTCCCTTTCTAAATCCCGCTTGCACATCCCAAATCTTACTGTCCGTTTCAGAGATCACTCTTTCAATCAGTATCTTTGCATACAATTTGCCAACAACACTCAGGAGGCTTATACCGCGATAATTTTTGCATTCCTGCTGTGACCCTTTTCCCTTGTACAGTGGCACAATTACGGCCTTGTTCCAGTCACTTGGTACACGACCGGACCGCCAACATTTATTGAAAAGTAGGTACAGCAGGCTTGCGGTGACGCCTTCGCCTACCTTGAGCATTTCAGCAGATATCCTGTCATACCCCGCAGCTTTACCCGTTTTCATACTTTTCATTGCATACTGTATCTCTTCCATACTTATATTACTTTCAATATTATCTTCATCATTCGCTACTATATTCCTAGTTTCACTTTCTCCTCGTTCAAACAAATTCTCAAAATACATCTTCCACTGATCCAAAATTTCCCCATGCTCTCTTATAATATTTCCATTTACATCCCTTATCACACCAACTTTCGAATATCCAGCTTTGCCTCGGGCTGTTCTAACCAAGTGCCAGAATAATTTGATATTGGCCCGAAAATGCTGAGAAAACTTTCTATCAACTTTATCCTTACATTCTTCTTTCTTTCTTCTCACTGTCTCTTTTACTTTATATTTCAACCTGTCATACTTTTCTTTTACTATCCTCTCATTGACAGTCACACTACCTTGTATCCTTTTGTTGGCTCTTATGGCCAGCAAGTCCATCCAAGCTTTGCGCTTTTCCGCGACCACACTGATCCCACCATTCATTACATATCTTCTTAACATGCTTCCTCTTGCTTACGCCACATACTTGTGTAGCTGTCTCCATTACTCCATTCTTAAACTCTTTCCAAAATTCTTCTATCTCGCAATCATCTTCCTCAAACAATACTTTTAATCTTTCTTCCAATTCCTCTTTATACCGACTACGTACATCCTCTTCTTCAAATCTTTCAACTTTCACTCTTTCTATGGCAGGTGACTGTATGCGAGGACGATGGCGCCATTTTGTGGTTAGTCCCGCTATGCGGCTAACAACCAACTGAACTGATACTGAAATGATAATGGCATGCAAGATCTTTGTGGATCTCAAGCTTATTTACCTTGAGATCAAAAACAAATAGTGGATTCGCGTTACCCCACGAAAACTTTGACACTATTTTTATTCAACTGATAAATAGTAAAACATCTGATTCCGATTATTACCTGAAACTTAGCATGTTTTAGCCTCATTTACAACCAAGCATGTACCGGTCATATTTACACGTAGCGCAAAATCTGGGTGAGCTAAAGAGGGTAAACTAACTAGTAATAAAAAAGAGAAAAACAGGTATATTTCTCAACAGTATTTTATAAGCGAGTTTTGCTCATCTCAGATCATTTGTCCACGTAATTGCAAACACTTTAGTTCATTTCTGTGAGGCAACAGACGGCTTGTTTTAAAGGGGCCCCTTTTTATCTGTCTAAATATAGTACTATATAAAGTACAGATGATGAAAAGATAGCATTATTTACGTTAATTTTGTGAGGAAGTGATTAATCGTTTGTACGTAATGTAAATGTAAATGTAGAATCATCTAGTAATTAACTTTTGACTTTCATAAGCCTCACCTTGTGGCCTAAATGAATAAATGATTTAGACTTTGACTTTACGCGTGTTTCGGGTTGTTCGACGTTGATAAGTTTTACTCAGCGAAGTAATTTTGTGATGTGACCTTTACAAGTTAAATTAACATGACGTATAACGGAAAAAAATATTTTGATCACCTTTTAAAATATGGGGTTGTAGAATCCTCCGACTGATCGCTAGGAGGAGGAGATCCAGTAATATTTAACCCAAGAGTACTAATCTTATTTTTTTACTGCTTTATACTAAATGATCGCTCGGGAGGCTACTTCATAAATGATACAAGATTTTAGAAAGACTTTTTTATGAAAAATTGTTTTAAATTAACAAAATAATGAAGAAAGACCTTGTAAACAATTTAAAGAAAATGTGTCATTCTTTAAATACAATGACACATTTTCTTTAAATTATAATTTCAGTCTTAAAATCAACCTTAAGTGGAACAGTCTTTATAATAATAATAATAAAAAATAAAAATTCACATATAGCCTCTAATTTAGTATCTAAATTAAGTATTTTTAAAATGTTAAATCACATAAAAGTAAAATTACCATTGTAATTATAAGATACTTGGCTTGACAGTAAATTAAAATCAGACTATGTTTTCTATCAAAATTACAGCAGTTTGGATCGAGATTGCGTTTGTAGAGCAGCTTCTAATTCGGCGCTTGTGCTTGCTTGCATTTGAGATGTTCGAGGAGCTAAATTCAGATTGTTCGTAGCAATATATTGAAGATCATCTTCAAGCTAGCACGAAGGATCAGCCACACTGTCGTCCGAATCGTAATCCTCAACGTAATCTTCAGTTTCACTGTCCGATTCTCCGTTTTCCAAATATTTTTTCATCTGGTTCTCATCGAGATTCATCTATGAAACAAAAATAACCAATTTTTAGTTAAATCAAACAAATAAATAAAGAGATAATTGCAAAAAAACTAAGAAACGGGATTAGTAAAAAACTTACCCTTAAAACTAATGATCGCCTCCCAGGCGAACGTGAGGTCAATACCTCGATACCTGCGAATTCCCCGCTGAACCCGTGACCACTCTCCACTGCGTCACGGGATGCACTGTATTGGCGCGAACGCACCCCGCAATACATAGACGTGATTTAAAAATATTCTTAAAAAACCAACCGAACGCGGCCTCTCAGGCGATGATTAGTATTCTAGGGTTAATGTTGATAGCTTTGGCTACATTTCGTGAACCAGCCAAATTTTGAAAAAAATATTCTGAAACCAGTATACTGTTTCTGCACCTTAAAGACTCATTCATATTCAAAGATACTTATTCACTTCAAACCATTGATTTACCTTGCTAGTCGGAAACTCGGAACCACAATTTTTCAGAATCATGACTGACTACAAAAGCCCTGATACTCAAAGACACATACAGCAAATAGCTGTGAGCCATTTAAGTAATAGAAACGACAGGTGAATGTAGTGATATAAATGCAGGATACGAATATCAGATGGTTACTATTTAAGGCTCAGGTGATGCTGGCCTGTTCTATGAGGCTTGATTTCTATGGGTGTGAACATATTATATATTACGTACGCAACTTTTCATAGACTAATGAACGTACTTATAACTTTTAATCAACGTAAAAACTAGTTTAATATAAAATTTCTAGTTGCAGTTGAATTTTTACAATAATTTCACTACAAGGCCTAAGCCGAACAATTAATATTATAATGTCTTTAGTAAGTAGTCATATTTAGCATAACACCATAACTATCAAAGGCTCTCCTTAAGTAAAAGGCTATGTTAGTAAATATTTTCCTTTTTTTTAACTAATTTTACAAAAAAAATCTGAACATGAAATATGTAAGCCAGACTAAATATTTAGTTTTTTTGTCTAATTTCTCAAATTTTCTTAATATCCTTATTATTTCTAACATCTCTTAAATTTTATTCGGATATTTAGCCAATATAACTTTACATTTCTTTTTACCGATGGCTTCCTACACATAAATTTAATAGTGTCTCACACATCATATATTATGAAGTTCGCATCAAAGTAATATTTTGTGTAAATTTGAATACGGAGGAAATATAAATTTATTTTTAAACATCAATATTATTTACGGAAAATGTTCAGTAATCAAAGAACATATTGAGTAGAGTCAAACTTGCTGCTAACAGTAATATGCAAACCATGCAATGAAGCTTCGTACGTTCAATGCTATTTCAAAAGCTATTGTCCTTGTGTGGCTTTCGGGATTTCTAAGGCAGTCTTCATAAATGTTTCTGACACACACATGATTGGAAGACGAGGTATAGTTGAATGATAACCTCTACTTGTTTTGCTATGAGTGAACTTATAATAAAGCAATGAATATTGAAAATACGAGTCAAAGTTTAGAAAACCATCGAGCTTATATCCATATTTATATCAGTGATTTAGATAAAAGTTCATAATTCATAATTCATTTAATCATTTGCGAATATGGGTATACAGCAGATCTTATATACTAATACATATTTAGGTTCTTTTACCATATTCAACCATTAGGCATGCAAATTTTGTTTGTAGGTATATTCCGGTACAATTATATGATTAAATTGCCAATGTCATGTAAGTATACACAGCTTTAGAATAATATAAAAAACACAATGTCAGAATATAATTGTTTACAATTGATTATAAAAGTTTTAATGTAGCAATAATAATACATGTCAAATTATAATAACAGATATAATTGTAATGGCATGTCAAAGAATATTAGAAATAATTTAATAAGGATAAAAATATAATAAAGAAATGTCAAAATATAAAGAAATGTCAAATTATAAAGAAATGTCAAATAAGAATAATAATAATGTAATGTCAAATAAGATAATTAAAATATAATAATTAAAAGCAAATTTATCGCTGATTAAAAATTCTCAATATTCTTATCTTCTAGAAATTCTTGAACAGAGTAATAACATTTAGCTGTAAGCAGTTTTTGAAGACGCCTTTTAAATACATGGGTATATTCAATATCAACTATCTGCTTTGGTAGCTTATTATATATGCGGACTGCATTACAAAAAAAGCTTTTGTGCATTAGAGCTGTTTTGCTGGCCACCACACATAACTTATCCGCATGGCGAATCCCTAGACCTCTTTTCAAATAAGTCTATATTTTGTTTTATGAACATGGCACACTCAAAAATATAGATGCAAGGTAATGTCATTAGATTATACTTTATAAAGTAGGGTTTGCAACTGTCGGGTATTTTAATATTAAATATGGTTCTGATACAGCGTTTCTGAACTTTAAATGCTAGTAGCCAGTCAGTAGAGTTTCCCCAAAATATGATGCCGTATCGTAAAGCCGATGAAACAATACCATGATATGCCGTTATCAGTGTAGATATATTGGATATGTTTCTTAATTTATAAAGCCCATAGGCAAATTGGCTTACTTTAGAACAAACGTGTTCTATATGCGCTTTCCAATTTAATTTCTGATCTATTATTAGTCCTAGAAATTTGGTAAATTCGATTTCTTCAAAAGTGTGACACTATAAGGCTGACTGGATGACTTTGTGCTTCTTTGTTATTCTAAAACCTATTACAAGTGTAGGATTTTTCAAAAACTTCGTACTTGCATTTACAAAACATGATCTGACCACTGAGTGACGCTCGGGGTTCCAGGTGTTTGAAGCAGTTACATCTACGGTTATTATTCAAATTTTACTGGCAGTATTATACTTAATATTTTTTTTCTTTTTAATATATAACTATCAATGAAGATTTACAGTAAATGTGCTCATTAAAATAATTTTAGCACTTAAATGTAACTTTCCAAATCATTCTTAAATTACCAAGATCACTAAAAACGTGCATGGTTAATTACACATTTTTGTAATTTTACGAAAGAACTGCTTGCATTACCTTGCATTTTCCACTAGTTTTTGTAATAAGCTACGGTAGTATTTCGCAAACATAAATGCTTTTAGTCGTTAGTTGGAAAATTGCAAAACTTTAGACTGCGTACAAATACAAAAACTTCTTGTGCAAAAATGCAGTTCACTAAACATCTTAGCGTTGGAAATGGAAACAGATTCCTTTAAAATGAACATCTTCTCACTACAAAAGTACGATCTCATTCGAGTTTCTTGGTTAATCCGTATCTAAAAACGGTTTAAGGTGACGGCAGTTAGTTGAAGCGCTCACTCGTAGAAGTTATTGTTCATCATGAAGGAGGTGCATAGGGTTCCCAAGAACTTAGGGTTCCAAGCCAACCTCACCTGCAAGTGGTGCACCTGCCGATCAACGGACGAGGCTCTGGCAAACAAAATATCCCGATAAGCGGCAATAGGCTCGCCACCTATTACGTGGGATCAAAACACTGGCGAAAAGTGGGCGTTTAATATGCCTCTGCCTACCCCTTCGGGGAAACAGGCGTGAGTCTATGTATGTATGTATGAAGGAGGTTGAGTTATGACTCTTGAATCCGAAAATATTTTTGGATAAAAATTATGACCTGGGTATTTATATCAGAATCTGCCTCTCGGTCAAGCACTGGTTCCTTTTACTATAAGAAGGGTTGGGCCCAGAACTACCAAGCTGGCCAAGTGTGTGTTTTTAAACTGAAGATATCTGCCGAAAACATAATATTTTTTTTATAGACTCACGCCTGTATCCCCGAACGAGTAGGCAGAGATTTATTACACCCACATTTCGCCATGAATTTTTAGGTCCCACGTAATAGGGGGCGAGCCTATTGCCGTACCGGGCACATTACCAGACTCCGTGCTGCTACTGAGAATTTCCTAACGGAAAAACCCCATAACACTTTGACTGACCCGGGAATCCAACCCG
This sequence comes from Euclidia mi, assembly GCA_944739405.2. Taxonomy (NCBI): domain Eukaryota; kingdom Metazoa; phylum Arthropoda; class Insecta; order Lepidoptera; family Erebidae; genus Euclidia; species Euclidia mi. The sequence goes on along the minus strand of OX123181.2, from coordinate 59,773,232 downwards.
AGACCCGATCCCACGCGCACATTTATGCCACAAGACCAACGAGGCAGTCACATACATAGTATTAAATAATATACATAAAAATAATATTCAATAACTCTTGGGCGCGATTTCCTGTAGATGTTTGCCTATACCTTCTAATAAATGATAAAGAACAATTCGAGCCGCACCGAACCACGAAAAGACCCGTAGTGGTTTGGAACTGGAGCCATTCTGCGTAGCAGTATGTTGGTCTATCCACTAGCTTTTCGCTACTAGTTACTAAAAAAAGCTTTACTTAAAACTAATTATTTATTTCAATTTATACGAATTAAGCATATTCGTTGGCTTCTGACGGAAATCTAAGAAGGTATTAAAATAAAATAGGCAGCAATTCATAATTTTATTATTATTAGTTATCACCAACCTATATATGTATATTAACTAAAAATTAATCTCAAGATACTTCTCGGGAGACGAAACACTCTTTAAATAAAAAAGAGGTGATATTTCACAAGGCCGAACAGTGTTCGTCTATTCTCAAGTCTCTCTAGTCTGATAGTTGTTATTGATATCCACTACGACATACGCAGACGATTGGCACTTCATGGAAGTCGTTATTGTTTATGGCTACAATTTTGTTTGACATCGCCCAAACGAACTATCTGACTGATATGTATTTGTATTTTATGTGTAGTCTGTATGTTATGCCGATGATATATGGGTATTTCTATGATCTGTTTGGAATACCTGTTACAAATACCATCAGACAATTTTTATAATGTTGCTTGTTCAGCAATATTGCTTTTTTATGAATACTGAAGTTAAGAATGATGGATTTCAGAATTGGAGTAGGTACTATTAAGGGGTGTTTTCCGTTGGTCAGATTGATGGGTAGATCGATCTGACCAACGGGAACTTTTATTCCCAATGGTCAGATCAGTGAATAATCTATGAAAGTATAATTAAACACAAAAATGTTTTGGCTAAACCTTAAGGCTTAAACTTTTCTATTAACAATAATATATTTTGTATTAAATAATAATTAAATAAATATTATAAAGAGGAAAATTTGTATTTTTGTTTGTTTGTTTGTTTGTAATGGATAAACGCAAAAACTACTGGACCGATTTTAAAAATTCTTTCACCATTGGAAAGCTACATTATCTGCGAGTAACATAGGCTATATTTTATTTTAGAAGAAATACGGGTCCGTAAGATATTTGGGTTTTTCGGGTACGCGAAGTAGTTCCCTCAGGACGCGGGTGAAACCGCGGGAAACGGCTAGTATTAAATAATTGTAGGTTTTATGTTCAGTCTATTGATAACGTCATTCGTATTAGTCACCTTCTCCTTCTAAATAATTTATCGCAATTTACTTCTTTGAAACCTAAATCATATTTCGAAATGGATCTTAATTTTGTAAATAGAAAGGGAGGCATTATTCTTTCATATTTATCAGGTTTCAATTTTATAAAAATAAAACATTTAATAATTGCAACAAAATTTGGCTTTGCAGTCAATACAAAAATGCCATTTTTTAGAACGCCTAAGAAAAAGTTTTCTTTTTATTTCATTAAACATAATTTTGCGTGAAAGTCATAATTAGTAAGCACTTTTTATGTAAAATGATTTGTAGTGGTATTGCTCTTTGTCAATATCATAATAAAAATTATAAAATGCGAAACTGTTTTGACTTCAAAGGTCAACGTTCATTAGAGCCACCCGGCACCCACTCCGCACCGCCTCGCCTCGTGCGGTTAGTATTCTTTATATGGATTTGTATGGGTATGCGCTCACTACATCAACTCCGTAGCGTCACCGGATCGCCTCTGTCGTAAGCCGTTCACGCGCGGGCGGCGGGTAGTCCACCCGCCGTCCGCGCGTGGACGGCTCGGTGGCAACTCGCTGCTCGCATGCTTGCCGCGCGTTGACGGCTCGTCGCCAACGCGCGGGTCCGAAGCGGACCGCGCGCTGCCCGCGAATGATTCACGTCCGAGTGTTACCAGATACACGGTAAATACCGTAGATGCACGGTAATTTTGAGCAAGACACGGTCTACGGTAATAAGCTACAACCGTGTTCTTTTCTAAGGTATTTTAATTATTAATTACCGTGTAAATGATACTCTTATTTTTACTCAAAAATATATTAATAATGAATAATCCTTTATTGGCAACACTGGCTGTCGCAGTTGGTGATGGCGGGGAAATCATTAACGATTTCATTACTTGGCAGGTAATATAATCCGGCAGAATTAAAAATATTTTAGGTAGTATTTTTCATGAGCATACCTTATGTTAAAATTTGTAGTTAGTAGGTGTATTCATAGACGAAGGTTTAGTATCTAGTTGTGTGTGGTCATTGCATTACTTGAAGAACTTAATTGATATAAAAACTAGAAAAAGAAATAAATTAAACTAGAAAAAGAAATAAATTAATTACGAAGACGTTGTGTTGCGTCTTTCATTTACTTCCTCATCAAGCGCGACAGCTATGAGTGCCAATTCAACGTTTGTAAAATTTGGCATTACGAAACACACGTGTAGACCTAGTGCCAATTGTTAACAGACTATTCGAAAATTCGTGGACCAAGCGACGTCCGCTGGTTGACCGCGCGGCGTTCACTCGTTGACGGCGCGCGGTCCGCTAGTTGACCGCGCGACGTCCACTCGTTGACGGCGCGCGGTCCGCTGGTTGACCGCGCGGCGTTCACTCGTTGACGGCGCGCGGTCCGCTGGTTGACCGCGCGACGTCCACTCGTGGACGCCGTGCGGAGTGGGTGCCGGGTGGCTCTAATGAGCGTTGACCTTAAATGTACTTTTTAAACTTGTCATCTTGCTAAATCGCTAGCAGTCAAATCAATCAGACCATTGGGAAAAAACGCCCCAGTGGTTAGATCGATTTAACCACCAATCTGACCAACGGGAAACACCGCTAATAAGTACTTAATAATGTGAAATATTCCATTCAATACTTATTCGATTACCTTCTTATTTTTAAAATGTTTTCGTTAGTAAAGTACATTTATCTATTGTTTTACACATAATATCTAAGACTGGGTTGCATCATCTTACTTTAACAATTACAAAGATCGCAACATCTGTCAAAGTACCGGTTAAGCAAAAAATTAGTTGCACCACTTGACAATTGTTAAAATGACGTCATAATTTTACGTTAACTGTAACCGCCCGATATTGGCCGGTTAATGTTATGGTTAAAGTCAGTTCTATTGTTCTATTATTGATACGCATCGAATATAACCACCAAAAATGTCACTGCTTCGAGAAATACTCGCAGAAACTAGTTCTTCTGAAGACGAATGTGATTTAGACCCGATAACTGTAAGGCCTAGGAAAAGAAAAGTGTATTTCTCCAGAACCAATCGAGTTTCAAAATAGGACAACAAATCATTCTTGGCTAGATTTCGAGTCTCCAAAAATGTAGCGCGGTGGCTAGCTCAACGGTCGGAACACTCTGTGCTAGCTACCTGAAATTGTATTAGGTAGAAATGAAAATAATAACAGTTGAAAAGATAAATGTGACGATGCCAGGAATCGAACCTTAGCTGGTCCGCCACAGTGCGCTGGTGGTGTGTGACTGGCGAGTGTTCCTACGACGATCATCTTCTATGTGCTAGTGGACTGTATGGCTTCGATCTATTCGGGGCTTCAGAAATAAAACATCTTCATACGTTGAGAGCGATGCTGTTCAGGTGTTCGGTGCTGGATGGCTACATATAGTTACTTGGTTACAACATGGTGGTTCGGTCGCCAACAAACTGGCCAAAAATATGGTCGCTTACTTCGAAATTTTACCTTAACACCGACTACCGCACCGAACATATGCACAACAAATCTTTATTTGTGATACATGTAATTAAAATACTATGGTATATGCATATATGTTCTATACATAGCTAGATAGGTCAAAAAGTTCTATCGAACGGTATATAATACATAAACCTAACTGTTTGCATCACTAAGTTATTCAAGAAAAATTATCGAAAAATGTTGTCACACAAGGATCCGCCCACTATATTTTCTATAAAAAAAACTATGAAATATTATAGTTATGTATGTAATTTTGGTGGGCCGTTGTGTGCAACTATGTGGAACATCTAATAAAACAAACGCCATGGAAATAGCTTTATTCAATTCTAAGATAACATAATAAAACCTACGATGCATAAGTAAAAATACAAATTTTCTTTAGAAAACACTATCGTACATAAACAAAGTTTATGATAAACATGCATAATTATGTTTATTATTACGATTAGTTCGACTACCTATATAAACCAATAACTAGCAATAAGAAACTATTTAAACATGATTTCGAGCCTATTGAAAGCTAAAAAACACTTATAAAACTATAAAATGTCATAGAATGGGGCGCTTGTCAAATGACCACAAACCCAGGCCCATTGTCTTAAAACTGAACGACGCATCCGTACGCGATAAGCTTTGGTTTGCTAAAACTAAGCTCAAGGGCACTGGGATCACAGTTTCTGAGTTCCTGACCAAGCAACGTCATGAAACTTTTATGGCGGCAAGACAGAAGTACGGTGTGTCGCAGTGTTGGACCAGGGAGGGCATCATCCATGTCCTGGCCCCCGATGGTTCGCGTCATCGTGTGGTCAGCCTTGCTGAGCTGCACAAGGCCGAGCAGAAGGGTATGGAGAAACCTGCGACAGTCCCGAAGCCAGCCACCAAATCCAAACGAACTGTTGCCCAAAAAAAGTAGTTTGTTTCTTTTGTTTTGTTTGTTTTTGGCCGGGTAGTATATAACATTTTCATTCTACTCTTGTCGGTACCCACTTATTCTCAATCTTACTTAATAGTTAACCACTACTCTTAGCAAAAATATTAATAATTTATTATTCTTGTACCTATCTGTTGGTGTTCGATATTTTTCTACATGACTACTGTCAACTGTCAAATCTGTCATCTTTGTAAAAGTACTTCTTTGGGTACAAGGCTTTTTAGCTAAAGTATTTTTTTTTTATTTTTTTTTTATTAGTCTGTTCTTATTTTCTTAAATATTTTAACTCTTTTTTTTTTCTTTTCCCTACTATCGTTTACTTAACTTCTTTTTCGCTGACTTTCCCAATATTATTTTACCCGGTCCGACATTAACCCTTCTTTAATCTAGTGTTTTTGTTTATGCATGTATGTCAGTGTAACTTAAATGTTCTATTTTGTTAACGCAACTGGCAGGTGGTATATTGGTAGATTTGTATTTTTTTTTAAATTTAATTTTATTATTATTTATTTTTTTATATTTTAGTTTATTAATATTTAAATTTACATAAATATTTCGTCAACTTTGTGTTATCAATTACTCTAAGTATTTATAGATATATAAAATATATATTGTATATAAGTAGGTACTCATTATACACATTACCATCATTAATATTATTAATGTAAGTGATGACGATAGTTTCTATTCGACATGTAGCGTAGGTGATAGTTTTTCCAGTGTACCGTCACTAGCTGACTGTCTTAACTCACAATTTTCTGATGTACCTAAAAATTTCAATGTCGTTCATATCAATGCCCAAAGCATTCCGGCACATTTCCCTGATATGCTGGCGAATTTAGACTGTAAGAATATTCACGCTATCCTTGTTTCTGAGTCATGGCTTAAGCCCTGTCTGCCCTCTACATTATACTCCCTTCCTGGTTTTCAACTTATCAGAAATGACCGTGCCGTTGGGGGCGGTGGTGGTGTTGCCATATATCTTCACACAGGTATGTCAGCACAGCCACCGCCGCCAAGTGCAGGCGAGCATTTATTTCTTGAAGTTGTTTTAAACCACACCAAAATCCTAATCGGCGTTTACTATTGTCCTTCTTTACGAATAGATTACTTTTCTACTTTCGAAACCTTATTGGTCAATACCCTGCCCTCTTACAGTCACATAATCATAATGGGTGATTTTAATACCTGCCTGCTCAAAAATGATGCCCGCTCGTCTTCTCTTTCTTCAACTTGTGCATCGTGTAATCTGTCTATATTGCCACTTAGCGCAACACATCATTTCCCTAACTCTACACCTTCACTTCTTGATCTTATAATGGTTTCTTCAAGAGAACATGTTGTTATGCACGGGCAGTACCCAGCGGACATGTTCTCATATCACGATCTGCTTTTTCTATCCTGCAAAATCCGTCCTCCTAAACTAAGACATAAAGTACTTATGCAGCGCAATTTTGGTGGAATGAACCTTGATAACCTTTGTAAAGATGCCAGAAATATTGATTGGACTCATTTTGTCAATTCGCAATCTAGTGATGAAAAAGTCAGCATTTTCACAAGTAAAATCACTGAACTGTACGACAAGCATGCTCCAATTCACCCTGTCAAAATGAAGCACCCTCCATCCCCTTGGCTAACAGAAAATATCAAACAGCTGATTCACAAGAAAGCAGCTGCTAAATTTAGATACAAAATAAGGCCTGACGCTCCTAACTTACAAAAATATGTCGCGATAAGGAATCTCTGCAATAAAGTGTGTAGGGATGCACAACGCCAACATATTCACAGATCTGTACAAAAGGGTGATCCAGCTAAAGTCTGGAAATTTCTTAAAACCCTAGGGGTCGGCAAGGCTCGTCAACATATCAATCCTACTGATTTCAATATTGACTTGCTCAATCAACATTTCTCTGCCTCGTCTAATATTGATAGGACTACTAAGGCAAGCACAATTAATTATCTTTTTTCTCTGCCTACCCCTAGTTACTCACAATTTGTCTTTAATCACTTCACCGATAGTGATGTTAGGAAGAGCATAATGTCTATCACATCCAACGCGGTTGGTAGTGACTGTGTCAGCCGTAATATGATCCTTCCTATCCTCGATTTAATCCTTCCTATCATATCTCACATCCTAAATCACTCCTGTTCCAGTGGTATTTTCCCGTCAATCTGGAAGGATGCCCAAATTACTCCTATTCCGAAAACTTCTCACCCGTCATCCTTTTCTGATTATCGTCCCATTTCAATCCTACCATTCCTCTCCAAAGTCCTCGAACGTCTTGTCTACAACCAAATGAACTCATTCCTATCTATAAATAATCTACTCAATCCTTTTCAATCCGGTTTCCGTTCGGGTCATAGCACCGTCACATCCTTGGTCAATATTACGGATGACATCAGGGCTGGCATGGAAGGCGGCGAACTCACCATTCTCGCTCTTCTTGATTTCAGCAATGCCTTCAACACAGTAGATTACGATATTCTACTTGGTCGCCTTTGCTCTCTTAACATATCTCCTACGGTGATTGATTGGTTTCGGAGTTACCTGTGTGGCCGCCGACAGCGTATATGCATCGAGAACTCACTTTCTTCTTGGTGTGATACATCTGCTGGCGTGCCCCAGGGTGGCGTATTGTCTCCTTTACTCTTCGCAATTTTTATAAATTCTATCTCAAACAACCTTCGCTCCTCATACCACCTTTATGCAGATGATCTCCAAATATATACGCGGTCTTCATTAGCATGTTTATCGCAAGCTTTAGCTAACATTAACCGTGATCTGGCACTGATCAACAGTTGGAGCAATTCCTTTGGACTCAAAGTAAACCCCATGAAAACCCAAGTCACTGTTATTGGTAGTTCCAGAATGAAATCTAAAATCGACTGGTCTTTACTGCCTCCAGTTATTTTTGATGGCACTACTATTCCGATACTGGATAAAGTTAAAAACTTAGGTCTCACTATAGACTCCACTCTGTCCTGGGATCCGCAGATCCAAGAAGTGAGTCGTAAAGTGTTTGCCTCAGCAGGTTCACTAAGAAGATTAAGGAACTTTCTTCCCACTACCACCAAAATTGCGCTAGCAAAATCTCTTTTGCTGCCCATTATTGATTATGCAGACGTCAGCTATCTAGATCTCGCCGAAAACCAGCTAGATAAACTTGAGCGACTTCAAAGTTTCTGCATACGATTCATATTTGGATTACGCAAGTATGATCATGTTTCACAATTTCGAGCCCAACTCAAGTGGTTACCTATTCGACATCGTCGGAATGCTCACGTTTTAACATTACTATACAATATATTGTTTAACCCTTCAACACCCTCCTATCTTAAAGGACGATTTGAGTTCCTTCATGATACACATAACCGATATTTAAGGTCATCAGAAAATTTACGACTGAAAATGCCGGCACATTCCACTGCGTTCTATGATAAATCCTTTTCTGTAACGGCTGTTCGCTTGTGGAGAATGCATTACCTCTAAACATGGCAGGCACAGACGGTTACTTCATTCAAAGCTTTAGTTAAGGCACATTACTTGTCCGTTTAATTTATTTCCTATTCTAAAAATATGTATTTAGTATTATGCACCAATTTATTTACCTATGTATATTTTATATATGTATTATATATATATATATATATATATATATATATATATATATATATATATATATATATATATATATGTATGTATTATATGAATGTATATGTTTATAATATAAATATTAAAACTGGTACACCTACAACTACCACTTCTTTTCCTACCAATATCTCCATCCAAAGGTTGCCTGGTAGAGATCGCTTTAAGCGATAAGGCCGCCCTTTGTACTTCACCTATTATATAAGATTTGTACAATGTTGATACTGGTGTACAATAAAGTTTAAAATAAATAAATAATAAATAAATAAAACTACTATGAAACAAAACAGCTGTTTATCATCTATTAGTTCTTATCTATTACAACTGATAACACTATTTATGATCGATATCTAAGTCCCTACGGTTAGCACAAGTATAAGTTTAATGCTTATACACTACACGGCACTACTTATTACCGATTTGCGAATTTTCACTATTCTAGCGTTATTTTATCACTTTGACGCGTCCGGGAACCGAACCCGGTATACCTACCGCACGATTGGATAGCACTATTTTTACACGATTTTCACTCGCGGTTTCGAATACACTATTCACTATTGAGTTTTTTAATGTCTGTCGCGAAGAATAAATAAGTATGAAATTTTGAGCACCAGGCCCTTCAATATATTTATCATTGTATCTATTTATGTACCTTTTTGCCACTCTCTTGATATTCTCAAATTTGTATTTGAGCTGCTTCACAGTGCGCGGGATCTCTCCAAGGGCATTAAAATCGCTTTCTATTAAAGTCCACACGCTATCCTTTTGCTTACTACTTATAGCATCGGTTTTCTTACAAAATAATACATTTTGATGATTGGTTATTAACGATTGAAGTCTATCGACTTCAGCTCCGGTAAAGTTTACGCTTCTTTCCCTGGAATATACAGAATTTAACGTAAAGATAGGCATAAGTTTGTGTGATGTAAAAAGAATAACACGCAAGTGTTATGGGCAACAGAATAAGTTGTGCATACTTACTTTGTTTGGCTGTTCACGTACAAGCTTTTTGTATTTGATGCCATTATTATCTTCTACACTTCGTAAAACTTGAACTCGTAATAGGTGTAGTATAAACAAGAAAGATAATCAAAATCTTTTAAAATGATGCGCGTTCAGCGCGTTCAATTCATTTGACGTTCGATATAATATTTGACAATTGACATCTTGACATTATCAATAACAGCGAAGCTCTAGTATTGCCGGACTTAAAAATAGTTCCCGCAGCGAATCTGGGTAGATTACGCCTCATTTGTCTAGCAACCCTGTTAACTTTAACATTAGCAACAAAAACGTTGGTGCAACACATTTTGCGGCAGCCGTCAAGTTTACTGTTAAAGTTATTGTAAAATTTGACTTTAGCTTTTACTTTAACCGGTGATGTGGTGCAATCCACTCTAACAGTAGCAAATAAGGTTATGAATTGCCTAATCGTTATCGGTCAAGATAAGCTATGGACAACAGTTATTTTACAATTGCACAGATCGAAACTGACAATACGGCTAGCTATAAAAAAGTCAATAGCTAACGTAAACCTGAATGTCTACATAAATGTTGAAACTATCAACACAATAAACTTACGAATAAAAGCCTAAAAGAAAGTCACAAAATACTTTGAAAGCTGTATTGAAATCTCTAATATGATAATGGTACAACCGAGGCTTTTATGGAGATACCGACAAAAATCATTTTACTGTTTACAGCTTTTCCTACTCTTAGAGGCATGAAGGGGCCTATTACATGCATACATAAAACTAAAGATACCCGCGTAAAAGTGTTTCGTTCAGTCGAATCTATATTAAATAATTGTTTTTTCACTTAGAAGAAAAAGAAAGAAAATACGTTTATTGTTGCAGTATGAATCAAGTTTACAAAAGTTATATAAAATACATATGGTAAATATCTTAAAACTAATATATATACATATTATAATCTACCTTTATATAATAAAAAAATACTAACTGCAACAACAAGGCCCCACTCAGCTTAATGCAGTACAGTGACTTATGCCACTAGACTGCGCTGATTTTCAGTGAAGACCTTTCAGCTGATCCACGGATAACAAGCCAACAATACATTAAATATGTATACCCGGGTAACATGAAAGGAAGTGGTAAAAAAAACACAATAAACTTAACGGGTGTTTCCGTTTTCAACCCATCTTTTCAACCCACTAATATTTTTTTCCGTCTTTAACCCAATTCTTATTCCGTTTTCTACCCGCAATAGAATTAATATATTTTTTTCCGTTTTCTACCTAAAATTTATTCCGCTTTCAACCCACTACATTTTATAATTATTTTGTACAGACACAAAAAATATCATAAGCTCTTTAATATCATTACTTGTAATTTAGTTCAAGATGAATGTGGCGTCATTCGTTTGGCAAGTCAAAAAGCAAGTTTAATGGATGATATTGCTATCTCTTTCTATTTCATTGGGCCCAGTAGGGAGTGAAAGAGAAAGCTAATTTGTAAAGAATACTGCTAATCTGGTATGCCCTTAGTTTTTTATCTTAGTTACCCAGAAGTGCGAGACAGTAGTGGTACCTGTTTTGTAGATAATAATAAAACACTTAGGGTCTGTTTGCAAAATCCAAGTATCAGTAAGGATGTTAATACAGTCGGTGAAGATTTTTATTTTACTTTATCAAAGAGAAAGAAGCCTGTTTTAGTTTGTGGTGGTAGAGAATTCTATAAGAAAAGAACCAATAAGGACAATACCATCACATGGCGATGTGAAAAGGCGCCTTCCTGCTTTGGAATCATAAAAACATTGGACAGTGTGATTACTAAAACAAGTGGACACAACAATAATTGTCAACCTAATACCAACAAACTCTTAACTAAACAATCAATGAATAACATAAAAGAACAAGTGAAATCTTCCAACGGTCGTCCTGTTCAACAGATCTACGAAGAAGAAGTTTTTATAATAAAATAAAAAGGTTTGGATTTAATAGAAGAAATCCCGAAGTTTTCAAGTGTGAAGACAGCATTTTTCGATGCTCGAAATAAAAATCAAAATGTTTCAAGACTGGTATTTAAAAACAAAAATGAAGTAGAAATACCGAAGGCCTTCGAGGATTTTGTTTTGTTCGATTACGAAGATAGCAGCAATAGAATAATTGCTTTTGCAACACAAGAAGCTAGAGTTCGAATGAGTCAACTTTCTATGTTTTTCGGAGATGGAACGTTTAAATGTTGCATAAATCCATTCATGCAATTATATGTCGTTCATGGTGACATGGGAAGCACTAATACTACAACCAGCGTGAGGCCATTAGTATTCTTTTAAATAAAACTAAATCCACTTGTTTAACACTCTTCAGACTCATCAAGTCTCAAATACCCATGTGGAAACCATCAGAATTTCTCACAGATTTTGAACCTGCAGCCTTTGAGGCTATGAAAATTGTATTTCTGGACACGAAGACGAGAGCTTGTTATTTTCATTTTTGTTAAGCCTTATATAAAAAAGGAAGACATTTTAATCTAACAAAGAAAAAACATTTGAAAAAACATGTGGTTTTATTGCTTACTTTGCCATTAATACCCAAGGAAATAGTTGACGAATCCTTTCTATACATTATGGAAGACTCTCTTACAGACGATAATGTCTCAGCTCTGGAGGTTTATTAGTTTCATATGATCGAGATATAAAGGTTTTAAAAGCAAAGATGTGCTATGTTCGCGTTACAGAGGTCCGATGATTTTTTTCGAGTTATAGAGGTAAAATATATACCGAACTGGCTTGTAGGGACGTACTGATTATTTCGAATTATAGAGGATTCAACCTTAGAGTAATGGAGGTTTTGGGGCTTGAAGGGAAGAAAACACAAGATTTTTACGAGTTGTGGAGGTTTTCGACTTATCGAGGTTCGACTTAACGAAATTCTACTGTATATTGAGAACATGTTCCACGTAGCATACACGCAATTATTTTCATATTGATATGTTCTGTTAAAGATTTAGTGTTACATATTTTATTGATAGTTTGAAATAATTAGATTTTTTACAAGTTACCTATGGCTATTTTTTTACATTTAGATTATAATAGTTTCTATGAATCTGTCATTTTTCGTTATTGAAACGTTATACTTTAAAATAGTATATTAAATTTAAAATTATTGGCACATTAGTGGTGTTTTAAAAGCTATGATGTGATTTATATTTTTTTCTATTTGAGATATGAGTGATTTTCTACCATTTTTATTACTAATAATAAATATTATATAATATATGCGGAAATATTCCACGTAGCAGACATGGAATATTTTTCATATTGATATGTTCTGTTAAAGATTTAGTGGTTCATATTTTATAGAAAGTTTTAAACGATTTATACTTCCATTGTTATCTATACTTTGTTTAATTTGTTAATTCTAGATAATCTTAAGCTCAGTTACTCACTTTCTGTAGTGCATTAATAAATATTTTTATCAACGTCAAAACTTTTTTTTTGTTGATCCTACCTTAAATTAGCCACCGGGTTGAAAACGGAATATTCGAAAACATCTTTTTAGTGGAATTTTATAATGGGTTAAAAACGGAATGTTTATTATTAATTTTAGCTCGTGGGTAGAAAACATGGGTTGAAAACGGAAACAACCAACTTAACTTAACTCCTATAACTATACTAGCCACTGCGTCATGCGAGATAGGGCCGCGATAATAACAAAACTAGTTTGTTGATAAACAAATGTTCCACAATAAAAAAAGTATATTTATATACCATTATTGGCATTTCTATAGGAATATACAGGTCCGTATAGTCGCACTGTGTCTGGTTATATTATAATAAAAAAAGAAACATTGTAAGTAGACGAATATCACATAAGCAGTATTATATCTTATAGATTCCTCTGTAGAATTTGTAACATGTAGCAAACTAGATGTTGAAACCTGATACACATACATATAAACAAGAAGGCAGGTAACATAATAAAAATAATGAATAAATGATAGTACGACTTCTGGGCCGTGCTGCCACAGCTGCTGAGAAGGTAAGTTAGAAATTGTTTAAATGTAAAAGAGGTTTTGATTGTCTATTTGATCTTGTAATAATTGTCTTTTCAAGTGAAATTTGAAATTATGTTTTGTTTTTAGAAAACGCATAGGAGGTGGTATATTATTCCAGCAGCGTGTGGCGGCGTATTTAAAGCATCCCTCACTTCATCCATAAAGATCAAATGAATTCTAGTTTATGCTGAAGTATTATGTAAATGATCGGCTTTGTGTATTTTCTTCTTATTTTTCTAGAACTCTTAGAAGTTTTTTGTGTATCTCAATTTCGAGGGCAATGTTACAAAAGTATTCAAATTGTGAATATTGATTAGATGCTGATGTGCAGTTTGATAAGTTGTAGGACTTTTGAGTTAGGGACTGTGTTTACTTGAACATTTCATTTGAATATTCGATATTTATTTTATTCATGATTCATGTAAATAAATTCGTAACCACTAGATGTATTTATAAATTTCAGAGAAAATTAACATATTATTTGGAATATGTACATACGTTTAAATTTAGAGCAACTGTGAGATCAAGGCACTCAGCTCTAATTAAGAGAAATGAAGCTCCAATAGGTACCATTATTAAAGCATGCCAAAATTCTATTTAGTCATAGCTTCTTCAAAAGAAAATTTGTGCGATCATTGACAATCTACTTTCATGTAATATTTTTGAAGCCATTATATTGATTGCGCATTGTGACTCAACAAAATAGATTTAAATCAAAAGAAATTTCGACGGGCCTGAATATGAAGTACCTTGGAAGTACCGCTTACAGTCGCTAGATTCAAACAAAGCAAAGAGATATTTTGAATAAAGACTGAATTTTGTTTCGGAATGGCACCAGTCTATTTTATACTTGTTCATCTCAATCTCTTATATTGTACAATAGCTTAATGTTATTGTATTAATAGGTACTTAAGGTGAATCTTTCCTTGTGATAGACAGTTGGACTGCAATAATATATTGGTAATTTACAAGGAACCTACATAACTATGTAGGTTCCTTGTAAAGTACCATTCCATAACTATGGAACCTTAGTCCTAACCAATAAATTATGTTACACACGTCATCCGCAGTGTAACATAACTTCATCGTTAAACATTTGATTTTGCCTATTCGCAAATGACACACGTCATCAGGTACCTACTTCACATTTACCCATGATATTGACTGTTTGTGTTTCAGTTCGAACGGGACCGATAACGACTTACTTGTTATGTTTTAGGGTTCCGTACCTCGAAATGAAAAAAACTGAACCCTTATAGGATCACTTTGTTGTCCTTCCGTCTGTCAAGACCCTTTTTCTCAGAAACGCGTAAGGTATCAATTTGAAATTTATATCAAATAGTCAAGTTTACTGTCCCTTGAAGCTGTGCTGTTAACTTATCAGCCAACGCAATCAAAAGATATAGCCGTTTATGTTTGAAATTTCCGCAAATTTTCAAGGGAATCAAAACCTACAGGGTACTTCCCGTAAACTCAGAATCTTGAAATTTGGCACGAAGCAACGTCCGAGATACACGTCGTATTCACTCGCACAGATATAGGAAAATTTGTGCAACCGTAATTTTTTGTAAAGTACATCATATAATTAATTATTCCGCTTGAACTCGTAGAGGTATAAAATTGAAATTCATATCAAATGCTAAAGTTAAAACTAAAGGTAGAATTCCGTGCATCGCGATCGATCGCGGCCGCGCGCGGCCTACGACTGTCGTCGATCGTTCGCGACAATAGTCAACGTATGAAAATGTATGGCACCGCTGCCGAGGCCCGCGACTGACGCGCGCGGCCGACGACTGTCGTGAGCCGCGCGCGGCAGTGTCTTGAAATTAGTCGATGTTGTTCGTCACTTCCCTCTAGACGTGTGTCTAGCGAAGTCAAAATCATGGTCGAAATGCTAATTTACATCCTTGAAGAAGAAGAGGAGAATAACGAGCTGCTGTTGCTATATTATGAAACTAGAGTACCAATCGACCCCATCTTTAAAAGCAGAAATGAAAAAGGATACTAGCAAATATTGATTCAAAGGCAATTATATTGTACCTAATGAAAAAAAATGTTGGAAGTTTGGAACGATAATACAAAATTGACGAGTGTCACAAGACCCATCACCAAACCGAAGTCTACTCGTTGTGGACATCATGCCAAGTCATACTAACCAAAAATAATACCTGGGAAACGTTTTATTTTTTAAAGTTTTCTCATTTTTTAAACCGCAATTAAAAGCGCGCGCGTGCAATGCTCGACAAACCTACTTATCCATGGGCTTACAGGGCATCTAAAGAACATATTGGCGGGGTAAATGCATCGATTTTGTACCGAATTAGAAAAATTCCATACTAACTTTGAGCTTCAATATCTTCTGAACCAGTAATTTCCCTGGTATGGTGCCGAAGTAGAAAATGTTCGTAGTGATTGGTACAACATGGGATTTCAGTTTTCGTTAAGGGCCTTTTTACACCCTGTATAGTCGGCAAAACTTCCGACTTTTTTTTCATTACTACTAATTTCAAGACACTGACGCGCGCGGCTCACGACATTCGTCGGCCGCGCGCGTCAGTCGCGGGCCTCGGCAACGGTGCCATACATTTTCAAACTTTGACTATTGTCGCGAGCGATCGACGACAGTTGTAGGCCGCGCGCGGCTGCGATCGATCGCGATGCACGGAATTCTACCTTAAAGGGTACTGCCAGTCGATCTAGAATCTTGATTTTTTTGTATATAGCAACGAATACATATAGCAAACAAAACAAAAAAAGCACATAGGAAAAATTTCGAAAACGTTAAATTTTTAGTTACATCACATATTTTTTAAATAATTATGTATACCTACAGGTTTGTACGGAACCATCTGTGCGCGAGTCCGACTCGCACTTGACCGGTTTATTTTTTTATATAATTCTATACTTAGATTACTTATCGATGTAACATGTTACTTTCTAGGTTTTAAGAACATTTTCATTAGTAATTTCATTTCAAGTAGGTAGTCTAAACGGGATTGTCGCAAGTGTTTAAATCACGAATTTAATTATACTTATCTGCACATCCTCGACCACGGCGCTAATAGACATACCATAATTTATTTACAGATGTTTATAACCATTATATTTAAGCTATAACTAGCCGTTGGCCGGGGCCTTCCTCGCTCTTAAGTCCACCATTGTATGATCCCCTAAGATGTGACGTATAAAAATCCTTCCGTAGTGAATACCTACGTCATAAAATGAATCTGCTTTCCAAATAACATGTTCTTCCTTATTTTGGGCTCTGCGTTGATATGCTAATCATATTTAGTGATTCTATAAATATGATGAGTAAACAATTTCAAATACTGATCGTCTAATTTACTGGCATAGCGATCTTGAACAATTTTTATTTAAGTGGAATTACATAGCAATTAAATAGCCAATTAAAAATACCCGTACTACAAAGTGGCTCTCAAGAGTGCTTGTAAAATATGCATCGTGAAATCAATCGTACGATCGCCTTTAACTTGCTTATTGCTAGAAACCAAAGAAATAAAGATTTAAATATATACTTGTGTTACTAAATGTCAGACGGATAGCTTTTAATTTAGTGAGTAGGTATAGCAAATAATGGGATGGAAAATATTTCACATATTATGGTGCGAGTGCCTCAGTCTCGTAGATGACATTTTAGTTTTGCTCGGTTACAAACTCACATTGTAAATTCATTAATTTAGGATCCCTTACAAAAATAAATGTAGATACGACAGAAAATATTTAAATGCTTCATCGCTACAACTATAATTAAATAGCATTTTACGTGCATTGAGTTATCAGAATGTGTGGTTAAGTCTAGGATACTATTCGCCTCAAACTAATCGAAATATGAATGAAAACGCACGTACGTATTCCAACAACATGTATGTACATCAATATATATTTGATATGAAGTCTTGTATTTATACAAATTAGAGTTTGTTATTGTTTGTAAATGTTTATTTGTACTTACTTTAAACATAAATGTATGTAGATAAATCCTATTTATGTATATTTGTCTAGGGACAATAGCAATCGGTTTCGATTTAATTATATGTAAATACATAAAGGTCTAAAGGGTCAGGTATTATTAAACTGCTGGCTAAAAGAGGATTACAAATAAAGAGCTTTTAGCCTCTTGTACGGTACCTAGCTGCTAATCTCGCTCTTGTCCGGGTGATAATCATAAAAACCGGCCGAGTACATATGTACTCGGCCGGTTTTTCAAACCACACACAATTTTGGGTTCCGTAGCACATAACTATCCCTTATCCAGTGACCTATGGATAGTAGGACTCCAGCACAATATTAATTTTAACGCTCGCAAATATATTTTTTAGTTTATTCAAAAAAATGTTAACAAATAATAAACAAACCCTTTAAAATTCGTTTTATTAGTTAATATAAATCTGTTTTAATATTCTAAAGACACCTACACTGAAAACTATTTACCTTGGGGTGAACTTTGATCCGCTTTTGTATTTACATAAACAGAATTAATATTTAAATAGACTCTTGTATTACTGGGAACATCGGTACAGATGTTTTCTAGTACTTAAGTATATTTATTAATTTAGTTTCACCGTCAGTTTTTTATTATCGCTGGCCGTAAGCTGTCGATCCCAGCCTTCATGAAGATCATAATAATATACAGAGTTATGGAGAGTCAGTTTTATTTTTTTTTATTTATAGACTTATGCCTGTATCCCCGAAGGGGTAGGCAGAGGTGTAATATTACACCCACATTTCGCCAGGGATTTTTAGGTCCCACGTAATAGGGGGCGAGCCTATTGCCGTACCGGGCACATTACCAGACTCCGTGCTGCTACTGAGAATTTCCTAACGGAAAATCCCAATAACACTTTGCCCGACCCGGGAATCGAACCCGAGACCTCCGAATCCCACGCGCACATTTATGCCGCGAGACCAACGAGGCAGTCAGTACTTCTTACTAAAATGACACAAGTGTAAACCATGGCATATTGCTGTCCCTCTGGGCTGCGGTGCTGAGACAGGCTCTGTGGAGAAGCTTATATTTAGTCAAATCTGGCTAGACTCATTAGCGGACCACGTGATGCAACTGGGATAACGCTGGGAGAATGGTGAATTTCACCGAAAATTTTAACAACAATTATTATAGGTACGCATAATAACAACACATATAGCCTAGTTAAGAGATTAACATATTGCTGTGGACAGGGTCTCGGGTTCGAATCCACGGCACACACCAACGACTTTTCGAAGTTAAGTGCGTATTAAATTGTTAGTATAAAAAACCTGCATGTCAGAGTTCATCATAACGTCATCTAAAAACTAGCTTTTGTCTACTGCTTCGCTCGTAGAAAATTTGCTTACGTAAAATGTTTCGTCCAAATATTAACACATTTTGGTGAAAAATCAGTAACGTACCTAAGGATTTTATACATACATATTAAAGAGAATCTTCTGAAAAATAAAAGGTTTTACACAAACTCTAACTCCCTTTTCTACGCTCCTAGGAGAAAAATTCCAAAACAAATGTCTTTGTGTTCACTAACGTCATTTGACGAACCAACATACTAAGTTTGAAGTTAATTTCATGAAGAAATACAAAGGTTTCATACAAATTCTGCCTCCCCTTTTTACCCCATTACCGTAAGAATTTCCAAAAAGATTTTCTAAGCGTTCACTTACTTCATTCGAGGAACCAATATGCAAAGTTTAAAGCTAATCCATTGCAAAAATAAAAAGTTTCAGACAAACTCTGACAACCGGTTTTACCTCCTTAGTTTCCAAAAATAATCTCGCTTCCCTACACTGTTCAAGGAACGTACATGCCAAATTTCACTTACTGGCGCCCAGTAGTTTCGGCTGTAGCGTGTCTGTCAGTCAGTCAGTAACCCGGTCTCGTAGGAATTTTGGGAAATCCCCCCTTAGTGAACACCTCCGGTCGCTAATGAACATACATGCCAAAGGATAATGGGCGGAATCGTCCCCACCCACAAAAATGAAATGTAGCTCAATTGACACATCTTGGCAAGATGATATTTTTTTTACTATGGGGCCGTTGCCCAAAAGCATTGGGTTGACATTGTAATTAACGTTTAAACAAATATTCGTATTAGTTCGTATTTTTTGACGATTATTTGTAAAACACCTACTCATTTATCTATTCAGTAGTGCACAGTGAACATAGACCAGTAATATTAACACTCACTATTATTATTTGCCTACTATGAACATTGTTAACTGACAAGTTACCTGACACAATTAAAAATATGACCCTTATAAAATTAAAAAAATACTAAATCAAATTCTAATAGAAAAATAATATTATTAAGTGAATGACTTTCTAAATGATGTATCCAATTTAGGTTAATCTTAAAATTTTTGTAATTCTCATTGTGCCAATTTGTTTAATAATTATTATAATCTTAATATATAAAATCCTTGCGTCACTGACTGGCTGACAGACACGCTACAGCCGAAACTATTTGGCGCAAGAAGCTGAAATTTGGCATGTATATTCCTTGGGGACTGTAGGAGTTCACTAAGAAGGGATTTCCCGAAATTCCCACAGGATTGGCCAAAACGGGTAAATAAAAAAAAGCAGGCGTAGCTGCTAGCGTCCTGTAGTAAAGAAATAAAAAGTTTTATACAAAGTCTGACAACCGGTTTTACCTCCTAAGTTTCCAAAAATACTCTCGCAGTGCTTCCCTACACTGTTCAAAGAACGTACATACATGGCAAATTTCACTTACTGGCGCCCAGTAGTTTCGTCTGTAGCGTGTCTGTCAGTCAGTCAGTAACGCACGGATTTTATATATACAGATATGTGAAGTCTGCACCCGTACATGGTCGACGTGGTGGACTCTGGACTTATCCAGCTTATTGTGAGAAGAGGCCTGCGCCTAGCAGTGGGACATTTTAAATATACGGCTTATGATGATGACACTAACAACAAAATTGAGTCTTTAGGCAACTGTAGTACTAGTTATAGGTATATTCTAATTACTTTTTCATAAAAAAAAACAATTATACAACATCGTTATGACGTTTTTGCGGCAAACCTAGAAGCAGATGGTGAAACGAGCTTGAATCCTTAACTAGTAACAAACAGGTAAAAATATAAATAAACTAGAGGGTGCCTGAAGCTACGCCCCCAATATTTTTAATTATACGTTACTGCCCGGTCTCGTGGGAATTTCGGGAAATCCCTCCTTAGTGAACACCTCCGGTCGCCAATGAACATACATGCCAAATAGCGTCTGGCGCCCAATCGTTTGGCTGTGCATTGTCCGTCAGTCAGACAGCAATGCAAGAATTGTATATTAAGTATAAATAGAATCAGAGTTGAAAAGCTTTACCCTGTAGTAAGGTGAAAAATAAATGTTATATTTAATTAGGAATTTCAACTTTGTGTGTTTTAAGCATAGGTAGTTTAAATATAATTCATAATTGTTATTTATACACTAGCAACTATCCAGAGATTTAATGAAGTGTGAGTAACATTTTTGGTATGAAAAACCTTTAGCCACTAGGTCTTACCTAACTGCTATAAACGTAAGTTACAAAGTGTTTAACACAATTTCGCGCCCGTTTTAACACAAGCTACTAGGTAACATAACGTTACAGCCGCGCTATTTAGCAATGTTCACTCAAAAATAGAACATATTAATGCTACTTAGTCTTAAAATGTATTTTTTAGTTATTAGGTAACAGCCTAGAAAGATAGACCCATGATATTAATAATAATAATATAATATTCTACCACATTCACACAACACCATCTAGTCCCAAACTAAGCAGAGCTTATACTATGGGTACTAGACAATGGACAAACATACATATATACTTTTTTTTTAAATACATACATATTATACATAGAAACACCCAGACCAAGACAAACATCCACGTTCACGCACACAAATGTTTGACTTGAGCGGGAATCGAACCCGCGACCTTCGGCGTGGCAGTCGTTTACACTACTGCTGCCAACCGGTCGTCGATAATGATTTTAGTATACTAAAATATATAATTAGAGAACGTAGAGAAGGAAAACTTGAGATAAACCCGGCAGTCTGTCCCGCCGTTAGGGACTGACTGTCAAATACCAAAGTAAACATACAGTCCAACAAATAACCTACGTGTTCATGGCTGTAGGTAAAATTACTGTAAGTGTACCCCAGGGGGGTACCGGCGGAGCCGGAGAATCCCCCCCTCGTCCTGTATCTGCAGGACGAGGCTGCTCCTCGTATTCTGGGGGGAGCAAACTTGCAGCAAGAGGCGGCGACGATATTCGCCATACGTCACGCCAAAACCAACAAAACCTGTGGCGAAATTGTTCACGTCGGGGCGGAAAGTGGGCAGCGGAATGCTGATTTGCAACGTTGAATGTTAGAGGAGGAATGAATGAGAAGCTGGATGATGTTTACGAACTAATGAATGAAAGAAAACTAGATGTTTTGTGTGTAAATGAGACAAAGCGCAAGGGGAAAGATATGCTGACGCGCGGCCCGTTCACCGAGATATGGTCGGGAGTTACCGATGAAGAACATGGCAGTAAAGGCGTCGGTATAATTCTTTCAACTTATCTGGGTCCGTACGGTAGTCCGTACGTCTGGGTGTATACGCTCCGGACTCTTCCAATAGTAAGGCGGTAAGAGAGGAATTTTGGGAACAAATGAGAGAAGTTATGTTATTGCGTAAGTGGAATGAACGTATTGTCATGCTTGGAGATTTTAATGCAAGGGTTGGAGTGAAGCGTGATGGGTATGAAAATGTACTTGGGACGTTTGGAGATAAGAGTGTGAATGACAACGGCGTGTACTTATTAGATTTATGTGTCGAGATGGGTCTGTCAGTGATGAATACATGGTTTCAGCATAAAATGGTACATATGTACACGTGGCAAAAGAAGGAAGGAAATGTGTATTAAGGAGCATGATAGACTTTGTGATTGTCGATGAAAGAATGAGAATGAAAGTAGTGGACACCAGAGCTTATCGCGGATCTGATGTCGGCACGGACCACTATCTGGTAATAAGTAGAATTAGTGGCCTTTTCAAACGCTGCCGGCACAGAGATAAAGGTTCAACTACAGAATTAGAACGTATAAAAGTGGAAAGATTGAAAGAAAAACGTGTGAAAGAGATGTACAAAAAGCAATTGGGCGAACGGATGGACAAAAGCTGGAGTCTTGTAAATGAGGAAAGTGTGAGTGAAGTATGATCGGTTTTTAAAACCAATATTGTGAAATGTGCTGAAGATGTATGCGGTATGAGTAAAAGAAGAAGGAAGAATTGCGAGAAAGCTGCCTGGTGGGATGATGAAACTAGAAGAATGGTTGATGAAAAGAAAAAAGCATGGCTGGATATTCTAGCAATAGAAGCAACGAATAGAGTGAGCGGTGGTATGAATGAAGATAATGTCAAAGAAATGAAGATGAAATATAGATGTGTGAAAGCTAAAGTAAAAGCATGTATAGAGAGAAAGAAGAATGAGAAAAAGGAGAAATATGAGGAACAATTTGGCGCAAGTTTCCGAGAGAATACAAAACTCTTTTGGAAACTCGTGAAGGAAGCGCGGGGTAAAAATATGAATACATCGATGAAAGTGATTAGGAACGAAAGAGGTGAAGTCATGAATGAAGAAAGAAAGATACTAGAGTGCTGGAAGAATTATTTTGAGAGCTTATTTGAGAAAGATGTGAGTGAAATAGAACAAGAAGAGATGACAGATATGTTTGTGAGCCCTAGTGATGAAATTGGAATGGATGAAGTTATGAAAGCGTTAAAAGGTATGAGGTCAGGCAAGTCTGCTGGGTGTGATAGAGTGACGACTGAAATGTTGAAGGCTGGCGACGGACTCATAGTTAACATGCTGCATCGCCTTTTTAATCTATGCTGGAAACAGGGCCAAGTTCTAGATGACTGGACGAAGGCAGTGCTTGTCCCAATATATAAAGGCAAAGGTTCGCAGCAGGAATGTCAAAATTATCGCGGAATCAGCCTTCTTAGTGTAGTTGGAAAAATGTATGCCAGAATTTTGATTGACAGAGTGGCAAATGTGACGCATGACAAGATATGGGACGTGCAAGCGGGATTCGGAAGGGAATGGGATGTACGGATCAAGTCTTTTCCTTGCGCTGCGTCACCGAAAAATGTCTGGCAAAAAACATTGGTTGCCTGTAAAGTCGGTATACGGGCGAAAGTTTTACGTGACAAAGACTTTGAGTGGTAAAATAATTTTAATGTGAATATTCATTCGTATAGTAGGAAGAAGGATGAAAGACGCGTGCCTTTCACTTTTTATGTCTGTCTCTCTCGCTCTTAGGCGGGACGCGTGCCTCTCACTCGCTCTCATTGTGAGCACATAACGTGAGCGGAGCGTAACGCAGTTTCTTGAAGTGTCACCCGGCAAACCAATTTATAAGACGTTGTCACGTCAAAAACCAGAAGGTGTATTGCGCGTTCATAGACTTGGAAAAGGCTTATGATAGGGTGAATAGAAAGGACTTATGGCAGGTGTTATCCATGTATGGGGTGGACAGCTGTATAATAAGGGCTCTGAAATCCCTGTATAGGGATTCTAGAGCAAGTATCCGAATAAATGGTGCCTATATGGATTGGTTCGTCATCTCGAAAGGTGTCATACAGGGGTGTCCAGCCTCACCCTGGTTGTTCAACTTATTCATGGATAGCTGCATGAATGATATGAGAGAAACTGAATGCGGGGTCGATATGGTAGGATTGCGTGTTAAGTGCCTGTTGTACGCCGATGATCAAGTCATCCTTGCACCATCGGCGAATGAGTTGCAAAAAATGATTGACTACATGAATGAGAGCTTTAAAGCTAAAGGTATGAAAATTAATGCAAGAAAGACGAAAGTGATGGTGTTTGAAAAAGATGAAAGTTTGACTGAGTGTAATATTACGATTGAAGATGAAAAAGTAGAGCAAGTAAAAGAATTTGTATATTTGGGTAGCGTGTTTACAAGAGACGGAAGATGTGAAGAAGATATTGAAAGGAGAGTGACTGCGGGCAATCGTGTAAATGGAGCACTCTATGCCTTTATGAAAGGCCAGACTGTGCCGAAAGAGGCGCGATTGGCGGTTCATAATGGAATGCTTGTCCCCACGTTGATGTATGGAAGTGAGAGTTGGGTATGGCAGAAAAGGCATGAAAGTAGAATTAACGCAGTTGAGATGCGATCACTGCGTAGTATGTGTGGTGTGAGACTGATCGATAGAATTCCGAACGTAACTATGCGAGAGAGCAGTGGTCTGAAAGAAGATGTCGTGACTAGGATTGAGAAAGGAATGCTAAAGTGGTTTGGACACGTGGAGCGAATGAGTGAAGAAAGAATGACGAATAAGATTTATAAGGCAAATGTGTGTGGGCAAGTCGGTCGCGGCAGACCTCGTCGGACATTCCTCGATCAAATTGGGGACGTCCTAAAAAACGGCCAGGTCCGAAGTACCCGAAACCGGCGAGCATGTATGAAAAGAGTAATGAGTGTAGAGGAAGCGCGTGAGGTTTGTAAGGATAGAAGCAAGTGGCGTTCTGTTGTCTCTGCCTACCCCGACGGGAAAAAGGCGTGAGTATATATATGTATGTATGTGTAACATATATAATTATTCTAAATTAGGTTCCTATATTGCAGGTTGTCACTTTACGGCGTTTTGAAGACAATTTTTTAATTTGTTTATAATAGAACAGTCGAATGAACAAAATTTACCTGTAAAGGAAATGGTGATTACATAATAAGGCGTATAAATAATTTGAATATTTTCACTAACTTACAATCACCGAAATAAATGACAATAATATTTGAGGTTAAGCTGTTAGGCCAGTTAAGCTGTTAGTTTAGCCCATCCTTACGTACCTTACGTAAGGATGGGCTTAACTTATTTACTAAGTCAAATCAAATAATTTATTTTCTTTTAATAGTTGACGTAAGAACATATTATTATACGTAACAATAGTAAACGTTTTTACGCCAAAAGAATAAAAACACAATTAGCTTAATTTAGAACTCCAATCACATTCAATATCAATTACATTTCAATATGTACATTGATCGCATTATGAGTTTCTGTTAGTTATATATGTAAGTCTGGTCTGGTCTGGTCAGAACAGTTTGAATTTGAATTATATATTCTAGTTTAATCCTATCTACGTTTTAATAACTAAGTAACTCTGTCTAATTTCATCGAAATTCAGCGTCAATTTTGGGTCACTATCCCGTGCATTTGTTCACGATCCCGTGCTTCAATTTCAACCTGAAGCATAGCCGCTATTAGCTCAAAAGGCTTCACTACTGAATACTGGATGCCTTACATAAGATTGCAATTTACGTCGAATGTCGTCGAAATATATTGGTGGAATATGAGGTAGGTGGGTTTCACTGATTTGAGGCGACACAGATTGCCTTTCTGGTTACTACGAAAACATCAAATACAGGCCAACGGGTATGATAAGGTTACGGACACTATATTCCTTAATGCAGGTCAACTATGTGCTTGTATGCTACTTAATACTATAAAATGTCCTAAACTACTACCATAGTAGGAGAACATTGCAGCCATGTTTGCTTACTATCTTTGTTACATATAATGTATAAGCCACTGCACACAGCATAGTGAGAAACTTGAAGGCGTATTGTGGTTACAAGACCGAACCAAAATGAACTTACCAAACAAAACACAACATTTTCGACCATTTTCAATATTCGATCCATACATGGATTTTGAGATTCGAGATTAGTGTTTGACATATTTTGTATGGAGCTTATGTCAAAAATGAATCTAAAATCTACAGATCTATCTATAGTTCGAATATTGAATTCCGTAGTTAATGGCGTTAGAAAGTTTAGACATTGTAACTGTCAGTCTAAAACACAAACGT
Source organism: Euclidia mi (assembly GCA_944739405.2). Lineage (NCBI taxonomy): Eukaryota > Metazoa > Arthropoda > Insecta > Lepidoptera > Erebidae > Euclidia > Euclidia mi. Next base: position 59,746,934 of record OX123181.2, on the reverse strand, counting down.
CCTCTGCATATCAAAATAAATCAAGAGCTAGAAACATTACATATTGTGAACATTAATCATGTGTTTAGAACCATGTTGCTAATGTGCTATTACTATCTCTAGAGCAGAAAGTTTTTCACACGTTAGATGTGTTTTGTGCAAGACCACTAAGTTCGTGGAAGCGATTTGGTCTTCAGTTTCTAACACGCGAACCGGACGTTATAATTTAGGCGGAAATTTTTATCTTTTGTTTTAAGATAAGAAGAAGACTCATCTGCGCTACAATTGGACGTAGTTTCTGAAAAACGTTCCAGCCCACAAGCTTACCATTTTGAGATAATTGTGATTAAAGTTCAATCTTGTACTACTCTATGAAATTTTATTTTTTACCCACCGATACTTTTGTATGTTAAGGTGGACATGAATTAGATTTAATTTGACCCTATTTTAGACTTCCAATGTTACTACTTTTTTCAATATTCATAAAAATATGGCTGTGGAACGTTTTTGATTTATTGCAATATTCAAGTTACATGCAAAATTTAAATTAATACAAAACGTTCCAAATCACATGTATGATAAGGAAAATAATAATAAAACAAGATTAAATAGAAAAAAATATATATTGTTGTGAATTGTTATAATAATATATTTATTCTTATTTATTTGTATTGTACCTTAATATTTTAATTTAATTTTAGTAGTAGTATTGAAGTAGTTATTATTGTGTTATCCTAATATTAATTTATTTATGATGCGAATGATAACACAAATCTTGCTGATTTATATGTATGTCTTCGATAGCAAATACGTAGTTTTGTACAAAAATGTAAGAAAATCATAAAGATAATTTCCGGCAAAACCTGCAATCCGAAATACTGTAATAATATCTAAAAGTAACTTGATGGTTACAATAATTTATGAAATTGAACTCACTACTGAAATTATTTATCTACCTATATTCTGATTCTATAAGAAGCCTTGCTTAAAGAGTACCAAGGTAATTCAAGAAGTATATCCTGCTTGGTAAAGTAGCATAATACAAAATTTATGCGATGAGAGGACTTAAAACGGTAACGTTGCACCTGATGCTAAGTGGCCACGTTGGTGTGTTGTTGACGAAAAAAAATTTTCATAGTACATCATCGTAAGTAAACATAGTAAACAGACTGTTTCATATTTTCTTTAATAAAGTTGTACCCATGTTTTAGACTAAGTACACATACACGGTCAGTGATTATAGTACATTATACATGTTTCGCTCACTCATGTCTCGATCATGTGTTAATCGCGTTAACTTAAGTATTTAAATCTTCAAAACAAAATATTTCACTAAAGTTTTGTGTAATATACCTAATTGTATTCCTTAAATCATATGAAGTCTCAAAACATCAAAGTTATATTTTGACTTAAACGAAGTCACGTCACGACAAGTCGCCCAACACATAAAAACATCTCTTGAAATAAACAGATCTTATAAATTTGCTCAGTCTCTTATACTGAACTTAATTCTTTTGAAATACCTACTAGGACATAAAATCATTATTTGTTATGAAAATAACATCTTTCATTTTAGATATCTTGTTTAGAATTCAGGCAACAAAGTACATATGATACGAGGCATATTATGGACATTATATTTGAAATATATTTTAATGCTTGCTTAATATTATGTTAGCATGTATACACATTGTACAGAATTTTATTGTTTTAATACAATAATGGGTTGTGGTCAAGCGTTGTCGCCATATGGGCGATATTCTGTTGGACAACGGTCACCGTTCAAGCTGAACCACACTGTTTATCCAATATATTTGTCGGCGTAAAACCATAATATTAAAATATGTTGCTTCATTATATATATTTAGTAACAATCTGTAAATAACGGACTTATGTTTGCATGGAATTTATTTACATACGGCTCTTTTTAAATAATTGTAGCTCATATAACATGCTACCCATTATATCGTCGTAAAAATGAGTAAGTAGGTAATAATAAGCAAAATAGAATTTTGAGATTTAAGTATGAATAAAATTTATAGACGAAGGTGAAAATATTTTCCACAACATACACACAATTATACATCTAGTCCTAAACTATGTAGACCCTATAATATCTATGAGTAACTAGAAAATGGATAAACATACAAAATAATATATTCTTTTGTAAATACATACTTATTATACATGGATATACTAAGCTTAGACAAACATCCATGATAATGGCCAAAAAAGCTTCACTTGAGCGGGAATGGAAACCGCGACCTTCGGCCTGACAGTCCTTTACACTCCCACTACATCACTGTGTCGTCTGAAAAGAAATCATTAAGGATTTGGTATGAACAGATGATGCGAAAAGATCATACGTATATACATTTAGAATTGTAGATACACTCATAATGAATATTAAGATCATCATCATTGTCCAAGCGCTATCCCGGTTGCATCCAAGAATACACATCTTGAAGCCTGGAGTCCCCCGGATACTTATATGAAGATAGCGGGACGAAAAGGGAGAGGAAGGTCAACAATTGACGGTTTAATTCATCTTAACCGTGAGGTTGGATATGAAAGAGAAAAGAGTAAATTAATGGATGACTGTCGGCAGAGAAGTATGGAAGCGTAGGACATAATGCAACCCAAATAAATTGGGACTGGGACAAGAACTTTTGAAATATTTTTTATACCGAATTGCTTTCAAACGATTCGCTATAAAAATCTTGTCTTACGAAAAACCACGATCGTTCTGAACTACCAAAGTATCTATAAAATGCTACTGCATACGTTGAGATACAAGAACTCCGCGAGCTTGAATGTTAAAACAGTGTACGGGACCATTATTCCAATAATGAAAGGAATCCCAGATGAATACTATCAATGGCCTTTTGTTATAATTTGCGGAGCGTATGCTCGCAGCTATGCGTATTTATTCTCGCGTATACTGCTCGATTGTTAAAGAATAATTTGTCATCTGGATATGTTACAGCCTAAACTTAAGCCTTCCTCAATAAATGAGCTATCCAACACAAAAATAATTATCCAAGTCGAAACGGTAGTGCCTGAGATTAACGCGTTCAACCAACCAAACAAACAAACTCTTCAGATTTAGGGATGCTCGATCCTTATCGATTACTATCGATACTTGACTGGATCGATACAATGGCATTCGATTCGTTCGAATTTTGTATCGATACAACGCTTTACGATCCACCGGTGGATCGATAAAAATGCATGGAGTATCGGATCGAAAAATCGTATTCAAATAACTTGCAGTTAATAGTATCATTCTCTTTTTTAAAATCTTTCCACACTAGGAATTATTTATGTGTCTTGGGATACTTTATAAATATACTTAACGGACATAAAGTAAACCCAGACTCGAAACAACAATTCATAGTTCACACAAAGTGCTGTCTCGTGTGGGGATCGAACCCATCAAACTCGGCGCACCGTCAGACGGTCGCTTAAACCACTAGGCCAACCGTACAGTTGATATACATCAAGATTGTGAATCATCTCATTTATCATGTAATGTATATTCTTTGTTGGAGAACCTATAAATAAATAAATATACAATGGATTTCGCCTACATCAATGGCAAATCGAACCAAATTACTGTAAATGCTTCTCTTTAGTGGTTGATTATTTTCAATGAGACTTGGAATCAACCTGAACTGGAGTGATTTTCATCTCTATTTTCCATATAAAAATTTAAAATTTTTATGGCAGAATTTAATATACGTTTCTTTTACACGTTGTTTATTGTTTGGTAATAATAAGTAAAATTTTGCTTATTAAACTTAGCCGTGAAAAGGATTTTTTACTAGCACTTGATTCAATACCGGATCGATCCACTGGATCGTATCAAATGGAGCGGTTCGATACTTGGATCGATACACTGTGTAACGGTCCATTGAGATCCGAAATATTGATACAAAGCACCTGGAGCGGGCATTCTTATTCAGATTTATTAAAAAAGTATAGATTAGTGTTGCGATGTAGGTGACATGGGTATGCTACGTCAGCAGTTGGCTATATACCAGAATCAAAGGTTACATGTTGTATCATCATCATCAGCCTTTTACAGTCCACTGCTGGACTAGGCCTCTCCTTTGAAAGGAGGAATTGGCCTACTATACCACGCTGGCCAAACGGGTTGGTATAGGGTTTGTATCAAGTTTTCCTTCTCTTACAGTGCTGTTCTCTGCATAATATGCTCCCTCTGCCGGTTCTTACGACACCCACGGGATGATATGGGGTGGCGACAATTTGTATTCTTAATCCGTCACCACACGGACGATGTTGTATACTGCACAACATTTAGTATTTTTGGGAAGAGACGGAAAACTCAATGTCAAGCCCTATACCAGCCCGTCTGGCCAGCGAGGTATAGTAGACCAAATCCTTCTATTGACTCAATGCGATAGTGACGAAAATTAGCAGAAGACTAAGTAAGTATGTCAAACACTGCGAAAGGCAGCGTAAAAATAGACTAAAATTGACAAAATATTACACTTATTAGAGCGTAAATGTTATATGACACACGAAACCTTTACGTGTCAGTGCCAAAAACGTGCCAAAATTTTAATTACATATCAAGTTATAATAAATCACACTGAATGAGTAATCCGAAAGAGTCAATTCGTGCGTATATAAAATATATAGCATCGCGTTTGAATTTATTCGCATAGCTAAATTCGTCATTAATTAAGCTTTGCTTGTAACATTTTCTATATGAAAAATACATTGCCAGTTAATGTCTAAATATAGAACAACGATTGAAAGATGTTGATGCTTCTGCGTTACATAGTTAAACAAACCCAATAAGAAGCGAATCAAAATTTATAGTTATTTAGGTGAATAACTCATTTTTACATGTACAGAATATTAATGAAATATACATACGGGAAACCTTCAATATCGGTGCGAAGCTCTTTGATAAAAGTTACACGCACATTTCTTTATATAGTACATAAGTAAGTATCCTTACTTTTGTTTTTTTTGATATATAGAAATGAAAAGCTTCTTCTTAAGGTAATTTCCTTCCCTAAGACTCTACTAGAAGCTTTTGGATGGCTCCCAACCTTTTCTTTCTTGCGATAGGCAAAACACAAATCTGAAGAAAACGTATCCTCATGGATAAAAAGTCCAAATCAATTAAAGAATTTAAAAATCTGGCACCGGTCAATCTCTGGGTAGGAGGTGTTTCTCCATCGTATAAGATATCCAAAAAATATCGAATTCACATTAAAAGAAACGTGCATGAATATTTCGACCAAAACTGCGCAAATACGTAAAATGAGACCAAAAAAACAGCAAGAAAGAAACGACAAACAAAACGCTGAGCCATTACCGAATACATCAAGCAGTAAATAAACATCAAAATCAACGTATTCTATACAGTACGGCGCCATCAAATGCATTCGAGTACCTTACACGAACACTAAGTTTAAAACACGATATTAACGAAGTTATTAGAAGCAGTTCTCCCCTTTGATCTGTATAATTACTTCAATAGTCAGAGCTACATGTGGCTAATTATAATGTATTTTGAACCGTTTAGCTATCATTAGCCTCGCTCACGTAGTACGCACGTGAATCTCGATATCTGAGGATAAAGGATTATTGGAGCACGGAGATTTCGAGATTAAAATGATAGATTAGGTAAATAAGAGTTGCGTTATGTTTGCGGCTGATATTGTAAAACTGAGTTTCATTTTATACCTACTGTTTGACGCTATTTGGCCTTGCAGTTAAATATTATACGGTATTTTCAAATCTGGTATTTATTCAACTGGCGTTCTGACCTGAGTGAACAGTGATCTTGTAAATTGTTCTCAAGAATAAAGCTGTGTGCGATGAGCACGATTATTCTTCTTATCGAGTCAATGGTACAGAGTACTTAGAAAAGTCATTAAATTGAATCAACCTAATAGGTAACCACAGCGATTTCTCTATGCGTAGTGAGTCTCAGTTCCTCCTCCGCACAGCTTGAGGAACAATTAGGACTCTCCAACAGCTGTGCCATCGTTTGATCCTCCGCACCACAGTCACTGGGTTTGACTCAGATTATGTTTCTATGCCTCATTTTGCTAAGTTGTACTGCAGCGGCCGACCTGTCATGCGCGAATCAAAATGTGTTGAAATGTGCTTGAAGTTCATGATATGCCATCTAGCTTTTCAAAATGCGGGCAAAGGACAAAACGTGAAAGATTTAAAATATACAAAGGAGGCTTAAAACATAATGTAAAACCGAATAATTCTTTTTCCAGTGTTTCATTTATTGGATTGTGCTCTGAGATCGCTGTCAACACGTTCATCAGTGGCCGTACAGTTCGCTTTCTCAGTGTACGGAACTAAATAATTCCTGCTGCTCACAAGCTGAGACACCATGCAATTTATAAACGTCATCGGTCGCAGCATGCGTTGTCGACACCGTTCGTTGTTAGACTAACTACGTCCGGTTTCTGAATTGAGAATTTCAGCTTTCAGCAGTTGAAAAATTCTGAACTAGTTGAAGTCAACTTAAGTTTTTTCTGTTTCACAGGTCAGAGTGATATTTTTTCAAAGCACTTTCAACTGAGTTTTCTAACTTAAACCGAACAATACTAGTACGTTCCAATACAAGTAAAAAAACGGTACTAACCATAAATTCGTATTAATTAACATTTTACAAAGAAGCACACTTGTCAGTTAATTATTTTTATACGGGAACAAATAAAAAGTCGAAATAAAGTCAAATTTAAAATTATTTCAACGTTTATTTTATTTTAACGAATAGTTTGTTGAATTTGTTCAATTCGGTATCTTAGTGAAAACGGAACGTGTATGTTATGTCAAAGTCAGTTTGTTTAATTTTTAACACAAAATATTTGTGGCCAGGTATATTTGAGGTATAATTCTATATACCTCCATGGAGGCCACAGCGTAATTATTTGGATTGATTTAACACGGAAATCACTTATTTATATTTTCGAACCCTTCGATTTGTTTCTAATAATGTTGTAATCTATTTTTTCCAAATATTGAATAGTCTTTCGGCCGGTTTCTGAATTGAGAATTTCGCGTTGAGAACAATTTAAACACTAAATATATACTACTTAGTCAATTTTCTGTTTCACAAAAAATGGTTTTGACACATTTTGAGTATTTGTGCTTGTAAAATCTAAAATTTGACACAACATATGATCAACTCATGATCAACTCCATATCAACTCTATATTCGCGTTTCTGAAAACATTTGACATTTGTCAAACCTCACTTAGCACTGATAAATTGAGAAAAAATTAATTATACCACTTTGGTCTTTTAACCCGTGATCACGAGTAATATGACAGCCAGTATGTCAAACTGTCCACACTACGGTTGCCAAGCAGCGGTTACGTCATACTGACGTCTAAACAACAAGAAGGTCGTTAAACTAAATATACACCGCTATTTTTTAATTAGTACAAAAACTTTGAGGACAGATTAGCGAAGATATTATTATCATATATGTGACGTAAGAATTTCATAATATCAATAAAGAGCAAAGTTATTATCATTTGTTTATTGTAGAAAATCTCACTTAAATCATAGTCATATTTTACAATCCATTCACTAATTAATTTATAATATTCCATCCTGCTCATTCGCATTCTCTCTGTCGCACTTATGATGTAGGTAGCAATAGAAAATAAAATGAAGAAAAATAATAAATGTAGGTAGTTATTCTTTAATTTTGTTAGTTCTACCCTCTCCTTCATACTTCATTCGGGCGTAGGACCGGTAAAATTTATCGTTTAACAAGAAATTAAATACGGAGGTATGTAATTAGAAAGCAAACAAATATCAAAATAAAAGATGGTGTTCTGGACTAAAAGAAAAGAGTAATTTTGGCGTATTCATGAAGTTAGAATCATCTGCTATTTACAAATTATTTTATCATCATCATGTCAGCCTAGAGACGTCCACTGTTGGACATAGGCCTTCCTCAAGGTGTGTGGAGAACACAGACCGATTTTGAGGCGCCTGCATCAAATTATTATTTACTTAAGTACGTATTATTTACTAAACTTACAAGTATTTCCATTGTCCTTCGAAATGTCCACCACCGTTGTCAAAAGCATCCAATATGCACTGTTTTAATTGTTTGACACTGACTCGGTCACTTTTGTACACTCACAATACGATGTCCATGGGTACACAGCTGCACTCGCGATTTTTGATTTTTCCACTCAAAAAGTACGCAGGAAGCATAGCTACATACTCCCGTGATATGAACTGATATGATAGGCCATCGCGTCGGGCAAACGTAGACAAACAATTAAGTTTTGCAACGAAATTAGATACGCTGACTTTCGCTAGTAATTTAGTACTGTTAGTCGCATCGTCGGGGCGTGGCGCAGGCGCAGAGGGGCGGGGCGGGGGGGGTAATTTATCAATGGTATGATAGTACACGGGTCGGTCATAGTATTAGTATTGCATTTACCAATTATCACGTATTTTTGTGGACAGTTTTGAGACAATTTTGGGACTTAGTGTTTTTATTTTTCAACTACATAATTATGATCAGTTAAAGATACTTAGTGCCCTGTTAAATTTTTTGTACTAATTAAAAAATAGCGGTGTATAGAAAAAAGGTTCAAAGACTATTCAATACATACATACATACATAACGTCACGCTTTTTATCCCCGAAGGGGTAGGCAGAGGTGTATTTCTATACCCACTTTTCGTCACTTTTTGCCGTGTGGTTGACGGCACAGAATACAAGTGTCACCACCCCCTATCTTCCCGTGGGTGTCGTAAGAGGCGACTAAGGGATAACACGATGCAAATACCATCTTTGCGTAGAGACGGAAAACTCGACATCAAACCCTATACGACTGCCTCGTTGGTCTCGCGGCATAAATGTGCGCGTGGGATCGGGAGGTCCCGGGTTCGATTCCTGGGTCGGGCAGTGTTATTGGGTTTTTCTGTCACGAAATTCTCAGTAGCCGCACGGAGTCTGGAAATGTGCCCGGTACGGCAATAGGTGGGACTATTCAATATTTGGAACAAATAGATTACAACATTATTAGGAACAAATCGAAGGGATAGAAAATATAAATAAGAGATTTCCGTGTTAAATCAATACAAATAATTACGCTGTGGCCTCCATGGAGGTATAATTCTATATACCTCCATGGTGGCCACCATGGAGGTATATAGAATTATTCCTCAAATATACCTAGCCACAAATATTTTGTATTAAAAATAAAACAAACTGACTTTGACATACAATACACGTTCCGTTTTCACTAAGATACCGAATTGAACAAATTCAACAAAATGTTCATTAAAATAAAATAATCGTTGAAATAATTTTAAATACAACTTATTTCGACTTTTTATTTGTTTCCGTATAAAAATAATTAACTGACAAGTGTGCTTATTTGTAAAATGTTAATTAATACGAATTTATGGTTAGTACCGGTTTTTTTTACTTGTATCGGAACGTACTAGTGTTGTTCGGTTAAAGTTATTCATGATTTGAAGAAAACTCAGTTGAAAGTGCTTTGAAAAAATATCACTCTGACCTGTGAAACAGAAAAAACTTAAGTTGACTTCAACTAGTTCAGAAATTTTCAACTGATGAAAGCTGAAATTCTCAATTCAGAAACCGGCCGTTTGAACCTTTTTTCTATAAATTCTATTTAACGACCTTTTTGTTGTGTAGACGTCAGTATGACGTAACCGCTGCTTAGCAAACAAGCGTAGTGTGGATATTTTGACATTTTAAGGTCAACGCTCATTAGAGCCACCCGGCACCCACTCCGCACGGCGTCCACGAGTGGACGTCGCGCGGTCAACCAGCGGACCGCGCGCCGTCAACGAGTGAACGCCGCGCGGTCAACGCGACGACGAGCAGTCAACGCGCACCAAGCATGCGAGCAGCGAGTTGCCACCGAGCCGGCTACGCGCGGACGGCGCGCCGTCCACGCGCGGACGGCGGGTGGACCACCCGCCGCCCGCGCGTGCACGGCTTACGACAGGGACGATCCGGTGGCGCTACGGAGTTGATGTAGTGAGCGCATACCCATACAAATCCATATAAAGAATACTAACCGCACGAGGCGAGGCGGTGCGGAGTGGGTGCCGGGTGGCTCTAATGAGCGTTGACCTTTACTCAGCTCGGCTGTCATATTACTCGTGATCACGGGTTAAAAGACCAAAGTTGTATAATTATTTTTTTCTCAATTTATCAGTGCTAAGTGAGGTTTGACAAATGTCAAATGTTTTCAGAAACGCGAATATAGAGTTGATATGGAGTTGATCATGAGTTGATCATAATATGATCAACTCATGATCATATTATGTTGTGTCAAATTTTAGATTTTACAAGCACAAATACTCAAAATGTGTCAAAACAATTTTTTTTGAAACAGAAAATTGATTAAATAGTATATAATTAGTGTTTAAATTGTCCTCAACGCAAAATTCTCAATTCAGAAACCGGCCGTTAGTGTTGTAAAAGAACTGAGTCTTTATAGTCCTAATATTGAGACTCGAATCTTTTTCTGAAGGCTCAAGTCAAAAAAGAATAAGTTAAAGCTCAAGCCTCTCTGATTCTTTAGTCTTTTTAAAATAGACTCCAGTCTTGCCAAAGAGAACTCGAGATGGAGTCTTTTAAACAGCTCACTCTTTACAAATGAACTCAAGACTAAGTACTTTAAATAAAAACTTAGCTTTCCTAAAAAGAACTAGCAACTTGAGTACTTTTAAAAAGGGCTCAGTTTTACGAAAAGAACTGGCGACTGAGTCATTTCTTTCAATGAGCTCTGAACTCAAACATACTCGTACAATATATAATATTATCAATGAACGTCCACCTAGAATGGATTTCGCATTAGCGCCTTGCAAATGGAGCACAAAATGCTGCAGTCCTCTACTTTATAGTTCACGACTCAAATAATTCAAAACTTAAAGGCTTTATGACACGAGTCTTCTTGATTGGACTGCAGTCCTGCTGTATAATTTAGGACTCCTAAGACTTGAAAGAACTTAAAGGACTCAAAGAGCTCAAAGGACTGAAAGTAAAGAAAGGACTTTAAATAAATCTAACGACTCAAGAAATTTTAGGACTGAAAGAACTGAAAAGACTCAAAAGAACTCAAGAGTCAGGACTCGGAAGACTAAATAGTCGTGAGTTCTGCAAAAAGAACTCATAGCCGCAAAATGAGGACTAAAAGACTCAGTTCTTTTACAATACTAGTTAGACTCGCTTGCGCTCAACGCTTTCTATCAGATATATACCTAGGTAATATACGTATTCCATGAAGAAGAATACGATTGTGTTATTTTAATGATTACTGTTTGTACTGGAATTTACCCTTTTATTTCTTAAAATGTCTCAACTTTTTACTAAGAAATGTTGGTATTGAGTTCAACTCACCTTTGTACATAATATACATGTAGTATTAGTATATTTTCTTGCATTTGCTTTATTTCAAACGCGTATAAGATTTTAAAAAATCGTAGACTAAAACTATGATGTATTTTATTCTAGTAAATAAAATTTTTTTGATAAAAAATATAGCGAATACAGAAGTATCCAAACCACCACCTTTGCTTTTGGATTCGTAATCGCATGCTTCCTGTACTAAATATAAAACCGATTCGAACTTCGATATAATAAAATAAAGAGTTAATGTTGATCCCTTCTATTCCTATCTTAAATAACCAATTGACTTCGCTACGCTAATTTACATACTAAACAAACCGAATCAACTTCATTTTATCTCTTACTAAGACTCCTTTCACGAACTCCTTTGAATACAATTTACTTGCCAATAGCGTTAAACTAAGAACTTAGGAATCTAAAGTTAAAAATATTCTTGATGTCGAAACTAAGTTTGTTGAAAATACTTTTTGTCCTAGTTAAAATGTCAAATGTCTGACAGTTCAAACTAAATGTCGAATTCCGTAGTTGGCTTTACGTGAGGGCAATATAATTGTAACCAACGAGGGCTAGAAGAACGCAATCATAATATTAGTTTTTCCTAGCAAAGAGAGTTTAAATGAAGTCATACGGTCTATCGAGCATTACTCGTTATTTAAGTAAACCCTAATAGATGAACCACGTGAAAGTCCACGTTTATCTGTATATATAAAATCCTTGCGTTACTGACTGACTGACAGACACGCTAAAGCCGAAACTACTGAGCGCAAGTAGGTGAAATTTGGCATGTACGTGCCTTGAGATGTGCAAGAGCGCACTAAGAGAGGATTTTTGGTAATTCCTTATTCCCCTAAGGGGGTAAAACAGGTTGTCAAAGTTTGTATGAAACTTTTATCCCTTCAATGGATTAACTACAAACTTTGTATATTGGTTCCTCAAATGAAGTTCCTGAACACTATGGAAGTCTTTTTGGAAATTCTTACCCTAAGTGGATGAAAAGAGGAGTAAGAATTTATATTTTATTTATAAAACCTTTTAATACTTCAAGGAATTTATTTCATACTTTGGTTATTGGATCCGCAAATGACGTAAACGAACACAAAATCATTTATTTTGGTAATTCTTCCCCTAAGAGGGTAGAAAAGATAGTACAAGTTTGTGTAGAACCTTTTATTTTACAATCGAATCGCTTTCATCTGTATATATAAAATCCATGCGTTACTGACTGACTGGCATACACATTACAGCCAAAACTACTGGGAACAAGTAGGTCAAATTTGGCATGTATGGTTCTAGAGATGTGTAGGGGTGCAGTAAGCGGGGATTTTCGGTCTCGGGGTTAAACAGTTTGTCAAAGCTTGTATAAAACTTTTTATCCCTTCAATGGATTAACTTCAAACTTGGTATATTGGTTCCTCAAATGAAGTAAGTAAACACTAAGAAAGTCTAGTATCTTCTTAGGTTTATGCGAATGTTACACATTGAAATTAAACTACAGTTAACGGATTTTATCGCGATGGTATTGGTTTCACAAAGTTATTACATTTGAAACGAATGATCTAGTAACTACATTTTTAATTTATTACTAGCCGAAGTTTCGAATTCTTTACAGGATTCATGTTCACGGCAGACTGAGGTGATATTTGTCTTTTTCTTGAATGTATCAGTTATCTCAAAGTACCCGAACATTTTTCAACTATTGGTGTTACTATTTACGCAGAATGAGCTCAGTGTCCTTAGGTCTTCTGGGGACTTTGTCCTTCTTGGGTTTCATTAGCCTGGAGGAACATTACAACCATCTTCTCTATTGAAATTAGGGTGTTTTTTAATTTTAATAGCCTCAGTATCATCTTTGGAAGAAAACGGTGTTCTTTTGAGAGTATCTGCGGTTCATCAAATCGCAGTGGTTGGGTCCTTGTTCTACATGTTCGCACACAGTAGACTTTGTTGAGCGTTTATTTTTTATGTCAGCTATATGTTTTTTAAGTCGAATGCCTATGCTTTTCTTGGTTTGTCCAATGCATAAGAGCCCACATTCACAGTCGATTTTGTAGACACCGGCCTCTTGCAAGGGTAACTGACACTTGACTGTTGGTAATAATTTACTTATTTTCGTTGGCGGCTTGAAGTAAGTTTTGATTGAGGCTCGCTTCAAGATGTAGCTAATTTTGTCGGTCACGCCCTTGATATATGGGAGGACAGCAGGTTGTCCTTCTACTGTGGCTGATTTTTGTTTCTTCTGGGATCTATGCCAGTGGCTAGACTGAAAATACTGGGCGCAAGTTGGTGAAATTTAACATGTATGTTCCTTGATGGGCGTTGCGGAGCATTAAGAAAGGATTTTTGGAAATACCTCCGACAACAGGTTGCCAGAGTTTGTATGAAACTTTTTATTTGTTCAACGGATTAACTTTAAACATACATACATACATACATATCGTCACGCCTTTTATCCCCGAAGGGGTAGACAGAGGTGTATTTCTACACCCACTTTTCGCCAGATATACTTTAGTCCCACGTAATAAGGGGCGAGCCTATTGCCGTACCGGGCACATTTCCAGACTTCGTGCTGCTACTGGGAATTTCGTGACAGAAAAACCCAATAACACTGCCCGACCCAGGAATCGAACCCGGGACCTCCCGATCCCACGCGCACATTTAAGCTGCGAGACCAACGAGGCAGTCGTATAGGGTTTGATGTCGAGTTTTCCGTCTCTACGCAAAGATGGTATTTGCATCGTGTTATCCCTTAGTCGCCTCTTACGACACACACGGGAAGATAGGGGGTGGTGACACTTGTATTCTATACCGTCAACCACACGGCACTTTATTAAACTTGCATATTATTATTGGTTCCTCAAATAAAGTTAAGGTATGCTACAAAAATGTTTTTGGATTTTTTTATTCTTGAGGTTTAAAGGGGAGTCAGAATTTGTATGAAACCTTTTTATTTATTCAATGGATTAACGTCAATCTTTGTATATTGTTTCCTCAAACGACGTTTGCCGACGAGACAGAGTTTGCATAAAACCTTTTATATGTTCAATGGAATTACTTCAAAAATCCTATAATTGCAACAAATTAACCCCCATAATATACAGTGTATATTCAGTTTGTACGAATTACCATTAACAATTTGCCTGCTTGCTATTTGCATATTTTCCAAACACTAACTTAACTACTGCACATGAACTTATCAACTGAATATACAAAGTAACTAAGAATTTCAATTACAAGCAATTTACTAAGCTGGCGTATATTCATTATACGAATACTTGTGAAAGTTCTGTCCTAGTTTCTTTGCAATGCATTCGCTTCGGCTGTCTCAAAACACGTCATCACTTGTTACGTGTTTGGGATATCAAGCATAGAACAATATTTGTAGTCTCATACGAGCAGCAGGTTCATCTGATTAGTACCAGCCTCTCACAGAATCTCATAACAAAATTACTAACACCCTGACATCGAGTTCTGAATAACTGTAAATTAAATACTTATAACATAAAATTTCGTCATCAGTTTCCTTCATCCGGCAATCAAACCGAAGACCACATGATCCGCGGTCGCTTATAGTACTATTAGACCGCCAAGGCAATTAATACATATCGATGCCTTACGGCCAAAAGAGGCTAACCGCCACTTAACAAACTTTACAGGAGAGTAGTTTAAAGTTCAAAATAAGTGAAAAAAAATCATAGAAAATTTTCTGTACGTTCCTAAAGTTTCAAAATTTAACCATATAGTTTTTGATTAGGTCTCTACGAAATGACATT
Source organism: Euclidia mi (assembly GCA_944739405.2). Lineage (NCBI taxonomy): Eukaryota > Metazoa > Arthropoda > Insecta > Lepidoptera > Erebidae > Euclidia > Euclidia mi. The sequence continues at coordinate 59,731,761 of OX123181.2, read as the reverse complement.
GTTAATTAAAACAAATCACACTCCTAACACTATTTACTGTCGCTTACCCTCAAATGGTCCTAATTATACTAACAGGAAAAAACATCGTAAATGAAAACATCCCAATTAAAGAGTTCCAACCCAAATGATTTAACTGCACCATTTATTTGATTTCTGTTGAAGAAAAAGAGCATACCTGTGCTTTTTCTGTTCATCAAGTGGAGCCAATATGACATAACCGGCTATTGGTTAATGGCAGAAGAACAAGGAAATTGTTATAAGTTAATAATCTATAAAAAATACTATAAGCGCTTTTATACAACGCGAAAGCACATTGTGATTAATTCTTATAAAATTATACATACATACTTACATACATTCATTAGACTTTTATAAGTTTTTAAACTGGCTAACCGACTAAGGTATGAATTAAAAAAAAAGAGAAATTGTGCTCAATCAGTCTTTATTTTAGAAAATTAAACAAAACAATTGTTACTCATTGTAAGTTAGTCTTGCATTATACATTCATGCTGAAATTCTAGGAATGACAAAAAAATATAAACTTAAAATGTCGTACCTAAGGACCACTTTTAGGTATGACGGTAGGCGTTTGGTCCTCGTCATCCGCATGTCTGCGTCTACAGTTGCCGTAAATCGCCTTGCTACGTCCGTTGCCGGGGGAGTCCTCCACAGCAAAGAAACTACCCAAAACAACCGTGTCCGATGAAGACATGCGTCAGGCGGAAGGTGAGGACACCGTGGCGGCCTTCAGCCACTCCACAAAAAGTGTTTTACTATCGCTTTTGCCGTGTATCCATTCATTTGCACTCGAGTGAATGGATGGGTATCCATTCACTCAATCGATAAAGCAATGATGATGACACATGTTAAATTAGTCACGGTGACAAATCTTGAGGCAGAATAACAATTTGCAAAAGAGGGACCTACTAAGGGTCGGAACATATCTGACGGAAGATCCGTCGCGTTTTATCGGTCACGTAACGCCAATACATACAAATGTAGAGAAAAACGTTCAACCTTTCACACCTGACCGATGATCCGTTAGTACGTCGAGCGTACAGCGTCTGTTTCGTTTCCGTCAACGAATTATCCGTCGACGTCTCGCGCACCACGTACCAAGTGATTTTTGACCTTTGAGTAAGGAATATACATGGAGAGGGCAAATAGTACATATAGAAAATTACATTATACACATATATACGAAATCGACATAAAGCCACCAAACATAGTGTTGTCTCGTTTTGTCTTAGGGATATCTCTGTCAGAAGACGGAGATAGCCATAGTTTACTGAATAAATTAATCATGACGATATTTTATTAGAAATGTCATTCGTGCCAATGTCGCCATATTTTTCGCCAAGGTTTATGGTCCATCTGCTGTGAAATCGTTGTATATCGAACATAATAATTTTGTTTTTGTGCATAAATATGTCTAAAAACTAAAGGAATCAGTGCTTCAGGCTGTGTTTCATTGCCGCATGTATGGTGCCATTCATGTCCGGTACTTTCTCAGCGACACAGTATCGATATGGGCTCTCAGAGAATATTTTGTTACATGTTTGATACAAGGGTCGTCTTTCGCTTTGCCGCCCACATTTGCATTATGGAATAAACTAATCTGGCAAAAGATTTAAACTAACTAAAGTAACTTAGTACAAAAATGTATTATTTTCCTCTAACCGGCTCCATATCGATATCGATAACATTCTGGAGTACAACCCAAATGGCATCCATTTTATTTGCCCAACGTCTCGTAGGTATGCACGCTAATTTCGTAGGTATGCACGCTAAATTCGTAGGTATTGGACATACCATATCCATGTCATTCCCAGATCGGTGATTTTTAAGATCGTAAGATTCCTTACTTATTTTTTCAGAAACGAAATGTGTAGAATAATGTAGTGTTAGTATGTGGTATGGAGTGTTCGCATACTTGCTAGCTTGGACCGTGTGCAAATTTTTAGGTATGAGGTGCTAAAAGGTCCACGGGAACAATTTCCATACATATCTACATTGAAAACATTTTGTGTCATGCGCTGCAACTGTAACCCCTTCTATATCATTTGTATACATTTTGTTAAAAACCGTAACCAAATCGTATCATCGTCTTTTATTTTTGAACCTCCATACCTTTAAAGGAAATATATTCAAATAACGCTTGTTGGCTACTATAAAAAATCTCCGAAGTCCGACATATTTTTAATAGTCAAACTCGAATTGCAATATAAATAACTACAGGACTTCAGTGACTACATAACATCAGGGCACACGAAAAATTATTAGGTAAAAGAATATGACAGTAAAATATTGAGCTGCCCTGAGTGCGGCCCTCCACGAACAAACTGATATGTGTCCATAATATCCACGCTTTCAGCTCAATGTGTGCAGATACGCTCGACGCATTTTCCGTCAGATGTGTACCGACTCATTTGACGGAATAGACGCGACGTAAGATACGTTCGACGCATCTTCCCTAATATATGTGCAAAACAAACGTGCAGTTTTTATTCTCTCACTCTCATAGTCCCATAGGCAATTCGACACAACAGAGTCATATCAGTCGCAGGATTAACTCTTGACTGTTACTGAGAATTCATCAAAAATCCAATAATTCCTTGCTTGCCCAACCTGGGATTCGAACCCTTGATTATGATCCTAAGCCAGGCCAGCCAACAAAAACTCTGTAGTAGGTACTTAGTTAACCCTTCAGTATTGTCTGAACAAGATAGCAAAATAATGACTTCTTACCTATAACACTTAAAAAAACTAATTAGAATACACAATTATAGATGAATATAAAAGTCTATTAAAATAATCTTACTGTTTTATTTCCTTCGAAAAACTTCGCGCCAAACGGACTCGCAAGCACGGAGGTGCTTACGCCGCGGTGAATGTTCGCTGTGTAACGCTAACGACATTTCGTTCGAACGAAAGAGTGAGATAACCGACGCTGTTTGTCATTCTTCTGTAAGCTAACCACCAAACCTTTGATTTACCTTGTTATCTAACCACCATACCAGATATTTTTTTTGGGAGGGAAAAAAAGGGTAAGCGACAATGTAAGGCGACATTCGTTTGGATGAATTATCCTAAGCGCCTTCGATGATTGATTTGGTGACTAAGGAAAATAAAAATAAACGCCAAATAAAGTTACGGAAATGAGACCTAAAAGTAATAAATGACATATATTTTATCCAAAGGAACTGCCCTAATATCCTAACCGAAAGTTTGGTACACAAAGATTCAAGTAAAATTTGACTAATGTATTTTTTACAAAAAAGTATTTACAGCCCAAACTACTTAACGTTCAAGTAAAGAAAAAAATATTCAAAGCCAAAATTGCTTATCTTACAGTTTTGAAATATTATTTTTATCCAACCACCATATTACAAAATACACCAAAAATAACTGTCGTTTATGACGAAAAACTTAGTGTTCGAACCTCAATTCCTTTACCGCCTAAGCGACAAAAAGTTTGTCCTAGAGCCACGAAACTTAGACCATTAGACGCAGAAAAAAAAGCCGATTCTAACCATATATATAAGTCGATTTCGCCAAAAATGTCGCTTACCCCCTTTTGGCCGGAAGGCATCGATATAGACCTCGACATCTCAAAATCATGTATTGAATTCCATATAATGTGTCAGTCTCATATTTTGCCAATCAGGATTTTTCGTTACTGGATATACACATAAAGATCGAGCCGAATGGCTTTCACGGTGCACATTTCCAAACATCATGCTATTAACTACTGAAAATTACGCAAGAGAAACACTAATCAACGAGGAAAGAGGCCAAACTCTATACTTAGTACTCTTTGAACATAGCAAACTTCATTGGGGCAGTGAGATTTCAAAATACACGTAGTATTTAACATGTACAGAGTAACGGGGAGAATGAAAATGTTATCGGCTCTGACTTGCGAATACGTTTTACTATTTTGCAACATTTTTGGACAAAAACGTGGTTAATTGTACTGCAGCTACCGCGTGGCTTTGTTTACCCAAATATATATAAAAAAAAGTAGTGTTGGTTTTGAGTTTTACTGTATGTACATACATACTACATAAATAACTATAAGGTACAGTTTACTTTATTTATTTATTTATATTTATAGTCTCACGCCTGTATTTCCGAAGGGGTGTAATATTACACCCACATTTCGCTATGAACTTTTAGGTCCCACGTAATGGGGGCGAGCCTTTTGCCGTTATAAGGTACATCACCAGACTCCGTGCAGCTACTGATAATTCGGCAAAACCCAGTAACAGTACAGTTTACTTATACCCATGAATATACAAATTCATTATATGCATGAAGATATACAATCAAAATGCGTAATATTAGTGAAATCATCTTCGTTTTAATCAAATAAAACTAGTAAAATTGTTGTAAGTTTATTTTACTTATGTTAATGAACATATTTGTGTGATGACAAGTAGCATAAAAAATGTTTTTAAAGAACAATTCGCATAAATGAATCTCAATTATTTTGTTTATCTATGATAAAATAGAAATACATTTACCTAGTCAAGTATAGAGAAAACTGAAACAGAAACTAACCATTTGGAGTGACCAAATGGCTAGTTTAGTAAGTTAGACGTAGCGTAGGTACAAAGCTGAACAATCATTGAAAGTTATCACACAGCCAAAGAAAACAATCTGAACAATATCTATGTTGCTTCAGCGCCACTGCCGTCTTCGAATGAACATAACTTGCTATGTTTCAATAATTTATCTCTCTTGTGACAATTTTACTTATGATAACTATTTCCATTTGATCTAACTTGAGTGCGTTTCTTGTTTTAGTTTTTATTTTACATGACAACATAACAAGATTTGAATACCATCTCTAGGGTAAATATTTAATAACCGATTTAATTGTGTTTTTAACACTTATAATATAACAAAAGTTTATTTTTTAGACTATGACTATTGGACATGCCACAGCAGTGGCTTTATAATTCGTTTTGTGCACAGAATTGACCGGGAGGAGCCTGGTCAACATTATAGATGAAGAAGACATAGCGTTCCACACCTACCTAGGCATAGTTATACCGTGTCTTTGTCACGATGCGGCGGTTGGCTTGAATAAGCTCTTGCCTTTGACGTTCGTAGGAGCACAGTCAAATAATCCATACAGTCGTTCGACGAACGCGTCTAGACGGGTCCATCGTGCGGGGGACAAGAGGTGAGACGCGGGAAGAGCGGTACCTACTTACGTATATCACTTTAGTTCCTAACTAGGTACATGTTTTTGGGGGCTGGCGCGTGCTTGTTTTTTGTTCGTTACTTATTTATTTGCTTATGAATATTAATTAAGATGATACGACTTGTGCTGTGAGACATTGCAATTCTTCATGCTTCATTTAAATATTTAAAAAATAAGCATTTAAAAAATCTGCGATTTTATCAATTTACTTACACAAAAAATTAAAATTTAGTTAATTTTAATTATTTATATTATTTTGAAACGTGTATGTATATACCTGTATCCACTTAAAATAATGTGCACGTACCCACTAATCTACTAACTTTTTACAATATCTCATGTCTGGCCAAATCTAATAGTAATATATAAAACTGAATAGTTTGTTTGTTTGTTAGAAATCGCTAATCTCAGTAACTACTGGACCGATTTGAAAAATTCTTTCAGTGCTAGATAGCACATTTATCGGGGATGGCTATAGGTTACATAACATCACGCTATGAGCGACGGGAGCGGAGCAGTAGCCTTAAAAAACGCGGGTGTAACCGCGGGCATCCTCTTGTCACAGAATAAAGTAGTAATTACTGTACGTAAACAACATGGCAGACGTAAGAAAATAAGCGTTGTAAGGTAATATTCGATTCAAGCGTGATTTTAATTTCATGCAATAAGTACCTAACCTTCGTATTAGGTAAGTGTACCTATCAAATATTAATATGTATCTTGGTAACGGCACGTCCTAGCTAAAAAATAACCATATTTTTGGCCCCCTTTTACAAACCCCACACATGTTCTCAGTAATCTTGTAGCCCGGTCACCCATCCATAAAATGACCTTGATGTCTATTGCTTTACCTTAACGTAGTTTGCTCGAAAATAGATCTTCAAAATACTTCATATCGATAACATAGGCTCTGCAAGCTGATCCCATGGTTGCCCATCCATTAAACGACCGCTATATCAATCGCTTTATTTTACCTAGGTTTGTACGATAACCACCATATCTGAAAAAATGCTTCATATCCTTAACCGCCTCGTACGACACTTGCGGGATGAAATAGGTGCTGACTGACACTTTGTATGCAAAGCTGTCACCGCAAATGCAAACTAAATGCAAACTGTTTTATAATAATTATTCATTGTTAATTATTTTCATATAATAAATAAGTGATTTACACTATAATATTCATGTAGCGTAGCAATGATTATATTTTTCTAAAATAAATAGACGGTGTTTGAATAAGTAGGTATTGTTTAAATGTGGCAGCCCTAGCCTCCTTACCCTTGTCTAGACGTTGTCGGCTTTTTCTTCGAGATCAAAGGCGTCAAACTACTGTATGTCTTTATATACTGTGGTAGGAGTATTACCTCAGATCAAGAGAATTTGAAACGCTGCCACCATCTTCTTCAAGATAGAAGCTTTCTGCGAAACCTTACAGGAAGGTTTCGCAGTCACAAGTCTCGCCGTATACGGGGATAAAATCCATATATAAGAATAAACATCGCATGACATTTACGCCGAACGTCGTCTTCCAAAACATTTCTAGCGAAAGTGTCGCACCTACTTAAAAAACAAACAAACGTGCCTTTAGAAATTCAGCGCTCATTTCTGAAACGAAACTTTAGGAACATGTATTTATTACTCCTGTCGGGCTATTCACAATTCTCTGTTGCATACTTTGGTATAAGCATTATGTTAAGTTTTAGTTTTTACTTCGCAAATACGAGACCAACAACAAGAAGTTTCTTTGAATGAAGTAAAGTGAGTGGGCTACAGGCTACAGTGTACTATACAAGCTGATTTATAGGCTGGCCGCCTAATTCCTGTGAACCACGCCATTTGTTGCTGACGTAAAACATCCCTGAACAATTTTTAGAATACCGACTTCTAAATAGGTCTTGGGTTATTGGTTTTGCAGCGTATCATAACATTTTCATAAATCGTCGTGTTCTTCTTGTCTGGACTAAAGGTTCTTTTAAGCTATAAACCCATTGGTTGAACAACATGCGACGATTTAGTGAACACGGTCAATGTTATTCTATTTAAGCTGTAGATGAATATAATGAACTAAAAGCAGAAATTTTATTGATTTACTTGATCGTATCATTGAATTTTACTTTATTTTCTTGTCTATTTGCCATGCTGTCTGTGACAAGAACGGCGTATATTACAAACCGCGAATGTATGAATGTATTAAATTTATGAATACAAAAAACAATGCACCGCGAAATACCTGCATAATGCTAACACCACGGCCACAGTAAGAGGCGACTGACGATGCAACTTCCTATTGCGATGTTCATACCGCAGTTAGGATGTGGTATTCAACTATGTCAAGTCGTAGTATTCGTAGTAGCCTTCGTCGATATTCATAAATAAGATAACAAAACTTACGATCGAACGTAGCCCGTTCGATCGTATCATATCAGAAACCGACTACAGCCCAGAACGTGAACATATTTCCAATAATTTCTAGACCTAGTCTAATCCATATCAAGCTTAGTTCGTATACTTAACACAGTATCCACTGATGTTAGCTATAGTTTCAATATATTCTGTCTTTCTACTTTTAGCAATTCCGATCATTTCGATCTATAAGTTTAGGAACCAATCTGAAAATATCGATATCCAATAATTTGGTCCTATTTGAATGCCCGTGGCCTCAATTAGCCCTGAGTTGCATTTGGCAATCACTACTTTTCACAGATCCATTATGTGGGAAACATAAGAAGCAAATAGGCTTTAACAAATAATATTCAACACTATTGAAAGAGTTGAATGTGGAAACGATACTAATATTATAAATAACAAAATATGTTTGTATGTCCTCTTCTTACACTACACAGCGATGTTATGGTATGAATAATGTGTGTGAAAATGCCACATAGGCTACGTTTTACCGCGGTGAACCAAGCGGTAGGAAAAATTCTAATATAGTTGCAAACTTCGTTTAAGTCGATTCTTTTGGAAAATATTTAGCGTGATAATCTACGGAAATTAATAATTTTTAACTAGTCCTCTAACAGCTGATATTATAAAGACAAATGTGAGTTTCATAATCCAAACAACTGACGTGAAACATGTTGCTTGCATGTAGTTAGAATATACGTCTCCAAGGTTGTAAAAACATAAGTTTGCTAACCAATTTTATAAAATATTACATCAAATCAACTTTATCTAGCCCTTTGGTTTAGAAATTATATCTGTTACTTTGTACCAAAAGTATTGGATACCACATAGATTGATCGATGTCAAAAAACATTAGTTTGTTAGCATATTATGTATATTGTATATAGTACAGGCTCACCTGTTATTTCATACGTTGAATATTTCATCAACAACAATACCTCAAAATCACGTAATTATGATCAGTTTTAATTCAGTAGTCATCACAATTGGAACAAAGATATTAGTTTAACTGCGTTACCGTATCTGCTATTAGCACCAGGGAATCCCTAAGGGATAGTAATAATCCGGGCTTGGTATCAGATGAGCACTAAACATAGTTAATAATTTATTAGTTTGCGGTACAAGTATGCTAATAGTACAATCATTTCAGTTAATTAATAGTTTAATATTAGCATAGAGTACGACGCTTGCTCCTTGTATTCACAATACTCGTGGTGCATACTCGAGTATAATAGATATCTGCCCGCGGTTTGTCCCAGACGAACAAGTGTTGTGTTGGTCATTGAATTGTTTTGTGTTCCTGTAAGACTCACGATGTAGGTAAATTAATGGGTATGGTTCAAGAATATAGGTTCAGATTTCCGGGTGACAGATTTCCGGTGATTATGTACTAGTGATTTGTATGTTTTAATTGCAGTGACAGATATAGTTGTAAAAGAATTCAGATTTATCATACAATTTTAATAATCATTTATTTAAAATCGATTAATTCAGATATATTCAGTGTTACATGAGATATGACGTTTGATGCCCGATTAAGGTATGGGTGATACTGGGTTTTTCATCTTTAAATATTCTGTAGTAGATTCTCTCCGCAACCAAGTGAAACTATTGGTTCTACACCCAATCTTCCAAGTCATGGGTGAAAGGCAGTCAATCCGACTATGGAAGCAAGGAAGAGGATGTGTACTTTTGTTTGCACACTATAGTAGACAGAGGGCAAAGCAAATTTCATGGAGTATGGTTCCGTGGAGTGTTTTGATTGTTCCTAAATAATGACGATTATAAAATACTAGAGGACGCCAGCAGCTACGCCTGCGATTTTTTTTAATTTACCCGTTTTGGCCGGTCCCGTGGGAATTTCGGGGAATCCCCTCTTAGTGCACCCCTACGGCCCTCAAGGAACATGCATGCCAAATTTCAGCTTCCTGCGCCCAATAGATTCGGCTGTAGCGTGTCTGTCAGTCAGTAAGTAACGCAAGGATTTTATATATTAAGATTTGGATTCATGGCTTTTCTTGATCCACAATGTTTATGTGTATGCATATTTACTGTATATACAATCATAATGTGTGACTTTGCCAAAAATATTGCGAGTTATTTCATTTTAGTTTATTGATAAGTGTGACGCTGGGAAGATAATTTTGAAATGTATAAGATTCTTATAAAATCAGTAAATTCGGATAATAGATTACTATATTAATCACTAAATGAATGTATATAGCTTCGCCAAATTATACAAAATGCGACCAGCTCTGTAAACATGGTTACTGAATTATTTTGTAGAAAATTTAATCAAACTGCCCTTCTCGAGCAGTTACTATATTAATTTTAATAATTATATTTGCTAGTTCGGCTTCAAAACTAAACCAAACCAATTTAAACTAATATTAGTAAAAGTTCTTGTTTAGGATTTAAAACGTGAGAAGGGGTTGAATGAAGAAAGAGCAATCATATCTTTAAACCATGATTACGTATTTATATTAAAAATCATTAGTAATCTTATGATTTTGGTTTCTCGAAAAAGATAGAAGGTAGTTCATGTTTACAGTTTCCGGCATAACTAACATAACTTGTTGCTAAAGACGATTCGCGTGACCGCAGTGTTTTTAGTGGTTACATTCTCACTGACCGTCTGCGTCGGACTTGAAGCATAGAGTGTCGCTTCTCTAGAGGACGGTCCACAACAGAGTTTCCACAGCGAGAAAAAAAAGTGTATGTTTACAGGGCTGTCTTATATCATCAAAGTCACAAACCTTAACTCGGTACCTTCTCTCACTGGCATTTCACAAACAAGCCGATTATTATCTTTATCTAAGTCTATCCAAAGACGACATCCCATTATAAACTTGGTCCATTACAATTTTATTATTAGCACTGATTATCGGCCGGTTTCTGAATTGAGAATTTCAGCTTACATCAGTTGAAAATTTCTGAACTAGTTGAAGTCAACTTGAGTTTTTTTTGTTTCACAGGTCAGAGTGATATTTTTTCAATGCACTTTCATTTGAGTTTTCTTCAAATCATGAATAAATTAAACCAAACAACACTAGTACGTTCCAATACAAGTAAAAAAAACCGGTACTAACCATAAATTCGTATTAATTAACATTTTACAAAGAAGCACACTTGTCAGTTAATTATTTTTATACGGGAACAAATAAAAAGTCGAAATAAAGTTAAATTTAAAATTATTTCAACGTTTATTTTATTTTAATGAATAGTTTGTTGAATTTGTTCAATTCGGTATCTTAGTGAAAACGGAACGTGTATGTTATGTCAAAGTCAGTTTGTTTAATTTTTAACACAAAATATTTGTGGCCAGGTATATTTGAGGTATAATTCTATATACCTCCATGGTGGCCACCATGGAGGTATATAGAATTATACCTCCTTGGAGGCCACAGCGTAATTATTTGGATTAATTTAACACGGAAATCTTTTATTTATATTTTCTATCCCTTCGATTTGTTCCTAATAATGTTGTAATCTATTTGTTCCAAATATTGAATAGGCTTTGAACCTTTTTTCTATAAATTCTGTTTAACGGCCTTCTTGTTGTGTAGACGTCAGTATGACGTAGCCGCTGCTTGGCAACGGTAGTGTGGACATTTTGACATACTGGCTGTCATATTACTCGTGATCACGAGTTAAAAGACCAAAGTAGTGTAATTATTTTTTCTCAATTTATCAGTGCTAAGTGAGGTTTGACAAATGTCAAATGTTTTCAGAAACGCGAATATAGAGTTGATATGGAGTTGATCATGAATTGATCATATGTTGTGTCAAATTTAAGATTTTACAAGCACAAATACTCAAAAGGTGTCAAAACATTTTTTTGTGAAACAGAAAATTTATTAAGTGGTATATTATTAGTGTTTAAATTGTTCTCAACGCGAAATTCTCAATTCAGAAACCGGCCGTATGTCTACTTTCTGAAGTGACATTATGATTGCGAGGATTTGACCAACTTTTGATCCACTCTTAATATTAAATTAAGGATTGTAGACTCTATCGTATCGCGAGAATAAACAAACACCTGGTTGGACTATTTCGAGGGATTGCCAGCTTTTGTACCTACTAATCTAAAGTTTCGTGACTCGTGTCAAATTATGGATACTATTTGGAACAAAGGGTCAAAATAAAGCGCGGTTCCAGGAAAAGTGATTTAGATTATAGAGGGCCCAACCGCTGATACTAGAATTAATGTGAAGGCAGGGAGCTTACATAATCAGTATTGCTAGAAATATTTTATGGAAATAACAATTTCCAATTAATTTGAACTTTTAACCGGTAGTTATAAAAGGATATGCGAATATATTGAGATTCATAAAGAATAAAAGTACAAAATCTACAAGAGAAAGATGTGAAAGATGAGTATAAACGAAGATTGATAGCAAGATTTGAGAGATTCGATGGCATAAATGATATGAAAGAATTATGGCAGGCCTTTAAAGAAGAGGTAGTATGTGTAGCGTCTGAAGTATGTGCTATGATCAAGAGAAGGAAAATACGAAAGGTTAAGAATACATGGTGGGACAAGGATGTACAATCAGCAGTGTCAGAAAAGAAGAAAGCTTGGTCAGATTGGTTGGCTGCCAGAGCAAATGAAAGAATGGGAAAAGCAACGAGTGTAGACATAGATGAAGCAAAAAAGGAGTTTGTTAGGTCAAAAAGAATAGTGAAAGAAATGGTTAAAAGGAAAAAAGAGGAAAAGAAAGATGAGTTTGATAGCAGATTATCTGACGATTTCCAGAGGAACATTAAGTTTTTCTGGAAATCCGTTCGTGCAGTTCGAGGAAGAAATCAATCCTCAGAACACACATCCATCAGAGACGAGAATGGAAGTATAGTAAATGGTGAATTGTGCGTGCTGAAGAGATGGAAAGAGTATTTTGAAAGTTTATCGTGATAAGACTGCGTTCTATGTGCCTACTAGAGGAACATTTAGATTTGTGACTATGCCGTTTGGTTTAACGAATGCGCCTGCGACACAACAGCGTTTGGTGGATCACTTGTTTACGAACAGTCCTGAGTTCGAAAACTCTGTATTCGTTTTTTTAGATGATATCGTGCTTATATCGCCATCTTTTAATGCTCATGTGTCACTATTAAATAAAGTATACGAAATATTAAAATCGGCCAACCTTACCATTAACTTAGAAAAATCTAAATTCTTCCGTGATGAATTGAAGTACTTTGGCTACGTAGTAAACTCTAAAGGATTACAAGTAGACCCATGTAAGGTGGAAGCCATTCTTCAATATGCTACGCCTAAGAATAAAAAAGAAGTCAAAAGGTTCTTAGGCATTGCATCATGGTATCGGCGATTTATACCTAATTTTAGTACTATTGCCGGTCCTTTGAACAAACTTACCTCTACCGGTAAGAAAGCCGCACCATTTCAGTGGTCGGTGGAAGCTGATGACTCGTTTTGTAAACTAAAACAATTGTTAAGCTCCGCACCAATATTATCGTGTCCCGATTACGAGAAACCTTTTCAAGTTCACACAGATGCGAGTGCGAGTGGCATCGGTGGGTTGCTTACACAAGAAATAGATGGCGTGGAACTACCAATCGCTTACATGAGTAGGTCACTAAATGCACAGGAACAAAACTACAGTATAACAGAACGGGAGACATTAGCAGTTCTAACAGCCCTCGAATATTGGCGCTGTTATTTAGATAACGGGTTAAAGTTCGTGGTGTATACTGACCATTCTGCACTGAAATGGTTCCTAAACTTGAGCAACCCGACTGGTAGATTAGCTCGGTGGTCGGTTCGTCTGTCAGCCTTTAACTTCAAAATAAAGCATCGGCGCGGCGCAGATAATATTATAGCCGATGCGTTATCACGATCCCTACCTATAAATATAATTAACGCGAATAATAATAACGTGAATGACCCTAATGTTGACACTGATCAATGGTATTCAGCCACCTACAATGGTTGTTTATCTTCGCCTAATGACTATCCAGATTATTCTATTAAAAATAATAAGTTGTATCGTTTGATAAAATCTAGGTGTATGCTACGTAAGGAGTTCGAATGGAAAGAAGTACTACCTTCTTCTGATCAAAATAATGCCATATTAGAGAACCATGCCGAAACCATTTCGGGACATTTCGGTATATTTAAGACTTACAAGCGCTTAGCACTGCGTTACTATTGGCCCAAAATGCGCCGTGACGTGGTTAAGTTCATAAATTCTTGTGACACTTGTATCGCGCACAAACATCAGAACCATGCACCATTGGGAACCATGGGACGACCCAAAGTGTGTTCACGACCCTTCCAAACCATTAGTGTAGATTTGGTGGGGCCATTACCCGTCACAAGAAAACAAAACGCCTACATCTTTGTAGTAACTTGTTGTTTTAGTAAATACTGTCTACTTTTTCCTACCAGGCGCGCAACTGCTGAAATAATAACTAATATTTTGGAAGAAGAAATATTTTTAGTTCATGGTATACCATCTACAATTATATTGGACAATGGTAAACAGTTTGTCAGTGCTACTTTAAAAGCTATGTTGCGCAAGTACAAAATCCCTAATCTTCATTATACTCCTAAATATTCCCCACATGTCAATACGGTCGCACGCTATAATAAAACCATTGGTTCTACCTTAGCGGCGTTTGTAGGAAATGACCAGAGATTATGGGACACTCTCCTACCTAAGGTGCAGTTTGCATTAAATACTGCAGTTAATGAAGTCACGGGCTATACACCTAGTTTTTTAGTCTATGGACGTGAATTAGTTCCATGCGGCTCACACTATGTCGACACGGACGCTGATGATATAGTATACATACCTAGGGACGATTACGCAGAAAACATAGGTCACTTATCAGGCATATTTGACAAAGTTCAGGCACTCCTCATTCAAGCTCATGCTAGGAATTCCCAAACGTATAATTTACGCCGTAAACCAGCTGAGTTTAATGTGTGAGACACTGTGTGGAAAAGGACTTTTTATCAGAGCGACAAGGATAAGTCCTTCTGTAAGAAACTAGCCCCTAAATTCGTGAAGTGCACAGTGATTAATAAAAAGTCGCCCCTCGTTTACGAGTTGTCGGACGCGTCTGGAAATTCTATTGGGTTTTGGCACATAAAGGACCTAAAACTTATACACTATGGTGCCTAACTATTTGTTACAAACCGTAGAAGACTTTCCCTTCTTTCTCTCTATATGCCGTCTTAGCTTGGACAGTAACGGACTCAATACCTAACGCAGTTAGTCGGATTTTCCTTGTTAGCCACGTAAAATCCTCTCCTAAGGCGGGCGGTATTGTGGCGTATGACCGGTACCTACCGAGTGTACGTCATAATACCGACCATACGCTCGGCCAATCAGAGAAGGCCATCGTCCGCGCCCGTGAGTTTTGCCCATATTTGGTTACACGCCGCGCCGACACGAAATCTGATGGAGGGCCCGGTATATAAAGGGGCCGACAGAGACGCCGGCACCGCTACTCTAACGTCGCTTCTATTACCTACCTACTATAACTAAGCGTACTTACTGACCCTACGTCGTATCTACGTGTATCCTGGTCCCAGCTACGGGTAAGCACTACATTTACTGCGTTAGCGTACTGCCCATCTCTCTACCTGCTAGCTGAGGCCGGCTGACGCCGCCTGCCTGACTCTATTGGTTGTGGCTCTCCTAATGCTGCTTTCCTTCAGGTTCCAGGTTCACGTTAAGACTCCGGCTACGCTCCTAGACCGCCACACTTTCCTGCATCGCCTTCGGCGTCACCTCTGCAGAAGAGTCTGGCCTGCCCTGCTCATCGTATTCGCACCGCCGGCGTCTGCCAGCTGAACCAACGGCCTGCGAGGATCTACCGCTACGCGCAGCCTTCGAGCAGCCTGCCTACACACTACCGGAGGGAACAGCGTGGGAGACTGCAGCCCTTAGTGTTCAGGCCAGTTTCGTGTTGTTGGTCAGTCATACTCGTGGCAAGGGAAGTGAGACAATACTCGGCAAATAAACGCATAGAACCTTTTCTGCGTTTTAGTACCAGAACCCGCTACAGTACGCTTCTTCTATAGTTAAAGATCCGGTCGCGATGCATATGAAGCATTTAAAATGCTACATATCGATATGGATGTCGTTAAATTCACGGTGCCTCAGACAGACATACATGACCACAAGTCAAACTTTTAGCACCCCCTGTGTGTATTGGGGTTAAACATTAAAAGTATATATAGGTTGAAGTTAGTCCTAGCTTTATCTATGTTCAATTTATTGTATAAAGATACATTTTTGTGAAGCTCATTTTTTAATATTGTGACGAAATAAAATAATTATGTGTCTTGAACTAAACTCCGTATGTATTTTATTTAGTCTTTGTTCAGTAATATAGCCAATTTTGTATGATAATAGAATATGTAAAATATAGCAAATTGCCTTGAAAAAAGACTGAGTTTACCTTTTCCTCAATAGTATATTGTTATTAACTTTTGTTTAAAAAGTTCATGAAAACTATTAAGTTATTTTCCAATAGATATGTACCAACACTACCAACAGACAGTTTAAGAGCAAAATGAGATGGTTAACTAGTCTATCAATATCCGTTTTAATCTAAAACTGTCACTTCACCAGGAACCCTAACATTTGTACGACCATTATGCAGACGCATGAATGTTGAAACATGTTTAAAAGTCGGGGAACTAGTTTTATTAGATTCACTTGCAGTCCGTCTGTCATTCTCTCCTACCATTTTAGTCGTATTTTGTTACACTATGATTCTCGTTACAGGTTTCCTTCCATATAGATATCATCGTCATGTTACCATTTGCATATCAGAACTATGTGTATATAATATTGTGTATCACATCTAAGGCCGTCGCTTTAGTACGACGAACAAGTGATCCCCTGCAGATCAGTCTATTGATCGCAAATCTCTCATTATATATATTAAAGGTATTTACTTCCCTCAAAGAACACCAACTCGGCTTTTCAGAGAGGAGGACGTGCAGTAGTAGGGGGCTAAGTGCAGTATAATGATAATATCCATATATAATTCACACAAAGATATTTGATTTCAGTCTGTACAAAGCCTGTACTAAGATAACCAGACAAAATCAAAGTCATTCAAAATCCTTTATTCACTTAGATCACAATGTGACGCTTATGAACGATAAATTAAAAAAAACATTACTTAAATATTTGTAGTAATTTTGGTAACTATTAGAGATTGATTATACACCGACACTTAACAACTCATCCCAAGTCCTATTTTTAAGGAAGTGTCCCTAGTCTATCGCACCATTAGTGTAATATAGTGTAATATATGTACATCAGTTTCTGTGCTTACCCTTACTTGAAGAACACGTTGTGTGAAAAACAAAATAAGATAGCGTTCACACATATCCATGGTGACATACGAAAGCAATGTAAATAAGAAATCCTATTGATTTTGGTAGGCAAATCCTTATTATTGGGAAATACATAATTATACGTTGATGCGCTTTACTTTCCATGTGTTATTTCTTTTTAACAAATTGAGCTTTAAGCTTATAAAGTAAGGAGGCTAAAATATTGACACCTTCAGTCATGAATGCCATTTTCTTTCTATTTATGATTTCCCATTTACTAATTCTGCTCATAACTAGTAAAATGTTCATCCTCATCTAAAATATTGACCACACACCCACACTAATTATGACGGCAGAAATTATTAGTATTGGTACCTTATTTTCTTTCTTTTTTAGCAATGGATGGCCAACAAGCAGTATAATCGCCTGATAACGCAATAGTAGTAGAGTAGTAGAACATCGATAAAAAAATATTTTATGTTATTTTATTTATAGTCTCACGCCTGTATCCCCGAAGGGGTAGGCAGAGGTGTAAATATTACACCCACATTTCGCCATGAATTTTTAGGTCCCACGTAATAGGGGGCGACCCCATTGCCGTTACCGGGCACATCACCACACTCTGAGCTGCTACTGAGTATTTGGAAAAACCCAGTAACACTTTTGCCCGACCCGGGAATCGAAACCGGGACCTCCGATCAGCAGTCGCATACGCTATCCACTGAACCATGGAGGCAGTCAATCGATAAAAATTACTCCTTTTTGCTTATATGAAAACAATGTTTCAATTTAAAGCTCTAAACGATTCTCTATATTCACAATAGACACGTTCAAGCCTTTTTTGAGCGGAAACAAAATTACTCATTCTCTGCGTTTGTATATGTCCGGTGAAGAATTTAATAGCAAGCAATAACTGAAAAGCGAGTTTTTGGTTCTAGTCACCGATTGACAGTCCTAACAGTAGCACACCAGGTTAAGGGTTCTGCCATAGATGTGCTATGCTACGTCGCTATAGATGCATTTGATATCCTTCAATTACTATTATAATCATTGGTTCGTAATATAGCACTGATAGAAACGCGTTCAACGATGCTAGTATTCTATGGATGAATCCTGGCTCTGGATTTGTGCTTTTGATGCACGAATGCGTACTTTTGATAAGTGTTGTAGGTAGTCTTAAGTCATGCAGCTATGAGCAGAGCAGAATACCTACAGTAGGTCTGCGTTTGTCTCCGAGATGGACCATACTATCGTGGAAGGAAAAAAAATATTTAATATTTAGCAATGCGGCGGTGCACCTTCTTAGCAGTTCTTACTTGCCTCGCTATAGCTAGTATCTGTGAAAACAGTCAAATAGTGAAGTTTTACTTACACTTTTTTTATTAATACCTTTTGATTATTACAAACAGAATATAAAATATTGCTCGCCACGCTACAAAAGCTTGTTGGCGAGATACACTCGTTAACTTTTTGAGTGTCCAAGTGAACACACGGGGATGTTCTAACAAAATCCTCGCAATATAGCTGTATAGTCAGCAAATCTCTAGTGCAAACTACCCACTTGAAGAGCGCAACGTGTCTAAAACGTAATACGGTAGCGGCAAATTAATATGTCTGGTCAAATAGGCCCGCAGTTGCCTTTAAGCCTTCGACCGAACGCTGTGAGGAGCGTTAATGACCTTCATGTTATATCTACATAGGTATGAAACAAGTGCTACAATAGGGATGATGACAACTAGTCAAATCAATAAATAATAATTATCAATAAATTGACAATAAAAAATCAAATAGAGATCTGACAAAAATTGATAAATGAAACGGACATTTTTTTGTCATTTTTTACTGATAAAGGAGCATACGAGTATATAATTTATTTTACCTGCAGTCATCATCCTTATTGTACCAATATTTGAGTCCACAAAGCCTTCAATACAACCCATAGCCCAACTAATAATATTAATTAATTGTCTATTGTAATTCCTGCTTGTAAGCGGTTCAAACATTAGTTTAACAGGTCTATTGTGATTATATTAGAAGTGATAGGATTGATATTAGTTAACACAAGTACTCTATGTTGATTTGATTTTGGTACTTTTTAAGAGTTAAATATATCCCTAATATGCAATAATAATTAAAGGTGTTCAAAAAAACATCTAAATCTTTGAAAAAAAAAAACATCATCTCTCATTCTCCAAACGTTATCCCAGTTTCAATCTGGAGTCCCCTCCGTGCGATCTCCACCTTGTCGTGGTGGGGGGGTCTAGTTCAAAATATCGACAGTCACTACATCGATGGTCGCTGTATCGAAAACGTTCCATCGACGGGTCAATGTATCGACAGTACCCGAAATCGATGGTACGCTACATCGACAGTACCCCAAATCGATGGTACGCTACATCGACAGTACCCCAAATCGATGGTACGCTACATCGACAGTACCCCAAATCGACGGTACGCTACATCGACAGTACACTAAAACGACGGTATGCTACATCGACAGTAAACCAAATCGATAGTACGCTGCATCGACTAAACGACCCAAAATTCCGTAGAAGCGTGGCATAGGCGCTGGAATTCGTTGCTCAATAATAAAAAATACTAGGTTTATACTCTACTATCAAAGAGCTTAAAAAGGAGCAGATCGCGGTGAATATTCAAATTGAGCAGGCAGAAGCTGGAGAACAAGGTCCTTCCGCTAAAAAAAAATCAAGACAGAATGCTATCTCGCATTTTATTGAACAAAGAAGCAGTATAACTGTCTTAAAGTTTCTTAAAGGGATTGCTAGTCACAGTTATCTTTAATTTTACACAAAGAGTATATCAGGTTTCCTGTATGGGTATAGATTTTTCTATAAGTGTTTTAATTACTACTTCAAGGTAGTAGAGCCTTGCTGATTTCAGCATGAATGGGCCGGCTCGACCGGGGAAGTACTACCCTCTCACAGAAAATCGACGTAAAGTAACAGTACCTAAACTATTGCGTTTGGCTCGGTGAGTGAGAGTGCCGGAGGCCCTATCCCCTATCCCTTCTCCCTGATCCCACTCCTCATCCTATCCCTTTTCCCAACCCCAAGGGGCGGCAACGCACTTGTGACTCCTGTGGTGTTGCTTGTGTCCATGGGCGGCGGTAATTGCTTACCATCAGGCAATCCGTCTGCTCGTTTGCCGCCTATTACCATAAAAAAAAAATTATAAACAATAACAATATTACATATTATAAGAAATCAATACTTTTAAATACCTAATTGATTTGGATAGTGTTTGTAATTATTAATTTTAAAGGTATTCTTTTTTAAATAATTAGTACTATCAATCAATGTTACTGAATACGAATTTATGTTTTGTCAACCATTTAATGCGGGTTCAAAAATTAATCAATTTACAGATTTAACAAATTGTGATTAAAAACTTTTAAAAACCCTGTGTTTTTTATTTAAATCTGGCTCGGGTCGGGTAGTCGATGCAGCGTACTATCGATTTGGTTTACTGTCGATGTAGCATACCGTCGTTTTAGTGTACTGTCGATGTAGCGTACCATCGATTTGGGGTACTGTCGATGTAGCGTACCATCGATTTGGGGTACTGTCGATGTAGCGTACCATCGATTTGGGGTACTGTCGATGTAGCGTACCATCGATTTGGGGTACTGTCGATGTAGCGTACCATCGATTTCGGGTACTGTCGATATATTGACCCGTCGATGGAACGTTTTCGATACAGCGACCATCGATGTAGTGACTATCGATATTATGAACTAGGGGTACATGAGAAAGTATAAAAAAAAGAATATTTAAATCTGGGGTCCGCTAACCGGATTTGGCTGAATATAAGCTTTTCCACAGAGCGACTGCCTGTCTGATCTCCGCAACCCGAAGGGATAGCGATATTCCTTTCATTTAGACTAGTATCAGTTTATTTAGAAGGTACTGACGCCCTATAACAACTGTCAAAAATCTTCATGACAACCGGAACCGACGGCTTAACGTGCTCTCCGAGGCACGGGGCAAGTGATAATTAACAATTTATTTTTCTTCGCACATAACTTCGTAAAGTCGCGCCGTGGATTCGAACCCGATACCCTCTGCGTAGCAGTTTACTGGTCTCCAATAGGCTATCACTGCCTAGTCACTGAAAAAAAAACATCGAACATCATAAAGCTAAAGAATATCGCTTCGGACTTTATTGAAAACTTGTCGACGCCAGCAGCTTCGCACGCACATATTTTCGAATTTCCCGTTTTGCCCGATCCCGTGGAAATTTCGGGCAATCCCGTCTTAGTGCACCCCTGCGGAGCCCAAGGAACATACATGCTAAATTTCATCTTCTTGCGACCAGTAGTTTCGGCTGTAGCGTGTCTGTCAGTCAGTCAGTAACGCAAGGATTTTATATATTAAGATAATCAGTAATAAAGTAAACGATTTTACAGTAATTGGTATAATGATCATGAATAGACAGCGGTAAAATGTAGCGTTTTTCCAGTTATATGTAGATAAAATAATGATCACAAATATTTACGACATTGTAATTAATTCAACGTTGCGCGTAGGCATGTATAGCTGATGGCTACGGTGTATTTTTAAATTATCATCATCAACCTTTAACAGGCCGCTGCTGGACTAGGCCTCTCCTTTGAAAGGAGGAATTGGCCTACTATACCACGCTGGCCAAACGGGTTGGTATAGGGTTTGTATCAAGTTTTCCTTCTCTTACAGTGCTGTTCTCTGCATAATATGCTCCCTCTGTCGGCTCTTACGACACCCATAGGATGATATGGGGTGGTGACATTTCGTATTCTTAATCCGTCACCACACTTATAATATAAAGTATTTTTAAATACATTATTTATTTTATTTATTTTTTTAAACTTTATGTACAACTCATAGGTACAATGGCAGACAAATATAAAGTATTTTTAAATACATTATGGATATTTATAAAGGCAGCTTTTTTGGGAACACAGCTACTATTAAATATCAAGTTAAAATGTCGGATATCCGTATTATTTTTAATCAAAGAATACACCTACTTGCGGTTTTGCTCATAATGTACCTTTACTCTAACTGCAAACCTATTATAATCAAAGGATACAACATATATTATACTAATCACCCTACCAAAACATCACATGCTGGGACAGCAATTATTATTAAAGAATCTGGATGGCAACTCAGATCACACACCAGTGATATGCATCTTGAGCACCGCAGTCATTTGGAGAGAGCCTCGCAAAACATTATACAATCGTAAAACTGACTGGGACTCATTTCAGAACTTTATAACGGAGAACACCAACCTAAACATACCTCTTAAAACATAGAAAGACATAGAAAATGCAGCCTGGTATACAACTAACCTGATCCAAAAAGCGGCTTGGATGTCTACTACATGTATAAAATACAATCCTAAAGTACAAGATTACACGTTGGAGATACGGAACATGATTACCGTAAAACGGAGACTGAGACGACAATATGGCATACTAGCAGGAACGCACATGACAAAAGAGCTCTCAACGAAGCACAAAAGGAATTAAAGCAAATGCTTCAAGAACATGAGAACTCGACTCTGCAAGATAAAATGAAGTCTTTATCAACTCATAAAGCAGATGACTAAAGCCTCTAGAAAATAACAAAGTCGCTGAAACGGCCACAAGAACACATGCCTCCATTGAAACAGGCAAATGGTAAATGGGCGCGAAAACCAGCGGACAAAGCCGAGCTATTTGCTGCATTTCTAAAAGACGTATTCAAGCCTAATGAACCCGACATTAATTATCCAGAGGAAGATATTGACGAAATCCTTGACAGCGTTCAGCAAATGTCTCTACCGTTGCGACTGGTTACCCCAACTGTAGTATCGAAATCGATTAAAAACCTTAAGAAGAAAAAGGCACCAGGTTTTGACCTAATTACGTCAGAAGTCCTGAAACATCTACCAAGAAAAGGACTTGTCCTGCTAACTATTCTATTCAATGCAGTATTGAGACTACACTATTTCCCGCTCATCTGGAAAGTCTCAACTATATATATGGTAGCCAAACCAGGAAAGCCTCCCACTGAAGTTTCATCGTACAGGCCAATAAGTCTTCTTCCTCTACTGTCTAAACTGTTTGAGAAGATGTTTCTACAACGATTGCTACCTATACTTGAAGAACAAAATACAATACCAGAGCACCAGTTTGGCTTCCGAGCACATCACGGAACAACGGAACAAATTCATAGAGTCGTTCACACAATCCGACAATGCTTGGAAAAGAAAGAGTATTGCTCAGCCGCTTTTCTCGATATACAACAAGCATTCGATCGAGTATGGCACAAGGGCCTCCTGTGTAAACTAAAGACTTGCTTACCACATAACGCATACATGCTGCTCAAACCGTACTTAGAGGACAGAGTGTTTCAGGTCAAATCTGAAGACTGCTTATCTTCATTCTATCCCATAGAAGCTGGAGTGCCCCAGGGTTCTGTACTGGGTCCTGTTCTGTACACAGTTTATACTGCTGATCTACCCACCTCAAAGCAAATCGTTACTGCAACCTACGCTGATGACACTGCAGTCTTGTCCTGCGATAAAGACCAGATAAAAGCATCCACAAAACTCCAAGAACACTTGCATAAGATCGAATTATGGTTGAAAAAGTGGAGAATAAAGACTAGTGCGGCTAATCTATTCACATTACCTTCGCTTTAAAGAGAGGGGACTGCCCACCAGTAATACTCGGCGGAGACGTCTTGCCACAGAATAGTACCGCCAAATAACTAGGTATGCACATCAACAGAAGACTTACCTGGCGTGAACATATACTGACCAAAAGGGACCAAGCCAACAGAAAACTGAAAAATATTAACTGGCTAATTGGCAGACAGTCATTTCTTAGCTTGGAAAATAAACTATTAATATACAAATGCATCCTAAGACCTGTATGGACATATGGTATTGAACTCTGGGGATCAGCTAACCATTCAAATATTGAGATTCTACAACGCTTCCAAAACAAAGCATTAAAAACCTTGTGTGACGCACCTTGGTTCACAAAGAACACTGAAGTACATGAGTACCTACAAATTCCAACTATCAAGGAAGTTGTAGAAAAGTCCTACAAGAATTATAAGCAAAGACTGCAACGACATAAAAATGAACTAGCCTTTAACTACACTTCTAAAGTCTTCTGACTACACTTACAGACTTAAAAGAAAACGAATATCGTCAATATAAAAGACGAATAAACTACGAGATGACGCATCGGAGGATGTGAAGAATCTCAAACTGCCAATTATAAGAAACAACCAATCTGATTAAAGCTAAAGGGCTGATTGCAGATAGCTAAAGAGAAGAAGAAAAAGAAAACTCAAACTGCCGTAGCCGTCAATAAAAATGTAAAAGCCGAATTATCATATCAGTAATCTTAAATCGTCTACTACGACTGCGCAGTGGATTAAGTGGTCACGTATTGCCCCCAATGCACTGCACGTAACAGATTCAATTTCCGCACCAAACTAATATTTGTATGATCCACAGTTTGCTTAAATGAAACTGAATGTTCGTTCGTGTCAGTGATTTGTAAGCCTTTGAAGTTTACAACAGGCATACTAAAACGAATTGACTAACTGAGGTGGCTGCAGGGATGGTGTAGAGGCCATCTCGCCACATTAGAATACCCTGATTCTTGTGGACTTGATTCCCGCACGTCGCAACTCTTTGTCAGGTCCGCAAATTGTAGATGCGAGTCGAGTCATTGTTCTTGTAAACGTTTGTTCAACGTGTTTAAAAATTTTAAAAATCAATATAATAATATGTTCGTAAATTTTGCAGTCAGTATTGGTTAGTGCATTAATATGCGCTAACCAATACTGACTGCAAAATTTACGAACGTATAAATGTATTATTATGTACAAACCAATGACTTTTGCCAGAGTATGAAGGAAATAAAAACTTAGTTACCAGCAGTCTTTACGTTAAAAGTTTTGTATCAAAAGCAATTCAATGGGTTAGCCGAAAAAGCCTAACAAAGACTTCGGTATAACTATTAATATGTAAAAATAAATCTATTTTAGATTGTACCAACGGTCTAAATTTCACCGCAATTGTATTAAAACGGTTGAATCTAGAAATACTAAATTAGCCGCATTATTTAGCCTCGATTCGGCCGCAAGCGCTGTGAAATATTATTCATTTATCATGAATCTCATTATTCATGAATCTTACAGCGTAAATGGAAAACTTAGCGATTCGAGTTTGCTGTAAACTGTAATAATAACTCTTGTAAGTCGTTTTAAAGGCAAACCTGAACCTGTCTGCCGGACAATTCAAAACTGCAAGGTAATATCAAAGGTTTCTGAAAGAAAGGTCAATGACGCCATACTCACCCGGGCCATCGAATTTGAACCTTTCTACAATTTACGGAATTGCTTATGGCTTGGGGATGAATGAAATATGCCCGAGGTATAGAGGTCGATCTACTTTACGTACTCACTATCCCGTCTTATATACCGCAAAATTTGTAAAAACATTTTCACAGAGTCTTGTTGCTTGAAATTGAAGTAGGTACCAATAATGAATATCATTTGAGCATTAAAGATTACGAAAGATTGTAAAAGAAACTTTCCATTAGGGAAGAAGAGAAACATTAAATTTAAATCTTTAACAAGCAACAGCAAAAATGTATAAAAATAACATCTTGTTCGTAAGCCATAAAAATTACAGACTCTACTTTCAGCAAAACTTTAATAGCAACCCGATATCTTTATTCGTAAAAGCGGCCAAGCGAAATAAATATATGTGATTTCGTTTCATATTTTAGAGGGCCCAAGAGGTTTGACGAAAGACCAAATAGGTATTACAAAGGCGAAGGACTCTGCGGTCCGATGCGCTATGATCAAAAGACGAAACTCAACATTTTATTTTGTTTATTACTCGAAAAGAAAAGTCTAATAGACCGTGAACAAAATTACACGTTTGTGAAGTATGTAAGTTTTTAACGAGTTGGTTATTTTTTGTGTTGCATTTGACGTGAGCGTACTGAGGCTGTATTTTAAAGTCGTTATGCCAATCAGCAGGGTGTGGGTTTAATGAAACAAAGGAGATTTTTTGTGGCACGCACGTAATTGATATATTATTATGCTATAACAACCGTTGCATTATTTTTCAATATGATTATTGTAATAACATACAAGAAGGTTTGTTTATTGCAAATTATTGAAAAAAATAAGTTCTTTATATTTTTATTTTAGTTTTGGTTCAACTTATCTATTTTAATGAGCTATGGAAAGTGTGCCGTCGTTTCATTTTCTTTGATTTACAACATATGTTATCAACCTTGCAGTTTCCCACAATATTATATTCAGAAAAAAGTGGCGGTCTTCACAATGTTGGTTAACAGTCTTGTGTATTGTAAGCAGATAATCGAAAAATGTTACGGAATTTCAAGGTAACAGAGGTTCCCAATTTATTTTAAATTGTCTTTCGGGATTTATACCACGTACCTTTGTTTGTAGTAACCGATATTTCGGCACTGCTGCAAGCACCATGTTCACGGATGTACTGAGGGTATTGCGGGTGGATGAAAGTTACGAGCAAGTATAACGGTCTACCCGCTTTCTTACTCGTTTTTTGCGTACAACACCACTGCCACTGTTTTCACTATCGCACTGTACCTGATCACTACATACTACACTCACTACGTCAGCTCGCAGTTTGACTTTTTTATTTTCACGGGTTTTACATAGACGTACTACTGGATGCCAGATACTCGACAGTTGAAACCCATCCTCTCTATTGAAATTTCTGAACTTTTTAATTTCAATAGCTTCCCTAACCATTCGGGGTATGTAGTGGCGTTCTGTCGAAAGCACCTGAGGGTTGTGTAACTCAATCCAGTGGTCGGTACCCGAGTCTAAGAGATGTTGAGCTATGGCTGACTTATGTGGTTCATTATTTTTGACTGCCCTTATGTGTTCCTTTATCCGGCAAGAGATGGTGCGTTTAGTCTGTCCTATATAGGAACTCCCACAGCTGCAGTCAATTTTGTATACACCTGGCTTTTCTGAGCGAAGACTGTCTTTCGGCGATCTTATATATTGCGACAGTTTCTTAAAAGGAGTGAAGATAGTATTAAACGGGGTGTTCCCTTCTGGAGGTTCCCAATGTCCTCTCGTTATTAATTGTTTTTAGGCTAACACGAAGTGCAAAATTTTAATAAAAAAGAATACAAGCTCATTTATCTAAACTTGAATATCAACTACACAAATTAGCAAAACAAGTGTAAGCTTTACCTATTGTGATATTTTTTCGTGGTGGCAGCTGCAAGCAGGTGTTATTTCACGGTTTCAAGCAGTTAAGGTACGAAAGACATTAAACAAAAAATAATATAAAATTTACGGTTGTGACGCATCTAGGTGTTCACTGTCCTAGAAAATATATTGTCAAACGAAGTTATTCATTGCCTTAAGAGTACCCCAACAATTTGCTAATCTCACAAGATTTATGAAAACGTTTGTTTTCAAAGCAAACGATATATTTGCGACGAAATAATATCATATTGTACGAACAACACTTATAGTAAGTAATATGTGATTAATCCATCAAGCTTGCCTCAAAACTCAACACTAAGAAGCCATCAATTATTTATGCTTCATAATAAAAAGAAATGTACACCGCGGTTCAACATTTACACTTAGATTAATAGCGTAGGCTATTTTTTTTTATTATTAGTTATTGCCGAAGAAGTTCAGCCTGCTATGCAGACATAGTTGTAGTCTTTGTTCATATATTCGGTACCACAGAAACAGTAAATAATGTTATTTAAGAATTTAAGCTTTCATTATTTTCAGTTGAACGTACGATGTCCTCGTAAATATTGAATTGTAATTGTACTAAGCTTCAAGCTTGAAATGCAAACACTGGTGCTGTTGAGGATAATCCCTTAGCCAAACAGCATACACGAGAATCAAAATGAGAGCCCACCGGGACACGAAAACACGGTATCTGCTCAATATTTAAATACCTTACTTGCTATGACAGGTATTTTTTTCCAGCTTGTTTCAATCTCGTAGTCTGAGCAGGAACATGTTATCCTCTTTCGATAAAACGATAGAAAATAAAAGGTTTGTAACCTAAAAATCGAGAATATTATCAATTTGGTTATAATTTGGATGGCTCCAGAAATTCGTCATTTTATACGAATTGTTTTTACTTGCAGAATCATATAAAAAAATTGGGCAAGTGCGAGTCGGACTCGCGCTCGAAGGGTTCCGTACCATCATCTATAAAAGAAAATCACGTTCGTAGTATGTAGGTGTACTTAAATACTTTATAAGTTTTTACCTGTTTATTTAGATTGAGTAACAAATTGCTTAAAAAATACGTTTGTTGTATGGGAGCCCCCCTTTATTATTTACTTTTTTTAAATTAAATTATTAATTTTGAAAGGTAATATACATATTCTGTGAAAATTTAAAGCGTCCACCTGTTACAGTTCGTAATTTTGAGCAAAAAATACGTTTTTTGTATGAGACCCCCCCTTAATACTTATTTTTTTTTTATTTTTAGTATTTGTTGTTATAGCGGCAACTGAAATACGTAATTTGTGAAAGCTTTCTAGCTATCATGGTTTTTGAGATACAGCCTGGTGACATACAGACAGACGGACACACAGACAGACATACAGACAGACAGCGGAGGCTTAGTAATAGGGTTCCGTTTTTTACCTTTTAGGTACGGAACCCTTGGGGCCCGCCTGACCATCTGGCGGGCCAATACCCGTCGGGGGGTTGCGACGTATGCTTGGGCGAAACCCGACCCTCCGACACACGGGTACATGAGGCACACGGGTTGGTTTTTAGTCAGTAAGAGTCTGACAGTCCCCTTCGCCCATCCCCCAGGGCGGAGGGACTCCATGAGGATTTTCCAACCCGAAACCAAAAAAAAAAAAAAAAGGTACGGAACCCTAAAAATTGCTCCAATTTTGGTTTATATTATATATATTTTTTTATATATATTACATAAATCACACAATACAATAGCATAATTTACTAGTAACTTTTCAGTGGAGTCCTAAAAAATAATTATGAAATCGATAAGTAGGGTTTTACTGCGACTATAATATTAAAAGAACTAAAACAGTTTTCTCTACTATTTTGTTTTAAATTTTATAAGCCTGTTCTGAAAGCTGTTGGTTTCCTATGCCACAAACACAATCACGCAAGGATCACCTCCAAATATTTACAAGAAAGTTTAACATGGAACAAAAACTTTAAAATTGTTTTGAATACTGTCAATGACTGTGAAGCACATTGCCTGACTTGAAGATATATTAAAGAAAATTCTCACAGACGTTTTTACCCTAGGAAACATAAGACTTTAATCTAGGAACAATATATAAACCCACTTTATCCACACATTAAGAGACAGTGAATTGCAACAATTTTCAAGGCACTTATTTGACTTTCATCATATGAAATTATGGTAAAACATTTCAGATATTTATTTTAGCCTTGTGGCAAGTAGGTGCCCCTTTTATTTAACAAGACATACTGCCTCAATTGTTACTTCTCCAAGTCAACATTGACTGTATCACATTTTATGAGAAAGGTACCTAAGTTAAGATTATGAGTATTTATTGTTAGTTTTTGCAATAAGTTATTCTGGAGTAGAAATATAGCATATTTTCTGTATAGCACATGGGTGTCCCCGTATGCGTGAAGGGTGAACCTCTATGGATTTTTTATGATATCGAACACAACATTCACACAAATCTTTATTGTTTTTTGGCCTGTAAAATATTAATTGGCTTGTGGAATGCACTGCCGTTATTCATCAAACAAGCTCAAACAATTACATCATTTAAAAATATGGTCAAAGACTACTATTTATCACTCTAACCTTGATATTCTAGTAAGACTGTTTTATTTAAATTCCTTCTTCTTTCATGTATTTATGTAGTCATATTATTAATACATATTATTAGTATTTATGTATTTTAGAATTATTATTATTATGTATATAGTTATTTATAATAATATATTGTATGTACTTGGTGACTATAATATATGTATGTATTTTTTGTACGCTAGTGTATGTATTTGTATATTATATTATATTTGCTATCTGTTTATTATTGTATCTAAATCATCTAAACGCCAAACTACCCTTCTTTCTTTTTTTCTGGATCCGTTATTTTCTTGTCCATCCTAAGGTTGCCTGTAAGACATTGCATATTAGCGATAAGGCCGCCATTTGTCACACTTATGACTTTTATAAATTTCTACATTTATGTTTATACTCTTAAATTTTGGTGTACAATAAAGATGATTTTATTATTATTTTTTATTATAAATGAAACTATAGTGGATAAGCTTCTTACGGCTGATAATAGTGACCCTGAAGATTCTATCACTTTGCACAACAAAAATCTACCTATCCATAGTCATTTCTACAAGAAAACATGCTGGAGTTGCCGACGTGACGCGACGCTTGAAGTACTAGTTCCATTAGTCATCTTAAGAACCAAGTCTGAGTTGCTTACCGACTACCTTTCTTGATTTACCATGGTTTGACTCGGTTACTGAGTTCAAATGGGAAATAATACCTATCGCCCAAATGATCTTATGGTCCAAAAAGTGACTTACGAAGTTGACAAAAAACAGAAAATATTATTTAGAATAAGTTTTGCAGAATTCCGTAATAAATGCGAATAAGTACTAAAACGATGGTGTATTTTCATAAGGATATTGTAATCCTTATGAACATTGATGTGTATGCATTCCTTTGAGCATGGATTTCCTCTTTGTGAGAAATTTTCTCATTATAAAACTAGCCGATGGATAACATATTCAACCACTGTAACATTTTCAACATTTATTGCTGCACGAATAAAAAAATATAAAATTATTATTCCACCCTCATTCTTAGATTAACGTGACTAGAAAGTTATTTAAGTAGATAAGTACATACTTGTCAAATCCAATAACATTGTCTGAGTCTATCGCTACCGCCCATTTACGAGTCGCCCGATATTACAGGCCTGACACTGACATTCATTAAATAACAAAAGAATGCAGGAGTATGTAGTGAACGAGTGCCAAGTACAGGCAAGTACAACGGTGAATTGATTTTACAGTCCATGACAGATTTAATTCAGACAGACAGTCGATAATAAATAAAGTTCTAAGACAGCACTTTGCAAGGGACGATTTTACAAGGACAGTGACACACGCGCCGTTTACAAAATTTTGGCATATTGAAGGAAGTGTATTTGAACGTCTTTTGTTTTAATTTGTAGTGTTTTTGTCTTTGAACGTGAGTTTAATAGGTGGACAGAGGATGCCATCGTCATGTTTCGAATTTGTAGTAAAGAAATAGAAACGTAAACATTTTCAAATCATTTAAAAACTATATGGAAGGAAAGGAAATACCTTGATGCCGTGACCATGAGTTGTGTACCCATGCCCAAAGCCCGCGACACATGAAGAGCTTAAGTTTAACATTTGAAATAATTAAGCAATAATTGTGAATCATAGTAAGTCTTCGTATATGCGTATTAGATCGTTAACAATGTTGTGAATAGCCTTTCCAACTAACCTAAGCACTTATTAACAGCTAGTTCCAAAAGCTACACTCCCGCAGAAAACGAAAAAAGAAAAATGATATTCGCGCTTATAAAACAGTTCACAGGTTTGAGTACTTACTTTGGCTCTGTAACGGATGTTTGTGCCGAGAGTCCAAAATCACGTAGCCCGTACCTAGGGGGATTTCAATTTCCCGCACAGAAACGATAGATCGCTACTGACTAGACTAATAAAACTGTACAAATGTACGCAGTATACAAACAATTATATAAACGAGGCGAGGTTTTCAGGGTTTCGCTAAGTACTAGTTTATACGTATCCAACCGCTAGCCGAGCGGTTGGATACGGCACAAGATTTTGCGCAGATTATAATATCTTTTTTTGTGGTCGACTATCGGCCGAGATGATGTCACAGCACACATGAACAATAGTCGCCGTCCTTAACCGCATTTCTTCTTTCATTATTTGAAAAGCGCTATTTATTCTGTCTAATAAATTTCCCTAGTAGGTACTTCGGTTGCGTAGGTATACTATTTGTTTAGCGCGTGCCCACACATAAAAATCCAGGGGTGTCAGGTCTGGTGACCGTGCAGGCCAAGGAATTCGACAACCTCTACCGATCCAAGCATTTGGAAAACAATTGTCCAAATGCTTGGAGGGGAGGTGGCAGGGAGTCACTTCGAACAAAATTTGTAACCATATTCAATAAAAACATTTTGAAACCTAAACTGTTATTTCATTATCCTGACTCTGGCTAGGTAGTCTTTTTTGTTTTGTGATTACATATTGAAAGAATTTAAGGCATGTCGTACATCGTTAGAAAGGGTATTAAGTACAGATGTTTTTTAAAGTAATCGAGGTTCAAAAGAACTCTAGATTTTTTATAATTAATTTATAGTTTCATATTTTGCACTCATTACTTTATTTTTAAGAGTTTTGAAGCTCGAGAATTACTTTTTTTGCATTTATTCCCAACAATTTATGTTTTTTTTTAAATAATAATACATTAGGAAATCCAATAAAAGTTATCTAGTGCAAATATGACTACAAACTAAAAAGTTATATCCTTTTAAATGTAATAATTCGGAAAAAAATGAAAAAATAATACAAAAATTGTGCCCTCCCCTAACCCCCAAAAAATTGTTTCGGTCCATGCGCCAAACACCCTGTATTTAGAATTTTCAACTCACTTCACTCTCACTAACGAAGCTGCGACTTTATATTTGCCTTTGATTAAGATGGCTTCAAGCTCATAATTATTTTGTCTATTAATATTATAAGCATCATAATTACTACTAACCTAACAACGCCAACAAGCTTCAAAAGCTTCAAAGACTTGCATGCCTAGCGGCCACGGGCTGCATGAAAACTACACCTACAGCGGCACTCGAAGTGTTGCTGGACCTGCCTCCATTGCACCTGTTTATACAACAGAAAGCAACGATGTCAGCGGTCCGGCTAAGAGCTCTGAAGCTCTGGAAAGACACTAACACATCGCACACTAGCAATTTAAATACATTCTTTAAAGAAGTTCCTCTCACACAAGCCAATGGCGACCGAATACCGAAACAATTTATGTTCGACAAGAAATACAAAATCCAACTGTACGAGGATCTTCACGAAGGAGCGGTTAATCACAACGTGTTCACGATCTACACAGATGGGTCTAAGACGGATACAGGCACGGGTTCAGGAGTATTCTCCGAGGACCTAAACATCAACATCGCATCAGCATCAATGTTTTGGCATAATCCTAGGTGCCACAGCAATCATAGCACGTGAGGTAAGGGAACGATCCATTAGGATCCGCTCAGATAGAAAGGCTGTCCTCTCAGCCCTCAAAAGCCATACTATCACCTCGGCACTCACGCTTGAATGCCACCAGAAAATAACAGAGGTAGGTAAACAAAACAATTGAACACTGCAATGAATCAAGGGCCGCAGTGGCTCAAGAGGGAATGACGCAGCCAACGTACTTGCCAGAAGAGGGGCCACTTTAGAGGTGGTGGGACCCGAGCCCATTTTTACCCTCCCTTCTGGTTTTTATCGCAACCTGGTAAGAAATAGGACCAGGACCCAACATAACCAGTCCTGGATTGGTACTGAGACATGTAGGCAGGCCAAGGAGGCTCTTCCCGCAGTGGACGGTAAGATAGCTAAACAAATCCTCCGGCTGTCCAAACAACAACTGCGGACAGTTACGGCCGCCTAGACAGGACACGGATTCTTAAATAAACTCCTATTTACTATAGGTATCACCGACAGCCCGTTGTGCAGGGCCTGTATGGCAGCAGACGAGACAGTAGCCCACCTGCTCCTCGACTGCCCTGAGGTCGCATAGTACAGGCAGCAGCACCTGACAAGATACAGCACCTTGAGGGAAGCAGTTGGCCACATCAAGAGTCTGCTGGCCTTCCTCAAAGAGCTGGGGTGGCTCGAATGACGACACCATTCCCACCCGCACGCAAAATACAGGCCAAGACGTGGAGTTGCGGAAACAGCCCGTGCCATCAAGTCAACTATCAAGTAAGCATCATAATTGTGAAGATTAATGTTTGATGATTCATAGCAGTGGTTTAAATGGAAAATGTAACGCGGGCGACATTGCTGGCACTGCTAGTCAATGTATATCTAGAATCCAAATATCACTGATACGTGAGAGAGTATAGTTTATGAATATCAAATACAAATAAATATCATGCTTTTAATAGCCACAATAACTTGTTTTTGCTATATCATATCATATTATATATCACTGATATATAATAATCACATGAAAGATGAACACTATATACTTGCTGAATCCAGGTTAAGTATACTAAAAGAGACATACACTTTTGAAAACTTGGTACGTCTCAAAAAGAGACACGTTATCACTAAGAAAGACGACTTTTTAAAGTTGATTAATCAACGAAATCCCTAAACTTCTGTGACTAGCGCGTTTTCTGTTATTATTGTTTATCAAGACTGCCTCCGTGGTCCAGTGGATAGCGTATGCGACTGCTGATCGGAGGTCCCGGGTTCGATTCCCGGGTCGGGCAAGTGTTACTGGGTTTTTCCGAATTCTCAGTAGCAGCACGGAGTCTGGTGATGTGCCGGGCAACGGCAAAAGGCTATCACCCTATTACGTGGGACATAAAAATTCATGGCGAAATGTGGGTGTAATATTACACCTCTGCCTACCCCTTCGGGGATACAGGCGTGAGTCTATAAAAAAATTATAAAATATAAATTAAAAAAAATACCAATAGGGTGTCACAAGACCCACCACCAAGCCAACTTCTACGCGTTTTGGACATCATGCCAAGACATACTAAGCAAAGATAATATCTGGGAAACGGACTTCTTTTTAAGTTGCCACATTTTATAAGCCGCAATTAAAAGTCCACACGTGCGATGCTCGATATACCTACTTATCCATGAGAGCATAGGGCATCTATAGAACACACTGGGAGGGTAAATTTATCTATTTTATACCTAACTAGACGTCGCCAGCGGCTTAGCCCGCGTCAATTATACATAAAAACCTCCATCTTCAATCATTCTGTCTATTAAAAAAACCGCATTAAAATCCGTTGCGTAGTTTTTAAGATTTAAGCGTACATAGGGACAGAGAGATGGAAGACAGCCTTTGTTTTATACTATGCAATGATTAGAAAAATTGTATACTGACTTTGAGCCTCAATATCTCCTGAACCAGTAACTTCCCAGGTATGGTGCCCCAGGTAAAAAATGTTCATAATGATTGGTTCAATATGGGATTTCAGTTTTCGTTAAGGGTCTTTTTACACCTCGTATTATATTGAAGGTTTAGATATTAAATGACCCAGACTGTTTTCCAATAAATTTCCTTCACATTAAGATTTCTTACTATGTAATTATTAAAAACAGTTGATTTATTTAATCAAACATTAGTAACAGTTAAATAAATTTCACTCGTAGTCACAGACCACTTAGAAATGGTCTGTGCTCGTAGTCTACGATTAACGTACGTAATATTAAATTAACACAGTGATATTACAAAAACAAAACAATTTTTTGCTTTAAACATAATATTCGATATTACGCTGAAACAAAATTCCTTAGGTTTGTAAACCTAAGGAATGTTGTTCTACTGAAACAGTATTAAATATGCTTAAAAATAGCAAAAGAGCATTTTTGTATAAATTTGTCCGACAAATAATGGAAATGTCAAGTAAAGGAAGTCTCGACCACGGCTAGCTCTTATTACAACCTTTATTTCCTCAAGTTTTCTTGAATATTATACAAAGTAAACCACTTTCACTACATTTTCTTATGCACCGGATAGCAGGTCAAATCTGATTACAAAATATAATTTGTATTTATACCCTAAACAGAAAACCTACCTTAAAATAAAAAAAAAAGAATCTCTTGTTTTTACTTTGAAAGTTCTAATATCGGTTAATACCTTTATAGCTACTAGATACATAACTTTTATTGATCTACTCTGGAATTCAATATTCGAAATAAAGATAGATCTGTAGATTTTAGATTCGTTTTTGATAGTTTTTGACATAAGCTCTATACAAAATATGTCAAACACGAATCTAAAATCTACAGATCTAGTTTGAATATTGAAAATGGCCGTTAGTTTTGTTAGATTTAAGTTTCAAATAACAACTTAATATTTTAGACATCTGGTCCCATAAAAAATATTCCGCGGCACTCATTTCGTAAAACGACTGTCAAATATCTTCATGATAGCCTGGACCGACAGTGTAATGTACTCACCGAAGTACGGGGCAAGTGAGAAGTAGCTAAATACTAACTATGAAAAGTCAGTGGTGCACGCCGTAGATTCGAAACTAATGCTCATAAAAAAATTAACAATACAAATAAAGTCTGTTAAATTGTAATAATGTTAATTATAATTACGACTAATAAAACGTAATTAAAGCTATGGAACAGTAAACAGTACCAAGTATAATTTATTTTTCAAATATTCAAGTTCCAGTCCACAGTTTGCTGTGCTTTTTGCTGAACAAGATTGAGAATGATTGACCACAAATCTTATATATCAAAGATTTTCGTTAAAAGTAACTGTTTTTTCCTATGTGTTGGCCAATAATAAAAACTGCAATGTAGATGCCCCATTACGATGCAAACTGGTAGGTTATCTACTTGATAACCTACAAAATTACTGTTGTCAATTTATTTGCCGATGAACGTCTTAAATAGGAAATGTCACCTATAATAATAATAATAATAATCGTTTAATTCAGGTAATAAAAACCATCAGGTAACAAACAACCACCAATGAACATGGTCCTTCGACACAATACCCAATTTCTAGATCTCAAATCTCGAAATTTGCTTTATTCTAATTAGTAATATTCGGCGGTATTCTCTGCGTTTACTCTGGTCAATCACGTTTCCATTCGAAGTGAGTGAAACACAGCTACGATATGGGTACTATCCGAGTCAAACATAATTGGCTTTAGGTATTGTTAGACCACAGAATATGGCGCCTTTATCTTCTGTCACTAATTAAACAAGTTGGCCGTATTAGTAATGGATTTCAGTAGAGTATATGACTAATCCGAAATTTATAATTTCAGTTTCTAGTCAATGTGTGTTTAATGCCACCTGCCGCACTTTTGCAGAACTATGGCATAAAGCCACTTGAATAAAACCACCATAAAGCTACCCATGACTATCTTGAGCTTCTACAATATGTGAGGTTATGCTTGGAAATATATTTATTTTCTTTTAAAGAATAAAATTATATTCTTTAGCATTTGGCTTTGACGACTGAGTGTATGTATATACCTTATTATGTTATAGGAGGCAAACGAGCAGCCGGGTCACCTGATCGCTCGACGAAAAAAGACATAAAGGCGTTACCGACTTGGACGTTAAAAGGAATGAGGGAGAAGGAGAAGGAGGAGTTCAAGCACTCTCACTCACCGAACGAAACGCAACAGGACTGATATTGTTAATACAAGTCGTTTAAAATGTTTTTTAAAGGAACTAATTTATCTGTGATTCTAGAAGGAGTATTAAGAAATGCCTACATTACAACTAAAGCATACGAATTTACGAATGACTGAGCCTAATCCTGTTTTGTAACTAGGTAGGAGAAAGGATCTTTTTCTCAGAACAAACATTCCGAAAATCATCATCCTATTTGACGTACACTACGTAGTACAGTCAAGTAATAAAAAGTTGACTCCTAGCAAGAAGTGCGCGCCATTATTCATAAGCGTCTGTGTCCCGGACATATCATTTATCAAATGGCCGAAATCTACATGACTCGGATGAATCGTGATTTTTATAGACCGAGATATGGATTTCTGTTAACATCGATTTGTTGGGGCTCGTAATATAAACGATTTTTCTTATGCCTTTTTGTTGATGGATGAACAGATGTTCTAAATTGCTATTCCAAGAGACGGCCATTAAATAAGATTATAAAACAGAATGGTGACTGCTTTGAATTTATAATGACGTGATTTTCGGCAGTTTATTGATGTTTAACTTGAGTTTGAAGGCTTGTCTTAATTTATATAAAGAGCTTAAGGTGTTTTGGTCTCCATCGCGATTTAATTGGCAGCTTGATACCGTTTACTAACGGGCACTTGTTATCGAATATAAATTTATGATAGAAGAATAGATTTCAGGCAAGCGGACATTTTATTTTTGATTGCAGAATAGCTGTAATAATTTGCAAACCCTAATATCCACAGAACAGACGTCATAAGTACTTTTGTAAGCTGTCATAAAGGCCCCATCCTGAATAAACTTCTCTTCGTCAATTTTCAAAACATTAAGAGGCAGTTTCACCGTTGTGTGATACTTGTTTGTTAAATCTATTTTTCAGTTCGTTCTAGCTTTGAATATATCTTGATAATTTTAAAGTGTCAACCAGAGGTGGTGAAACTAAAATAAAACACTAGAGTCTGATTCAGACAAGTTGGTTCCACAAATCCTTCACCACTTAATTTCGATGCGATAGTTGAATTGAGTAAATTTTGTTATAGGTAATTTGGAAGATACACCACTTCAGATGTTGCATTTAGCAATA
Organism: Euclidia mi; assembly: GCA_944739405.2. Classification (NCBI taxonomy): domain Eukaryota; kingdom Metazoa; phylum Arthropoda; class Insecta; order Lepidoptera; family Erebidae; genus Euclidia; species Euclidia mi. The sequence continues at coordinate 59,693,212 of OX123181.2, read as the reverse complement.
AGAAGAAGAATTTTGATAGCTGCTATTGAGCACAACTTACAAACACTCGAGTTCTAGACACTCAGATAAGAGTAAAACTAAACTAATCGTAATCAAAGATAATGCGACTGGTCGGATAAATGACGGCGCATTAGTAAGAGTACACAACTGGCAATGGCATTACTTGTTTTTTTTAGGTCGATCCGTAGAATTTTTCTTTTCAGGCAATTTGCAAAAGAATTACCCAGCGTAGAGCCTACGCTAAAATGTTTCAGCGGCCTTGACAAAACCTCAGATTTTAATACAATTAACGTGATAATCCTTCAAACGCAAAAAAAACTATTTTCTTGTAACACAGAAATATTATAAACAAGACTTCAACTGGGACTTCGCCTGCGTGAGAGTCGGTTATTGGTAGCGCCATCTACCTTCATAACCGGTTGTCAAGTCAAGCCGCTAACCTTGACACACTCACGCAAGTGCAGAACACGGTAGCTGCGCCTTCCACGCCTCGCAATAATGAGATATCGTTGTGTACGACATCCATTGCGCGGGCGGCACGCACGCGCGGACGGCCTTCGCGCGCTTGTAGTGATCAGAGCAGTGCTAGGCCGCCATGTATGGCGTCTAAGACTGTTCTGTTAGCGACAGCGCAAGTTATCATATATGATGTCAATGGGTCGCCGCACATGGTACGTTGTCTGCTAGATAGCGCATCTCAGACCAATTTAATAACGTTAGAATTGTTCAAACGCCTCGGATTATGGAATAACTTTAAAAATACGAACTCAATAATCCGAGGGATAGGTGGATCAGAAAAACATTGCAAAGGTTCCGTAGATATTAAAATACATTCGCGTTTTAATAGGGACATTAATTTTAACATTTCTTCGCTTATCGTGGAACGTATTACAGACACGTTGCCAAACGCTAATGTGGACGTGTCGCTCCTCACACATCTCGAGTCATTACCACTAGCGGATTCGGAGTTTGCGAATCCGGCAGACATTGATGTTTTGATCGGAGCCGCAATATTCCCGCACTTGCTACTTACTAAAGTGGTACGTAGTGAGCAAAATAACTTACCGCCCGCTATTGAGACGGTATTCGGGTATGTAATTATGGGTACCGTACCTACATTACATACTTCTCAATACGTTACGTCTTGCTGTTGTTCTGTTCTTCAAGAAAACAATATTGACTCTCTTCTCAAGCGATTTTGGGAGCTTGAAGAGGTTACCGCACCGCCCTCGATGAGCCATAAAGATCTCGAGTGTGAAGAACATTTCCGCGCTACCACTGTTCGTGACGACAGTGGCAGATACGTTGTGGCGTTGCCATTCTGTGGTGACCCTTATTCGTTAGGCGACTCGTACGCTGCTGCGCTCAGACGTTTCCATTGTTTGGAACGTAAACTTGATGCATCACCTAAGTTACGCAGCGCCTATAATGACGTCATTCGTGACTACATAGATAAAGGTTTTTTGAGTGTAGTTGTAAACAACGAGGGCAACTCTCTGCCCTCATATTATATCCCGCATCACGGCGTAGTTCGCGAAGATAAAACCTCTACTAACCTTCGTGTGGTTTTAGACGCTAGTTGTAAGACTACATCGGGTCAGTCGATTAATGACATTTTGCATGCCGGCCCCAATCTACAGGGTGATTTATTTAACATCATAATAAAGTTTCGTCTTTTCCAAATCGCTCTGTCAGCTGATTGCCGCCAAATGTACCTCAATATCGGCGTTCGCGTTATCTGACCGTAGATTTCAACGGGTCTTTTATCGTTTTGACAAGAAAGAACCTTTATCTGTGTATCAGTTCAATCGTGTTTGCTTTGGACTCAAGTCTAGCCCATATCACGCGTTACGAGTTGTTCGCCAGTTGATCGCTGATGAAGGCGATCACTTTCCCGCCGCAGCGGCTGTTGCCACTTCCGCTTTGTACATGGATGACATTGCCTGTAGTGTCATATCCGCTCCGCTAGCAATTTCGCTTTGTGAAGAGCTTATTCAGCTTTTCAAGCGAGGCCAGTTTGATCTTGTCAAATGGACAAGCAACTCTAAGGAGGTTCTCGCACGCATACCAGATTCTCATAAGGCTTCTCCAGACATTGAGATTGAGAAGTCTGTACCGCATAAGGTTCTCGGTTTACGCTGGGACAAATCCTGCGATAGTTTTCGGTTTGACGTCTCACCACCAGATGATAAGTGCACCAAACGCACTATGCTGTCCACAGTGGCTCGACTATGGGACATAATGGGTTTTGTGGCTCCCACAATTTTGTACGCCAAGCTCTTGATCAAAGAGCTTTGGCTATCAAAGTGTGAGTGGGATGAAACACCCCCTGACCATATTGTCGCCGCTTGGGGCCAGTTTTGTATTGAGCTTACCGCGCTCAATCAAGTTACTATTCCGCGTCATCTTGGGTTGGTAGATGGATGTACCATCAACTTGATAGGTTTCGCTGACGCCAGCGAGCGTGCTTACGGCGGAGTCGTATATCTGCAAGTCCGCATTGGTTCTAACTACTCGGTGCAGTTAGTTTGTGCCAAGTCTAAGGTCTCGCCTGTTAAAACCGTTTCAGTTGCGAGACTGGAGTTGTGCGCGGCCCTTCTGCTGTCTCAGTTGCTCCGCAAGGTTCAAGACACAGTTTTGCCCCACTACCCCATTAATAAATTATACGCATTTTCCGACTCCAAAGTAGTGCTCGCTTGGATTAATTCTTCTCCTCATCGCTGGCAGACTTTTGTCGCCAACCGCGTTAGCAAATTGATTGAACTGGTTCCTACTACTTGTTTCAATCACGTCGCGGGTATTGAGAACCCCGCAGATTGCTTGTCTCGTGGTGTCACTCCACTTAATCTTCTGCATCATCCATTGTGGCGTCGTGGACCTTCTTGGATCTCCCATGATCCGTCAGAATGGCCCATGCAACCCTTTGACCACAGTGCAGAAGACGAAGATGTACCCAAGCGGAAGTCTGTTTCTTATCCCGTGATTGCTGAGGTTGCGGAGTCTCCCATCTATGCACTCGTACTACGCATGTCATCGTGGTCTAAGTTACTCCGCGCCATCGTTTATGTCTATAGGTTTCTTAGGCACCTACCTAATGAGACTTTTGTATCAAGTACTGATCTGAAATTCGCAGAATGTAAGTTACTACGAGCTGTACAAGCTGTTCATTTTAGTAACGACATTCAAAATTTAAAGGACAATGTACCTTGTTCTCCCGCTATCCTTAGACTCAAGCCGTTTCTCGATGAACATGGCGTCATACGCGTTGGGGGTCGTCTGTCAAATTCGGATGAACCTTATAACTACAAACATCCTTGTATTCTGCCGCGACATGATCATGTTGTCGACCTTCTTGTTGATTTTTATCACAAGAAGCACCTCCATGCCGGTCCGGAGTTGCTTATGTCCTTACTTAGGCATAAGTATTGGATTTTAGCCGCTCGACGAATAATTCGTCACAGAATACATAAATGTAACGTCTGTTTCAAATTTCGTCCGCGTCCGACTTTCCCTCCCATGGCCGATCTCCCTAGCCAGCGCGTCAACCAGGTTGCTAAATCGTTTACACACACCGGTTGTGATTACGCAGGACCACTGCAGTATACGCCAGTGCGTGGTCGAGGTGTTAAAAGCCGTAAAGCCTGGCTATGTATTTTTACATGCTTAACGACGCGCGCTACGCATATTGAAGTTGCGACAGATTTAAGCACGGTGTCATTCCTGGCAGCCCTTAAACGATTTCTCTCACGGCGCGGCCCTATACAGTGTTTGTACACGGATAACGGCACTTGTTTTGTGGGCGCAAGCTCTTATTTACGCGACCTCTATAAGTTTCTCAGGGAAGAATATCGTACTCGTCTTCAGGAAGAACTTTCCATAAATCATATTGACTGGAAGTTTATTCCACCAGCATCACCGCATTTCGGTGGATGTTGGGAAAGCATGGTCAAAGTAATTAAAACGCATCTCTTCAAGGTTATAGGTCAACAGATCCTCTCTTACGAAGAGCTTTTAACTGTCCTTGCACAAGTCGAGGCACTGATCAACTCGCGTCCGCTCACGGCATTGAGTAGTGACCCTGCAGAACCATCCGCGTTAAGCCCTGCACATTTTCTGAACACAGTGCCATTATCGTCATTTCCGGCTCCTGAAGCAGACTCTTCAAGCTTGCTCCAGAGACATACTCTGCTGGATAAACTCGTGCAGTCGTTCTGGCGGCGCTGGCGTGCGGAATATCTACACCAGCTTCAGGCTAGATCCAAGTGGAATAGTCCTGCATCCCCTATACAGGAGGGTACGTTGGTCGTCATAATACATGATAATGCTCCGCCGCTTTCATGGCCGTTAGCCATCGTAGAGAAATTGCATACTTCCAAGGACGGTACAACTCGCGTTGTTACCGTGAAAACTGCCAAGGGGAGTTACGTGCGCCCTGTTGTACGTCTCTGTCCGCTTCCAACTCAGTGAGATCTAGCCTGAAGTTGGACTTACCTCTTAGTTTAAGTATTTAGTTAGTAGTTTTCGCTATTATTGCGTTTGTAGCAAATACATATATGAAGCGTATGTCAGCAGACATAACGAACAATTCTGAATTGCGTCCTACATTTGAAAGGATGTTAACATTTCTACAAAGCGATTGCAGTCTAATTTTAGCAACCCAAAAGGATAAGTCTATGGCTAAGTTACTGTCAACTTAAGTATCTTCTTGACGGCGCCCACCGTAACTGTTAAAGATCGTAGAACGAAGAGCCTGCACTTACATGACATACAACGTAAGTAGTGCGCGCCAGAGTACATCACCTCTACATGGCAGTCATTATTTTATTGGTCTTCTCACTGTTTTATTAGCGAGTTGCTTATTAACCTAAGATGATCGCAAGTGTGCGTCCATACAATATACTTTAATGGTGTACCCTGGCCATGGAACTGATGAGGTTTCAGTATCACATGCACTGGCACTACTGATCTTTTTAAATACTGGCTGCGCTACTAACAGTCAGTAACGCAAGGATTTTATATATACAGATTATTATTCTTATGTACAAGCTGTGCAAAGTTTAATCTAAATCAATTTATTACTTTTTGTGCCAGAGTAACATACATCGATCCAGTTATTATTTCGCAAGAAAAATAAAAGATTATTTATTTTATCTCGTAACACAGCTCGACGGCATTGTGGAATTCGTATAGTACCTACTCATATTAGCAAATTAATTATTAAAATACATACCTTTCTCTTAAATAGCCAAATTTACGGCAGCTAATAGATAGAAACAATTCTTCTACTCGAACATCTCAGTATAATTTATTCAAATAATGCGTTTTCGTTTGTTATCCCTGAGGGACGACTACAGTATCGGCACATCGCTGGCGTAAAGCCACATCCCACTAATGACTGCGTCAGCTCCCCAAGAGAGTGTATCGCAAATTACTGGATGCTGTAACTAAATGTGGCTAAACTTGAAAAGGTGTTTTTGTGTATATAGTTTAAGTTGTTTGGATTAAGTATATGTATTAAGATGTAAGCATTGTCACTGTTGTTCTGAAAACTGTAGACAGAGATTAAACTACAGTTTACGGATTTTATCGCGATATATTTGTTTCACTAAGTTATAACATTCAAACCGAATGATCTAGAAACTACATTTTTAATTTATTACTAGCCGACGTTTTAAATTCTTTACAGGATTTATGTTCACGGCAAACTGAGGTGATAATTGTCTTTTTTTTAATGTATAAGTTATCTCAAAGTACCCGAACATTTTACAACTATTGGTGTTAGATACTATTTACGCTTAATGAGCTCAGAGTGAAATCCAAGAAGGACAAAGACACCACAAGACATAACTTGTGGTGTCTTTGTCCTTCTTGGATTTCATTAGCCTTATCACAGGATTACGGAAGTGATTTAAAATTTGTAGTTTGAATGTTGGACATCAATGTTGTTCTAACAACCAGACTAGGCTGCAGGTATACAATACTTATGTGATATATTATATTGCTCAAGAGGAAAGACCTTTCGGAGCAAATAAAGACAGCAAGTCTTTGTCGGAATCTTGAATTATTTGTAATAAATAAAAGCCAAACACTATTTGGATATGGGTTACCGAATATTGCGTACATCCCTCGGCGTGTTTTGATAAGATAAAAGTAACTGGGACTAATATTCGAGAAATTTCTCCTTTTTTACTATACACAAAATAGTATCTGCCAATTTTCGCGCTCATATACTGTAGGATTGATCTTCGCGAAGTTTTGTATTTGCATAAATTGACTTTACGTAATATGGAGCCTTGGATAGTATTACATTTGAGTAAATATTTACTATACGAGCCTTTACATCGACCAACCTAACTTGGCCTGTGAATTCTTCATAATTGTTAGACGGAAGTAGTCTTTGTAAATCGGTGCGCGTTGTTGTTGTATGTGTAATATTTTTCCAAAGTTGGGGACAGAATGTGGAGGGTTTTGTTTATTGCGCATAAGATAGTTACCATTCTCCTCTTGAGTAGTTTTTTCGTCAAAATATGTTGAATATTTGCATGTCTTTGCATCCTTCCGCATGAATAGCAACGTTACGTATAGTTTCATTCAAGTGTAACTGACCAAGAGGATATGCGGATGTTTTGTTTGCTAAACATTGTTCTTTCGGTTATGGGTTTCCAGCTTCAACAGAAGAAACAAATCTTAAGAATCATGGCCTCTGTAAATATCCCGAACACATATTTTATAAAAGTCGACAACATACTAAACTTTCTCCGTAGAGAACTTGTACGATAGGTTTACATAGAAAACTATTAAATGGCCCAAGAGTAACGATACGAGAGCACTACACAGTGGAGAAACTGTTGTTCATCGCTACGCACTCCTTACGATGATGATGATCTGAACTCGTCACTTTTAAACAATACTAGACTTAGGTCAAACACAATCACTAGCCTCAGCACAACCACTTCGTACTTATAGCTACGTAAATGTTTGATACCTTAGCATTTTAGTATCTAATGGCCGACCGGTCCCATTATTTGATTTATCCATGGGTTCGGAGATTAGAGATACATATTTAACATGTCTAATCTTCAAATCCATGGATAGATCGGATATGGAATCTGGACTGACATGTTGTTTATGCATCGTCACTGTGATCGTGGCCGTTGACGTTCGCAGCGACGACACGTCTGCACGATTTTCAAGATAAGGGAGCAATATATCAATCGGCCTTTGGCAGTCCACTGCTGCTTGCTATTAGTCACAATAACACTTTAAGAAGGTTTTTATCTACTATACCACGCTGCGCTGGCCAGATGGGTGAACAGTTGTACAACTGGCAAATGGTTTGAGGTCGAGTTTGCCGTCTCCTAACAAAAATATTATTTGCTTCATGTATTTTCCTAAGTTGTCGGTTACTACACACACGGAGTAAAAAAGGGTAGTGAGACTCTGTATTTTTAATCCGTCGCTACGGAGCAATAATTTAGCATTAAATTCGTGAGAGCCGTGGCCGCTAAAAATAGTGACTGAATAGATAACTTGATTACGACTTGATTTAAATTGTCATTCGGGATATATACCACGTACCTTTGTTTGGAGTAACCGATATTTTGGCACTGTTGCAAGCGCCATGTTCACGGATGTACTGATGGTATTGTGGGTGGATGAATGTTACGAGCAAGTATAGCGGTCTACCCTCTTTCTTACTCGTTTTTTGCGTTCAACACCACTAGCACTGTTATTACTATCGCAAACTACTAAATTCCTATATTGATTACGACTCAAATCCATGTGTACGGATATTGCCATAAATACTTACACAACATCAGTATTGGAGATTTACGTACCTTTGTGTAGCTTAAAGGTAAAGTCAAAGTCAAAATCAAAATCACTTATTTATTTAGGCTACAAAGCGACGCTTATGAACGTCAAAATTTTAAGTTAATTACTAGATGATTCTACATTTACATTTACTGCTACGTTCGCAATGCAATAGGTAGAATCACGAGAAAGAAAGGGCAATAAACTCGTGGCCACTCTTTTTAACTGCCAGTATAATAGTTTTACGTGTTATCTTTGTAAGGAGCTGCAACTGTTTCACATTGTGAGTTATCTACTAATGCAAAATTAAATAGTTATTGATATCATACTCAAGCAATAAATCATGTTCATTTGGTAAGCCTCCCAAAGTAAATATGATGAAACAGGAGCATCCACTTACGTCTTTTGATGTAGGCAACTCGTGAACATGACTGTTCAGAGCTATGGTGGCACATGACAGCTGATGTTGTGTAAGTATTTATGGCAATATCCGTACACATGGATTTGAGTCGTAATCAATATAGGAATTTAGTAGTTTGCGATAGTAATAACAGTGCTAGTCGTGTTGAACACAAAAAACGAGTAAGAAAGCGGGTAGACCGCTATACTTGCTCGTAACATTCATCCACCCACAATACCATCAGTACATCCGTGAACATGGCGCTTGCAACAATGCCGAAATATTGGTTACTCCAAACAAAGGTACGTGGTATATATCCCGAATGACAATTTAAATCAAGTCGTAATCAAGTTATCTATTCAGTCACTATTTTTAGCGACCACGGCTCTCACGAATTTAATGTTAAATTATTGCTCCGTAGTGACGGATTAAAAATACAGAGTCTCACTACCCTATTTTACTCCGTGTGTGTAGTAACCGACAACTTAGGAAAATACATGAAGCAAATAATATTTTTGTTAGGAGACGGCAAACTCGACCTCAAACCATTTGCCAGTTGTACAACTGTTCACCCATCTGGCCAGCGTGGTATAGTAGACAAAAACCTTCTTATAGTGTTATTATGACTAATAGCAAGCAGCAGTGGACTGCCAAAGGCCGTATGATATATTGCTCCCTTATCTTGAAAATCGTGCAGACGCGTCGTCACTGCGAACGTCGACGGCCACGATCACAGTGACGATGCATAAACAACATGTCGGTTCAGATTCCATATCCGATCTATCCATGGATTTATAATAATAATAATAATTTATTTATTCACAAAAATACAAAAGGTACGTACACTACAATTCGTCTTAAATTGAACCCATTGGTATAACTAGCCTAATGACTTATATTTAGTTTTACGTTATATAATAAGTACATGGCTAATAAAAACAATAGTGTACATAAAGCCTCATAATCATAATATACATATATTTGCAATATTGGCAAAAACTAGGATTGCGTTATGTATGACTCAAATAGTTATCGACTACCTACTCGAACTAGGTTAGACCTGTGTTTCAAGCTGACGCTTGATTAAAACTTAGAGAGAGAAACGACAATATTATGTACATGTTTATATGCTAATATTATAATAACATAGTGTGTAAGGAATTAAGTTTATCAAGATTTAGTTTAATTTAGGCAGACTATTTATTATAAATTAATAATATAAAAACGAAATAAAATAAAAATTCACAAACATTTTGGTACGTTAGTAATTACAGTTAATATTCCACATGTCACGTAATAAGAAATATAATAATAATATTTAGACAAAATTGTTAAAGGTCATTTTAAAACTTCTAGTAATTTTTCTGTGTCGTCGTAATTGAGTTTTTGTCAATATTCTGTTTCTGTTGTTCTGCATATATTATAGCTAAGACTATATATATTTAGAAATTTATTGAACTTATTATACAAGAACGGTCCTAGAAATACGTAGAATCTTTTAACAAAGACATGATTTGTATGAGGTGTTACACAAACAAGGTCCTTTCTTCTTCTTTCAACAGGAATTGGAGAATATGGGAGTTCGGTGTGCTGTTTTTGTATAATACTAAGTATAAATAGTTGGCGCACTGTTAACACGTTGCATGATAAATAGAGTTGGTGTGTAGGGAATTTAAAGCGACGAAATGTAGCCACTTTAAGAATTGCTCTTTGTGCTCGTTCTAGCGGCAATAGAACTGATTTAGCCGCGCCACCCCACGATGTAATGCAATATGTTAGTATGGATTGACACAAAGCTAAATAAACCTGTTTTATTAATTTGTAATCGGCTATGTTACGAAGTTTTTTGAAAATATAAATTAATGTACGCGTTCTGGCGCATACAATATCAATGTGTTTACGGAAATTTAGATTTGTGTCAAGTGTTATGCCTAGATATTTAATATTGTCAGTTTCAATTAATGCGGGACAAGTACGTTAGGTCAGCGTGCATTTTACAGTTGTGTGCAAAAATATGTAGGCTAATAGGTGATGGATTTGTATTTCTCATTCTAAATAATATGTATTTCGTTTTGTCTACATTTAGGGTTAGCAGATTTTGGTGTAGCCAGTTTGATACAATATTAAAACCATTTTGGGCGTGGTCATAAAGCTCAGAATGTGTATTGGCTGAGAATAAAAGCTCTGTGTCGTCCGCATATGATATTAATATACCATTTTGAACATTTAAACTATAGAGATCGTTAATATATATAAGGAACAAAGTTGGTCCCAAAATACTACCTTGTGGTAAACCAAAACCACTATTTTTACGTTCTGCACTAACATATTTATCAATTTTCACACTTTGGAAGCGATCGGTCAGATAGTCAGAAAACAGTGCAAGTTGTGCTCCCCTTTTTCCGAATGTCTCGAGCTTGCGCAGCAGTATGGAGTAGGATATTGTATCAAACGCCTTGGCCAGGTCTAAAAATATTCCCATGGAGTGCATGCTCTTATCTAGACTATTGGTAATATGCGCCGTAAGCTGGTGTACGGCTTGGTTAGTAGATTTTTAGGCCTGAACCCAAATTGGTTATCTGAAAGCAGCTTATTATTTTCAAGGTAATTAATCAATCTAATGTTTATTATTTTCTCTAAGATCTTTGAAAGGCCCGATAAAACTGAAATTGGCCTGTAGTTAGTAATGCTTTTTTTGTCACCAGATTTAAAAATAGGAGTAACTACTGCATTTTTAAACAAGCGGGGGAAAACTCCTTCTTGTAAGCATAAATTAAAAATAATGAATTATTTTTTATAAATTTCCAGATGAGCTTACTATTTTGCCCTGCCTTTTGCAATTGACTTTTGTCATATTGAATTTTAACGGTTTTTAAAAGATTGTTGCAAAAATTTCTGTATCTTTTGTATGATACGGAGAGTATTTCATTGTCTGGTGCCAATTTTAGTTTTTGATGGAGTTTATCTCGATGTCTTATGCAACGAACCAAACCGGGAGTAATCCAAGGTTTTATGTTGGTATATTTTCGAGACGTATGTATAAATGTCGTATTTTTTGTTATTGCATCTTGTACTGATCTTATAAAATACTGTAAAGAGCAATTCGCATCGTTGGAATTAAAAACTGGTTTAAAATCTATGATATCTATACTACTTGCGAGGGTTTTCATGTTCACTTTTGCATAGCTGCGTGTGCAGTTGTTCCTGGGCAAAGACAATTTTAGGGTCAATAGAATAGCATTGTGATCTGTTAATGATGAATTTGTTATTAATGTTATGGAGGGCTTAATTGATTTTATAACAAAATGGTGCAGCATGAGCCACTTTGGTGAGTTGGGTGATAATGGGTTGGTAACAACCCATGAAATGCGTAAATGTTTAAGTAGTTATGTGCATGAATGTCGGTTCTTTGAGGCGCGATATTAATGTTTATATCACCTGTCAGTATAATATTCCGAAAATTTGACAGTCTTTTTAAATGTGTGTCCAGTGATTCCAAAAACAATTCAATATTTTGCGAAGGCGGCCTATAAATTGCTAATACTACTGTATTTTTTATTTTCAAGGTAATTAATCAATCTAATGTTTATTATTTTCTCTAAGATCTTTGAAAGGCCCGATAAAACTGAAATTGGCCTGTAGTTAGTAATGCTTTTTTTGTCACCAGATTTAAAAATAGGAGTAACTACTGCATTTTTAAACAAGCGGGGGAAAACTCCTTCTTGTAAGCATAAATTAAAAATATGTGTTAATACCGGCGCAAAGGTATATCTGAATTTTTTTATAATATTGTTAGGTATATTATCCCACCCCACAGCACACACTTCTTTCAAACCACTTATGATACCGTATCCAGCATCACGAAAGAATTTAGCGATGGCGATTGGCTAGTTTGAGACAGAAAGCTACTTGATTTAGGAATATTTTCCGTTAATGATCTACCGACGTTAATGAAATAATCGTTTATCTTATCAATTGCCGATATTGGACTTATGTCTGTTGACAGAAGTTCTAGTGGTGCTTCTGATTGTTTACTAATAAATGAATTATTTTTTATAAATTTCCAGATGAGCTTACTATTTTGCCCTGCCTTTTGCAATTGACTTTTGTCATATTGAATTTTAACGGTTTTTAAAAGATTGTTGCAAAAATTTCTGTATCTTTTGTATGATACGGAGAGTATTTCATTGTCTGGTGCCAATTTTAGTTTTTGATGGAGTTTATCTCGATGTCTTATGCAACGAACCAAACCGGGAGTAATCCAAGGTTTTATGTTGGTATATTTTCGAGACGTATGTATAAATGTCGTATTTTTTGTTATTGCATCTTGTACTGATCTTATAAAATACTGTAAAGAGCAATTCGCATCGTTGGAATTAAAAACTGGTTTAAAATCTATGATATCTATACTACTTGCGAGGGTTTTCATGTTCACTTTTGCATAGCTGCGTGTGCAGTTGTTCCTGGGCAAAGACAATTTTAGGGTCAATAGAATAGCATTGTGATCTGTTAATGATGAATTTGTTATTAATGTTATGGAGGGCTTAACTGATTTTATAACAAAATGGTGCAGCATGAGCCACTTTGGTGAGTTGGGTGATAATGGGTTGGTAACAACCCATGAAATGCGTAAATGTTTAAGTAGTTATGTGCATGAATGTCGGTTCTTTGAGGCGCGATATTAATGTTTATATCACCTGTCAGTATAATATTCCGAAAATTTGACAGTCTTTTTAAATGTGTGTCCAGTGATTCCAAAAACAATTCAATATTTTGCGAAGGCGGCCTATAAATTGCTAATACTACTGTATTTGAATTGATTTTAATTATCAAGCAATTACTGCCCAGAAATAAAGGTTCCTCTACTGATATATTTAAATTATTTATAGAATAAATTACTAGACCATCATTTTTATTTAAATTATTTTCTGTTTTATGTACACAATATCCATCAAGAAGTGGTAGAGCAGTTGTTTGGTTTGACAGCCAACATTCTGTTAACACTATAATGTCACAGCTAACATTGAGATTATGCAATAACACTTCAATTTCATTTATATTACGACTTATGCTGCGAATATTTTGTGTCAGCAATGTCAGCATCTTTTCACTACGCGGTATAGAATATTTACACGAATTGACATCACATATTTTTATTGCCGTCACAGAAAAATTGTCTAGGTCACCTATCAATTGATTAGTCATTGTATGCAATTAATTGTATACAAGTAAAATATAATAAGATAAAATTAAGTTAGAGCGCTAACTAAGAACAATAGGAGGTGACGCTCTTAGGCGCCCTCATAGTCTATAGAGTGTATATATTTATCCTCAGCATACTTACGAGCTGGACAGTTAGTCTGATGGTCGGATTTCCGTTTAAAACGCTTGCACGTTGCACAATTAGGAGCAGCTGACTTGCTGCTACAGTCTTTGAAGGTATGGCTAAGTTCACCGCAATGATTGCAAGTGGGGCTCGTTTCACGGCAATATTTAGCGGCGTGACCGAACTGCTGGCAATTGAAGCATCTCGTGACAATCGTAAAGTCTCTGACCGGGTATGACGTCCAATTAATGAAAACCCGACCTTGGTTTATCAGTGCCTTTCTAATAGAGGGTGCTACTTCCAGTACATAGTTACAGGTAGGAAGGTTCTTCTTACCTGATTTATGACTCAACTTAACTGCGGCTAGAAAAGAATCACGAGTAGACTTCGGGAATTTGTCGGCAAGGTTTTGCTCATAAACGCAATCAAGGACTTCCTTTTCGGTGAGGGATACGGGTACACCCACGATGGTAACTCTTGGACGACGTTTCGTTGGCTCCTCCACAGTAACACACGATGAGACTAGCTTTTGCGAGTTCCTTAACTTTTCAACGTCTTGCTTAGATTCGGTACTAATGAGGACGCCTCCGTTTCGGACTTTCCTCAGCCCACGTACGTGAAGCTTAAGTTCCTCCGGTGAAATAATCTTCTGTACGAGGGTTTTAGTATCTTCACTAGATTTTGATTTGTCGCTGGGATAGATAGCAATACTACTCAGGTTTTAGGACGAACAAACTTATCAGCTCCTTTCTTCACCATGTCTGCGAAAGAGGTACTGCCAACTGGTTGTAATTTGTCTTCGACTGTCGCCTTAATTTCTTTGAGTGAACCACTGAGGTCCACCTGCGTATTTAAGTGTTGTATATTGCAGTGGGCAAGGATGGTCTTTTGTTTCAAAGACTGGTATACAACGGCAATATGGGCTGTCGCACCCATAACTTTACGGCACAAACCTGATACGAGCTCTTTTTGGTTTGAGTTCATTTTTCCTTCGGCCACGACGGTGCACAACTCATTAAGGTAGGTTTCGACGGTATCCAACCACCTTTCAATCTCCGGCGTAGGCACGACTTCCTCGGGCAGATCATTTTGGATCGTTTTTTTGGGCGGTTTGGGCATATTTTCAGCTTTTGGAAGGGAGAGTGGAGTCGGCGTAGACGGAGGACGGAGGACTTCGACTTGTCTTTTGGCTCCGGCCAAATGGGCTAAAGCCTGGGTTCGACATTACAGTATTGTTTATGTAATTAGCTGCAGTTCATATTTGCTGATCGTTTTAATTTAGACAAACTCGCGACACACTTAAGGTCAGACTGCTGACTCGACGTCGCGAAATATTAATCGTAATTATTTAATTACTTTAGATCAAGAGACAAAAACACGTCCGCATAGTCAAGCGTCTACCTATCGTTGAAGATTAGACATGTTAAATATGTATCTCTAATCTCCGAACCCATGGATAAATCAAATAATGGGACCGGTCGGCCATTAGATACTAAAATGCTAAGGTATCAAACATTTACGTAGCTATAAGTACGAAGTGGTTGTGCTGAGGCTAGTGATTGTGTTTGACCTAAATCTAGTATTGTTTAAAAGTGACGAGTTCAGATCATCATCATCGTAAGGAGTGCGTAGCGATGAACAACAGTTTCTCCACTCTGTAGTAAATATGTATGATTAGAGGACGCCAGCAGCTACGCCTGCATTTTTTTTAATTTGTCCGTTTTGGCCGATCCCGTGGGAATTTCGGGCAATCCCTTCTTAGTGCAGCCCTACAGTTCTCAAGGAACATTCATGCCAAATTTCGGCTTCCGGCATCCAATAGTTTCGGCTGTAGCGTGTCTGTCAGTCAGTCAGTAACGCAAGGATTTTATATATTAAGATGGTAGTATAAACTTTCCCTAAACAACAAAAGAGTGTAACAAGAAGAAGAATTTAGGGCTCGTCTCTAATTATGTGACACATTAAGAGCCTATAAATTATTATAAGATGTTTCCTTTGGAGCTTTTACAACGTGTGCGGGGCCTTTATAAGTTGCTTTATAAGTTTCCCGATACACA
The DNA here is from genome assembly GCA_944739405.2 of Euclidia mi. Classification (NCBI taxonomy): domain Eukaryota; kingdom Metazoa; phylum Arthropoda; class Insecta; order Lepidoptera; family Erebidae; genus Euclidia; species Euclidia mi. The sequence continues at coordinate 59,677,617 of OX123181.2, read as the reverse complement.
AAGTGATAACATAATGAACAAGACTTACACTTAGACGTCATGTTACCTAAGTGTAGATTAATCTACTTATTTCAAACTGGCTTAATCATAGAGCTTATTCAATTTGCATAAGGAATCTCGAAAAGTATTTAGTATACTAAAATATGAAATAATATAACTACGCAATAATACGAAAAGAGTAAAAGAATCTTGAAATTGAACTTAATAAATAGTGGCGGAATATTGTAACGTTTGCACTCAAATAATAAAGTTTTCGAAAAGACTATTGTCATCCACAATAGTTCGGATACTAAGCAAGAGAAGCAGTTTTCTTTGAAGCTTGTCACACACGCGTTTATTTTTAGCCTTTTTACTTTTTATCGTAATATTACTGGGCTTTTAATAAAGATTACCTCTATTTTGTGAGCGTTTTACGTTGGAGTAACGGATAAACGAACACGCTCAAATTTCTCAACTAAGATTGTGTTCTTAAACTATTATCATTCTTAAAACGACGTCTTCTTTTTTGTAAAATTATTCATTACCTACCTTTTTTAAACTAAAAAACATAATAATATAGCAAAGCGATATCACGGTATTGTAGATGTAGTGATAACAACAAGTTTAGTTTAAAAATGAATAGGATTTTCTTTTGAAAATGAATATTTCATCAAGCATTTCATGGGGCCTATTGCCATGTTTTAAGAAAACATTTTACAATTCTGATGAAATCACAAAGGCACTAATTATGCCGTCTAGACTCTTGATTTACTTTATATATATTGTTTGAAATAGAATTAGTTTTTATTATAAGTCAAATCGATTAGATCGATTGAGTAACATTTTGTTTAGTCTATTGAAAATTTCTGACAATGGTCACACTGAACTGTCAATTTTTTCATTCATTGTCGTTTCCCGCGGTCAGCGAAAAAATCTGCTCTGGATAGATTTCGTGTTGTGAGCGTTTTGATCTTGTATTTAGAACCCGTTTGATTGCCACTTCCTTGATCAATAACTGGCACCGGTTAATTGTGATAAAAATAGTATTGATTGACATTTGTAAAACTTGAGTGAATCCGATGCACGTGGTTGGTGCCGGAAGAATTTGCTGATTGAAGACGCTGCGTGGAGTCTGGTAAAGTAAAGATAATTCACTTGCTAATATTGGCCAATTTTAGTCTCGTGTGTGTCTAACTTGCCTCCAGGACTCCACTCAAGAACATCACCAGGAGATATTTGGTAAGTAAGTTGTTTAATTCTTAGCGCCAAGAAACTTGGCCCATGTGTTAGATCCTTTGTCTTGGGCTAAGACTGGATGAATTAATCGCTTCCACTGATCTCTGTTAAAAAAAAAAAATACCCATTCTTAGCCCGAATTCTACACATAATTTTTGGTAGCAGAGCGTGGTTGAAATTTAGCCGCTGTTGCATTACTGAGTATAAACTCAGATTGGTATGAGCTTGTATCTTATCACCTTGTAGACAGTATTGTAGTGTTTGTCAGGTCAGTTATTGTCTAAAATACATAATATTTAATTGTATAAGTTGACCTAGATAATTTGAAACACATTGTCACTTAACCTCAATCAGTAATTGTTGATTTGTAATACAAATACATATACAAATTTTGTATTGTTGAAATATCTAACTTAAATTTTGTTGTTGCATTAATAAGTCAGTTTGTTTGGATACATAACAGCTGTATGTATCAATAAATTTAGTAAATTTAGTTCATTGCATATATTCATAAACATTATAACCAACTTGACCTTGCCACTTGGGCGGGTCACATTGGTAAGCTTTGTTTTGTTATAATATAGATAATATTGCTAGGTAACACTTATTCTGTGCTTACTTACTATTGTATATCTCAAAGAACCACAGCCAGTCTGTCTGTTGCAAATAATTCATTAATTAATTTGAAGTTTCAACTTTATTAATTTGTTATAAGTTATAACTTTGATAACTTTTGTGTTTGTTTCAATATACTGAAACCTTTAATTTTGTTGGGCAGTAAATACCTGTCACTTGCCTGCACTTGCAGTAAACAGGCTAATACTTTGTTGGTTTCAAAGAATTGAGAAAAATTAAGTTTTGATTGTTAATATTGTTTAACGCTTGTCCGGGCTCTTTTGAAATTTTGATTATGTCAGCTATCAAGGACTTGCGTGCGGCTGCTGGTGCTATTGCGTCAGATTTGCGCTGGTTTGCCTCAGCCAGTGCTTTAGTGAACCGGCCAGCAGGCCCTACTTCAAAGGTACGAGCGGATTGACGATCGCCTGGCAAGTGTGGAACAGCAATTCCGCACTTTCAGCACTTGCTGTCTTGAAGTGTCAATCAATGATTTCACCGCTGACCAGCGAAATAAGGTCAGCGAAGACTATGCCCAGGTCTTAGACCTGTATGATGCTGTCTCCAATACTGCGAGACAACTAGTTGCCGATAGGGAAGGGCAACCCGGCCTGAAGCAGGAGCTTCCTAGGTCAGCACCGGGGCTGGTGAGTAGGCTCCCTACTTTGGACCTCCCCCATTTTGATGGCTGCCTAGGAAGCTACCTGGGCTTCATTAACTTGTTCGACAGCCTGGTCAATGACAGGGCTGACCTTCGGCCAGCACAAAAATTGGCATACTTAATATCGGTTCTGGATGGGGAGGCTAAGGGCCTCATCCAGCATCTGCCCGTGTCTGACGAGGCGTACCAGACGGCTCGGGACCTAATTACCCGTAGGTACCATAATAAGCGTGGCCTCGCCGACACGCACATTGAGCAGATTTTGGGCTTGCCGACGCTCACCCGGGTCTCTGGGTTGCGCACCCAACTGTTGAACCCGCTTTTGGTGGCCATCAACGCACTTAAGTGCCTTGACCTGCCCGTGGACCAATGGTCCTATCTATTGGTGCACATTGTGCTGAAGAAGCTGCCTGCCGACCTGAGGTCGCGTTTTGAACAGCGCTTTGGTGGGGATAGCGCGACCCATCTGCCCCCCTTTGCTGACCTGGAGAGGTTCCTGGAGGATGAGTGCCGGGTCTTGGACAACTCCGGTGGTGATACGCCGGCTAAGACGCAGCCGCTCAAGGTCAAGGAGCAGGCTCGCGGTCACACCCGAGCCAATGTTGACCGGCGCCCTCCTCGCTTTGCGGTCACGCAGAGCCCAGCGGAGTGCTCCTACTGCAAGGTCACGGGGCACAGAACGGCCAGTTGTAGGGCATTCTTGGACCTACATGTCGCCTCTCGTAGGCGCATCGCGAATGCCCGCCGCCTTTGCTTCTCTTGTTTGGGGTCCCACTACCAGCGAGACTGCCCAAACTCTCGCCCCTGTCCTCACTGTGGGGGGCAGCGTTTGGACATTCTCTGCATGAATGCCAGAGAGGTTGGCCGCTTGTCCAACCAGCCGACGCCGCGCACGGGCGGGTGTTTTGAGGATGGCGGCCGAGGCTCACCGGCGCGTAGCCGAGAGTCGCCTCGCTCAGTTGATCGCCGCTCACCCCGCTTGGAGAACCGTAGCGTGCGCACGCCTCCTTTCTCTCGCGCACCTGAATGTGCGACCGCCCAGCGTCACCAGCACCATGACTGCTGCCCCAGGTATTCCCCTCCTTCGGCGGAGCGTCCCCGCCTTGACTCGCGCCCACCTCGTTTTGGGCGGGTGCGTCATTATGATCCCCCACAGATGGCGCGCGGATCGAGTCATCGCGCTTTTGAGGACTTCAAGCCGCACCCTCATTTTGACTTGCCAGGTCCTGGCCAACGGTCGCCGCCCAGGCAACAATAGGTCATTGACCCCTGCCCTATAACGCCAACCTCCCCCATTGAGACCGTTATCCTACCAACGGTTGCTGTTAGGGTCTGGGGACCCACGGGGACCTCTGTTGTTGTCCGTGCTATATTGGACACAGGTTCACAAGGTTGCATTGTTTCCACTTATTTGGTAGGGCAGGTTAAATTAAATATGGGCTCTTTTCCGAATTGTATACGGGGCATAGGTGACGTAGCCTCTAATGTTGAAGGGCAAGTTAAGGTTTTGTTTGGCCCTGTTGAATCTTCACACCCGAGGATTAAAACCTCGGCTATTGTGTTGAAGAATATTTTGGGTATGCACCCACAGAAGCAGCTGCCTGCTGCTGTGGTGAATTTGACATCGGGATTGGAACTGGCAGACCCCAAATTTGACACACCGGGACAAATCGACTTGTTGATTGGTTCTGATGTTCTCGGTGGAATTTTGATTGGTGGGAAACGGGTCTTGGTGCCAAATGGTTTGACTGCCATCCCGACCATATTTGGATTTGCTTTGATGGGACCTGTACCTAGGGACCCCCCTCCACCCGAACTTGATAATTTGTTGTCTGTAGGCTCCGCTCTCTCTGATGCGGTTCAGAGGTTTTGGGAGGTAGAGGAGCCCCCTCAAGCTGCCCGTTTGAATCCAGAACATGAGGAGTGCGAGCTGTTCTTCCAGAACAACACTGGTCAACTCCGTTCTGGTCGGATTATTACGAGGCTACCCTTCCTGTCTGTTCGGCCTCCGCTTGGTGAGTCACGACCTTTAGCCGAAAAGAGATTGTTGGCTATGGAGCGTCGCATGGGTCGTGATCCGGAGCTCAGACAGAAGTATATTGAGTTCATGAGAGAATATGAACAATTGGGACATTTGGATTGGCGTTCGGTGGAGCATTACTTTCTCCCGCATCATGCGGTATTGAAGCCATTGACTGGCAAGCTGCGCACAGTGTTTGATGGTTCTGCGCAGACTTCAACAGGCGTATCCTTGAACCAGTGCTTGCATTCTGGTCCCAAGTTGGTCAAGGACCTTTGTGACGTCATCACCAGCTTCCGACGACATCAGGTTGTCTTTGTGGCCGACATAAAAATGATGTTCAGGCAGACGGTTATCCACCCTGATGACCGTCGCTTCCAGCTGATCCTTTGGAGAGAGTCTCCTCGCGATCCCATGGTCGTCTACGAGCTCAATACAAATACGTACGGGTTAAGGTCAAGCCCCTACTTGGCAATACGTTCTCTTTGGGAGCTCGCAGACCGCGAAGGCCTACGTTTCCCAAGAGCCTCCGCCATCTTGAAGGACGATATTTACGTCGATGACATTTGCTCGGGCGCCTCCACAGCGGACGAGGCGATCCTCCTGCGGGACGAATTGATAGGCATTTTAGCCTCCGCTGGTTATGAGTTGCGCAAATGGATTTCCAACTCACCAGCGCTTTTGGAAGGCTTGCCAGAGGATCATCAGCAGGATCCACATTTGTTTGAGATTGTTGACAACCCCGCCATGATGGCTGTTCTCGGCGTTCAGTACAGACCAGTCCAAGACATCTTTACATATAACGTAGACTTGAAATTGCCGTGTTCTTGGACTAAACGTCTCGTATTGTCCACTGTCGCCAGAACCTTTGATCCGAACGGTTGGATCTGTCCAATTATATTTTGGGCAAAATGCTTCTTGCAGAAGCTTTGGACAGCAGGATTGACCTGGGACGAACCTCTGCACGGCACTCTTGTTGAGGAATGGACATCTTTTGTATCCTCACTTCCTGCCGTCAACGAGATCTCCTTGCCTCGTCCCATCCTTCCTCCCGGGAAGTACAAGGCCACCCTTCACGGGTTTTGTGATGCCTCGGAACGTGGTCACGCGGCTGTGGTGTACTTGCGCACAGTCAGTGCCTCAGGTCAGGTGAGAGTTTCCCTGATCATGGCGAAGAGCAAGGTCGCACCCCTTCGGACATCTCTGACCATCCCAAAATTGGAGCTCTCGGGAGCAGCACTACTTGTACGCTTATTGAACCACGTGTCTAACACTTTGGGTAAAAGCATTTGTATTAGTGGGACCTACGCCTGGACAGACAGCCAAATTGTACTTTGTTGGTTGAAGGCTTCTGTTCACACCTTGGAGGTATTTGTCGCTAATCGCGTTTCCCAAATCCAGAAATCCGAAGTCAAACTTGTTTGGAGACACGTGCCAGGTGAGCTCAACCCCGCTGATTGTGCCTCGCGCGGATGCTTGACGCCTAGTTTGATAGGTCATTCGCTGTGGTGGGGTCCAGAATGGTTGAGTCGACCAGAAATTGATTGGCCTCGAACGCCAGTTTTGAATACTTCTGATTTGCCGGGTCTACAAACACTCGCTCTTGAGAAGGTAGAATGCGCCTTCGACCCCGATTTCCTGTTGAATCGTTACAGCTCCCTCGACAAGTTGTTAGGTGTTACTGCTTGGATAAAGCGTTTTGTTTTTAACTTTAGGCACCCACAACAGAAACGACTGACACCGTTTCTCTCACCACAGGAACGACAGGAGTCCCTCACCTTTTGGGTTCGTTCTGTGCAATTGGCGCATTTTGAAAGGGAGATTGCTATCCTCAAGTCGGGGAAATCGAAATTGTCGGGAGCTGTCTCTAAATTGAACCCCTTTTTGGACGATACGGGTCTCTTGCGCGTTGGAGGGCGTCTCAAGAACGCCAACCTCCCTTACGGAGCACGTCACCCCCTTTTGTTACCCAAGGACGGTCATTTGGTACGCTTGTTGGTAACTGACCGTCACCTTAAAAATTCGCATGCTGGTTGTAATGCGCTCTTGGCCATTTTGCAACGCGAGTTTTGGATCTTGTCTGCCCGAAGAATTATTCAGAGTGTAGTCTTTCGCTGCATCCCTTGCTATAAGCTCAAGGCTTCTACCATGCAGCCCTTGATGGGAGACTTACCGGCAGATCGCGTAACTGAGAGCAGGACGTTTGACGGTGTTGGCACGGACTTCGCTGGTCCCTTCTTGGTGAAAACGTCGACACTTCGAAACAGCAAGACTGTTAAAGCCTACTTGTGTGTTTTTGTTTGTCTTTCCACAAAGGCCGTACATTTGGAACTGGTCTCCTCGCTTACGACCGAGGCGTTTGTAGCCACATTTGACAGATTTGTATCCCGCAGAGGGCTGCCTTCCTTGATCCGTTCTGACTGCGGCACTAACTTCAAGGGCACTTATAATTATCTGAATGATGTTGTTAATTTTCTTGAAACCAACAAAGCTGATATAGGTGATAGGCTTGCCCGACGTGGGATAAATTGGTTGTTTTCCCCACCAAATTGTCCACACTGGGGTGGTATATTTGAGGACGCCGTAAAATCGGCCAAAACACACTTGCGCAGGACAATCGGTGAGTCTGTTCTTAAATTTGAGGAACTCGCAACTGTGTTTTGTAAGATTGAGGCCGTTTTGAACTCTCGGCCATTGTGCCCGATCTCCTCAGATCCGAATGATTTGGAGGCCCTTACGCCGGGCCATTTTTTGATTGGTCGCCCACTTGTCACCTTGCCTGAGTACCCCTACATTGATACGAGACCTGGTCGTCTCTCGCGTTTTGAATTGGTACGCCAGATTACTCAGAGCTTTTGGAAACGCTGGAATTTGGAATATTTGCACATACTCCAGCAACGCGTTAAGTGGACCGACAAGACCGATCCACCCAAGATTGGTGACCTCGTTTTGATCAAGGAGGCTAACCTTCCGCCACTCAGATGGCGCAGGGGGCGCATCCTTCGTTTGGTAACTGGGGCTGATAGAGTTCCCCGATTTGCTGAGGTCTTGGTGGACGGTTCGATTCTGAGGAGAGCGGTTGCAACATTGTCATGTCTACCAACTGATTAGCGGACCGGTAGGCCGGTCCGGGGCGGGTGGATGTTTGAAATAGAATTAGTTTTTATTATAAGTCAAATCGATTAGATCGATTGAGTAACATTTTGTTTAGTCTATTGAAAATTTCTGACAATGGTCACACTGAACTGTCAATTTTTTCATTCATTGTCGTTTCCCGCGGTCAGCGAAAAAATCTGCTCTGGATAGATTTCGTGTTGTGAGCGTTTTGATCTTGTATTTAGAACCCGTTTGATTGCCACTTCCTTGATCAATAACTGGCACCGGTTAATTGTGATAAAAATAGTATTGATTGACATTTGTAAAACTTGAGTGAATCCGATGCACGTGGTTGGTGCCGGAAGAATTTGCTGATTGAAGACGCTGCGTGGAGTCTGGTAAAGTAAAGATAATTCACTTGCTAATATTGGCCAATTTTAGTCTCGTGTGTGTCTAACTTGCCTCCAGGACTCCACTCAAGAACATCACCAGGAGATATTTGGTAAGTAAGTTGTTTAATTCTTAGCGCCAAGAAACTTGGCCCATGTGTTAGATCCTTTGTCTTGGGCTAAGACTGGATGAATTAATCGCTTCCACTGATCTCTGTTAAAAAAAAAAAAAATACCCATTCTTAGCCCGAATTCTACACATATATATTGTAGTGGTTACCCACGGCTTAACGTAATGCTGAGAGTTATGGGTTCGATCTTCATATGGGATAACACTTTGTATGATTGTCTCGTGTAACTTGTTGTTCCGACACTGGTTTTTCATATTCCTGGGTTTAATATTTGTAAAGACCATTTTACAAATCGATTCTTAGCGCGGGACTCACTCGCTTCAATTTTATAAAAGTGCTTTACTGCGGTGAGTTTGCATTAGATTCTAAAATCAAAAGAAAAGTTACAATTTACGCCATTACTAGTCACTGACAAACGTGACAGGTATTTGAAACCGCAACGCAAATGTCTACAACGGAATGCAAAAACTATTTTATATAATGTCCTAGAGTTGCTCCTAGTTGACTATTACTACAATATTGCATGTTTGGTGTGTCTGCAAAGTCGACATTGTTGCCCCAAACTGTTGATGCACTTGAGAGATATGTAATAATATCAAGGCTTTGGGCTGAAATTACTGATATCCAAGTATTTATACATAATATGTAAGAGGATAGTGGCAACTAAATGACACTGACATGACGTTTGACAGTTAAACTGTCAAACGTGTAAATAAGCTGTACCTATATAAGTCGACAGGCTCGGCTAGCTCGTCCTATTCTCCTTCGACGACGGCTCAGGTACGATATGGTTCTGACTATTTAATTGCCACTGTGTTCCAATATTCTGTGTTGCTTGTTCTTTTGTTTCATCATCTAGGAAACAATGTAAGATAGTGTAATCATTATCTTATTGATATTGTATTGTGGGTAGTTTGATCGTTTGTGAGATATTATAGATTGTAATATAAGATAGAATAATATACTGTGGATCAAGTCGTATCAATGAGATTCATTAGGTATATACCTGTGGTAAACATTTAGTAAATTGTATTGATGCTAAATAATGCTTATTATGTTCTGTTGTAAGACGGACCTTCCTAGTAATATAAAACTACCCACAACATTGATATTTGATATAAATTGGCTGTACCACTGTTTGTTAATTATTGTTATAAATAGTTATTGAAAAGAATGATCAAGAGTTTTATTGCCCGTTCTTTCTCTTGGTTCTATGTCTTTGCTTTGCGAACTGGGCTGTAAATGTAAATATAGAATCACGACGTAATCTAAAGATATATCCTTGTGCCAAACTGAATAAATGAAAGTATGATTTGATAGTTGTCTCTTTTATTTATCAAAACTGTCTCTACACTATAGGAAGCTTCTCTGATTCTGACACACTCAATTAAAAGTTTTCGTATATCTCGCAGTGTTTAAAACATTCTTGCGTTTACACAACTTTAATTTTAAATGGTGAAGCGGTTAAACATGCAATACAACATAAATTTGAAATGTGTATTTCCTTCTCTTCTCAGGAATATCCCAACTAGTTGGTTTAGATTTACTAGTAGATGTTTTTCAGCAGTCAAATTGATTTTATTCAAACAAGAATCGGTTCGTCTGATAACCTTAGCGTAGGCAGCATGCCTACTAAAAATTGAGATAGAATCTACAATATTTGTGCACCTGGCGTAACAGTACGGCGTTCGCCTATTCCACCAGCCATGCCTGTTATTTTTTGCTACTCATACTTGCCGCTACGAGATATTATCTATGTTTATTTCGACACGAATAAACTATAACTAATTCCCCGAATAGCAGTTATATCCTTCTGAATCTCGTTGAGTTTTAAGCGAGCGCAATTTCCCTCGAGCCTGCTTGGTTATGAACATAAATAAAATGCAAGGCCATCTGCGGCTAACATGTGTAATATCAGAAGTTCAGGCGTTGTGCATGAGCACCTGTATACTGCAGTGACCTCGGGAGAGAAGCAGACAACGTATAACGTTGTTACGTGTAATATGAGTAGTATTATTATGAAACTGAGCGTCTGATGACGAGTCCAATCGCTTGGTACTTTAAGCGGTTCCCTCGCCATAGTTAACGCTGCATCAACAGTAGCAGGTGCGATTCCCACACGAGGTAATACTTATGGTGATCCACACGTTGTTGTTTCGAATCTAGGTCTTCTTTGTTTCCGCTGATTAAGAGTTTCTAAAGTCCGTGACATAGGATATATTCCTAAATTTAAATAATTGAGATTTAAAAAAATTCAACTGATTACGCTTCACCTCGAAAGGTTAACCAATTTCTGCGTGGACGAATCCACGGCTACAAGTTGTATTTTATAATTAGTTTTCTTGCCTGAAAATAGGCAGGTGGGTAGAAAACGCAGAGTTTTCTACCCACCTGCCTCCTAATTGAATGTTGTATACTTTGCAGTAAAGGAATCTATATTCCTTTACTGCCAAGTATACACCATTCAATACTATTATTTTCTTGGATTTAGGCGAATGTTACACATTGAAATTAAACTACAGTTTACGGATTTTATCGCGTTATATTGCATCGTTAATTGGTGTTGCAATGGGCTCTCCAGTATTGTCTGTTGTCGCTGACATCTTCATGGAGGACTTCGAGGCGCGAACCCTGCAGACTGTCACCATTACACCGAAGTTCTACAAGCGGTATGTAGAAGGAACTTTCACAATATTTCCAACAGATAGTGTTAATGCTTTCCTAAATCATCTTAATTCCATTAATAACCAAAAAAATCACGAAGGAATTAGAGGCAAACAATTCTTTAGCTTTTTTACATGTAATTGTTATCAGGAATTAAAACAACTCTTTAAGCCACACAGTGTGCAGGAAAAAGACCCATACAAATAGGTACTTAAACGGTGAATCTCACTACCATCCTAAACAGTTAGCAACTGTAGGACAGTCTCTGTTTCCGAGAGCCCGAGGGATCTGTGACAAGAAACACCTGGATGCTGAGCTTCAATATGTCAGGCAAGTTCTGCAAGACAACAAGCTCCGACCACTGCGCCACCATCACAGATCCCTGAAGAAAGAAAAACCAGCCACAGTAGATAGACAACCTGCTGTCTTCCCATACATCAAGGGCATGACCGACAAAATTAACTACATCTTGAAGCGAGCTTCAATCAAAACTTACTACAAGCCGCCAACGAAATATGTCAATTTCTACCAACAGTCAAGTGTCAGTTAACCTTGCAAGAGGCCGGTTTCTACAAAATAGACTGTGAATATGGGCTCTCATACATTGGACAAACCAAGAGAAGCATAAATATCCGACTTAAAGAACATATAGCTGACATAAAAAATAAACGCTCAACAAAGTCTGCTGTGTGTGAACACGTGGAACAAGGACCCAACCACTACCGGCGATTTAATGAACAACAGATACTCGCAAAAGAACACCGTGTTCTTCCAAGGATGATACGAGAGGCTATTGAAATTAAAAAACACCCTAATTTCAATAGGGAAGACGGTTGGAATGTTCCTCCAGCTTGGGACCCTGTCATAAGGCTAATGAAACCCAAGAAGGACAAAGTTACCAGGAGACCTAAGGGCACTGTGAGCTTATTCTGTGTAAATAGTAACACCAATAGTTAAAAAATGTTCGGGTACTTTGAGATAACTTATACATTCAAGAAATTAAGACAAAGATCACCTCAGTTTGCCGTGAACATGAATCCTGTAAAGAATTCAAAACGTTGGCTAGTAATAAAAATGTAGTTTCTAGATCATTCGGTTTAAATGTAATAACAAGTGAAACCAATATAACGCGATAAAATCCGTAAGCTGTAGTTTAATTTTAGTAAAGGAACCATGGCAAACGATTCAAGAACCATTTAACACTGAGTGCGAGGAAAAGTTTTCAAACATAATACGACAACAAACATCATGCCTTGGCACGTATTAGCGAAAAAGAATGGCATAAAATAAATGAACTAAATGTTGAAAATGATCAGCAATAGCCTAATGGAGATAACAAACAGGCTGTCATGCAGAATTCGCAACGCGCACCACTGACTTTTCGAAAATATCTGCGTTAATTGTCGATTGCTCCGCGCTTCAAATACCACGTTAAGGTCTCGATCCTGGTTATCATGAATATACTGACTCTACTCCTTTGGTTTGCCACGATCAAACCGCAGCTCTGTGGAAAAGCTAATATTCTGCCAAATCTGGCTAGGCTAGTAAGCACTGACCCCGAGTTTCAAGGCGACAGTCCTTGATGCAGCAGGGATAACACTAGGCCAATGGTGATAATTGAAAATATCAATGCAAATAGTGTTTACCTTCCCGTGGGTTTGGAAAAGTAGCGGCGCGCCGTTCAACTGCGTCGAGTATTGTGGGTTGAACCCATGTGAGATAACTTCCTAAATATTAAAACTATAAAAGCGAAAAAAGAAACAAAAAGAAAATAAGTCGGTCCGTGCATTACAGTGTCGCGCGCGCATCGCGAGCGAGTAAACGTGCGGCAGGACGAATTACCGTCCTTATTAATTTTGTAATCATGTCGTCGAAAATCGTAAAATGTGTTAGTTGTAACGTGGTCATTGACGAACTTTTGTCATTTATAATGAATAAAATCAACTTAATGGACCAGGAGAGTTTGGTGCGCATCTGCAGTTCTAATTTCCCTGTGGCTGATGTTGAAAAGTCGAAGAATCTACTGTTTGATTCGATTACTACTGATATCAGAAACATCAAAAGGAAGAAGGGCGATGCAAAGTTGCAAAGGGACTTGGAAGATATTATTATACTGATACAAAGTACAGAACGTGAAAAAATTCCCATTTTTGTGGCTGCTGACCTGCATAAGTTACCGCCGGTGACATTCGATCACGTTGATGTCACGGCGTTATTGAAGGACATATTGTTATTGAAAACGTAGTTAAATGAAGTGAAGAACAATTATGTCACCAATGAACAGTTATGTGAGTTCGAAAAAAAGCTGTGTCATAAAGAAAATATGTCATTTTCTACCAAAGGCGGTACATGTAACTTAAGTGCTGAGAGCGGGTCGTCGAAATCAGCTGTTTTCGAATCAGCTGTGAGCGTGCGACAAGGAAGGAATGTGCGGTCGTGTTCGCGCGACCGTTCATTCGGCGCGCCGGTGACAGATCGGACAGATACGTCACTAATGTCATCAACTGACAGCGGGCGAGATGCGCTCCAGTGCGCTCCACTCCACCATGGCGCAATGGAACGCATGAGCACGAGCGTGAGGGAGAAGGCGAGATGCGACGAAGCTGCTAGTGTGAGGCAAACGACATGTATAAGCGATGTTGCTGGATGTGCAGAACTACACTCAAAACAAAGTGATAATAACAGTACATGTGATAAACAAAATATTGCAAAAAGTGTTGCTTCGACTGAAAAGAAGTCGTTCGCGAGTGTTGCGATAAGTAGCAACGTTCCTCAACGAGCTAATCAAAATACTGAAGAGTGGATTACGGTGCAGAAGAAAAGATTGGGAAACAAATTTGTGACGTGTAAGGGTAAAGCTTGTTCTGATGTCAACACAAAGTTTAAAGCAGCAGATATGAAAATACCTTTATTCATTACGCATGTGCATAAGGAGGTCTCGGAATCGGATATTGCAGAATATGTAATTACAAAAACGCAAGAAGAAGTAGCCCCAATCAGAATAAAAATGGCAAAGGAGCGTAGCTACAGTGCTTTTAAGCTTTTTGTCAGTAAGTGTTATGTAGACAAGTATCTTGATGAGAGTTTTTGGCCGAACGGTATATCCTTTAGACGTTTCGTAAATAAAGGACTATCTATCGACTACAGGAGGCAGTCTACAGAGAACAATAAGATTCATCATTCAGATTCATCTCATACAATTGCAAGTCGCTAAAGCGATCTATCGAAGGGATTAGGTATCTCTGTGCGAATGCGGATGTGATTGCTCTACAGGAGACTTGGTTATTGCCGCATGACCTGACGCTTCTGAATGAGGTACACAGTGATTTTGTGGGTGTTGGAAGCTCAGCGGTTGACACTGGTGCTGAACTGCTTAGGGGAAGACCATTCGGTGGGACTGCAATTTTATATAGAAAGACTGCTTTTAATTCAGTGACTGTAATAGACTGTGACAATGTTAGAATAACAGCTTTGAAGTTAGAAATTAATGCTCATTATCTGATTGTTTTGAGTATTTACATGCCCACTGATTGCATCGCCAACCTACCTGAGTTTACACAGTGCTTGGGTACAATTAGTTCCATATTGGCTGAAAATCCAGACTGTGTTGTGGCTTTTATGATGGGAGATTACAACGCAAACCCAAACAGTTTATTCTGTAACCATCTCACAGATTTCTGTGACGATCAGCAGTGGACTTGTGTGTATCTTCTTGGTAAGCAAGACACATTTACTTTTATAAGCGAGGCCCACGGATGTGTGAGTTGGCTAGACCATTGCGTAGTAACAAATGCAGCGCTACCTGCGGTCACAAATGTTTGGGTTGAATATGATGCGCACTGGCCGGACCATTTCCCACTCGTTGTAGAATGTAACTTAGGCCAGGTACTGTGTAAGGAGATGACAACTGTTACGCCTATACAAAACCAAGTTGTATGGGGGGAACGTTCTACTGAGCAAATCCGGCGCTATCATCAGGTATGTCACAGCGGGCTTAGGGACATTCACTTTCCAATTGAGATGTCACAGTGTTGTGATGGCATGTGTGACATGGTAGAACACCGAGCTATAATAGATAGTTTGTACAGGAGGCTGGTTGCCATTCTGACTGATGCCGCACTAGCCACATATGAAACAGTGAGAGCACAGAGGAGAGGTGGTTACATAGCTGGGTGGAATAGACATGTTTCGCACTATCACAGGGAGGCCAGGAGGACATTTTTGGTATGGGTGGAGGCAGGTAAGCCAAGATGTGGCCAAACATACATAGATATGCGTGAGAGTAGGAATGTATTTAAAAATAAACTTAAATGGTGCCAAGATAGGCAAGAACAAATCAAAATGGACATTCTTGCTTCTCACCATGCTAGTAATGATTTTAAGAAATTTTGGAAACATACCAGTAAAATGTGTGGTAAACCTGGTTTCCCTGTCAGTGTAAATGGGCATAGTGACCTTAAGGTGATCGCAGATCTCTTTAGTGAACACTTTAGGGTGAAACCACGACAGCCCAACACAACTTTAGGTGGATGTATCGGTGCTGGGGTTGTCGGGAGGACTGTGCTATTTAAAACTAGTGATGTGCAAAGAATTATCAGCAGTATGCGCAAAGGTAAATCGCCGGGACATGACAGTCTTAGCATCGAACATCTGTGACACGCCGGTGTCCATCTGCCGCGCGTCCTCTCCATGTTTTATAATTTGTGTTTATGTCATAGCTACTTACCTGAGGAGCTAACGAGGACTTTGGTAGTTCCTATAGTTAAAAATAAACAGGGAGATGTGTCTGACATTAATAACTACCAACCCATCTCACTAGCCACGGTAATTGCAAAGGTGCTTGACAGCTTGCTTAGTGACATTCTGGTGCACCATATTAAACTGCACGATGCTCAGTTTGGTTTTAGGGCTGGGCTATCCACTGAAAGTGCGATTGTCTGTCTTAAGCAGGCTGTGAGGTACTATGTTGACAGGAAAACGCCGGTATACGCGTGCTTCCTGGATCTGTCAAAAGCGTTTGACACTGTGCTGTATACCAAGTTGTGGGACAAACTGGATAGTGCGGGTGTACCGGCTGAAGTTACCTCTCTGTTAAAGAGTTGGTATCTGTGCCAAAAAAACCAAGTGAGATGGGCAGGAACTCTTTCTGACGAGTATGGCATGGAGTATGGCGTGCGGCAGGGAGGTTTAACTTCTCCTCTGCTGTTCAATCTGTACGTAAATGATCTGATCGGTGAGCTCAGCAGTACACATACAGGTTGCCACATTGATGGAGTGTGTGTGAATAACATAAGTTACGCAGATGATATGGTACTGCTGGGACCGTCGACGGGTTCAGTTCAAAGGCTGGCGGCTATCTGTGAGGCTTATGCGGTGGAGCACGAACTCAAATATAATACTAACAAGAGCGAACTTCTCGTGTTTAAAAGTACTGGAAACACTCCAGTCCGTGTTCCGCCGATTAAGCTTAGCGGGGAAATCCTGAAGGTGGTGACTAGCTTCAAGTACTTGGGGCACATTGTGACAGATGACTTGAAGGATGACGCCGATTTGGAGCGCGAGCGGAGAGCGTTGGCGGTCAGAGGGAATATGCTGGCCCGTAGGTTTGCAAGATGCTCTTATAACGTAAAAGTTACATTGTTTAAGGCGTTCTGCCAATCGTTCTACACTTGCGGCCTATGGGTAAGACATACCCGTCGGGCCGCCAACGTACTTCGTGTGCAGTACAACAACATCTTCAGAATGTTGTTGCGGCTACCGAGAGACTGCAGCGCGTCCCTCATGTTTGCAGAGGCGCACACGGACGGCTTTCATGCAATTATACGCAAGAAAGTCGCATCCATTTCAAAACGCGTAAAAGGTAGTAGCAACAGCATTCTGAAGATGATTGCAAATAGAGCAGATTGTCCCAATCAGCACAGGTGGATGCAAATTATGATGGGCATGTAGTTAAATTATTATAATATGGTGAATTTGATTTTATTCTTTTGACATTTATTGAGATTTATTTTGTGACATATTAGGTATTTGTTTCTATTTCTTTTGACATTTATATTGATTTTGTGACGTATTAGGTATTCGATTATTTTTCTTGACATTTTTATTGACATTGTTTTTGACATATTATTGATTTTATTTCTCATAACATTTTTATTGACATTGTGAGACATATTTTGATGCTATTTCTTTTGACATTTTTATTGACATTGGCCAACTGTTTATTTTTCACATGACATTGAATAATTGTTGTTTTATGCTAAGCTATGAAAATTCTTTGTAATGGAATTTGTAACAATTTTATGGATCTATATCTGAAATAAATGCTTATTATTATTATTATTATTAAAGATACGATATAGGAACAGGGATTTAGTACGAAACAATAATATAATAATACTCGAAGCTCCCCGACCGATGCCGGTGTTGAGTTTGTAAAACATATCTTTGATGCCTGGGAGGATTCACATGTTGCCTTAGGTGTCTTCTGTGATTTGTCCAAGGCCTTTGATTGTGTAGAACATGATACATTGATTAGGAAATTACATCACTGTGGTTTAAGTAGTACTGCTCTGCATCTTCTTACTTCATATTTGATTCAGAGAGTTGTTGTCAACGGGACGCGTTCACATGGGTCTGTAGTCAAAATGGGCGTCCCACAGGGTTCAATCCTCGGTCTTTTTTTATTTTTAGTGAATATTAATGACTTATCATACCTCCTTAATGACAAGCACGGGATAATACTGTTTGCTGATTATACCTTACTTTTATTTAAAATAAAACGTCAAAAAATTTATATGGACGATGTAAACATTGCTATCTCAAAGGTGGTTTGCTGGTTTGAGGTTAACAACCTGCTTTTAAAGAGACTTAAAACTAAATGTATTCGATTTTGGATGCATAACGTTAAACAAGTGAACACCTCAGTTAAGGTTAAGGATGATGTGTTGGATCTTGTGGATGACACGAAATTTTCAGGCATTACACTAGATTCTAAGCTGCAATGGGGACCACGTATTAGTAAATTGTCGAATAGACTCAGCTCTGCAGCATACGCAGTCAGGAAAATTCGCCAGATAATCTGACATGGACACAGCCAGGCTTGTATATCATAGCTATTTTCATAGTATAATGTTATACGGTATTCTCTTGTGGGGAAATGCTGCCGACCTTCAGACCATCTTTGTTCTGCAGAAAAGAGCTATTCGAGCAATTTATAATTTGGATTATAGGGCTTCGTTAAGGAATAAATTCAAGGAAATAAAAATAAAATATGTATTCCAAACCAAGGCCTTATACTCAAAGAAAAGTGATATCCATAGTTTGAATACTAGAAATCAGAGCAAACTAGTAGTCCCGGCCACCCGGCTAGAGAAAATAAAAAAATCTTTTCAAGGCCAATGTGTGCGCTTTTACAATAAAGTGCCAAGCAATATACAAAATGTCTATCTATCTATCTATCTATAACGTCACACCTGTCTCCCATTGAGGTAGGCAGAGACTATGGAACGCCACATGCTTCGGTTCAAACATACCTCTTTCGCTTCATCGACATTCATTAACCTCGTCATGCATGCGCGTCGGTTATAGGTACTTTTTATTTTGCCCTTTATCAGTAGATCACCTATTTGGTCGGCGTACGTCCGCCTAGGGCGTCCCCTACCGACATTTCCATTTATTCTCGCACGATACACTCCTTTCGTATTTCTTCTTTCATCCATCCGCTCCAGATGTCCAAACCAACGTAACATTCCTTTTTCAATTTTTGTCACTACATCTTCTTTTAGACCACACTTTTCCCGTATCACACTGTTACGCACTTTATCTTTCAAATTTATTCCGCGCATACTTTTTAAAGCTCTCATCTCCACAGCATTGATTCTACTTTCATGCTTCGTCTGCCATACCCATGATTCGCTACCATACATCAGTGTTGGCGCCAAAACTCTCTGCAGTACAGCAAGACGAGCCTTACTTGGTATAATTTCGCTACTGATGATAGACCGTAAGGCGCCATTCACACTATTTCCTGCTTTCACTCTCCTTTCAACATCTCCCTCACATTTCCCATCTCTCGTAAACAAAGACCCTAAATACACAAACTCATTCACTTGTTCCACTTTTTCATCTCCTATCATTATGTTACATTCAGTTATACTGTCTTCCCTCTCTATGACCATGACCTTAGTCTTGCTTACATTCACTTTCATGCCCTTCTTCTTATACGCCTCATTCATTACGGTGACCATCTGCTGTAAATCAAACGCTGACGACGCAAAAAGAACCTGATCGTCAGCGTAGAGCAGGGTCTTAAACACAGATTCACCCATTCTTAATCCACATTCAGACCCTTTCAGATCGGTCAAACAACTGTCCATGAATAGATTGAACAGCCAAGGAGACGCTACACATCCCTGTCTAACACCACGATCAATGTTAAACCAGTCCGTGTAGGCCCCGTTTATTCTGACACAGGCACTTGAATCCCTATATAAGGATTCAAGTGCCCGTATCAGACTGCTGCTCACTCCATACACAGAAAGTGTTGACCAAAGTTCATCCCTCACCACTCGATCGCAAGCCTTTTCCAGGTCAATAAAGGCGCAGAAAACCTTCTGGTGTTTACTTAAGGTTTTCTCTGAAATGCACCTTAAGGAAAAGACTTGATCCGTACATCCCATTCCCCTTCTGAATCCCGCTTGCACATCCCAAATTTTACTATCCGTTTCAGAGATCACTCTTTCAATCAGTATCTTTGCATACAATTTGCCAACAACACTCAGGAGGCTTATACCGCGATAATTTTTGCATTCCTGCTGTGACCCTTTTCCCTTGTACAGTGGCACAATTACGGCCTTGTTCCAGTCACCTGGTACACGACCGGACCGCCAACATTTATTGAAAAGTAGGTACAGCAGGCTTGCGGTGACGCCTTCGCCTACCTTGAGGATTTCAGCAGATATTCTGTCACACAGATTTATTAACAGAATCAGATGTAGCGTATTCGTCCAACTAAGTGAGGCACGTGGACAGCTATGTGTGCGTGACATTTGGCGACTGGCACTGTACGGACACGCGCGTCTATGTGTGTGTTAAGTTGCCAGATTATGAATAATCTCCCACTATTTTTCATATAGTTTTTGCAAACGAATATAAAAATATTACATAGGTAATATTTTATATTCGTTTGTGGTTTTGAAGAATTTACCATAGATTTAATTAATGCTTTTAATATGTAATGCTGTTGTGAAAATTATTCAAATAAAAGATACCCTTAAAGTATGCTTTTATAAATGCATTTCTTAAAAAATGTAGGCTCTGAGTTAAGTTTTAACTAATTTTATTCGTAAATTGAGAAATAAATAGATAGGCTTGCGTCATAAATATTAATTAGCTAAAAACATTTTGTCATGCATACAATAAATTATGAATATCATAATCATAAATCGTAACCAAAAAAAATTGCAATTAAAAATAAATAATGGCTACAATCAATAATTTCTGTTTCTGTACTTAATGTACACACGGCGCCAAGTCAAGCTAAATAGTCGAAGTACGATTTTGATACTTATTCCCTACGCCATAAGAACGGTACAAAGGTCAAAGTGTATAGCTTGACAAGTAGCCGCGTGTACACGAATATTTGGATCGTTTGGGGATCGAACTCAAAACAATGTATATACTAATGGAAATGAAATGAAATGAAATGAAATGAAATGAAATATATTTTATTTGCAGAAAATGTGGTACAGATTCAGGTGTTATGGGTAATATAGTTTCGTCACATTTTACCTTTTAGGCATGCAAAATATTTGAAATAATTATTAGTCAGTTTTCATGCGTTAACACATACATGTCGGTATACAATGCATTATATTACTAAAATTTCAATAATAGTAAGCCGTACATAAAATTCAAATTATAAAATGTATTGTTAAAATATTATATTACAATATGTCATAGAAAATTAGATGAGGTAGGTATGTCAAATTCATAGTATAGAATGTAGAATTATTACATCAACCTTTAAGCTCAAAGAATTCTTTAATAGTGTAGAATGAATGTTGAATCAACCAGTTTCTTAATAGCTTTTTCATTTTCATGAACGGAAGATCCCGAATAGCTTTGGGTACCTTATTAAATACCTTTATACACATGACATAGCAATTTTTGTGGAACAATGCAGATTTACAGGCAGGCATTAATAACCGCGTGGGGTCCCGTTTACCTAATATTGAATTATTTCGTGCCCCAATAAATTCATTTGAATGTTTTTTAACATGAGTGCAGATTTCTAATATATACAATCCTGTTAGTGTTAGTATATTGTTTCTTATAAATATAGGTCTACATGAGTCTAATGGTCCCATATTGAACAGAGCCCGTATGCATTTTTTTTGAGTTATAAATGCTTTACTTATGTCCGGCGAGTTTCCCCATAACAATAGTCCATATCTCAAAGTAGATTCGACATAGCCATAATATGCGATAAGCGCCGCAGGTCTTCCGGCAACTCGTTGTAAGTTGCGAAGAGCAAATACAAATTTATTTAATTTAATGCATACATTTTTAACATGCGTTTTCCAGTTGCAATATTGATCAACATGTAATCCTAAGAATTTTGTGTCCGTTACTTTGTTTAGTTTTTTGTTATTATATGAAATGTTCACCGACTCATGTTTGGTTTTATAATTGGAAAATTGTATAAATTTAGTTTTGTCTATATTAGCACAAAGATTATTTGAGTTAAGCCAAGTCATTACTGATTCTACTGCTGTATTTAGGATAGTGTCAAAATTTATAGATTTCTCTTTTTTTGGTATTATAATAGAAATATCATCTGCAAACAGTATTGATTCATAGGGTGTGACAGTCGGGAGATCATTCACGTATATTAGAAATAAGAGTGGCCCGAGTATGCTGCCCTGAGGCACACCATATTTATTTTGTAGGAAATGTGATCTATATGACTTTAAGATACAATTTTCATTTAAACGCGACACTTCTACGCATTGTCGACGGTGTTTTAAGTAAGTTTGTGTCCATTGCAGAGCCAGGCCTCGAATGCCGTATCTTTCGCATTTATTTAACAGGATGTCATGATCTACGCAATCAAAGGCTTTGGACATATCGAAAAATATGGCCACTGTCGGTATTCTTCTATTAATATATTCAGTTACTTTATGCATGAGGGAGAAGGCAGCAAGAGTAGTTGACTTATTTTTTTGAAATCCTTTCTGTTCTTGTCGAAGAATGTTATGTTTACATAGAAAGTCGTAAATTCTTGAATACATGGCTTTTTCAAAAATCTTTGACAGTATTGGTATAAGTGTTATTGGCCTGTAGTTAGTAAGTTCATGCCGGTCACATTTTTTGTACAGCGGTTTGACAATTAAAGTTTTTAATTTTTCTGGAAATATTCCTTGTGCAAAGGATAGGTTTATGAGATCTGTAAGAATAGGGACAATTATATCAGCACATGTTTTAATAATCTTAGTGGATATTGAATCATACCCTACAGAACTTGTGTTATTTAAAGATTTAATAATTTTTAGGGTTTCATCTATTGTACAGGGTTTTAGGAATACACTTTGCACTACTGTATCAAATTTAGTTGTGTGAATATACTTATATTTGTCGTTTTGAGCTACCTTTACAAAGAAAGCGTTAAATTTATCAGCAATATTGATAGGGTCTGTAATTTTTGTATTATTATTATTTATGTAGTCTATAACTATATTATTTTTATTATTATATTCTTTGTTTTTTATAATCTCCCATGTTGTTTTGCATACATTTTTAGATTTTTTTATAAGTTTGTTGTTTATATTTAATTTTGAACAGTTTATACAGACCTTTAATAGCTTTGCATATTTTTATATTTATTTTTACTTATGGAATTCTTATTAGCATAATAAGCATACCTTAGTCTTCTCTTATTTTTGCTCGATAATTTAATTCCTTTAGTTAACCAATTAGGGCCTAGGTTATTTACACTGATTTTATACTTTTGAATTGGGAAACAGAGATCATAGAGTAAACAGAACATATCGTAGAAAGCATTAAATGATGAATTGAGCTCTTTAGAATCAATATCACGCCAAGAGAGAGATTGCAACGATTCTTTAAATTTTCTTACATGCTCAATACAATAATTTCGTCGAGTTACAAACCATGTCTTCTTCATACAGTTTTTCTTTAAGATTGGAAAGGTTATAACAGTTGGCATGTGTTATGGTCTGATAGATTATATTCAAGTACATTAGCATTAGGATCTTTAATATTACTTACTATATGGTCTATGCAAGCCTGCTGACGTGTAGGTTTATCGATATGTAGTTTGAGATCGTAGTTGAGAGTAAGATTTGTTAATTCGTCTGTGATACTATTATTTTTTAAAGTGTCTATATTAAAATCACCACACAAAATTATTTTTTTCTTAGTATTAGTAAACAGTTTATGAAGAAGGCTATGAAGTTTATCAAAGAATACGCGTATAGGCGAATTAGGTGTTCTATAAATACAAACTATTATGCAATTGTAGAAAGGTATATCAATTCCACAGCATTCGAAGTGTTTCTCTTTACTAAAATCTTTGCACAGCTCAATGATTTTACATTCTAATGAATTGTCTATTAAAATACAAACACCTCCACGTTTTTCTTTAGCACGACAGAAAGAGGAGGCTAATTTATAGTTTTTTAATTTAATATTTGACTGGTCTCCTTCTCTGACAAAAGTTTCACTGAGGCACACAATGTCTATATTTATACCTTTTTCATTCAGATCTTGTAGGCATATTTCCAGCATGTCGGTTTTATTTAATAAACCTGCTATATTTTGATGCAACAGAGTCACCTTATCATTTATATCCTTTTTATAGCTGCCTTTAAGATCGAAAAAAATTGCAAGTCACATCGAGATTGCTCGTACCACAATTATTACTATTTGCTGAATTCGACAATTTCGAAAAGTAGTCATAAATTGTTGTTTGTTTAAGACAACTATTCATTTTACACTTAGATGAATTAATGTGATTTTTCATAAGATACGATACACGATTGTAATTCTTCGTGTGGGTCAATGGGTATTTATTAAACATCGGCAAGTAACTATCTTTATAATCAAAAGTATCTATAAATGAATTCAGTTTTTTGCAAGTATAATACATGTTATTAAAGCGATTATGGAATACATTCAAGAAATGACAATTTGGAAAATTATTTGACGTTAATTTTATCATATTATTCAATAATTGTTCATTTAAGTGTTTATTATTACTAACATTTAAAATCAAAACAGTGTTGTTACATAATCTCTTTAGAGTTGACATCAGTTCTATTTGTACAGTCATGGGATTGACGTCATTTTCACCTATACTTAATATAACTTTGTCGGATTTATTCAATTGCAGGTTTTCACAACATTTTACTATCTCCTTGGTATCAGCAAATGGTTTAATATATCCAAAGATATTGTATGATTGATATTTACTGTTTTTTCTTGAGTTAGTTAGTCCTCTAGATAGTCCCAGGCATTGTTGACTTCCGTATATGAATATGCGCCTTATTCCAGGTAGGATTTTTTTAGCAGAAACAGTCGTTGTCTTGATACATACTTCAGATGCAGATTTCGGTGAATTGGAAAACGATAATCGCTGGTTACATTTTATTTCTGCGTTAGGTGTTTTTGTCTAGTTTTTGGAAATCCTATTAGTATATTTATAAGAGAAAATATAATCTACAATATACTTTTACAATACGTTAATGTATTTTTCATTAACATGACAATCATTATTACCTACATAATCAATTGACAAGTGCATTTTCCCTAATTCAGGGAAAACGGTGTCGACGTAAACTGGCAACACTTACATATTGTCTGCAGAAATACGAATTTTATCGAAATAATATTATAAAACGGTCAAATAATCCATAGTTATCTGTAAGAATATATTCCATCTTCCTGTATTTGCTTTTAGAAACAACTTTTACAATGTTTAAAAACGCAAGACGGCATTTTATGAATTTAAAAGCTGGATCGATCGTGGCGTGTGAACTGTGCGATGCTTCGCAGCGCACTGAGTCGAGTTTGTATTCGCTTTTCAATTTTGCATTTGCTTTAGTGGCCTCACGCAAGTGTTCCGCGCGCTCTGTCTGCCTTTTGTTCTATAGTCTTAGTTCTGTCATATCCCGCAGCTTTACCCGTTTTCAAACTTTTCATTGCATACCGTATCTCTTCCATACTTATATTACTTGCACAATTATCTTCCTCATTCGCTACTATATTCCTAGTGTCACTTTCTCCTCGTTCAAATAAATTCTCAAAATACACCTTCCACTGATCCAAAACTTCCCCATGCTCTCTTATAATATTTCCATTTACATCCCTTATCACACCAACTTTTGAGTCACCTGCTTTGCCTCGGGCTGTTCTAACCAAGTTCCAGAATAATTTGATATTGGCCCGAAAATGCTGAGAAAACTTTCTATCAATACAAAATGTCAGTTCTAATAAATTCAAAAAGGTTATAAAACGTAAGCTTTGTCAAAAAGGGTACTATTCAGTGCTAGATTATATTGAAGACAAAAATGCTTGGGATTAATTTGCTCGGTCCCACAGGCTACTTATGTTTGATTATTGTTAAGTTTCATGTGAGTGTGAGTTATTGTGTCTATATTATTTAGTACTTTTATATTATTATTAAAAAAACCTTATTAATTGACAAACAGACACACCAACTCATATACCTATGAAAAATTCAATGTGAGTTGCTAAGTTTTGAATTGTATAGAATCAAGACGATGAAAAGATTGGCCCGTGAGTTTCTTGCCTTCTTCTCACGAGGCTCTACTTTCTGAACAGGCATTTTTTTCAATGCTCAATTATGTTAATATGCATTTAAAGTTACTTTTTTATTTTTTATTGCATGACCTTTCTGACGTCTCCAAAAAATTTAAACATTTTAATGAAAATAAACATATTTGATTTTGAGTTTGAAATAACCCTTTGTCTGTCTGTCTGTCTTTATTTTGTACGGGGTAATCTCTGGAATGGCTGAACCGATTCAAATGAGACTCACACTGGAAGATAGAAGACCTTTCAGCGCTACGTGTAGGCTACAATTTGACCCGGTAGGTGGCGCTGTTGTCATGATACCTATCTGTATATTATTTAATAATATACAGATAGGTATTTTTTTCAAATAAATATTAGATAATAATAATGATAATAATTAACAAATACAAGCAATAATACAAGAAAGACATAAGCAAGCGTTGTATTTGAAATAAAACTAAGCTGTATACCTGTCCAAAAATTTGCAGAATTTGATAAAAGTAAAATTAAATGCTCAAAAAAGACACTCCGTCTTCCGTGGCCTACTGCGTCTCGCAGCATCATTTGCAAGAAGAGCACAACTGAGCACTGAAGCACGTTATAATTATTACGATTCGGGCTGGCCGGCGAGGGGCTGGTTGGCCGATGAAAAACTATGCCGGCCTCCGCTAGCGTACTGGCCTCCGGCTGCAAACCGCCGCGTCGGAAAATAAAAACTAATTAATTTGTGACAAACTTCAACACTTGTATATATTGTGTTTATATAATTTTTATAGTTTGTTATTTTAAGTGTTTTAAGTTTTCTGGATTATGTCATGCAACGTTGGCAAAAGTGTTGCAGAAATAGGTGCCAGTCTACCTTGCACATCGACAACGCTGGTGCGCTGCCCTATTTGCTCCCAGGCACGTTATTTTAAAGGTGAGCGGGGCTTAAGGGTACATTTTGGTAAAGTTCATAAACACCAGAATGTACCTTCTGGCCCCAATACATCAATACACAATAGTATACACACTGAGCAAATAGTCTCCTGCGAAATTCCTTTTTGGCAATATTTGGGTAAATTAAAAAATTCAGTTCCGATTATCAAATGAATTCCCCGTGGCGCAAGGCCTTCAGTGGCTCAAAATCTAGCACAGTGCATAGGCCTTGTGGTACGGGAGAATTCAGTGATGGCTTGGGAGCAACTTTTCACTTTCCCTTACAGAATTTTACACGCACAAGATGATCGGCTATCAAAAAAAACACTAACAACCAAAATAAAAGAAAACTGCAATGTTTCGGCGTCAAAATTACTGGACTATACACCCAAACCATACCGTAACAGTACTATCTACCACCACGTAGAAACCAAACTAAGGGAAGGTGACATCAGGGGAGCGTCCAGACTCCTATTTAGCAGCGATGTGGTGGCGCCTTGCTCTGCAGACACACTCGCGAGTCTCCAGAGCAAGCATCCAGCGCCAGGGGATAATCTTTCCTTTCCTGACCCACCTGACTCTGTTTCAGATTGCCTCAGTATTACAGCCAAGGACGTGGTTGCAGCCGTTTGCTCCTTCCAAAGCGGGTCTGCTGGTGGCCTCGACGGCTTAACACCACAGCATTTAAAGGATCTTGTGTGTGCAAGCGCCGGGTCGGCCGGCGACGCGCTTTTGAAGGAGCTTACGGCTTTAATTAATCTTATGCTCTTCGGTAATGTGAACGATGCCATCGTCGATATTTTGTATGGCGCAAATCTGTGCGCCTTGAGGAAGCGAGACGGTGGCATTCGTCCCATTGCCGTTGGGTGTACGTTCAGGCGTATGGCAGTCAAGATTTGCTGCCGCCATTATAACACCTCCATTTCTTGTAAATTTCAGCCACAACAGCTGGGATTTGGTTCCAGAGGCGGCTGCGAGGTTGCCATACATGCCCTGTCAACATACCTTGGCTGTAATAAGGGTGAGGTTATCCTGAAGGTAGACTTAAAGAATGCCTTTAACTCGGTTAATAGGGACACCTTGCTGACACAAGCTAAATTAGAAACACCCGAAATTTTCAGTTTTCTTTGGCAGTGCTACAGGCACCCTTCAAAATTGATATATAAGGAAAATGTTTTGGAATCCGCCGTTGGCTGTCAACAAGGCGATCCGCTTGGACCACTATTCTTTAGCTTGGCCATTCACCCAATTATCAAAGAGCTAAATTCAAAATTTATCATCTGGTACCTGGATGACGGGACCCTTGCAGGTGACGTAAACTCAGTTTATCAAGACCTGGCACTTCTAAAGTCCAAATTTTTATCCATTGGCCTAGAACTTAATCCCAGTAAATGCGAAATTTCCATTAACGATAACTTAGACAAATCCGATATACTTTCAAAATTTCAACATCTTGCTCCCAATATTACTCACGTTGAAAAAAGTGCTCTTCGCCTCCTTGGGTCCCCAATATTAGACGAAGGTTTCGATTCATTTATACAAGAAAAAATTCAAAATTTTAGTGATATTTCAGACAGGTTACTCAAAATTAATATGCATTCGGCTTTTACTATTATCAAGTATTGTCTTTTTGTCCCTAAATTTACACACGCTCTTCGATCTTCCCCTTTTTGGAAAAACCCATCTGCACTCGCCCAAATTGACAAACTTATACAAATTACTTTAAGCAAAATTCTAAATCTGGCCCTGAACGACCGAGTGTGGCTACAGGCGTCCTTGCCTGTACGCCTGGGCGGCCTTGGCGTTCGCAAAATTACTGACGTAAGCTTACCAGCATTCCTGTCCTCGGTCCACAGCACTGAAGAATTGACCAGGAAAATTTTAGCACCCACACTGGTCAATTCTGAGGTGCCGTCTAAGACCGATGCCATGAATGCATGGAGAATGGCTTGTCCAAGCACCGAGTTACCCCGATTCCCATCTTCTCAGAGGCAGTGGGACGGGCCGCTTTGCAGCGTGGTACGAGAAAATCTCTTAAGTACGTTGTCCAATGCTGCAGAGCGTGCTCGTTTGCTGGCTGTGGGAGAATGGGAGTCAGTTCAGGCACTGCCATCGTCCAACATAGGTACCATGTTGGACGATACGACCTTCCGCATTGCTTCTTGCCTTCGTTTAGGTGCGCCATGTGTTTCTCCACATCGCTGTCACTGTGGAGAGGCTGTAGACAGCCTTGGTCACCATGGTCTGTCATGTAGCAGGAGCGCAGGTCGTATCTCAATGACATACTTCGTCGGGCTCTTGTCACCGCTGGCGTTCCAGCCCAACTTGAACCTCAGAGCTTGGCACGCGACGATGGTAAGAGACCAGACGGTATGTCTTTACTGCCATGAAAGCTGGGTAGGCCTTTGGTGTGGGACGCAACATGTGTCGACACCCTTGCGCCATCTCATCTTCCTAGCACAGCAGGTTGTGCGGGCGCTGCTGCTGCTTTAGCGGAGACTCTCAAAAGGCGCAAATACATAAATCTAGTAGGGGATTATGTATTTGAGCCGTTTGGAGTTGAAACGTTGGGACCATGGGGTCCAAGTGCGAGATCTCTTTTTAGAGATCTTTCAAAGAGACTTGTTGACACCTCGCGTGACCAGAAGGCTGGCCTGTATTTGGCACAAAAGATCAGCATTGCCATACAACGTGGCAATGCTGCCAGCATTCTGGGCACGCTTCCAATTGATGGCGATGTGGAGGATTTCCATGACGCCCTTTAAATTCTGCTTTTACTTTTTTTTATGTATTTCCTTTTATTTGTTAGTTATTTAAGTATAGAAATTATTGTTTTAATTTATGTGTAAATAGCCACTTAGTTATAGTTAGTTATAATATACATATACCTAAAAGCAAAGGGTCAGTCGTCATGAAATCTGGAAGGTCGCCGGCCGTATAAAGGTTAGCTTTGGTAGAGAAAATTATAAAATGTAACTTTTTCCGCGTGCGAAGCCGCGGGTACCAGCTAGTTTTTAAATAAACTTCAATATTGTCTTTCCCTTATACAAGATCTATAAAAAAGAATTGAAACATTGAATAAAAATAAGCATGTATTTGTCTTCTTAGCGAATACACTGAAATGTAACATTAAAGCGGTGAAAGATTTACACGATAAGCTGTTTATAAAATGAAGTTAGACGAAGGTAAGAAATAAGTGAAGAAAAGGTGTTTTATGTGACGGACAGTGTATGCAATGTACCAACTTATCGCGTCTGGTTTAGAGCAACCTCACATTGGGCGGGCGTGTTGCTAGAGCGAGTGCCGACGTGCGCTCGGTGTTCTCTCTGTAGTACAATGAACGCCGGGGGCGAATCAGGGAGGTCTTAATATGTTTAGAAAACAAAGATAAAACTATTTATATGGTTTTATATATAAGCCAAACGTGTATGGGCAAGCCGGTCACGGCCGACCTCGTAGGACATTCGTCGACCAAATTGGTGACGTTCTGAAAAACGGCAAGGTCAGAAGCACCCGGAACCGGCGAGCATGTATGAAAAGACAACGACGTAATCTGCGGACGCTGACTACTCTCTATTCTCTTTTAAATTCTTCAAACGCTCCCACTTATCTTACACCTCAATTCCAATATCTATGTAGCAGTCATAATAGGGACCTTCGCTCTACCAATAATCTCCTTCTACTTTGTCCGTCCCATAGCTCTACTCTTGTTCATTCCTCCTTCAATATACAGTCAATCCTTCTCTGGAATGCACTCCCTCTTGAAATCAGGATATCTTCTTCTCGTGAACTTTTCAAGGCCAGAGTCCGTCGGCAGTATATTGAACAGTTGGCAGAATGTTCATAGTGTATTTGTATAATCGTAATTACTAGGTATATACATTTATGAATATCTATACGTATATATATTTTTATTGTTATTATTAGAATATTATATTCACATACTTATATTTTTATATATAAGTATTAATATGTATTATATTATATTATATAGGTATATATATATATATATATATATATATATATATATATATTGCCGTGTGGTTGACGGCATAGAATACAAGTGTCACCACCCCCTATCTTCCCGTGGGTGTCGTAAGAGGCGACTAAGGGATAACACGATGCAAATACCATCTTTGTGTAGAGACGGAAAACTCGACATCAAACCCTAGACGACTGCCTCGTTGCTCTCGCGGCATAAATGTGCGCGTGGGATCGGGAGGTCTCGGGTTCGATTCCTGGGTCGGGCAGTGTTATTGGGATTTTCTGTCACGAAATTCTCAGTAGCAGCACAGAGTCTGGAAATGTGCCCGGTACGGCAATAGGCTCGCCCCTTATTACGTGGGACTAAAGTATATCTGGCGAAAAGTGGGTGTAGAAATACACCTCTGCCTACCCCTTCGGGGATAAAAGGCGTGACGTTATGTATGTATGTATGTATGTATGTATATATATATATATATATATATATATATATATATATATATATATATATATATATATATATATATATATATATATATATATATATATATATATATATATTGTGATATTTAGGTATATATTATATTTTCAGTTATTATTCACTTTATGTTTAGTAATAGCCATATGTGGTTTTGCTCTCGGATTACGGCTCTCTTACGCACCTACCTTGAATTGTCTCTGCACCACCCAAAGGTTGACTGGCAGAGAATGCCACAGGCATTAAGTCCGCCTTTGTGCATTATTTTGTAATATTGTGCAAGAAGTTTTAAAATAAAATAAAAAATAAAAGAGTAATGAATGTAGAGGAAGCGCGTGAGATGTGTAAGAATAAAAGCAAGTGGCGTTCTGTTGTCTCTGCCTACCCCGATGGGAAAAAGGCATGAGTATATGTATGTATGTTATATATGTATATAGGCTGCGCGCCAGATCGTAATGTTTAACAAAAGTACTCTAGACAAGATCATCCATTATCAATTCGGCATATGAACGCCGTACTACTCTCGCGTCGGTCTTCAGTCTATCACCAACCTGCTTACTTGGAAGCTGAAGGATCTATTAACTTAAATAGCCCTTAGTCGGTTAATAAATGACGGAGTTCTTAGGTAACAAACATTAAAACATACAATTGAATTGAGTATCTCACTCTCATAAAGAAATTAATAGACTAGACACTAATTAATAAGACTGAAGTTTTTATACACGCTAACATACATTCTGTTACCAGCAAAAATTACACAGTAACTCCAATTTTAAATTAAAAGCATTATAAATTTATCTGCTCCAAATGAATGTAGCAAAAATATATTTATTCATTTAACAATAAATGACGGGAACCGAATGTGTCCCAATTTGCTTTTGTATATTCCTATTATGAATGTAGGTACAAATGCGGTGTTACAAACTGACATTGTAGCGATAGCGAGGAGAAGGTATCGACCACAGATCGTTGGTGCCGACCATCGACCACATAATACAGTCACCACATGCGACAGACCAAGCCGGTTTATTTTTGTACCTATTCATGACACAATATGCTGCAATTTTACACTCCAATATAAACATGTACGTATTGAATATTTTGCTATAAAAATCAACTGCATATTTTGCTCTGTAAACCACAACGCAGTAACGTGCGAACGGTAACGTTTTCAACTGTGTACACTAACCTGTGAAAATAACAGCATTGATTTTGTTATTTTGCACAAATGGATGTTGCCGGTTGTAAAAAAAGGTAATAACAATCAGAGATTGTACGTCGGTTTAATTTAGCTTGGCCCGGTTCTTTATGTGTTGATCGTTGAGAACGAAAATAATTTTTATTAATAAAATTCTACTGAGAATATTTATTTACTTTTTCTATGTGCCGTTCAAATCGTCCTGTTGTTTAAGCATGACATTGATTATAATAAGATGAGAGCTCTAAGAATAGCATATCTTGTATTTAACTTCTGTGATAAACGCGTAAATTTTTAAGAATGGATAGATACACAGACGGGTGTCAGTTACTCTTTACGAAAAATCTACATAACGGATTTTAATGCTACTTTGCAGTCACATATATCGCTTATACATGAAAAAAGCACATGGGCTAATTTTGAAACCTTTGGTAGTAGTCTCAACCCCTTCATAGGCGAAGCCTTGGTTAAAAGCTAGTATATATAATTAACTAAATAGAAGATTGACACATCATTTGTGTGATTCCTACAATCAACATTGTGACCATGGAAAGGAAAAGCATCGTTATTTGACTACGTTACATATTGGCCTCAATAGGGAAAGGCCATTTCGTTTCTTTAACATCGGAATTCTTACACCGTTATTCAAGAAAAAACAAAGCCTAACTTCAAATTGAAGACTTTGACCTACAATCAATACATAGTACAATAATTGCATTTAGATAATTTATCTATACTTTTTTGGAAGTATGTAAATAAACACCTAAGTTCCTATACACATTTTAAATTCGAGATAAGTGATCCGTCGTCAGATAAAATGTAAATAAAACATAAAATGCAGAAAAGTATAGTCCTTTCTTTTCACTGTCACGATAAACTAGAACTGAATTAACATTAAAATGGCAAAGCAGTGCAATAATCATATTGTATGAGATTTTTTATGTCCACCGACCCATACAAATATAATAAAATATAAGCATACTTACTTGTATATTTATAAACCGGATCAGAGCGAGTATGACTTACGCGTTGAAGGATATGTACAAAGTACTTTTTTTTTGTTTTTTTTGACTCATGGTGGAAACCAAACAATTTACGGGCTGACCCCCCAGGCTGCGCCCCAAAAGGGGCTCAGTCTAGGGAGAGTGTGGTGACTCCCCGATGAGAAGCGCCGGGACTACCCACTAAAACCACCATGGTATTCCTCTATCCGATCCCATTTAATAGCGGGGTCATGGGATCTACGTTAGCATTACTGCCGCGACCCTGCCTGGTTGAGATACTTCCGAGAATCTATGACGAAGTGTTTAATTTGGTGGGGCTCTATTGATGTCAAAATTTCGTTTTAATGTAACCTTATACCGATTATTGTCAAATTATAACAATTGATTGCCTAATTTTCTTAATTTTCTTGTAATTAATAAAATATTTTTGGGTTACTCCCCAAGAGCCCTGAATACGATTAATTTTATTATATATAACTTTTTATTTTTTAATATTTGCGACTCTTGCTTTTACTCTTACTACTGGCAACATATATATACATATATGTTTTTCATAACATATAAATACGTATATGTTATGAAATATCCGTAATTAATCAATAATATATTTTTGATACATGAAAAATGTGCTATTTGTATTGACAAGTTTTGAAATACAGGCCATAACGCCTTATAATTCTCATTCAATTAAAATTCAAGTCGAATAGTGCACATGTTATAGCGTTTTACTCTTTCTTAGAAAACAGTATATTAACCAACTCAATTGATAGAATCCAAATGAGTGCCCCAACTTTCGCCACAAAATAAAATATACATCGGTGTATTTTGCTCAGAATTAACTCGCTCAAAAGGATCTAACTGTTTGTATTGAATAGTGTTTGGTCAATGAAAAACGGACACTTATTTCACAAACAGTCCGAATCGGGAGTGTTCTGTGGCAGTGGCCTTTCAAGGGTCGCAATTGCTCTTTTTTATGGTTCTCGGTCGGCGACAATGATAAATCGGCGAGTACCGAAATATTCATCCGTCACTTGACCTATTTCACGAATGAGCACCGAAGCCTTTCATCGTAACCTCAGCTGTAACCTTAGCTTTAGTGCTTACGTTTTCTCTTGAAGACATAATATTGCGAATAGTGTGCGACACTCATGTATCAAAAGCGGCATTTTAAACATTTTTGAATTAAATATACAAAAGTATTTGATGATTCTATGTTGGATTCAAGTCAAACCAAACTGATTTCTAAGAAATAATATTGGTTTTATAGGCATTGGATTTAAGAACGCGTTCATTTTAGTATCAGTATTGTACAAAAGCTTTACGCATTACAGAATTGGTATACTCAGCAACACTTAATATCTTAAGGAAAATTTAAGCTGACGAAGTAAGCACTACGTCAGCTAATAAAAATGTTTTCGCATTCCACATTCAAATCACACTCAAAATTGGACGTCCCTTACAAAAATACGATTGGATTTAGAATGGTATAATCATGGCCCTTGAGGAGATTAAGTGGGCCGGTCGGATTTGAGACGGAGGTTGTAGTGAGAGAGATCCTTCGATGTGATAGAGCACGTTGGACTATTCTGCGTACGTTGACGTACAGCCTCTGGAGCTTTGGACAGATACCACGAGGTTTATCTCGCTAGATATAAGAACAATATAACACTACTTGAAATAGTGTCGCTCTAGTATCAATTAATGAGATATCTATAAGCCTGATTTATGGTCTTATATTGACTTTAGTATTATATCTTTCAGCGTTTATGTAACTTGTATTGAGTAACTTTTAGCTGTTTAGCTTTATAAGACAAAATTACGCATAACGAAAAATTACGTACCTATGCATTTTATAATTGGTAATTTATTTTTAGCGACAACGCCTGCACCGATTCCCGGGTCGGGCAAAAGTGTTACTGGGTTTGCCGAATTTTCAGTAGCAGCACGGAGTCTGGTGAAGTTCCTGGTAACGTTAATAGGCTCGCCCCCTATTACGTGGGATCTAACAATTCATGGCGAAATGTGGGTGTAATATTACACCTCTGCCTACCCCTTCGTAGATACAGGCGTGTGTCTATAAAAAGAAAACATTTTATTGGTAGTGTCTGATGGTTTTATTACACTTTATAATTACAATAATCTTTTCATATTCATGCACCATAACGATATTTAATGATCTCTTTTCATAAATACTACATACATCATCATCCCTTAACAGTCCACTGCTGGACTAGGCTTCTCCTTTGAAAGGAGGAGTTGGCCTACTATACCACGCTGGCCAAACGGGTTGGTACCTATTGGGTTTGTACCAAGTTGTCCTTCTCTTACAGTGTTGTTCTCAGCATAATATTATGCTCCCTATGTCAGCTCTTACGACACCCATGGGATGATATGGGGTGATGACATGCCGTATTCTTAATCCATCACCACACGGACAATTCTACAATAAATAATAAAATATCAACATCTTTTATAGCGTCTGTGTACGTGCCTGTAATATTAACCCGAGATATGAAAGTTGTATTTTTTAAATTTTATTAACAATAAATTACGCGATATAGACCCATTACATAAAATATGAGTATGTGTTCAAATTGCGAAAGTTGGCAATATTTATGATACAATAGTTATTCTATATTTACATATCAAAAGAACAAATCAAACCTAATATGCTAATTAATACATTCAGAAGTTGTTCTCCTACTATATAGTCAAGGAGCTATTCCTATTTTGAGGTCAATTATCCGTCTGGCCTCAGGCTGACTACTATCCGTAAGTCGTAGTGACCGAGTCTGACCTCCACGAACTAGTCCAACTTGTTCGGATTACCACAATCTAGAGTTGGAACAATTGTTAGAAATGTTAGGCTTCAGACAGGCAATTTAATGTTTTCTTCAAAGGGCAGCGTTTTCTCATGCGATGTTAGTTCAATTGACCGTTTGATCTTGACAGTTTATTCGAGTCAAAGTAATGTGAGACATGACGTGCGTTAATCAACTTAAAATAAATAATTTCAGGTACATCGTAACTGCTACACATCACGCAAAATGTTTTAAAGACTGCTAATACAAGTTCATGACTTTGTTAAGCTATATGAGTAAATTTGAAATGAAAATGTAAACAAATTAGTATGCTCTATTTTAGATTACAATGAATGACCTTTGGCAAAGCGGATTTGCGAGGTTAAGCGCCTGTTTTATCCGACTTACGGGCACGACGGATGTGCTTGCATGCATCAGAAAGAAAAACTATCGGATCAGGCGATAGCCTGATCCGATAGATCTGATCTGATCGTTGACAATCGATAAAAAAGAAACTTTCTTGGCATGGGGTAAGTGCACTTCAATAACTGATACTGATTTTAAGCATACGGATATAACATGTCACTATGAGGAATGACCGCTGCCCGACCTGTGCATTGCGCAAGCCGCTTGGATTGAAATGTTCAAATCGGACGAAAGTCGCTTCATGAACTAAAATTGTGACAAAATTGGTTAGAGCTGTTCGGTCCCCGGGCACGAAAGCTTAAGTTTTTGGTCGCGACAGTGCTAGAATAATGACAAAAGTAAATACTGATGCGTAGTCCAGTAGTAGTGGACAAGGAAGACCGATGAAGGATTTCCTTCTATACCTACGCTGGTTAGTAGTCGCTCGAGTGCAATCACAATCTTGAGATGTTCTTAGTTCATCCTATTGTTTTTACTTATTAGACAAACAAACTATGCACTGTACTAAGGGTTGAGGGTTTTTACTCAATCAGTTGCAAACTAGAAGACTTTAAATAGATCGAAAGGAGCCGTTTTGTGCAGTTCAAGAATTGGAATCATTTTTGAACAATATTAATAGCGATAAGGCTACCCTTTGTTTTATGTTTGTTACATGATTCATTTTAATGTCTAAAATAGTGTTTAAAAAAATATTAAATAAATAAATGTTCGGAATTGTAAACTGTAGAGCTATTGGTCAGTACCGAACTGTATTTATTACCCATTTACTTTATTTGGCACGTACGCTACGTATCACACAGCACAAACTAATATAACATGGTTTCGATCTGGCTGTTTGTATAGGTTTGTGATTTGTGTTTGGCGATATACGATAAACAAGGTACCTATGCTAGTTTATGTTGATAGTTTTGCGTATACCGTAAGCTTCTATTCAATGGTTTACCGTTTAACAAGAATACGTGGGACAGCCTGCGCAATGCGTGGGCTTACTAACGTCGCACATAATATCTGGGGATGGTATGGAAATAATTATTTTAAGCTTATGAGTACAAATATTAAACAGATTATTAAAACGAATGATTGTCGTTACTGTTGTAATTATTTTCTTAGCAGTGTATGGCCTAAAATTGAATATTAAAGTAAATTTTCCTCATTCGTCTGTTACAACGTATATGTGGGGTTGTAACGGGTTCTAGAATAGAAACGCAGCAGAGGTTCTGAGCGTTTATTGCCGAGTATTGTCTCACTTCCCTTGCACGAGTCTGACCAACCAACAACACGACACTGGCCTGAACACTGAGGGCTGCAGTCTCCCACGCTGTTCCCTCCGGTAGTGTGCAGGGCAGGCTGCTCGAAGGGCTGCGCGTAGCAGGCAGATCATCGAGGACTGTTGGTTCAGCTGTTAGGCGCCGGCGGTGTGTGTGCGCTGAGCGGGGCAGGGCCAGACTCTTCGGCAGAGGTGACGCCGAAGACGATGCAGGGAAGTGTAGCGGTCTAGGGTAGCGTAGCCCGGAGCTTTAAGGTAGACCTGGAACCTGAAGGAACGCAGCATTAGGAGAGCCACAACCAATAGAGTCAGGCAGGCGGCGTCAGCTGGCCTCAGCTAGCAGGTAGAGAGATGTGCAGTACGCTGGTGCAGTAAATGTAGTAACTTACTCACAGCTGCGACCAGGATACACGTACAACGTAGATGTAGCACAAAGTTAGGCACGGTTACAATCAGTAGCGGTGCCGGCCTCCCTGTCGAGGACGATGGCCTTCTTTGATTGGCCGAGCGTATGGACGGTATTATGGCACACACTCGGTAGGTACCGGACATACGTCACAGGGTAATCGTCGATAATATTATAAGCTTTCTTAAACTTTTTTTTTGTTTTCTTCTGCAATGGAATATTTACCATAAACCCTCATCCATAACCAATCTTAACTCTACTGCCAATTAAAACATAAAATTTGGGTCACTTTAAACAATTCTTCGTAAAATTTTCACAGTTACAATACTTAAAAACTTAAGAAGAAAAGTCGATTCACGTTTTTGCATTATAGACTTAGGTAACGAAACTCTATACTGTGCAAGTGTGCATGGCCCAAGATTCAGTTCACCTGCACCGATTTTTGTCATTAGATACTTTTTTTCAATTATATAAAGCTTCTTTATAAGATGAAACCACTTTTGATATAGTAAAATGGACGTAGTTAAGCGAAAACGTTCCATTCCACACTAACTTCAATTTGAGATAAATGCAATTATCTGTTTTAGTGGTACACTTTTTGTTCTAACATGTGCATAATGAATGCTATTGGATTTATTGTAGAAATGTATGTTAAATATATAATGATGTATATTTTTTTCGAATATATTCAGTATAACGTGAGTAATAAAGAAAATTGGTATTGGAACATTTTTGCAAAATTGTTATTTTGTATAAAGGAGCATTCCAAATAATTTTGCATAAAAGTTCCAATCCCTTATGAATATATAAATAAATAATAATTTAATCTAAAATACAAATTTTCTACAAATCTGTCATTATAAAATTAAAAGCTATGTAGCATGTATTTAGTTAAAAACGTAAATTACAAATTTTAGTAAAAAAATCTTGAAGCAAAATCTATTCGTTAACATCATCATCTTGTATGTCAAAGTCAGGTTCTCTGCCAAACCCATCAATATCATCAATGATTTCATCCGAACTTTTTAAAGTACGATAAAATTGAAAACAGTCCTCAGGTATATAATATTGATACATAGATTGCAAATCAGCTAATTTTGGTGGCGCAATTGGTTTACCGTTAGGCCATAACAGACATAAATCAGATTTTTTTTATTGATTGAACCTTTCTTTTGTCTTTTCGTCAATTGGCAATTCCTTAAAATCTTCATCTAATGATGATCTTATAAAAATAGAAAACATTTTATCCTTTTCAATCTTAATTTCTTTTATTTGTAAACTTCTTTCAGTTCATTATATTCTTTTCTATATTTTCTATGCTATAAAAATCAGTGTTCTGCATTTTATAAACCTGTAAAGGCTTATAAAATTAAATCTTCTTAATTTTTTTAAAAATATTAATTTATTCTTCAGCTATATACAGACTACAGACGCTGGTGATGTTTTAGTGCAGTTTCAATTTTCGAGAAGTCTGTGTCGTTTGGTAAAAACGTGTGCCCAGATTTGAGAAATCGAAATGATATGCTTTTTAAAGTTTGATGGGAGCTTAATATTGCCTTAAGCATTAAAACAATTTTAATATTGCGGTTCTACCCACCGCAGCAGTCACTCTATAGAATAAGGTGTTCCATAGAGGGCCGAAGTTTCATATCTATATTGTATTTTAGTAGGCATGATTCTACCTCCTGTGTACCTCTTCCTGCTTCACCTTCTACCCAGATATAACAATATCTAACGTCGTCAGATGCAGAGTGGAAACCACTATTATATAGTCACAATTGTCTCTTATAGAACGCGACGTTCGTGGGTGTGCGGGTTAATGGTAGTCTCTCACTCAACAGTAGGTAAAACTAGGGCTTCTGGGAAATCGCGTTTCATTTGGTCTCTTAATTTGGATTTATCGTTTGTAAAAAGAATATTATTATGTTTTGGAATGTTTTAAAAACCTAAATAAATTGTAAATATTTACTGAATAAAGTGAATAATAATAGTTTTCTGAAACATTTCAAATACATTGGAACATTCTTACCAAGGAAATAAAGCACAAATTAATTTGCTAAAACGTACCAAACTCACTGGAAAGTTGTCAGTTTGTTACCAAGGAAATAAAGCATAGATCGTCAGTTTGTTACCAAGGAAATAAAGCATAGATCTATATTAATTATTTTTGGTACGATTTTTATAGCTTAGATTTCAAATTTTATTAGCTGGTTAGGTTCCATTAAACATTAGTATACATATAGCTATCGCTCTAAAACCAATTAAAAATCAGCGTATATATATATATAGGCTAACCTCGTTGGTGGCTACCAATGAGGTTTGCTACAATGTTACAAGCCGCCAAGAAGAACGACATTCCAATAGCGAACACCGGGCTCTGGCGAGGTGAGCATTGTTTGAATCGCAGTCAACGAGGAAACAGCTGAACAGGCGCTCACGGCCACGTATACGGCGGACGCTAATTTTTGATAGAAGTTCTAATGTATTTTCTATTACCATTCATTATTCACAATAATAACTGAAGTGATGTACAAATGCTGTTTTACTTACCATCTCCTCGCCCGCAAATCTACGCCCGCTCATAATTTGAAGAAACAAACGATAGTAGAAGGATAAAATGGAAAGAATGCAGTAGAAATCCCTTAACCCACAGTCGAAAGACTTTATCAGAAGTGGTTACGAAGGGCAGATGAACAGGAGATGGCATTCGGTCATGGAAAGACAGATCTCGTGTGAGTACCCATGATTTTCTTATCAATAACGAGGCCATTGTGACAAAGCCGTTACTAGCAACGTAACCCGATTCTGCTCGTGAAATTACATTCCTGACGATGTTGAAGCTGATATTGAAAGATGGTGGAGAAACACCAACATCATATTGTGTTATTGCGGCGCATTGCAGAGGCGCGCCGCGTTAATATGAAATGTGATGGCCGCATTTTTAGGAATTGCTACTCACAAGGTTCGGCAAATTGAAGAGATAATTACTGGATTGATTGTGAACCCAATACATACACCATCATGTAAGCAAGGAGGTATCTTTTTAGCAACCTCAACAGGATAACCGACCTACTTTGTAATGCGACTGGCCGCAAATACGAATTTGACAACACGATGACAGCTCAGTACAATTGTGTCGTGCACCTAGAAAAATATCGCTGAAGAAAAAAAATCGAGAGCTAAAATATCGCACTGCGATGATAATGAAGGAATCTTGTTTTGTTGCTGATTTATAGTTGGACGGATCCTGCCGCCACTGTCGTCATCATAAGCACAAGATGGCAGTAAAGCAAAGTTAAAGATGGTGTCGTTGTTATAAAAATGCTGGAGAGAAGATCGCCATTTTTTCTTTCAGGTTTCAAAAGATATCCGAGCATACAGTTTAGAAAAAAAAATGTTAACGTTTCTGAACAGAAACTAGTAAATGGTATGGTATCCACATTGACTGGTAAGTCAGTCCTTCAGGAGATATAATTTTACAGCGAGACAAGTAATTAAAATTCCTAGGTTTGGTCTACATTGGGCATCCGTAAGCACAGCCGCGAAGGGTGAGTTGTGTTCTACACTTATGGTTATAATAGCATGGTATAGTTACTGCTTGAAAGATATGGTACCTACAGTATTAATTTTGGGACAACAGAACATTTAGTGGTGTCTCACGACTGAGATTGAGTCTGAATACCACTTGTGAGCTTTGAAAATCCTATCAGTGACACAACTAGTCAGTTTTCGTCAGTATCTTGATGGTCAACATCTTACTATTCAGACTAACAGAATTTCGCTGCTATTCCTTGAAAGCGTCTAAAACTAAGACAATTTGTCACATGTTCATAGATTGCATGTTTCTCTTAGCATAGTATGATGTTGCTGTCATGTAGTGAGACGTGACTGCCTCCGTGGTCCAGTGGATAGCGTGCGTATACGACTGCTGATCGGAGGTCACGGGTCCGAATCCCGGATCGGGCAAAAGTGTAATTAACTAGGTTTTTCCGAATTCTCAGTATGATATGCCGGGTAACGGCAATAGGCTCGTCCGCTATTACGTGGGACTTAACAAATCATGGCGAAATTTGGGTGTAATATTACACCTCTGGCGACTCCTTCGGGGATACAGACGTGAGTTTATAGTGAGACGTCACATTTGACGTCTCACTATAAACGCTAAAGCGCTACAAAAGCTCGGCATATGCCATTGCATATGCCGAGCTTTTGTCTAGAATATCTTTAGCTCCCTTGTCTTAGAGTCTGAAACTTTAATTGTGAGTTAGTTAACCTTAAACTCCTTTAGTTTTGAACACTAGACTTTTGTTAAGGTGGTAGATTATGTCAAATTAAACAATAGTTGATTTCAGGTAAGCTTAAGTGTCAGTGAGCTAGTCAAATCTGCACATTACAAGGACTGATGCGCGATGGAGCAAGCGTGTCTTTGAGTGAAGAATGCGACTCAGTAAACGTAA
This sequence comes from Euclidia mi, assembly GCA_944739405.2. Classification (NCBI taxonomy): domain Eukaryota; kingdom Metazoa; phylum Arthropoda; class Insecta; order Lepidoptera; family Erebidae; genus Euclidia; species Euclidia mi. The sequence goes on along the minus strand of OX123181.2, from coordinate 59,635,052 downwards.
GGACGGCCGGCCCCCCCTGCTAGGTGGACCGACGACCTGAAAAAGTTAGCTGGGTTGGTCTTGACGCGGTAGGCTGATTGATTGGTTACAGGTAAAGCAGAAACAGGCTCCCGATATTCAGAACCTAGCACGAATAAGCCTCTGTTGGATTCAACGGTCAGGTGAAGTGGGCACATGCGTAGCTTAAATCAATCCGCTATATGTCATCGTACCTACTACCCATGTATCATCTTCGTCCGTTACACGAATAGTGCACGATTGGCGTAGTGGTTAAAGCGACCATCTCACCACTTCACACTGTGCCGAGTGTTGTAGGTTCATTCCTACACGAGACAACACTTTGTGTGGTCCTCAAACGCCGCTTCACACTGAGCTGAGTGTTATGGGTTCAATCTCCATACGAAACACTGCGTGTAACCCACACGTGGTGGTTTAGATGTACTTGAATGTCTGTTGGTGGTGGTGGTCGTGGCTGTTGATGATGGACAGGACTATGGAGCGCCGCCATTGTTTGCCTCCAAAGCTGCGGCATGCCGAGCGATATCTCTCCATTTCTGGCGGTTGTTGGCGTTTCGCGCACATTGTACTGCGGTCGATTACGTAGCCCGCGTGATAACATCGATCCACCGAGTCGGATATCGACCGCGGGCTCTCTTGCCTTCAACGCAACCGTTAACCACAAGTGTTTCCATCGAGTCCTCGTTTTTTTGAGATATGCCCAAAGAATTTCAGTATTCATAACTGCACAATCAACGAAAGTCTATCCCTTATGTGAAGCTCCTTGAGGATGGAGTTATTGGTGCGAAATGCTGTCCACGGTATCTTCAATATCTGTCTCCAATACCACATCTCCAACGCATCGATTTTTCGGCGATCTTGTAGCATTAGTGTCCACGTATCGGCCCTGTAGAGAAAGATTGGAAAAACCAGACACTTCATTAGACGAACTTTGGTATTCCGTGTAATTCAGCTGTCTCTCCATATCTTTCCCAGACGCTCTACTGCCGTCCTGGTGATAGCTGAACGGCGCTTGATCTCGTCTTCACATCCTCCTTTGTTCAAGATAGAGGAACTCGTCATAACTAGAGTTTTGGATAAATCTCTATGAATAAACGTAAAGCATCAATAGCTTTAACCTTGTTCACAAGTAGGCTCATTAAAACTTGTATGCTTCAGGATTTTGAAGACCTGGTAGAAATATTTACTACCCATCCAAGATCTTTGATGAGGATGAAGTGCCTGCGATTAATGGTAACGAATTTGAACAAAGTCCTAAGAAACCGACGGTGAGACAGCGTCCATGCCTGATGAGAAGACATGACTGCTGCCAGCGTCGATAGTCTCCGCACCGTAGGATGACTCGCTAAGTAATTGTGACTTGAGTAAAGGTATGTGTGTACTTACGTGTGTTGTATAGTAAGTTGTTTGTGTCGATCGGAAGGGTCCAGTATGCCCTGTCCATGATTGAAGTCTATCGGAAGGGTCCAGTTTGCCCTATCCATGATTTGAGTCTGTTAAAAGGGGTCTAGTACGCCCGGTCCGCACTCATTTGTTGAAAGGGCCTAGTCAGCTGAGCCTGATAAGCCTGTGTAGCATTTTGGTATTCGGTCAGTAGGACTTGGTACCCCAAGAGGGTGCCATGGTCTATACTATGCCTGTACCATGCTTGGTAGTTGAATGATGGGGCTCCGCGCACCCAATCCAAGTTACTACGCAATAGCGATGTATTTCATTCTGGTCAGAAAAGGCCGAGCGAATATTAATGTGCATCTTTACTAATTGAACAGGTCTGGAGAAATAATGCTGCGTCCTGTAGATGCTGGACACCATGCGCACGAGGTCGTGCGATTCATCAGAATGGCCGTATAGGCTAACCTCGTTGGTGGCTACCAATGAGGTTTGCTACAATGTTGCAGGCCGCCAAGAAGAACGACATTCCAATAGCGAACACCGGGCTCTGGCGAGGTGAGCATTGTTTGAATCGCAGTCAACGAGGAAACAGCTGAACAGGCGCTCACGGCCACGTATACGGCGGACGCTAATTTTTGATAGAAGTTCTAATGTATTTTCTATTACCATTCATTATTCACAATAATAACTGAAGTGATGTACAAATGCTGTTTTACTTACCATCTCCTCGCCCGCAAATCTACACCCGCTCATAATTTGAAGAAACAAACGATAGTAGAAGGATAAAATGGAAAGAATGCAGTAGAAATCCCTTAACCCACAGTCGAAAGACTTTATATATATATATTTACAACCGGAAACCCGGGTAAAATAACAAGATAAGTCGCAATACGTAAATGGATTTCTTTCTTGGCAACAACGGGAGGATTTATGTGGAAATCGTGATTTATAACTGGGATAATTATGCACTTTAATTAATTAAATTTAAATGAAAAATTATCTCTCTATGTCAAAAAAGTACGCTTTGTATGTACACATTGCGTGGTCCATCGTTAATTAACATATGTGTTTTGATATATATGGTTCAACGCAAGAGCAGAATTCATTGTATCCGGAAAACAAATATGTTTCTGTCGGATAAAGGGCGTTACAACACTTTATATGTATATTCAAAGAATTGATTTGTTATTCTGCTCTAAATAACATAGCACTTTCGCAACCACACAAGATAGATTCAACGGGCGTTAGTCGTTGATTGGCTTGCTTCGAGTTTTTCAATGATCTGACTTTGGAGATGAAATCTTCGAAAAAAATAAAAACTGTCAAACGAAGGCAATATGTAGCATACATACTAAGATTGTGTGATTCGACAATTTTTATACATCCACGTTATAAAAAATATTTTATTTTTCGCATGTAAGCAGGTCTAAAGAAGTATCTTTCTTTTACTCTAGGATGGCTAATTAACGCAAGGCTGTCACAACGATGAGCTTTTGGTTGCGTACAGCGAATTAGGACAATAGAGGGTCGCCACGGTCTACTGCACTGGCCAAGTGCTGCTTGACAGTCCTCAAATGTCTTTCAAGCATATTATCCTTTAACTACCGACCTATACGTCTCACAGACGTAATAACTTTTAATTTTGAAATATATCTAAAATCACGCCACCTTCGGCGTCGCCCTTCCCGCTACCTTCCTCCCTCCGCGTCGCAAGCCATCAGGCGACGCTGCGCCCACGGCGAGTGAACACGTCTCCGTATTGGAGCGATCGACGTCTCACAGACGTAAGTACGGTGTTTATGTACTAAATTCCGTACGTCTCTCGGTCGTCACCTCGGTATTCATGTGTGTTAGCTTATAGAGTCTGATGAAGTCAAACAAGGGCGACATCAGTCGTGGCCGATTTTTACTCTTGCTGGCACGTGAACTAGTCCTCCCGGAAATGAAATTACGCGTCTACAATGATAGGATCCCACGAGAATTACGACTAAGTACGTAAGTACCGAGCGAGTTATTGGACCCGCCGATATGCCGTCCACCACCTAAAACCTCAGAATCCAGATACAGGTGTAAGAAAGACATGTGCAATCTGTCCCAGTCGGTTGAAAAGGCGAACGAAGTACTGTTGCTGCAAATGCACGAAATCAATGTGCCTTACTTGCTGCCTACAAATATGCATTGACTGCAAACGTCCGTAGTGAATGTACCAAATATTTGAGGTCTGTCATTATTTTTATTTTTAAACTAAGAAGTAAGATTTATGTTTTATTTTGATAATAGTTTATAGAAGATAACATATTTTAAGTTCATTTGTTGTTAATTACTTAATATTAGAGAAAAACGAGACTGAAGTAAGTCCTTAAAATTTAGTGGCTAATAATTGTGATCTCTCGTATAAATGTTGATTTTACCTGAAAAATAGGGTGTATTTTTTTTAATTCTGTAGTCTGTTACCTCAAACACCAATCTTTTTAATGTATAAAATAGAAAAATGTAGCATGCAAATACACATTTTATTTCAGTACTTAAAGTTTGACGTCTCTCAGTCGTCACGTCGGCGTAAGTGCTACGTTTAGACCAGGTCGGCAGCTAAAGGTTAATATGGAAAACTCATAATGTTTTCCTTCACCATTTAGCAAGCAGTAATTGAATACACACTATCAGTACCTAGTGTTATGAAGTCAGCCTTATAATTGTATGCGTAATCGTTAATTACCTGTCGCTTGTCCTGTGTCTCGGAGAGTACGGTATGCTGACAAAGGATAAGCCAGTATGCGTATCCCGGGTGCAATAACGAAAGTCTTGGATGCGGCCGGGATAGCGTTAGGACGATGATGATGAAACTCATACCTAGTACAGCATTAATAATGACAACTTATGTCTAGCAATTCTTTATGTTAAAAATTGGTTGCCTGTAAAGTCGGTATACGGGCGAAAGTTTTACGTGACAACGACTTTGAGTGGTAAAATAATTTTAATGTGAATATTCATTCGTATAGTAGGAAGAAGGATGAAAGACGCGTGCCTTTCACTTTTTATGTCTGTCTCTCTCGCTCTTAGGCGGGACGCGTGCCTCTCACTCGCTCTCATTGTGAGCGCATAACGTGAGCGGAGCGTAACGCAGTTTCTTGAAGTGTCACCCGGCAAACCAATTTATAAGACGTTGTCACGTCAAAAGACTTCATCATCTTCTTGCCCTGGTCCCAATCTATTTGGGGTCGGCGCAGTACGTCCTTCGCTTCCATTCTTTTCTGTCGCCCGTTATCTGATCATTTACCCCTTTCTCGTTCATATCCATCTTCACACAGTCCATCCATCTTTTCCTTGGCCTCCCTCTCCCTTTCCATCCCTCTTCCTTCATATTCATCACTTGCTTACCTACATACATATCATCTCTTCGCATAATATGTCCATACCAAGCCAAACGACTTCCTTTCACTTTCTCGTCTATAGGCGCCACTTTCAGACTACCTCTCACGTATTCATTCCTAATCTTGTCCATTCTCGTAACTCCACACATCCATCGCAACATTCTCATCTCTGCCACATGTAATCGTTTTTCATCCATCTTCTTAGTAGCCCAACACTCAGCTCCATACAATACGACAGGCCTTATAACCGCCTTATATATGCGTCCCTTGAATTTCAAAGGCATTTTAGGATCGCATATTGTGCCCGAGACCTGTTGCCATTTCATCCATCCTGAGTTGATCCTTTGCCGAACATCTCGGTCAATTTCGCCGTCGTGTTGCAGGAGTGAACCGAGGTAGCGAACGTCGGAGCATACTGGTAGGGGTATACCGCCGAGTGTAACCGGGCTTGTACTAGAGAGGCCGCCAAAGTCACAGAACATGTATTCAGTTTTGGTTCTGCTTATCCTAAGGCCTACGTTCTCCAGTCTCTGCCACCACTCCTCCAGCTTACTCTGCACCTCCTGTCCACTTTCTGCTACCAGGACGATGTCGTCGGCAAACAGCATGCACCAGGGTGCCTCTTCCTGTATGTCCGATGATATGGCATCCATAATCAACAAGAAGAGGTAAGGACTAAGAGCCGACCCTTGTTGCAAGCCTACAGCCACATCGAATCTGGCTGTGATTCCAGCTGCGGACTGGACTTGCGTGTGGCATTCAGCATACATAGCTTGGATCAACTTCAGGTACTTTTCAGGCACTCCTTTCTTCTTGAGGGCCCACCACAAGACTTCACGCGGTACCCGGTCATATGCCTTTTCGAGGTCAACGAATACCATATGCAGATTTTTATGCGCCTCCCTGTATTTTTCACTAATTTGGCGAAGTGCAAAAATGGCATCCACCGTACCTCGACCAGGCATAAAACCGAATTGGTTACGTGAAATCTCACTCTTTGCTCGCAAACGTCAATTACTCTCTCCCATACTTTCATACTATGAGGCATTAACTTTATTCCCCGATAATTGTTGCATTCTTGGACATCTCCCTTATTTTTAAAAATGGGCACTAGGTAACTGCTGCACCATTCCTTGGGTACTGTCTCCTCATGCAACATCTTATTGAAGAATAAAGTCAGCCACGCCCATCCATCCTCCCCTAACACCTTCCATGCTTCTACTGGTATTCCATCTGGTCATAATGCTTTCCCATTCTTCATTCCACTCACAGCCCGTCTTACCTCATCCTTACTTATTACATTCACTAGTCCAATATTCTTCGCCTTGTTCTCAAGCATTTTGCACCAATCATTCTCTTCATTCATTAATTTTTCAAAATTTGTTCTCCATCTTTCTTTAATCCTATCATCATCCGTAAGAACCACTCCTGTTTCATCTTTCATACACTTGATATGGGATACATCCCTCGCCTTTATGTTAAAAATACTTGCCAAAATAAATAGATCCAAAGCCCTGGAATATTCAAATACACATTTATATGTACCATTAGAATAAATTATAAGTATTGAAAAGAGTACGTATTAACCAAATGACAAACAACATCAAATTCGAATAGAAATATTAGCGACCCATTACTATGAGGCATAAAATTACAATATATTGCTTTCGATTTGCGACCTTATCAATAATACCGTTATACATATATTTAGCATCTTTATTGACAAATTATTCTGGGATGATTTGGAATAGATATCGGCTACTCTAAAATACGGGAGTCCATAAAATTGCTTTTATTGGCTCGTTTTTATAGACCGTCTATGTTTGCTAACCGCTAAAGACCAAAGATGAAGTATTTTGTGAGGATTCAAATTGATTTGCTTTTTACCAAAGTTTTCCAGACACTTATTTCTGCTAAATATTTGCATGACCTTTTATTTCATTACTATTTCTAAAGACGGATTTCTATGTTCAGGTATGTACTGCTACGTTCAATTAATTCATGTTTATCCATTGTCTTCACTAAGCAGAGCTTGTACTATACAAGCTCTGCTAAGTTTGGGACAAGATCACAAGATGGTGTTGTGTGAATGTGGTAGAATATTATAGTGATTATCAATTCATTTTGTTAAAAGGGTAAAGAAATAGTTAAGAATAGTTCTAACTTTTTTTTTATGGTAATAGGCGGCAAACAAGCAGACGGATCACCTGATGGTAAGCAATTACCGCCGCCCATGGACACAAGCAACACCACAGGAGTCACAAGGGCGTTGCCGCCCCTTGGGGTTGGGAAAAGGGATAGGATAAGGAGTGGGATGAGGGAGAAGGAATAGGGGATAGGGCCTCCGGTACTCTCACTCACCGAACGAAACGCAACAGTTTAGGTACTGTTACTTTACGTCGATTTTCTGTGAGAGGGTAGTACTTCCCCGGTCGAGCCCCCATTCATGCTGAAATCAGCAAGGCCCTACTACCGTAGAAAAACTTGAATTAAATTAAAATTTACCTACAAATTAAATTTTCTGGACGTCGAAGCAGAGGCAGGCCTCCCGTAAGGTGGACCGCTGCCTCAATATCGGTCCAAATGGAGAGCCTTAGGAGGCCTTCCAGCAGTGGACGTATTTCAGCTGATATGATGATGATACATAATTTAGTACAACATCAACACCGATAACCAACCTGCTACTATTGCCATTGCATACTAAATTTAAACCAAGGAAGCCAGATATTGATTGTTGGTTAATCTAGATTTGACTCAATATCAGTTTAGGCAACTCCTCCTTCACCTCCGTAACATAGAAACATTCCTGTAAAGTTGACTAACCAGGATCTTTGAAGCTCTGGCGAATAGACACTACCATAGATAAACGTGACAACGAGCATAAAGATTAGGGATGCAACGCAGCTTTCAAACTTGAGCTAAATTGGCCAACAAGGCTTTCTTTTTAGGGTTCCGTAGTCCACAAGGAACCCTTATAGTTTCGTCATGTCCGTCCGTCTGTCCGTCCGCAGCCTAGCTCAAAGACGCCTGGTGCTAGAAAGCTGATATTTGACATGAATATAGACATAAGATATTGCAACAAAACTGTAGAATAAAATTTTGGAAAATATATTTTTTAAGGGTATCTACATATATAATGGGGTTGAATTTTTTTTTGGTTGAGTACCCCATCATGTGGCATATCATTGGATAGGTTTTAAAAAATATTATTAGTTTGCTCAAATCATAATTGGATCAAGTGATTGGTTTGACAAATATCAATTTTTGAAGTGAAAAAAATTGTTAGACTCAAGTGTCCCCTCTGCTGGCTAAACTATTAATTTGGAAGAGGTGAAAAAAATCACAAATGTAGTACATATAACGAATTTAAAAGGAAAACTATCACGGCTAAGTAGATATCACTAGTTTACGAGTAATCGTCGGTTAACTTATAAATACCTATTTCTGTGAGTTTACATTGGGCGCGCTGGCTTAATCTTAAAGATACGTACTTTGGTATGTAATGTACTACGGTACTACGTATGTATAGTAGTAGTAAATCTTGGAAACCACATTTTATGTTTACAATACATAACTGGATACATACCTAGTATTTTTTCTAAACAAAACGTAGGTTCTTATAATAGTGTTATTAAAATTATTTTTTCAGCAAAATAAACAGTCGGATTTGTTGTACATTAATACCCTTTGCAGTCATTATGGGCAACTACGGAACCCTACATTGCGCGTGGCCCGACACGCACTTGGCCGGTTTTTCTTTATGCTGCGTGCCCGGCGATATACTTATTTAACAAATAACATGATAATTATTACTTTTAACAGAAAATTATATTTTTCTTGTAAAATTAAACCAAACAATTATAACAATCATACTTTCTTAAGTAAGCACTTCTAATATTCGGTTATTCTGTTAATTAACATCGACTGAGTGGATAACAAGCCGTAACATCGTCGACACAAAAGCCCACCATTAAATCGTACATACATACATACATAGACTCACGCCTGTTTCCCGGAGGGGTAGGCAGAGACTACGGAACGCCATTTGCAATGATTCTGACATATCTCTCTTGCTTCACTCACTCCCATCAAATTTCTCATGCATGCTCTTCGGTTAAGGAGATTTCGGTTAAGGTATAATTTCCACTAACCTTAGAAGATATCGAGCCGGAATCTCGTTCTAGAATGTGTCATGGCGGCAACGCTCCAATCGTACATTTGACTTAACGTCAAAAATTAGGTACTTGACAACTGACAGTGACACAACATAACTCGACAATTGAGAGGACTCATTCGTTTTATACTTTGCTAACAATCATTATCTACCCGCAATGAATAAGCTTTGTTACACATGATACACTTAAAACAGTGTAAATTTCCTTGAACTCAAAATTGGCAATATCATGAAGATACTTTGTGTACGTACTAGTTAATTTTGACCACATAGCTTTAAACAGAAATAAAAAAAAATCACTCAGCCCAATCGTACTGAGATTGACACGTTCGACCATGTTAACTCTTCAACTTTATAATCACAGCTTTCGATCTACAACAACATCCGTTTATTTGTTTAGGACAACCAAAATAAGTATATAACTCATCAATTTTCGATTTCTTGAAACTTTATCCTTATACCCGGTCACTTTTTCTTCCTAATGAAGTCCACATCTCTTACTTAGTACCTGCTTACTGTTATAAAAGCAAAAAAAATGTGTGGATGTATGAATGTAGGGTAAATAGAGGTGGCAGTGTCCTTCTTCTGCTATGATGACAATAGGCTTGTTTCCAGCTAGTCAAATCTAACACTTTTAATGAAATGTCAAAAACGACCTTTGCTACGGCGGCGCGGCGTTTGTATGGAATAGATAGATAGATAGATAGATAGAAAATTCTTTATTGTACACCATATAGAATACAAATGCTACATATCATGTTATACAATTTTACAAATGTACAATAGGCGGCCTTATCGCTATAAGCAATTTCTTCCAGGCAACCTTGGGATGGACTAGAAGAGATCAGATAAATAAAAACAGTGGTGCAGTCATAAAATGAAGTAAGGATCCATATATACATACATAAGTACATAAATACATCAATACATAAATATATAAATACATAAATAAATATAGTATACATATAGCTATACAAAATACATGGATACATTGAACTGAATAGAATATAAAAATTCAGTAATGCTGTTTTATCGCGCTTTTGAATATGCCAAGCGAGTTTGCTTGCCTAATTTCTATCGGCAACGCTTTCCACAAGCGTACTGCTTGCACAGTAAAGGATTTGTCATAAAAAATTGTGGAATGTGTTGGCATCTGCAGCCTCAGATCCTTAGACGATCTCAGAAACTTTGCATGTGTGTCATGAATGAACTTAAAACGTTCTTTGAGATACGAAGGGGTGTCCGGGTTGAATAGGATATTATACAGTAATGTAAGAATGTGAGTATTCCTGCGAAGACGAATTGGGAGCCACTTGAGTTTGCTACGAAATTCTGATACATGATCATATTTACGTAATCCAAATAATGAATCTGATACAAAAGTTTTGGAGACGCTCAAGTTTATCAAGTTGCTCCTCAGTGAGGTCAAAATAGCTGACATCAGCATAATCGAGTACTGGGAGAAGTAATGACTGTGCAAGCGCAATTTTAGTGGACGTTGGGAGAAAATTCCGCAGCCTGCGCAACGAGCCTGCTGACGCGAATAGTTTTCGACTAGTCTCCTGCATTTGATACCCCCAGGATAAAGTTTTATCCATGCATAACCCCAAATTTTTCACGTGATCAGTAAAAGCTAATACGTTGCCGTCGAATTTAATCTCAGGCAGCATTGACCAATTTAACTTAGAGATCATTCTGGGACTGCCGATAAGTATTATTTGCGTTTTAGATGCATTAATCTTGAGCCCATACTTTTTACTCCACTCACAGATTTGTGCTAAGTCCGAGTTTATATCAGAAAATACATCTCCTACCGATTTTAGTGGTGCCTGCGAGTAAATTTGTAAGTCGTCTGCATAAAGGTGGTAGGACGAAATTAACTGTTGAGAGATAGAATTTATAAAAATTGCGAAAAGTAACGGAGATAAAACGCCACCCTGTGGAACACCAGCATATTACACCAAGAAGAGTACGATTTCTCAACGCGTATACGCTGTCACCGCCCAAACAGATAACTATGAAACCAGTCAATCACCGTTGGAGATATGTTAATAGAGCGAAGTATGCCAAGCAGGATGTGGAAATCTACGGTGTTGAAAGCATTGCTAAAATCAAGTAGGGACAGAAGCGTGAGCTTTCCACTATCCATGCCCAGTCTTATCTCATCAGTAATATGTACCAGTGCGGTGGCAGTACTATGTCCAGGATGAAAACCAGATTGGAAGGGATTTAGGAGAGCGTTCTTAGTGAGAAATGAGGAAAGTTGTTTATGTATCAGACGCTCAAGAACTTTGGACAGGAATGGCAGTATAGATATAGGGCGGTAATCGGAGAAGGAAGATGGTTTCGGATTCTTCGGGAGAGGAATTATTTGCGCATCTTTCCAAGCTGAGGGAAAGATACCGGTAGTTATAGAATAATTTAGAATATGGCACAGGATAGAAAGGATTTTATCAAGGATAGGAAGAATCATGTTTCGACTGATACAGTCACTACCAACGGCATTGGATGAGATTGCAATTATGCTCTTTTTAACATCACAACAAGTAAATTGCTCGAAAACAAAAGGAGAATAACTGGGAGTTGGGATTTTTGAAAGATCTAGTAAGGTATTTGTTTTAGTGGTCCCATCAAAATTGGACGAAGCTGTGAAATGTACGTTAAGAGAATTTATATCTATGTCTTTAAGATGGACTTCATCGCGCGACTTGCCGACTCCCAGTTTTTTAAGAAATTTCCAGACCTTAGCCGGATCTCCGTTTTGAACAGAGTTATGGATATGCTGGCGATGTGCTTTCCTACACACCTTGTTGCAAAGATTTCTTACATTAACATATTTCTCCAAGTTTATAGAAGTAGATCGTCGCTTGTATCTCGCTTTGGCCGCAGCTTTTTTAGATAATAAGTTTTTAATATCTTGTGTCAGCCAAGGCGCTGGCAAGTGTTTCAACTTTATGGGGCGTATTGGAGCATGTTTATCATAGAGCTGTATTATGTTCTCTGTAAATATCTGCAGTTTAGCGTCCACACAGTCTGAGATAAGCAAAGGAGACCAATCAATTTTGCGAGCGTCTTCGCAGAGCAGCGAAGGATCCATGTCACTAAAATTGCGTTGCATAATAACTCTCGGTTTTACTTTAGGGGTACGTATTCTATAAGAAAGATAGGGCAAGTCATGATAGGAGAAAGCATCAGCAGAGCATTGGCCATGCCTGCAAACTAAACTAGGGGAAGAAACAAAGATCAGGTCGAGTAGAGAAGGAACAGAATTTGGGAAGTGATGCGTAGCACTAAGAGGAAGAAAAGTTAAATTATTAGATTCTAGAACGCGTTTGAGAGCAGACGAGCGTCTGGTTTGTGTGTGTCTGGTTTTAAAATACAGGTATTAAAATCTCCCATTATTATTGTGTGACTGTAAGAAGGGATTAAGGATTCAAGAAGTTGATCGAAAGATGAAAAGAAATTTATGCGTGAAGAAGGAGAGTAATAGACACCTAGAAGGACTTTAGAATGGTTTAGTTCCACTTCTAAAAAGAGATGCTCGCCGGCGTCTGATGGCGGCGGCTGTGCTGAGATGCTTATTACACGAAAAGGTATTTGTTCACGAAGATATATAGCAACACCGCCACCAGTACGATCCGCCTGATCATTCCTTACTAGATGGAAACCAGGTAGAGAGTAGGAAATAGATGGAAGGCATGGCTTAAGCCATGACTCCGAAATAAGAATAGCGTGAATGTTCTTACAGTCAAAAGTTGTCAGCATATCGGAGAAATTAGCTGGAATACTTTGAGCATTTATATGGACTACATTGAAGTTCTTTGGCACGTCAGAAAACTGAGCCTGCAGAGTTTCAGTGAGAGAGGGCAAGCTAGTGAAACTGTCATTATGGCTAGAAGCGCTTATAAAACTATCATCATCGCTAGTCGAACTACTCATAAATACGCAATATTAAATAATAATATGTATCTAATATATAAATAACAAAGATAAAAAATAAAATAAAATTAAATAAAATAAAGCAAAAAATAAATAAATACTTAAATAATAAATCACGATCTTCAAACCCACCCGCCAGTTGCGTGTTCATGGAAGAAGGAATAAATAAGCGTTGAGAAAAGTTATATAAAACACTAAATGTACGAAAGCATAACTAAAACAAAGAGATAAGTAAAAGTACAAACAAAAACAGAAGTTGAGACCAGGTGAATTAACATTTTACACAAAGAGGAACAGATAAATTATATTTTAACATCATATGAAATAAAATAATAAAGTTCGGAAATAAGGGGAAAGCTTAAAAGCCACGTATTCAGAGAGATTGTTGGAGTGGAAGGTTTGACAGTGACAGATGTCAGAGTGAAAATTAATGTTTATAAAGATAAAGTAGGTAGGTGTAGCTAACAGATAAGTAAACAGTCACTAAAATGATAATGGGAATGAAGAAGGTAGTAAAAGAGAAGAGTAAATCAATTCACCTAAGCCTATAAGCATGAAACAAAGAACCAGGACCTATTTCTTTGGTGCTGCTGCAGTCCGTCTCGTCTTCGCTGCTTGCGTCTTCGTGGCAGGTTTCTCGGGGTCTGAACATTTGACGTTGTCGAGATCTCCCAGGCCAAGAATCCGGTGTCGTTGTCCATCAGCGCCCAGAACGTAGACGGAGCCCTCCCTGGTCCAACACTTAGCTACGTCAAACCTCTCCCATGCGCTGCCATGAAGATTGTGTGACGTGAACGGGTCAGGAACTCCGACACTGTTATACCAGCTCCCTTAAGATTGGTCTTTGCAAACCAGATGGTGTCTCGCAACGAAACACTATGGAGTTTGAAGAGTATGGGCCTGGGTTTCTTGCTGGATTGCTGTCGGCCCATCCTGTGGCATCGCTTGATATCAGCTACAGTGAAGGAATCAACCTGAAGGCGCTGCTTGATGATGTTTGCAACCACCTGAGCCGTCTCCTCATTCCTTTGCTCTTCAACTCCATGTAGAAGAAGAATCCTCCGACGACTGCGCATCTCAGTATTGTCCACCTGTTGAGCAAGAGCTTGCAACTGCTGTGAGAAAGACTTCATAGTTGTTAGTATGAAGTCTTTAAAAGCCTTAAACTCCTCCTGTAGACCAGGTGGTCTACAGGAGGAGAAGATTTCTTTAGCAGATCTGCTTCAAATTTTGCCATCCTTTCCTCGAAATATTGCTGTACATTGAGCACAGATGAGGGCGTGTCCATTGTGCTAGTGGTTGTGATATACTTTTCTTGTGCTTTATTGGAGATAACACTTTACTGGCAGGTACTTGGTATTAATTGTTAAATTTATGCATTAAATTTAATTAAACTGTATAAGTTATTTAATTTTTAAATTTCAAAACTGGGACAAAAATAATATGTGTGTACTCTATAACTACGCACCTTAACATATTCCATTACTATGTCATATTCCATTATATAATGGAATATGACATAGTGACGACATAGCTTTTTTGCTGTCAAGTAGAATACTTATTATCAATAAATTGTTTATATAAAATGTTAAATAAAGTTTTAACATTAATTAATTAATGAAACTACTATTATTTTGACATGCTTCAATAGGTAAAAGTACTTGTATAATTTATTTCACTTGCAGGAAACTTCCCTATAACTAAACGTTATGATTTTATTGATAAATGTTTCAGTGGTTCATTTGCCATTTGACACTACCCAATTGCTGTAGGTTCGATCCCCATTCGAGACAACACATTGCATAATCCATAATTTTTGGGGAATTATAAAACGAGCGTACAAATAAAAAAAACCGGCCAAGTGCGTGTCGGGCCACGCGCAATGTAGGGTTCCGTAGTTGCCCATAATGACTTGCTGCAAAGAGTATTAATGTACAACAAATCCGACTGTTTATTTTACTGAAAATATAATTTTAATAATACCAGTATAAGAACCCTATTACCTAGTATTTTTCTAAATATGTTTTGTTTAGAAAAATACTAGGTATGTATCCAGTTATGTATTGTAAACATAAAATGTGGTTTCCAAGATATACTACTACTATACATACGTAGTACCGTAGTACATTACATACCAAAGGACGTATCTTTAAGATTAAGCCAGCGCGCCCAATGTAAACTCACAGAAATAGGTATTTATAAGTTAACCGACGATTACTCGTAAACTAGTGATGTCTACTTAGCCGTGATAGTTTTCCTTTTAAATTCGTTATATGTACTACTTTTGTAATTTTTTTCACCTCTTCCAAATTAATAGTTTAGCCGGCAGAGGGTGGGGGGTACACTTGAGTCTAACAATTTTTTTCACTTCAAAGCTTGATATTTGACAAACCAATAACTTGATCGAAAAATGGTTTGAGCAAACTAATAATATTTTTTTAAAACCTATCCAATGATACCCCACACAATGGGGTACTCAACCAAAAAAAAATTCAACCCCACTATATATGCAGGGGAGATACCCTTAAAAACAATATTTTCCAAAATTGTATTCTACAGTTTTGTTGCAATATCTTATGTCTATATTCATGTCAAATATCAGCTTTCTAGCACCAGGCGTCTTTGAGCTAGGCTGCGGACGGACAGACGGACGGACATGACGAAACTATAAGGGTTCCTAGTGGACTACGGAACCCTAAAAAGATGATGAGATACTGTTTTAATAACTTGAGTGGCATGATTGATAGTGGATTGAGTGGCATGAATTTGAGTAAGCGAAAAATTTAACTAAACTAACGACAAAAATTTATAAATAATAAAATCTAGAACGACCGTACTAAAAGCGGGTTGTGATTAATCTGTTTCAGATATTAACCTTCCAGCCGTGCGACTAAATTACAAGGTGAGCGACTAGAAATACAGAGTGGGCGACTTCAATCTTAATCTTAATATATAAAATCCTTGCGTTACTGACTGACTGACAGACACGCTACAGCCGAAACTATTGGGCGCAGGAAGCTGAAATTTGGCATGTATGTTCCTTGGGAACCGTAGGGGTGCACTAAGAAGGGATTTCCCGAAATTCCCACGGGATCGGCCAAAACGGGTAAATTTAAAAAAATGCAGACGTAGCTGCTGGCGTTCCCTAGTATTAGGATATAGACATTCAGGCAACTTAATAGGTTATGTTAGGTTTTCTTGTGACCTTTTACCCAAAAATAGGAGCCCTGTGAAGCAGGGCTCCGTCAACTTAGCATAAAAAAGACTGAAGTGTCTTATTTATTGTTTTAATTCATTACCTACCCTTAAATAATTAAATTTCTTGGCTAATAGTATTTCTCCAAATAGTTATTTCTTAATAAAATGTTCATAAAATGTGATAGTACTCTGTTCATTATAGTATTTTTCAAAGTGTTTTTCTTCTATTCGAAATACTTTATATAGGATAAAATGCAGCTCAGTATAAATAAATCATTAGCTAAATATTGAAAAAAAAATGCAAGATGTAACGTTGTCACTCAAACAAATATTAGGTTGCTCAAATATTATGAAGCTTCTCATTATGTATTTTAAGTAACTCGAATTAATCCGTGTGGTGACGGATTAAGAATACGGATTGTCTCCACCCCATATCATCCCATGGGTGTCGTAAGAGCCGACAGAAGGAGCATATTATGCAGAAAACAGCACTGTAAGAGAAGGAAAACTTGATACAAACCCTATACGCCGTTTGGCCAGCCTTCAAAGGAGAGGCCTAGTCCAGCAGTGGACTGTTAAAGGTTGATGATGATGATGAATTAATGTTTGTAAGTTGCTGTTCTGTTGATTTTTCATCACTCGCAGTCAGTCGCTCACTTAGTTATTCTATAACCTAAATTAATTACTTTGTCACTCTAAACTTTAATTTACTCGTTTAAATAACTACCCATAAATTTTTGTGTCATGTCTGGGGATTGTCTGTATCTGTTGATTTATTGTTGGCTTTGTCTCCCCTTTCACAGTATATTATTTTTTTTTTTATTTTTTGTTAATTTATTTATAGACTCACACCTGTATCCCCGAAGGGGTAGGCAGAGGTGTAATATTATTCACACATTTCGCCATGAATTTTAGGTCCCACGTAATAGGGAGCGAGCCTATTGCCGTACCGGGCACATTACCAGACTCCGTGCTGCTACTGAGAATTTCCTAACTGAAAACCCAATAACACTTTGCCCGACCCGGGAATCGAACCCGAGACCTCCTAATCCCACGCGCACATTTATGCCACGAGACCAACGAGGCAGTCCATTATCACAGTATATTATTATATTCGTAAAGCAGGAAATGCATTTAAAAACAGTTACTACATTGAAATCGTATCTGCTTAGTAAGAGGACGTCACGCAATTCACGTTATAGCTTAATATAGCCTCCCTAGTAAAATAAACACGTGTGAAAACGCCCTCAGAAAGGTTCAGAATCGCGAGGTTTTACAGAGCACCGGTCCTTAATGGAAATGAAGAGTTTGTGAGTTCAAACGCTGCTTTTTTAACTATGTTTCTCTTTTTTTTAAATCGAATTCTTTTGGCTCCATAGTATTTTATTATGTTAATACAACATAGAAATACTCCAGCCAAAAAGTTTCCTTCTTAAATGATTTCTAAGTTTATAACTAGTTAACTAATAAGCAATATGAAGGCAGAGATAGCCTAGTGGACATATCAACGGACTGCCATGCAGAGGGTATCGCGTTCGAATCCACGGCACGCACCAATAACTTTTCGAAGTTAAGTGCGTATTAAATTGTTAATTATCGCTAGTCCCGTGCCTGCCCTGCCAGTCGTTACGGGGAGTCAGTACCTCTAAAATAAACTGATACTGGTCTAAACCAAGGGATATCGCTATTCCTTGGGGTTGCGGGGGTCAGGCGGCAGTCGCTCTGTGAAAAAGTTGATATTCTGTCATATCTGGTTAGACCAGTAAGCGGTGCCTGGGCTCCAGGGCGTATAAGTCTTGGATGCAACCGGGATAACGCTAGGGCGATGATGATGAACTAATAAGCAATATATCAAAAGAGCTGCTTGCTCCCAGAACCGTATATTGAACTTTTCTAATGAATAGACTGCTTCGCACACATTCATGACCACTTAATTAACATTCACTAGTTGAAACTATCAAGCAAAGGCCACTAAAGATGATGCAAGTTCATACGGGCAACTAAATATAAACTTGCTTTTCGCTTACCAAGACTTGCTGACAATTTCCATGAGACTACACCAAAGTGTAAATAAAACACGTAGTCATTGACATAAAGCTAAATTAATAATAGCATTTTTGTAATGACATGTAGTAAATCAAAACTATGCCTACGTTTTGAATAGAATGCGATAAATCCTTTAATCAATTTTATGTTTTTTTGTTCTTAAAGTTCAATCGTACACATAAGAACAAACTTGCTTTACGGAAACAGTCAAATCGTTTGTGGAGACTAATTTTTGCAAACACAGACAATTCCCGCAGCTCAGAATAAGTCACATATGAACAACTAAAGCTAAGAACGCTAAGACTAAAATCAGTATCTATATACTGAAAACACTTTACGAACGAATCCAGTTGAGAAACTTATGTATCCTTTGAACTAACTACCCTGGCAGAGTTTACCTGAAACTAATGATCCCATATAGAGGTTTCGCAGGATTACGGGCTCCGATAAATTACTAAGCTTTAGGGTATCACTTACCTAACCTAAGGTAGTTCCTTCAACATGGATTGTTCTCCGTTATGTCACTTACAACAACAACTTACCTATAACATTTTTTTAACAACATAATGGTGATGATTCACCTTAGCATTCACTTGTAACACAACAGCGAGCATTCACCGTTTTCTGTTTTGTCAAACCGAATATTTTCACAATCATTCTAGCGAACACTCTAAATTCAAATACTCCGTAGAATATAGAAAAATATAGAAATCGCACTACAACAGCAGTTTTACACAATATATTTACTTCACTTTCACTAATGACTTATTTCTAGAGTAAGATACATAAACAAATGATGTTTCTAATAAATAAAATGCAGATTTTAATTTGTATAGGTTTAATAAATCACACAAGTGTCTGTTCCTATGATCAAATTTATTTATCAATATCGAGACATTATCAACATTCTATCGATATTAATTCTGAGTAAACCAAATCTAAGGATCTATTGTAAACATTATCGATATTTATTCTGAGTTAGCTCACCACTAGTCAAGTTAAAATTAGTGACAAACTATGAAGATTCTTCCCTAGATTAAAATCATAAGTCAAAGTGAAGTAAATATATTGGTTTTGATCGCCATTATAGCGCGAAATCTATGTATTATCTATATTCTAAGGCTCGCCCGAATGATCGTGAGAATGCTCGCTAAAACACACTCATTTGTTTTGTAACATTCGCGAAAATGCTCATTACAGGTGAATGCTCAAGTGTATCAGCGCCATAACATTACATACAAAAATGCTCCATTGAAAATAGGACAATTAATCTAATTCTTTTTTTAATTATTTTATATCATTATCATGTATGATCATTAATCGCGAAATATTATTTCGCGTCTAATGATCATAATGAGATAATATCTATTGAAAGCCTCTTACAAATACAAAATAACTTCCCACGCATAATTACAGTCTGATAAGCACAACCTAATATTGCGTAATTTGTTAAAAATAAATTTGATTACTGACTGACTAACAGACTACGCACAGTCAAAACTATTGGGCGCAAGAATGTACATATGTTTTCGGGAACCGTCGAAGACTTCTTCTTGCACTAAGATGGGATTTTCAGGAATTCCCACGGCTTCGGGGAAAAACAGCGAATTTAAAATAAAATTTTCTGGCGTAGCTGATGTCATCCTCTAATAGTATAAATCCTCTGTACTGGCCGTTTCATGTGAACATAACGCGACCGTTAGAACCTTATTTGATACTGATCAACGGTGTTAACAGTTTTCTTTTAAAGTATCAAGTTATACACATAATACGAGAACATTTGACCTCGTAAGTACATCAACAATTCAACAAACCTGATTAACATTAAATACAACAGCTTTCTTGTAAGATTGCGTGCTGACTGCAGAGAGAATAGCTGTCAATGACCTCAATGAAATGAGTTTAAGTGGTTTGCTGGTGATATAAACAAGTGATTTCATGTATTACATAACAATATACCGGAGGTCTGTCCCGCCGTTAGGGACTGACTGTCAAACCCAAAAATAAGCAATAGGACAGTAAAACTACCAACGTGATCATGGCTGTGGGAAATATTACAGTAAATTTACCCCAGGAGGGTACCGGCGGAGCCGGAGAATCGTCGTCCTCGTATTCTGGGGGGAGCAACCTTACAGCTGTAGGCGGCGACGATATTCGCCATACGTCACGCCGAAACAACCAAAACCTCAAGCGAAACTGTTCACATCGGGGCGGCAAGTGGGCATCGGAATGTCGATTTGCGACGTTGAATGTAAGAGGAGGAATGAATGAGAAACTGCATGAAGTATACGAGTTAATAAGTGACAGAAATTTGGATGTATTTTGTGTAAATGAGACTAAACGTAAGGGGAAAGAAATACTGACGCGCGGCCCATTCACAGAAATATGGTCAGGAGTTACCAATGACGAACATGGTAGTAAGGGCGTCGGTATTATTCTTTCAGAGCGAATGGCAGAATGCATGCGAGGGTATGAGTGCGTAAGTCCGCGCCTTTTGTGGGTCCGGATGAAAGTAGGTCTGACACCTCTATTTCTGATAGGTGTATACGCTCCGGATTCTTCCTACAGTAAGGCGGCAAGAGAGGAATTTTGGGAACAACTGAGAGAGGTTGTGTTATTGCGTAAGTGGAATGAACGTATTGTCATGCGCGGAGATTTTAGCGCAAAGGTTGGAGTGAAGCGTGATGGGTATGAAAAGGTACTTGGAACGTTTGGTGATAAGAGTGTGAATGACAATGGCGTGTACTTATTAGATGTATGTGTGGAGATGGGTCTGTCTGTGATGAATACGTGGTTTCAGCACAAGATGATACATATCGATGCCCCCAACCAAGAACTCGGCAATATGCTATTATGGGTTTTATGCTGTTAAGTCAAATTCGGCATCTATGGACTAGAATACACCTTAGCAATTTTTTCCTAATGATATTTATAAAGAAATCATGACAAACATGTTTATTGTTAGCAATTTAGACACAATAATATTACAGCAAAAAACCTATTATAGATCTTTACGAAAAATTAATTTATATTTTATTTTGGTAAGTTGTGATTACTGGGTTATTGGCGTAAATAATGTTCATGAAGTCTTTGCTAAACGTGTTTATGGGGTTTAGTGTTGAAATTATTTTAAAATACGTATTCCGTAATATACACAAACAATGTTATTTAAGATTGGTATTGGCTCATTAATGTACGTAATATTTCAATACGGTCAATTTATACCAAAAATGAATGCACCTAGCTCTTCTAGATATTATTGCTTTTGTCTAGCCGCGCAATAGTTTGCAAAGTGCAGTTGTCTATATTTCTTTTGGTAGCTGATAGACAATAATATATATATGCCACGCCCCCAACAAGTGTCCTTGGCTATTGGCCAGGTGCGTAAAGTTTGTTTACGTACACAGTTGAATTCAAAGCGCTGGACTTGCACGCAGATATTTGCGCCACGCTCGACATTAGCTCAAAATATATGATTATACCTCAGCTAGACAAAGAGGACGAAAGCGTACGAGTACTCAAGATGCAGCTGTATATATGGATAATGTGCAGTTGCAACGCGCATACCACCAACGTATACTAATCTTTGCATGCAGGCCCTTTGAGTTTATGGAGAAGTCGAGCTATTCCTCAGAGTTTTATATTATTTTTATCAATCCTTGTTTAGGAGGCTTACCATGACCTCTTATAGCTATTCAGTTAACGACCTAAACTCTCAGTTATGGTGTTCACGTTTCAATGTGACGCAGCTGTGAGTTCAATAGCGTTTAAACCGAAATCTTAAACCATTTATTCATTTGTCATAATATACCGTATCATGACGTGCTTCGTCAGCTTAAACTGAATTGCTTGACTGTCAAATTAACGATTCAATATAAGTTACAATTTGTAATGAATAAACTGAATAGTTAGAATAATAATTGGGTTTTTAGATGTTTTACTGCATTTTATGCATTTTGAGTTAGTTGTAGGTCAATTCTTTGGGTTTTAGGGCCAATCTTTTATAATAGAGTACTAAATCGAATATATTTTTACCACCCCTATTGTGAAACTTGTTAATAGAAAAGCCAAGGACTCTGTGTAGTTTTATTCGGTTTGTGTGATAGAAATATGATAATAAAACTAGCACTCCGAGTCGTAAACAAAAGCGCCAAGCTAGAAATCAGTTGGATCCTTACATAACATTGGACAAAGCAGAATTCATCAATATATTTCGCTTCTCTAAAGTACATAATGGTCTTATATCTTATGAGGAATTGAGACCATTGTTTAAGCAGCTTGTGACGTCCCCCACTTTGAGTATTAAGCTTAAGGTAAGAAGTGTTTTATATCAAACATGCTAATAAATTGATGAAAGCGGCAATTACTTTATTGTGGCTCCATTATAGACAGAATATAGCCTTTTTAAATACATAGTAACCTTATAAGTAAATTGTTAAAAAAATAACTTGCAATATGACTTAATAATAAGATCATTATAATTGAAATTAAACTACAGTTTACGGATTTTATCGCGTTATGTTGGTTTCACTAGTTATTACCGCCAGAAATCAATATAACGCGATAAAATCCGTAAACTGTAGTTTAATTTCAATGTGTAACATTTGCGTAAACCCAATAAAATAGCATCATTATCATTATTTGTTGTTTTATTTGTTTTAGATATTGACTGCATATTCCTTATATACGCCTGGAAAAGAGAGCAAAGACCTATTGGCAATATGCAACTCATTATAATATGGCTCAACAGACAGTGTCAGATTTTATAGCAGAAATGACTGCGAATTTGTAGAATTCACTATCAATTAAATTGGTATTATATTTTTAACTTTTATATTGTATAGTTTTGATAATATCAACTTTTTGTAAAGTTGACATTGACTAATTAAGTTATTTTAGCTAAAACATGAAATTTACTGAACATACTTTCAACTTTGCACCAACCTTTTTATTCTTTTACTGCGTATTATTTCATTGCACATCTTGTCAGAAAATTTCCTAGCTTGCGACAATTAATTGAATCATGGGCTATAACCCTACGCTTATCTAAAAACTCCCACAAGTGATTAAGTTGGGTAGCAGTGGCTCTTTGATGGAAGGGTTCACTGCTAGTTAGTTTTTTAAGTAAAATGTTTTATTAAGTTTTGTTACCTACTTTCTGAAGCGGGCAAAAATATTTCAGAAGAAGAACTAAATTGAAGAGATTGTGTAGCTCAAAGTTGATTACATGATTTGATTTATTGGATTGTTTTTATTAATACATGTTCGCGTCCAATTTAAGTGCCAAACTTCATTCTAAATATTACTTAAAATCGATATATTTTTCGTTTATTACCTTCTTGTATAACATATAAATATTTTTTTAAAGTCGGTATCAAGTGGTAACAATAACACAATTGTTCTAATGTTCCTCGTAATAAGAACGCTATTTATTTCTACCGTTTTTAAATTATTTGATATTACCACAATAACTCCGCAAAACCATGTTACGTATCAGCCCTTCAATACAAAATAACGCCGTAGAGGTCCGTAGTATAATGTTATGAAATATTTTATTTGATAAATTTACTGCAATAATCCCGCAAGTACTATTACCCTATTTTTATTTAGTACCTACTGTAAAATTGTAGGTATAACATTTTTAGGATTATTTATTTTCGTAAATTCCTAGGTTTTCAATAAAAGGAGTTTCATAATAATGACACAGCTATATTTCGCAAAAAATTAGCTTTCATTTAATACATCAATGACTTCAATAGTCCAACTCGTTGAAAAGATATTTGATAAAATCAGTAAATCTTTTCTCCTGTAAAATTTAGATTTTTCGATTGCCGGGTTATTGCTTGGAGGCGTCGACATGTACACGTGGCGTAAGAAGGAAGGACATGTTACGTTAAGAAGCATGATAGATTTTGTGATAGTCGATGAAAGAATGAGAATGAAAATAATAGACACTAGGGCTTATCGTGGACCGGATATTGGCACAGACCACTATTTGGTGATATCAAGAGTTGGTGGTATGTTTAAACACTGGCGGCACAGAGCCAAAGAGTCGTATACAGAATTAGAACGTATAACAGTGGAAAGATTGAAAGATCAGCATGCGAAAGAGATGTATAAAAAGCAATTGAGCGAACGGCCGGATAAAAGCTGGAGTGATGTAAATAAGGAAAGTATGAATGATGTATGGTTGGTATTTAAAACCAACGTAGTGAAATGTGCTGCAGATGTATGCGGTGTGACTAAAAGAAGAAGTAAGAAATGTGAGAAAGCAGACTGGTGGGATGGTGAAACTAGAAGTATGGTTGAGGAAAAGAAGAAAACGTGGTTGAATATAATAGCAGTAGAAGCAACGAATCGAGCGAGCTGTGGTATGATTGAAGATATTGTTAAAGAAATGAAGGACAAGTATAGATGTGTGAAAGCTAAAGTAAAAGAATGTATAGAGAGGAAGAAGATTGAGCAAAAGAAGAAATATGAGGATGAATTCGGCTCAAGTTTCCCAGATAATATAAAACTGTTTTGGAAACTAGTCAAAGAAGCGCGGGGCAAAAATATAAATGGATCGATGAAAGTTATTAGGAATGAAAAAGGTGAAGTCATGAATGAAGAAAAAATTATACTACAGTGCTGGAAGGACTATTTTGAGAGTTTATTTGAGAAAGATGTGAGTGAAATAGAGCAAGAAGAGATGATAGATATATATGATGGCCCTAGTGATGAAATTGAAATGGATGAAATTATGAAAGCGCTAAATGATATGAGGTCCGGCAAGTCTGCTAGGTGTGATAAGGTGACGATTGAAATGTTGAAGGCTGGCGATGAACTAATCGTAAACCTGCTGCATCGCCTTTTTAAGCTGTGTTGGAAACAGGGCCAGGTCCCAGATGACTGGACGAAGGCAGTGCTTGTCCCAATTTATAAAGGAAAAGGTTCGCAGCAGGAATGTCGAAATTATCACGGGATCAGCCTTCTTAGTGTTGTAGGAAAAATGTATGCCAGAATATTGATTGACAGGGTAGTAAATGTGACTAATGAGAAGATATGGGATGTGCAAGCGGCATTTCGGAAGGGAATGGGATGTACGGATCAGGTCTTTTCCTTACGCTGTGTAACCGAAAAGTGTCTGGCAAAAAACCAGAAGGTATATTGCGCGTTCATAGACCCGGAAAAGGCTGATGATAGAGTGAATAGAAAGGAATTATGGAAGGTGCAATCTATGTATGGGGTGGACAATTTTATAATTAGGGCTCTGAAATCTCTGTATAGGGGTTCCAGAGCATGTGTCCGGATTAACGTTGCCTATACAGACTGGTTTGACATCTCTATAGGTGTCAGACAGGGGTCTGCAGCCTCGCCCTGGTTGTTCACCTTATTCATGGATATCTGCATGAAATATATGAGGGAAATGGAATGCGGGATCGATATGGCAGGTTTGCGTGCTAAGTGCCTCTTGTACGCCGATGATCAAGTCATTCTAGCGTCGTCGGCGACTGAGTTACAACAAATGATGAACTGCATGAATGAGAGCTTTGAAGCGAAAGGTATGAAATTGAATGTAAGAAAGACGAAAGTGATGGTGTTTGAGAAGGATGAAAATGTGATTGAGTGTAATATTGCGATTGAAGATGAAAACATTGAACAAGTGACAGAATTTGTATATTTGGGTAGCATGTTTACAAGAGATGGAAGATGTGAAGGAGATATTGAAAGGAGAGTGATTGCGGGAAACTGTGTAAATGGAGCGCTGCATGCCTTTATGAACGGCCAGAATGTGCCAAAACAGGCGCGACTGGCGGTTCATAATGGAGTGCTTGTGCCCACGTTGATGTACGGTAGTGAGTGTTGGGTGTGGCAGAAAAAGCATGAAAGCAGAATTAACGCAGTTGAGATGCGGTCACTGCGTAGTATGTGTGGGGTAAGACTGATTGATAGAATCCCGAATGCAGTAATACGAGAGCGATGTGGCCTGAAAGAAGATGTCGTGACAAGGATTGAGAAAGGAATGCTGAAATGGTTTGGGAACGTGGAGCAAATGAGTGAAGAAAGAATGACGCACCAAATATATGAGGCTAAAGCCTCGTATTCATTAGGGGACATTTGTCCCGCGACCTTGTCGCCGTGACCGTGTACGTGTTGACTGACGTCGCGGGGGACATCGCCCGACATTGCAGGCGACATCTACGTGTCGGGGAACAATTCGCTTGTCGACGGTCCGATAGCGTCGACCTTGCGCGACTTCGTGTCCCTCGACAGTTTCCGACGGCATTTGACTTGTGAGGACGTGTGTTGCTATTTGTTCCGTGACTACCCGCAATTATAGCACATTTCGTTGGTCCACACTACCAACGAAACTGTGTTAACACTTAGGCGACATCTCGATCACAATGCCGGTATGTGGACGAGCGAAATGTCGGTCGACATTGTCGCGGGACAGTCGCACGTAAATGTCCTGCGACTGTTCGCGATAAGTCGAGCGACTTTGTCCCCTAGTGAATACATGGCTTAAAGTGTATGGGCAAGCCGGTTGCGGCCGACCTCGTAGGACATTCGTCGACCAAATTGGTGACGTTCTGAAAAACGGAAAGATTCGAAGCACCCGGAACCGGCGAGCATGTATGAACAGAGTAATGAATGTAGAGGAAGCGCGTGAGGTTTGTAAGGATAGATGCAAGTGGCGCTCCGTTGTCTCTGCCTACCCCGACGGGAAAAAGGCGTTAGTATATGTATGTATGTATGTACATAACAATATAATATAATATAATTTATGCATTGAAATATCCTTTTTTTGTTACGAGGATATTATGAAAATTTTATGTGCATGAATCGACGAATACCATGTGATATTGTATCACTAGAGGCATTGGTAGTCGAGAATGTATTTAAACTATTGAGTTTAAATACATTCTCAACTACGAAAGCCTCTTGTGAGTTCGTAGCCAACGGAGATCGTAACTGCGATATGTAGTTATGTCGGTAGTTGCACACGGCAGCGCAGTATTCCTATTGGTTCTGAAGTACTGTTCATGTTTTTACACCTCGCTACGACACGCGCCGTAGACGATGTGTCGCTAGCTACGAAAGGTTTGATAAAAATACATGGACAGGAGTGTCACGGCTACACGTCGCGTGCAGCTGCGGTCTGCAATCGACCTCGAACTTGAACCTTTATGATCTCATGAATCGGTTACTGGACTATGTTTGTATGAAAGGGATTTCTACCTTCGCATATAATTTTCCAATTTGCATTATTTCGTTTAACAAAAAAGTGTTGTCATAAAAAGTATAAAGCACACCAGCGAGTATTTTTTTCTAAACATCTTTTCTATGAATAAGCGTCCGATGTAATGTGTGGGAGGTCACATTGTAATATTCTACCTCATAATACCGACTTGTTAGTGCCCCTATATGGCTTCCGAGAAAAGGTAAATGGCTTTATCATCGCCTCTAGAATATTAAATAGAAATGTTTAACTATTTTACTCAAAGATCTACGTCCTAGGCTGAAGTGCAGCTATTCATTTTTAATATTCTTATCATCCTTTCCGAAGTAGAAAATAACCTTCTAGCTATGCAATTTCTTAAAATAATTTTGCCGTAATAAGAAGAAGTTTAATAACATTCTGAGTAGGTATAATGTGGGTTAAGAAAAGTGTAAGCAAATACATATACAATATACTGATTCTAAAACATATTTTTTTTAAATAGATACGAAAGAGCATTTGTCACAAAAAGCAGATTACCATGTATTTTTACCCTAATAAAGTCAATATGTAAAAATACTATTAAACATCTCACATTACTATGATCAATCTAATATATAAAATTCTCGTGTCACAGTTTTCGTTCCCATACTCCCCCGAAACGGCTTGACCGATTTTGGTGAAATTTTTTGTGCTTATCCGGTATCTATGAGAATCGGCCAACATCTATTTTTCAAAAAAAAAAAATAAACAAAAAAATTTTGCAAAACAACGTTTGCCGGGTCAGCTAGTATTTGATAAGAGACATCATGTAGATCCATATGTTTGTGTGTTAACTATGAATAAAGCGATAATTAAGTAAAACACACATTATTATGTGCAAGTAAATCACGTAACAGTGCCACTCTCGTATAAAAAAAAATAATAAGATTATATCTAATTTTTTTTCTTTTGGCGAGTAAGCGCAGTCTTGAGAGCGCAATCTGCGTATATCGTATAAAAACATTTTTGAAATCCCAACAATAAATATCTTGTCTTTTTAGTCTTACTGACAATTTCGTCTGCCTATAGACATTCAATTGGGACCAATGAAGCTATGTGATGAAGATTAAATATCTGTTATAATAAATCAAAATTCATTTTCAAATGCAAAATGTCGCTTAAACGAAACGTATCACAATTCAGTAACATTTTATCCTAGAAAGATTTTCGTATTGTTTGTCACGTATTATATTACTCAAAGCTAGAATAAGACGCTGTTTGACATCGTTCGCCAACCGTTCGATGTTTGGCGTACTGACTTTGGTATTATAAAAAGAAAGATGGCTCGTAAAAGGCAGCTATACAAAAACTACGAGGTACGAGCTTAAATTGCAAAATGAATAATTGATGTTTATTGCGATGTTAGTCCAAAACAAGCCTCATAATGATAGAGAGTTAGGTATTGTATACGGTAATATAACAATTTAATATAGAAAGCTCTAGTCAATTTAGTTCTAGTGTTACACCAGTTTAATAAACGTAATAAGTAATTACAGAAAAAATTAAAAAATTAAAATTAAATATTATCAAGAATAATTATGCATATCAAAATGCCTCACCGTCGACCTGGGTGCATTCAAGTCTTTTCCCGGTTACAGACGTGGCAGAGTCATGTCTTGACAGATATAAAGCTGCGTCATGACTTGTTAGACTAGAAATGCACATTGTAAGTATGCGGTATATTTTCGATGCACCTTTACCAAACGGTATTTTAAAATCTTAAAGACTAATCTCAATAAAGTGTTAAGCGCTTGACAGTGCGCCGAATGCTAATACTCGTAGTTTGATCCCCAAACGAAACAACACTTTGTGCGGTTCATAAATTGTGTCGAGTCTGAGTGTTCAGTAAAGTCCTGCGCGACACAAATAATCGTCATAAGCCTTTTATCTGCTATACGGCGTGGGATATCGTATTACCGTTTATTCTCTTACAAAATATCGCTGCAAAGAAAGGGTCTCTGGCTGGC
Organism: Euclidia mi; assembly: GCA_944739405.2. Classification (NCBI taxonomy): domain Eukaryota; kingdom Metazoa; phylum Arthropoda; class Insecta; order Lepidoptera; family Erebidae; genus Euclidia; species Euclidia mi. Next base: position 59,605,703 of record OX123181.2, on the reverse strand, counting down.
TAAAATCTCAAAGTTACGACGAAACAGAAAATTCACTACACGTTCCATCATACACACACATACACACACACACACACACACACACACACACACACACACACACACACACACACACACAAGTCCCGCGGAGAATAAAGATGCCGATGGCAGAGGATTGGTTTTTAGTCGGTAGGGATAGAATTCGAATCCGATATACCAGACACTACATCAAGATCTGATGATACGCAAAATGTATTTTCCGAACCTCAGACAAAAAAAACTAAAATCACACACACACACTCAGACGCCACACGCACACACATACACGCACATACTCACACATTATTATATATTTTATCTTTACTATTACTAGATTAGCATTTACACATCCCTCACATAATAATACAATCAGACTACTTATCAAGCAGAAACGACAGCGTATCTGCTTTAATAAATTGGGATTTAATTCGCAACAGAAAACGGAGACGCTTCGGGTAGTTGCGATGTTATACTTTATTGGAGCTACACGATCTGGGACGGAGATTGTCCAAACATATTATGTGGAGTAAGCTAAGCAAATAAACATTAAAATCTTATTAAAATCCTGTAAAACGGTCATTCACTTAAAACATATGAGAGGGAGCGACGAGGGTATCAACTTTATTCAATTCTCAAAAACAAAGAGGAGATCTCTTTGTTTTTGAGAATTGAATAAAGTACTGATGGGCCTAAATATACAATCCACACATCATTCTATGTAGCTAGAGATAAAGTGCCGGCAATTAAGTTCAGATATACATTGAGCGTAATAATGCATTGTAATTTTGATAAGTTACACCAGGTTTGCTATAGCTGCAGCTCAAATCCGTATTGGCACACTCATACTCTTGGCCTCTTGCCCAACCCAAAGGTCAATAGATCAGACTAACTGACGGATTTAACGGATTGCATGTGAATAATCAGCAATATGGATGGATTGATACATAAGATACCTCTTTAATAAAAATTAGGCAGTGGTTGTGATAATAGTCATGAGACCGAAAACTCTACATCAAACCCTATAGCAGTCCTTCTGACATGCGTAGTTAAATCCTCCAACTAATTCACATTCCTATTGCGACGCTAATGGCCAGCTGTGGACTGCGAGAGGAATTATTTTTATTTACATCTAAGCTTATCTCATAGAGTTTGAAGGTTTCAAGGTATGTAGGGCAGGAATCAAAGTGTATGTTTATGTAATACATTGCTAATTAAAAAAAATTTATATTTTAAATTAAATGAATTTTGTTAAACTAAATATGATCAGAAATGTCATCGCAGGTATCTCTAAAACCACACACTGCACCCATTTCCTTCTAAACCAAGCAAACTTCCCTCCAATATTAAATTGTTCTTTAAAATAATTCAGTACAATTTCATAAACTGAGAAATATCGACCGAATACGTGAAGGCGTCCTCATTTCGCGCCGCCTTCTGTGCTATGCAGATCTATAACATATAGAAAGCATCCTCACTTATGCTTCTCTAATAAACTTCTTCCACAGTACTGTTATTATGAACATGGCCAAACATTTCCTGAGGCAGCTTTAAGCGACCATAAAACTTAAATAGGCAAACACTATTACGATAAAGGTCCATTTCCGTCTCATCTCAACTTTTATGTGAATACCCAGTACACGCACATATCCATTTACCAGTTTTATGGCTTAAACTCCTTTTTCGTCAAACAGTATTTCACTTATTTCCATCATGTCAAAGTATGCCTCGGAATTATCGAACTGATCCTGTCGCACAAACAACTGCTGCCAAACACCTGGATCGTACTTTCAAATTCCAAAAGTTCCATAAGTTAAATCCGGTTCCGATCTGACATAAAATACAAATGTCTTTATATTATGGAAAGAAATTGATTGCATTTGGAAAAGTAATTAAATGTAAAAGCTATGTCATTAGTCCCCTCACTTTATTGAACGCTGGCCAGGATTTCATAAAATCCCTTTACGACAGACCGCAGGTTGGGAGCGCCTAGTAAAATTTACCTTCTGAGGTTTAATGATACTACTTGGAGGGAATTATGAGCATGTTGTCCCTTTAGCTAATTTGATGATCCTAGCAATGTATTTTTGTCGAGAATGAAATACATACCAAAAATGATTGTATGCCTGTTTTGTTTTCGAGTTATTTTGTTGCAAAATTAAAAGATAACATTGCGAAGTTAGACAGTGTAGCGCTTCCGAGATACTCCAAAAGGAATGCAACCAACGAATATTTGTTTCCTTTTCGCCGGCTTTCGGTGCCTTACGTAATGATTGTACCTTGAAAAGCCGTTGGTGTTTAAAAGAGTGGAAGATATGAAACGACGTCTACAACTTGGTTACGTTCTAAACGTTGTGGGTAAACGCAGATCGTTTTTTAACCCATTTTTGCATTTATGTTTAGGTGGGCAAACATTTTATTGACATCTGCGTTATTGACCTATTCTTAACCTATTCTTGGGTACATACGTTTATATAACATAATTATATTATAATATATTATTATTATATAGAAAGAGTACAAAATTACGGGAAGAGTGTCTTCGGGTATAATATTACTGTTATGTAAAAAGTTTGTAAATTATATCTCCAAAGCAAATAACTTAACCCATTGAAATAATATCTTAAAGCTACGAAATATCCCCTCTGTTATAGATAATGGTATGCAACCGAAGAGACTGAGAGACCGCTACGGAGAGTCTAGCCACTGAGTTTATCTTGTTAAATTTTCATTGATATAAATAGGTGTGCTGGTGTTCGTGTCATAAACTTGTCCATTCGTTATGCGATATTTTCGCCTCTCAATCAACCTATCACGAGCTGCTTTAGTCTTGAGAGTGATCACGGCTGAAAGAGGTTTATTGGAATCAGGTTTTTCTCGTCCTACCCTCTCTGCGTATTCAATCTGACCGGGGTCCAAGTCCAACTTTTTGGCCACCTGAGTAACCACTAATGCAACCGCTTCGTTTTCTTTACGCTCTAATCCTGATAACTCCACCTTTCTTATTTTCCGCAGATAGTTGAAATTCGTACAGCTTATCATATTTCTCTGAGATGAAGTCAACCAGGTCAGCCAGCTCGCCCAATTTCTTTGCTACCTTGTTTAGTACCTCCATCTTTTTATTCATATCCGCCAGCGTAGTGACAAAATTGTGCTCCTTAGTACTAGGCGACAAGGGTAGGGTACCGGGCAAACACGTCATGACGTTACAGTCTTCACATTTCTCATTTTTAAACGTTTTTTTCCGAAACGCACTTTTTATAGAAAACTGATTCACACGGTCCTTTGCATTTCACTATTTCATCTTTAGCTATTGATAAAAATTTACTCCACTTCTTACATTGCACCATCATTTATAACTGTATTACAATGCACCGTTCGAATACTTTTCACTACTAGTTTCGCGTAGGTATTTCAATATTAATTGCTCGAGATACGACCACACGCCAAGCGCACGCAAGATCATGCGTTGTCAAGCGTAAGTGACCAACTATCCTTATCACTGAAATAATCATTAATAGTATAATAAATTAATAACCTTTCTTAATAAGGCAGTCTTTTATTTTAGTTTTAAATGTACTAAATGGTAATTCTAAAAGACTAATTGGTATTTTATTGTATATACGGATACCTAGCCCTACAAAAGAATTATTAACTTTATGTAAACGATGATAAGGGGCATATAACCTATGCCTGTTTCGAGTATTTATATTATGAATATCGCTTTTTGTGGTAAATAAACCTATATTTTGCCTAATGTACAAAATATTAGCAAATAAAAATTGCGAGGCTACTGTAAGAATTCCTATAGACTTAAAGCGTACCCTAAGAGTATCCTTTGCAACATGTATATTGCTCGTACCGCTCGTTTCTGTAGAACGAAGATATTCTGAATATCCACAGCTTTGCCCCATAACAAAATGCCGTAGTACATACCACTGTGAAAATTGCTAAAATATACTAAACGAGCCGTGTCGATGTCAGTAAGTTGCCTAACTTTTCTGATGTAATACGCAGCAGAGCTGAGCTTTCCTGCAAGACATGCTATATGTGCACCCCATTGTAACTTATTATCTAATGTAATACCTAGGAACACTGTAAAGTCTACTGTGTCAAGTTCCTCCCTATCTATCATAATATTAGGTCCCAGTTGTCTAACGTTAGGTAAAGCAAATTTAACGCATTTAGTTTTCCTAGAATTAAGTACTAGGTTGTTAGCTGTAAACCATTGTGTTACTTGTAATAGTGCATTATTTACATCATCAAATTGATTTCTATTCCTATCTACTGTAACGTATGTCCGGTACCTACCGAGTATGCGTCATAATACCGTCCATACGCTCGGCCAATCAGAGAAGGCCATCGTCCGTGCTCGTGAAGTCTGACCATATATGGTAATGTACCGACACCAAGTCTGACGGAGAGGTCCGGTATATAAAGGGACCGACAGAGAGGCCGTCACTGCCACTATATCATACTGACCTACTAACGCTACTCTATCCGTATCCGTATACGTCGTACGTGTATCCTGGTCGCAGCTGTGGGTAAGTTACTACATTTACTGCACTAGCGTACTGCCCATCTCTCTACCTGCTAGCTGAGGCCGGCTGACGCCGCCTGCCTGACTCTATTGGTTGTGGCTCTCCTAATGCTGCTTTCCTTCAGGTTCCAGGTCCACTTTGAAGCTCCGGGCTACGCTACCCTAGATTTCTACACTTCCAAGCACCGTCCTCGACGTCACCTCTGCCAACGAGTCTGGCCCTGCCCTGCTCATCGCACACACACCGCCGGCGCCTGCCAGCTGAAGCCAACAGTCTGCAAGGATCTGCCCTCTACGCGCAGCCCTTCGAGCAGCCTACCCTACACACTACCGGAGGGAACAGCGTGGGAGACTGCAGCCCTCAGTGTTCAGGCCAGTGTCGTGCTGTTGGTCGGTCATACTCGTGCATAGGAAGTGAGACAATACTCGGCAATAAACGCATAGAACCTCTGCTGCGTTTTACTTCTAGAACCCGCTACACTACTTTCAAAATAAGTGACGTATCATCTGCAAAAAGTACGACATCACAGATGTTTTTTAAATAAAACGGTATGTCATTAATATATACAAGAAATAGAAAAGGACCCAAAATTGAGCCTTGTGGAACGCCTAACTTTATTAAGTAATTTAGAAGATGTAGTCCCATTTATATCGACACACTGAAATCTCTGCCATAGGTACGAATCGACAACACTAAGTGCGGTTTTCTCTACGCCGTAGTGGCGGAGCTTACGCAATAGTGTGTCGTGCTGAACGCAGTGAAATGCTTTAGATAGGTCACAGAACATTCCGATAGCATTCTTTGTTGACTCCCAAGCACTATAAACGTGTTTTATAAGAGCAACGCCCGCATCAGTAGTGGATCTACCTTTAGTAAACCCGTATTGATCTTTGTGAAGCAGACTATTTAAATTGAAGTGGCTTAATAGCTGCTTTAAAATAATCTTTTCAAATAATTTACTAAATGGCGGCAAGATAAATATGGGCCTAAAACTATTAATTTAATTTTACTGCCAGATTTGAATAAAGGTATGATTTAACTTAATTTCATAAAATCCGGAAATACGCCTAGGTCAAAGCGTTGATTAAAAATTATAGATAGGTAAGGCGCAACAGTCACAACTATAGTACCTAAAATTTTGATTGAAATGCCCCAAAAGTCGCCGGTATTTTTTATGTACTAGCATGTGCAAAATACGACGAAATCCACTCACCCGTATTCTGTAATGTCTTATAACCAGTACGTGATGCGACATTCTCTTTCCTCGAATCAAGCTGGAAAACACTACACCACAAAATGTTTTATAAATCTTCTGATAAAATATTCCTGATAAAATTGGATTTATCTGCCACACGTTTGGGTCGATGCTGGTAAGCTTTACAGATAAATCTTTAAATGTATTAGGCATGTAGGCTAACTGTGAATGCACTTGGGGTACATAGGGTTCCCACCAAGAACTTAGGGTCCCAAGCCAACCTCACCTGCAAGTGGTGCACCTGCCGATCAACGGACGAGGCTCTGGCAAACAAAATGTCCCAATAAGCGGCAATAGGCTCGCCACCTATTACGTGGGATCAAAACACTGGCGAAAAGTGGGCGTTTAATATGCCTCTGCCTACCCCTTCGGAGAAACAGGCGTGAGCCTATGTATGTATGTATGTTATTACGTGCACAATTTGATCTCTCATTGTGGAGATGCGTGAAAAGTAGGTGACAATTATAGATAGAAATGTCTAGTTGATCGTAACAAACCTCAGCGTATAACGGAATACGCAATCCAGTTCCAAAATTTATTTTAGGAGAAATGTATTATATAACTCCAAGGAAGAGATTACGAAACGCTCCATCATGATGGACGAATCGGACGATATTTCAGCCTACTTTACTATGCAATTTATTTAATAAGCTCATTCGAGAAAGCGTTTAAACAAAGCGAAATACATTTTTGCTCATACATCATTGGTCGTCGTCACCGAAGGCAATAAAAAATCGTGTGCATTAAGACCACGCATTTAAGAAAGGAAATGACTCACGCTCAAGTAAATGAAACAACGGGGTATTCATTCATAATTTCATATATAGTTGACAGTAAAATTATAATTGAAATAATTCTACGTACTAAAATTTCGCTATTCTAAGTGCCTGCACATGTTATATAATATACGATACATTAGACACATAGAGTGATGGCCCGTAGACATCGAAGCGCAGCGATGCGTCGCGACATTGCAACGCAAAATCTAGCGAAGTGTTTTGACATCGCGTCATAAAGCATGGTGCCTCGCGTCATAGACTAAAGAGTGATGTAACAGTAGGTACACACGTAGTTGAAGAGCAAGCTTAAGTTAAATACTAGAGAAGTTGATAAACCTATACAGATAGGATATGATATAATTAATGTGTCGTTGAATTTGTCAAAAATAAATTTCCCAATTGCAATGCACGAAAGAGTGCATTAAATACCTCTGACAGCACAGTGGCTGCTCAAATCCTGGCAGACCTACTTAATTACAGGCAGAATAATGTAACAGGTTTATGTTACATTATTCTGCCTACTCTTATAGGTTTCTATGTGCGTAACAACAGGCGATTCTAGATATAAGCAGGAATAACTCTAACCTTCTATCTCCTCGTGTACATAGCTGCACGCATCGTCGTTTGCTATTTTAAACGAGAACACTTCGTCCGTTCTAAGAAGTAATGCATTCAAGTGTGACAACATATCGTCAGAACACTACATATACGTGGCACCATTCATATCACAACATTTTGTCTCGTGACCATGTCGTCGGTTTTTGAGTTGCGATGTCGCATCACTTTGATGTATGTTGAAACCAGTATGGCATACAGCGTCATTAATCATGTAACACGAGTTTCGCCGACTATGAACTGCAGATACGATGTAATGCGGAGCATCGCGGTCGTTCCACCACTGTCAACTCGGCGGCGAAACGTTGCAAGCTAAGCTAGCCTTCAATCTTTGTACGATATTCTATAGATATTCGAAATAGGACACCTGTCTTTTGAGAATGATGAATTTGATAGGTTACCTTCGTCGTCTAGTGACGTAAGCGTGGGCGTGCACGCAAATATTGATCGTCAGGTTCTAGTTCTGGGCACGGTCTCAAGCTCTGGGTTAGTCTAAGTTATATTGAGGTTTTCTACCATGAAAATAAGTAATCTGGGCTAGGGAGATAACAATTCAATTGACTTTCATTTAATTCCGAAAGAGACCCATTAAGTGGGCTAAGTCTAGAAGTGTCTCATACACTTGTGTTTCACATATTCTCACATATTTACATCATTATACACTTATATATCACTGAAATATGAAAATGAAATTCAAACCGAAAAGTTTCTCCTTTCGCAACATTTCATACTCAAATGGTTCTTCACACACACTTAACTTTTCGTTATTCAGAACCTATTTCAAGTGTTAGCGAAGAGCAATAAACATATTTTTTTATGTGAATTCAGAATATTCTGATCCATAATGTGTTATAATGTTGAGTGATTTCGTTCCTGTCCACTGAAAGGAATTTTTGGGTAATAGAGAATTCTCTGATGGAAACATATGTCGTCACTTAAAAGATAATGCGTTGTCGTGAAACTATATTATTCGGTGAGTTTATTTAAGGGATATTCACTATAGTGAGGCATCCGTACAATTTTTAACATCGGACTATCATTAATTATAGCGTATATATAGTTTTCCAAATGTGGCTTTTATATTAAATTTGTAAATACATTCTTATATAGTTATGGCCACAGAAATATCTTTGGTTACGGCACTTGACATGGTGCTGTTTTAGTTGGGTTCCGCTCAAAGTATACATGTTATTAATTTGGTATACAGTAGTAAATTACGTAAATGTGTTGTAGCGGGTTCTAGAATGGAAACGCAGTAGAGGTTCTAGATGCGTTTATTGCCGAGTATTGTCTCACTTCCCTTGCACGAGTATGACCGACCAACAACACGGTACTGGCCTGAACACTAAGTCTGCAGTCTCCCACGCTGTACTCTCCGGTAGTGTGTAGGCAGGCTGCTCGAAGGCTGCGCATAGCGGTAGGTCCTCGCAGGCCGTTGGTTCAGCTGGCAGACGCCGGCGGTGCGAGTACGATGAGCAGGGCAGGCCAGACTCTTCGGCAGAGGTGACGCCGAAGGCGATGCAGGAAAGGGTAGCGGTCTAGGAGCGTAGCCGGAGTCTTAAGGTGAACCTGGAACCTGAAGGGAAACAGCATTAGGAAAGCCACAACCAATAGAGTCAGGCAGGCGGCGTCAGCCGGCCTCAGCTAGCAGGTAGAGAGATGGGCAGTACGCTATCGCAGTAAATGTAGTGACTTACCCAGCTGCTGGGATCAGGATACACGTAGAATGTATAATTATAGATATAGCGGTATAGAATAGAGTAGCGGTAGTGGGTTAGTGAAGAGTAGCGGTGCCGGCCTCTCTGTCGGCCCCTTTATATACTGAGCCCTCCATCAGCGTTGGAGTCCGTTCATGACCATATTTGGTCAAGCTTCGCGAGCGCGGACGATGGCCTTCTCTGATTGGCCGAGCGTATGGGCGGTACTGTGACGCAAACGCGGTAAGTACCGGACATACGTTACAATACCGCCCGCCTTAGGAGAGGATTTTGCGTGACTAACTAGGGAAAAAACCGACTAGCTGCGTTAACTACATTGTGTATAGGAACACCTGCAATAAATTAATTAAAAACCTAAAAAAACAGTACTACAAACTAAAATTTATCCAGAACGGAAATAATACTAAGGAAACGTGGAAAATTGTTAAAGAGGTTTGCAACATGTCAAGTAGGAAGTCTATACCGCAAGAATTGCTAAAGATTGCCAGCACACCAGCAGACTCCCTGAACAGTGTTAATGATTATTTTACATCTATAGGAGGTTCCTTAGCAAGTAGCATTCTTATGAAAACCAACCAGACGGAACAAAATTTAGCCAAATTAAAAACGACGAATAATCTGCCTTGCGATTCAATGCCCTTCAGCCTTTCAGATCCTCAAGAAGTCACTAATGTGGTATTGGGCTTAAGGTCAAATAGTGCGCCTGGGTGGGACAAAATCACTACAGAAATCTTAAAACGGAACATTGCTTCTCTGGCTCGCCCACTGACTCATCTAGTTAACCTTAGCTTTGAGACAGGTATTTTTCCTGCGACTTTTAAACGAGCTGTAGTATGTCCCATACATAAAACTGGAGACAGAAATGACCCTACTAACTACAGACCTATTTCTTTGCTCTCAACTTTATCTAAGGTGCTAGAGAAGTTAGTGAACAAGCAGGTGACACGTTATCTAGAAAAAAATAAACTACTTCACAACAACCAGTTTGGCTTTAGACAGGGTAGGTCAACTGAAGTTGCAGCTCTCACGTTAACATCGTTAATAAGCTCATATATGGAAAAAGGTGAAAGATGTGTCGGAGTCTTTCTCGATCTACAGAAAGCCTTCGACACAGTTTCAACAAAAATCTTATTGACAAGGCTAGAAGAGGTTGGCATTCGGGGTATCGTTTTGAGCTGGTTTGAAGACTACCTTTTAAACCGTACCCAGATTATACAGGTAGATAAGTATGAAAGTGAATGTGGTACCTGCACTTTTGGTGTTCCGCAGGGGAGCACGATCGGGCCAACCCTATTCTCAATCTACATCAACAGCTTAAATACCTTGGTTGCTCCCCGCATGGACCTAGTTATGTTTGCGGACGACACCGTCCTGCTCTTTCACGGGTCAACCTGGAGTAAAGCTTTACAGGCTGCCGAAACTGGTCTTGCTAAAGTAACAGAATGGTTGGAAAATAGTCTCCTATCACTCAACACCACCAAAACGAAATACATTTGCTTCAGTAAATCTCATATTACTAACCCACCGCAAAACCTTGAGCTTAAAATACACACGTTCCCATGCAATCGCACTAACATCCGCGCTAATTGCACTTGTTCATCTCTTTCTCAGGTAACCTCCATTAGATACTTGGGCATAGATATAGATGACAAACTTGACTGGCATACCCATACTCTTAAAATGGCTGGTAGAATTAGACAACTTATACACATCTTCAAAAACCTACGTGATGTCGTAAACACCAAACTCCTAATCCAAACTTACCGAGCCTTGTGCGAGAGCTTGATCAGGTATGGCATCTGTGTATGGGGGGCGCTAGTAAGAGTAATATGATCACCGTGGAAAGAGCTCAAAGAGCAGTACTTAAGGTCTTAATGCGCTTACCCTTTAGACACCCTACAGATGATCTATACGAACAGGTAGGTGTCCTCTCAGTTAGAAAACTTTTCATACAAGAAATGTTGTTAAGGTATCATAAAAACATAATACCTACCCTACCACCATCAACTAAACGTATTGATCGTTACCCTGTACCGTGTGCCACAACTACATTTTCCCAACGTCATTTTAATATTATTGCACCTAGCTTTTACAATAAAATAATAAAAGTACATAAAGAATGCAAGAAATATAATAGTTTCAAATTCAAAACGACTGTACTAAAATGACTTGGCGATTACAATTATGACGATGTTGAAAACATGATACTTAAAAAAGCATATTAATCTATGGCTACATTAATCACATATATACACATACACAAACACACTCACTCACTTATATGTTTGTACTTAGCTTTTATTATTATTATTTTATTTTATTTTGTTAATTACTAGTAATATAGAAACTTTTGTCACAATAATATTGTGCAGGTTTGACATTATATAGTCTGTACCTTAACGATTCGGCGAAGTCACTGATCCCTGAAATACAGTTAACACTAGTTCAGGGGTCAGAGAATTCACAATTTATTGTACCTTATTTATGTCAATAAACGCTTATTATTTTTATTAATGTCGATACAATAAACAACAAACTTTTTTTTTTTTTTTAGGTCTACGAGTCCGCTACTGTCCAAGCTATGACGGCATATAGAAAGAAGTAAGGGAAAGTCTTATACGGTTTGTAACAAATTGGTTAGGCGTCATAGTGTATAAGTTTTAAGTCCTTTATGTGCCAAAACCCAATAGAATTTCCAGACGCGTCCGACAACTCGTAAACGAGAGGCGGCTTTTTATTAATCACTGTGCACTTCACGAATTTAGGGGCTAGTTTCTTACAGAAGGACTTATCCTTGTCACTCTGATAAAAAGTCCTTTTCCACACAGTGTCTCCCACATTAAACTCAGCTGGTTTACGGCGTAATTATACGTTTGGGAATTCCTAGCATGAGCTTGAATGAGGAGTGCCTGAACTTTGTCAAATATGTCTGATAAGTGACCTATGTTTTCTGCGTAATCGTCCCTAGGTATGTATACTATATCATCAGCATCCGTGTCGACATAGTGTGAGCATGGAACTAATTCACGTCCATAGACTAAAAAACTAGGTGTATAGCCCGTGACTTCATTAACTGCAGTATTTAATGCAAACTGCACCTTAGGTAGGAGAGTGTCCCATAATCTCTGGTCATTTCCTACAAACGCCGCTAAGGTAGAACCAATGGTTTTATTATAGCGTTCGACCGTATTCACATGTGGGGAATATTTAGGAGTATAATGAAGATTAGGGATTTTGTACTTGCGCAACATAGCTTTTAAAGTAGCACTTACAAACTGTTTACCATTGTCCAATATAATTGCAGATGGTATACCATGAACTAAAAATATTTTTTCTTCCAAAATATTAGTTATTATTTCAGCAGTTGCGCGCCTGATAGGAAAAAGTAGACAGTATTTACTAAAACAACATGTTACAACAAAGATGTAGGCGTTTTGTTTTCTTGTGACGGGTAATGGCCCCATCAAATCTACACTAATGGTTTGGAAGGGTCGTGAACACACTTTGGGTCGTCCCATGGTTCCCAATGGTGCATAGTTCTGATGTTTGTGCGCGATACAAGTGTCACAAGAATTTATGAACTTTACCACGTCACGGCGCATTTTGGGCCAAAAGTAACTCAGTGCTAAGCGCTTGTAAGTTTTAAATATACCGAAATGTCCCGAAGTGGGTTCGGCATGGTTCTCTAATATGGCATTATTTCGATCAGAAGAAGGTTGTACTTCTTTCCATTCGAACTCCTTACGTAGCATACACCTAGATTTTATCAAACGATACAATTTATTATTTTTATAGAATAGTCTGGATAGTCATTAGGCGAAGATAAACAACCATTGTAGGTGGCTGAATACCATTGATCAGTGTCAACATTAGGGTCATTCACGTTATTATTATTCGCGTTAATTATATTTACAGGTAGGGATCGTGATAACGCATCGGCTATAATATTATCTGAGCCGCGCCGATGCTTTATTTCGAAGTTAAAGGCTGACAGACGAACCGACCACCGAACTAATCTACCAGTCGGGTTGCTCAAGTTTAGGAACCATTTCAGTGAAAAATGGTCAGTATACACAACAAACTTTAACCCGTTATCTAAATAACAGCGCCAATATTCGAGGGCTGTTAGAACTGCTACTGTCTCCCGTTCTGTTATACTGTAGTTTTGTTCCTGTGCATTTAGTGACCTACTCATGTAAGCGATTGGTAGTTCCACGCCATCTATTTCTTGTGTAAGCAATCCACCGATTTCACTCGCACTCGCATCTGTGTGAACTTGAAAAGGTTTCTCGTAATCGGGACACGATAATATTGGTGCGGAGCTTAACAATTGTTTTAGTTTACAAAACGAGTCATCAGCTTCCACCGACCACTGAAATGGTGCGGCTTTCTTACCGGTAGAGGTAAGTTTGTTCAAAGGACCGGCAATAGTACTAAAATTAGGTATAAATCGCCGATACCATGATGCAATGCCTAAGAACCTTTTGACTTCTTTTTTATTCTTAGGCGTAGCATATTGAAGAATGGCTTCCACCTTACATGGGTCTACTTGTAATCCTTTAGAATTTTCTACGTAGCCCAAGTACTTCAATTCATCACGGAAGAATTTAGATTTTTCTAAGTTAATGGTAAGGTTGGCCGATTTTAATTTTTCGTATACTTTATTGAATAGTGACACATGAGCATTAAAAGATGGCGATATAAGCACGATATCATCTAAAAAAACGAATACAGAGTTTTCAAACTCAGGATTGTTCGTAAACAAGTGATCCACCAAACGCTGTTGTGTCGCAGGCGCATTCGTTAAACCAAACGGCATAGTCACAAATCTAAATGTTCCACTAGTAGGCACATAGAACGCAGTCTTATCACGATCACATTCGCGAAGAGGCGTCTGCCAAAAGGACTTAGATAAGTCTATACTACTTAGATATCTAGCGTTCCTAAGGTTGTCTAAAATTTCGGATACGTAAGGTAGTTTGTACGCGTCTTTTGTAGTAATAGAATCAAGTTTCCGACTATCTAAACAAAACCTTAGTTTACCGTCCTTCTGGTGGTCGTAACCAATTTTACTAACGCTTAGTTAGTAAAATTGGTGACGACCACGGACTTTCGCATTTTTCTACCACTCCCAATGCAAGCATTTCGTCTAATTCGTCAATAATTATTTTTAATTTCGCCGGCGGTAACTTATAATATCTTTGGCGTATCGGCGCAGAATCGCCAGTGTCTATTGCATGTTCTATTAAGTGAGTTCGTCCTAACCCGGTTTTTTCAGTAGAAATCGACTCCCCCCCCGTAGGATCTCCACCTTGTCGTGGTGGGGGGGCTCAGTAACCGTGGGTTAGAAGCCACCCACGGTGAAGCTAAGCGGGATCCCGGGAGGGGACGCTCCACGTGGGCTTGGTAGAGGCCTGCGTAGGATGCGTCCCATGGTGCGGGTGCGGGGGACAGTTCTGTCTGTCCCTCGCAGTCGGGTGCGGTCGCGGGAGGAGAGGCGTGTGGGTGTTGCGTTGCCCCGCGCCCTATCTCCCGCGACCAAATGGGGGCGCACCATCGTTGCGTCGCGGTGGGGCCGCAGAGGAAGAGGAGATGCGGTGTTGCGTTGCCCTCCTACCTATCCTCTGCGGCCGCTGGGTGTTTTGGCGGCGGAGCCCAACACCTTCATCCGCCGCCAAGGGGGTTTCGTTCGGGGCCCGCCTGACCATCTGGCGGGCCAATACCCGTCGGGGGGTAGCGAGGAATGCTTTGGTGAAACCCTACCCTCCGACACATGGGTACATGAGGAGCACGGGTTGGTTTTTAGTCAGTAAGAGTCTGACAGTCCCCTTCGTCCTTCTCCCCCGGGGCGGAGGGACTCCATGAGGATTTTCCAACCCGATACCAAAAAAAAAAGAAAAAAAAAAAAAAAAAAAAAAAGTAGAAATCGACTCGTATTGCTTTATAATTAACTTAGCCGTTCTTTGTTGTGACTCACTCAACTCACTAAAAGATTGCAATACGTTCGTGTTACTTAGCTTATTTTCACTTAACACACTACACGGCAATGTTTTAGACATGCATACGGATGCGATATGATTAGGCAGTAATTTAAATAGTTTCCAGAAATCGATGCCTAAAATTAAATTACTTGTAACTTCTGGAATAATATAAGCTTTCAATAAGTGGGTTTGATTATTAAAAGTAGTGGGTAAGTTGATAAAACCGCGCGGCAACAATATATTTCCACCCGCGGACCGAATGGAATTAGTGTTGTGACACTGCTGTATTTCTAACCCGGTTTTAGTCATTACCTCCATATGGGAGTTGTTACCTAAAATTGTAATGGCTGAACTGGAATCGAGCAATCCACAAATAGGTAAACTGTTAATCGTTACGTAAACATAGGGCCGTAGGTCATTTTTAGGTTTATTATCCAGGATCGAGGCAACGGAATAACTAGAGAAATACACTTTTAGAGTGTTTAGCCAATTTCTCCAAACATCTTTGTCAAAATTGGTTGAATAGGTTGTAGAACCTAATTTAGGCTTTGACACGCCCCGATCCTGACCAACTAGTTTTTTGGTTTCGTAGATTTACAGTTCGGGCAGTTAGGGAATGTCACATCCCTACGGCCGCACTTGAAGCAAATTGCAAACCGATCGCATTTGCACTCATTCAAACTGTGATCATTGATACGGCAGCGCGGGCAGTACTTGGACGTGACTAGAGCGACAGAGCTCGGTTTAGACTTAGGATTGCTAGGTTCGTTGTTCTCAGTGTATTCAGGTTTTCCGGGCGTACCCTCTATAGTGGCAACGAGATAATTATTGTAGGAATTATTACGCGCTCGGTTATTAGGTTTGTGACTGTAAGCTAGCTCTGGTGCCAACGTGTCGTTACTATAATACGGTTCGCGGAATTGAGAGTTCAAACATTTCATCCGTTCGTAGTTTAAACATAACGTCTGCAGTGTTGCTATACTGTCTATTGAAGATATTGACGGAGCTAGCACTAGCGAGTAGCATGGACGTATGTTATGCAATAGAATGTCTAACTTTTCGCGTTCGGACAATCGCTTTGACGGTGACAGCCTAGCGAACAGCTGATTCATTATCGAGAGATAAATTATTATAGTTTCGGTAGCACTTTGAGTACGTCGGCGGATTTCATTTCATAACCGGTAGTCATAATCGTACGGTTTGAAATCGTCTATTAATTTAGTGGTAAGATCTTCCCATGTATTGAAATATTCTTTTAGGCCGCGATACCAGTGAAGTGCGTTACCGGTGAAAATTTCGGAGGCATACGATAAAATTTTAGTGGAAGGTAGATTACGCGCGGTTTGGAATTCGGTTACGCGTTGTAGAAACGCTCGGACGCATCCCGTACCATCGTATTTTAGCTTGGACAGTTCGCTAACTTTCAAATGCTCGCAATGCAATACTGGGGCTAACACCGCCTGCGTCGACGTAGACGGCGCAGGTCGGACCTCAGCAACAGCATCAGCTGAGCGAACACCTGATTGTTCAATGGCGGACAGCTCCGCCGAGAGCTTGTCGAACCGGCTGCACAATTCAGTAATACGTTTTTTAATACGCCGTAGGACGTTCCATCCTACGGAGTCTGTGGAACAAGTGGTTGTGCAGTGCGGTAGACCTCCTAGCTAGGTTCGCGTCGTAAGAAATGGATAACAAATCCACTCGCTTGGCCAGCTCAGAGACGGCCTCGCTAACGCCCTCGAAGTCCACCGTGATGGCTAGGCCGGACTCCAAAATATCATCATCTGGAATGGCTTCCAGTAATTTAAGAAACTGCTTCCGCAGACCTAGGACAGAGGTAGCCGGCTCCTCACCTCTAATCGCAACCTCGTAGGCTAACTCGCTTTTATTTAAAAGAAAGTATTTTATGGGGTCTGAGCCCATTGTGTATGAAAGAGTACCGCGTAAGTATACACTACACACTACACTTAGTGCGCAAGCGTTCCGCCCTTACAAATGGCCTACTTTACGATTAGGCGTAAAAGTTCGACCGTTAGGACTAATTAGAAAAAACGTTAGATACAAATTTGCGAACTATTACGTAGTAGGTAGTTACACTAAAAGGTAGACAATTAGTATAGCAATACGTACCGGTTCGCTGTAGCCGCACCTCCTCGCTTACAATAATGGAGACCTGCTAGATGAGAACTCGAGCACGGAAAGCGAGACAATAACCCACGTAGGCGCCACTGTAGCGGGTTCTAGAATAGAAACGCAGTAGAGGTTCTAGATGTGTTTATTGCCGAGTATTGTCTCACTTCCCTTGCACGAGTATGACCGACCAACAACACGGCACTGGCCTGAACACTAAGGCTGCAGTCTCCCACGCTGTTCCCTCCGGTAGTGTGTAGGCAGGCTGCTCGAAGGCTGCGCGTAGCGGTAGGTCCTCGCAGGCCGTTGGTTCAGCTGGCAGACGCCGGCGGTGCGAGTACGATGAGCAGGGCAGGCCAGACTCTTCGGCAGAGGTGACGCCGAAGGCGATGCAGGAAAGTGTAGCGATCTAGGAGTGTAGCCGGAGTCTTAAGGTGAACCTGGAACCTGAAGGGAAACAGCATTAGGAAAGCCACAACCAATAGAGTCAGGCAGGCGGCGTCAGCCGGCCTCAGCTAGCAGGTAGAGAGATGGGCAGTACGCTAACGCAGTAAATGTAGTGACTTACCCAGTTGCTGGGATCAGGATACACGTAGAATGTATAATTATAGATATAGCGGTATAGAATAGAGTAGCGGTAGTAGGTTAGTGAAGAGTAGCGGTGCCGGCCTCTCTGTCGGCCCCTTTATATACTGGGCCCTCCATCAGCGTTTGAGTCCGTTCATGACCATATTTGGTCAAGCTTCGCGAGCGCGGACGATGGCCTTCTCTGATTGGCCTAGCGTATGGGCGGTACTGTGACGCAAACGCGGTAAGTACCGGACATACGTTACAGTGTATTATCATTATTTCTTTAATTTCTTTTGTCATTGCCCGGATATTATTTGCCCCGTATTCATGTCTAATTATCGTTTGCAAAGTAACTTGTAGAGTTTTTTATTTCGTGTTATTTTCGAGTAAGTAGTGAGTTTGGGTTTTATAGTAGTGCATTTAGTGTCGCGTGCGGACTGTTTACCTTAATCGTAGTACTTCGTAGTTGTTTCGCCTAGACGCGTGTGAGATGTGTCTTTGTGTAAGTTTTGTTACAGGCGTCTGAGCGAGCGGATTGTAAATTATTTTTAATGTGCTCAATGTCATTTTATTGTTACTTTTTATATCTAATACTAGCTTTTGCCCGCTGCTTCGCACGCGTCAATTTCGTTAAGATAAAATGTTTTGTACGAACTACCCTAAACTCCTCAAAGAGTTTCAAATTTCACCTACTTACGCCCGGTAGTTTCAGCTGTCCCGTGTGTGTCAGTCAGTAAGTAACGCAAGTATTTTATATATACAGATGAAAGCGATTTGATTGAAAATAATAGGTCCTACACAAACTCGTACTATCTTTTTTACCCTCTTAGGGGAAGAATTTCCAAAATAAATGTTTTTGTGTTCACTTACGTAATTTGCGGAACCAATAAACAAAATATAAAGTTAATCCCTTGAAGTATTAATTGGGTTTCATACAATTTCCGAAACCCCTTTATATCCACCTAGGCTGAGAATTTCCAAAAAGACTTTCTTAGTGTTCACTAACTTCATTTGAGAAATCAATATACAAAGTTTGAAGTTAATCCATTGAAGGGATAAAAAGTTTCAAACAAACGTTGACAACCTGTTGTACCTCCTTAGATAAGGAATTTCAAAAGATTCTATCTAAGTGCTCCCCGACACATCTCAAGGGACATACATGTCAAATTTCACCTAATTGCGCTCAGTAGTTTCGGCTGTAGCGTGCCTGTCAGTTAGAAAGTAGAAAAAGTGATTCCATTAAGAATAAAGGGTTTTACACAAACTCTGACTCCCTTTTTTACTATCTTTGGGCAAGAATTTACAAAATAAATATTCGGTTGGGGGAAAAGTCTTTTCGCATTATAGTATGTATGAACTTGTAATAAAATCACTTTGGCTAAACTATTTGTATCTGGCTGGTTTTGGTATCATTGAAAGTTTAAATTTTAAAGAACATAAAATCCAAATTCAAATTAGGAAAATGTGTGATTTTTATTTCTTTTTCGTACTGTCAAGATGAGTGAATCTAATGAAGAAATTCGATACATTTTAAAATTTTACTAAAAACAGGTAAAAATGCAACGCAAGCCGCGAAAAAATTTGCGATGTTTATGGACCTAATGCAGTGTCTGTGAGAGTAGCACAAATTTGGTTTAAGCGTTTTCAATCCAGAAATTTTGATGTCAAAGATGCACGTCGCTCTGGTCGCCCTATTACGGATAAAATGGATGCCATTTTTCAAAAAGTCGAGCAAGATCGGTATATCAGTAGTTAAGGTGTAGCTGAAAAACTGGGAATAGATCACAAAACAGTTTTGGCGCATTTGAAAAAACTGGGTACACAAAAAAGCTCTATATTTGGGTACCTCAGGAGCTCACTGAAAGAAACCTAATGAACCGTGTACTCATTTATTACGACGTAATGAAACCGAGCCATTTTTGAAGAAGCTGATAACTGGTGATGAAAAGTGGATCACGTACGACAAGAACGTGCGAAAAAGGTCGTGGTTAAAGGTCGGTTAGGCTTCATAGACTGTGGCGAAACTCGCAACAAGGTGATGCTGTGTGTGTGTGGGATTGGATGGGCATTATTCATTATGAGCTGTTACCACCATGCAGGACCATAGATTCTGAACTCTACTGCGAACAACTAATGAGAATAAAGCAAGAAGTTGAGAGAAAGCGGCCGGAATAAATCATCAGAAGGGGTGTGGTTTTTTATCATGATAACGCTAGACCTCACACATCTTTAGCCACTCAGAAAACATTTTGTGACAAGAATTAGTTGTAAAACTATGCTAGTTACTATTTTATGAAATTATTATGAATTTTAACAATCCACCAAACGTTTACTTACTTAAATTGGGTAAGTTCAGAATAGTCAGCTTAAAAAGGTTAAGAGTGGTTTAAAAACTCTTAAAGTTAGAGCAGTTAGTAATTTGCTAAGTAAGTATCATTAAGTTCCACGAAAGAAGTTGGACTCGGGTGATTTTTTTATTTGGTAGCTACGCTGATTGCAACATTAGACCAGTTCGTAGCCAATTTTTGCGGCAAAAATACTATTCTCTGTACGATTGCACTCTATAGTAAATTGATTGTCGATTGGAAAATAAAACTATGAGAATACAGTGACAATTGGTTCGTCAAAGATAGTTTTACGCTTTCTTTCTCGTGGGTTAATACCAACTCGTATGAAACGTGCTGCTAAAGTTTATACCTATGTATGCCTTGGTGAGTAGGGTCTACATATACATATATTTAGCGGCAAGTCTTTAAAATGCGCTAGCACGCACATCCGCAGTATTAATGAGTCGTCTGCTCGGTTTATGGATAAACTTCTGACAATAGAATCGAGTCTCGAGTGGTTGTTAATCGTAGACAAAACTAGGAGTAGTTGAAGAGATTGTTAAATTCAAAAAGCAATTGTGAAAGCTTCTCAAACAATGAGCGCCTGTACGGAACGAGATTTGGTTTTCTTTCGAATCCATTCTGCAGTCGAATGCGGGGTGAGGACGGGTGGGTGTCGAGATTGCCTTTTGTAAGGGGCAATCGTCGTTGCCTTAAACGTTCTCCCTAGTCGGAGAGTGGGGGGGACCTCGGAGGCAAGAGGCGGAGCGACAGCTGCTTTGTGTGTCTATGGCTGTATCTCCGACCAGCCGCAAACACAGTGTACAATGCCGGCCCCGGCATTCGCTAAACCGATTGCATTAACTCCACTAAGAAATAACCACTCCGCGACGTAGAGTCACAAAAGACATTGCGACTAACTATAAGTTTGTTTTAATTTCCCTCGAGAATACGACTTAATTAAATTCGAATCACTCATTGTTAAGAGCAAAGATAAACAGGAAACGAATGAATTGAGTTTTGAGATTACATATGATTGTTTATTACAAATGTTTTATGATTTAATCAAAATTAGCTTTACGTCTTTCTAAAGGTTTTATAAACGCGTTGGTTTACGTTTCGTTGCAAATGTCATAAGATAGTAGACAAACTGACATTTATTCAATTAAAATCTAGATACAAACTACGAAGCTGCTTTAGAGAAGTGTTTGGTATAAGATTAGTCAAAGTCAATATGCGTTTTAAGTAGAAACATATTTTGCAACCAAACCGATGCACATCTCATATTTTTTAGTAATTTCTTAAGCAGAAGACAGCTATTATTTATTAACTTATTGACCTTTTTAACGTATATCTACTTTAAAAAAGTCAATTTCTCTACAAACAAAAACTTACTTTCTTAATTGTCAGAGTTGACCCATGAATTCAGTAAGTAGTTAAAATTCTTCGTGAAAATAAAATTTTTGGTACCTTTTATTATGGTCACGTAAAAATATTTAAAGCTGCGTCATCATTATTCATTAATTAAGTACTTTTGAAATATTCTACTTGAATCAGGTGCTTTACTTATGAAAGGCTCAAAAACACTTACTCATTTACCTATAATATTACCTAATTAGAATCAGCAGTTTTTATTACAAACATGCTGCTACAAAAGTTGAAGTCTAACATCAGAAGACTATACTTTCCTACATTCAACTTCTTGACATATGTACAACATCGAAATTACAAAAATTCTTAGATACATTTATAAGGACAAAAAGGCCTCTTTATTACAAATATACCCACGCCCACTCCTAATGAAGGTGAGCAATATTGGTTCAAGTTTCGCCATTTTATTTGTTTTAGTATAATGTGTTATCTGTTAAGGACTAACGAAATTGGTACGAATTTTATCATGACTAGGGCATGAGTTTGAAGTGACATAAAAGGCCTTTTTAGAACCCAGAGAAGAAGGTACAGCACATCTGATGTTAAGTGGCTAACCTTAGACTATAGACGCGATGTGAGTGAGTTCAGCTAAGTGTTATTTGTGCGTTGACATCTAGGAATGAGCTGCCCGCGATCTCAATAATACATTTCTTTTACAAATCCCGCACACGAGGCGGGTGGAGCCAAATATCAATACATATAATGCTTTTGTCCCGGACAAAGCGATACGACGTCTAGGGGTGAAACGAAAACTTAATAAACGATATCGATTGCTTATCACCCTGTGCAAATCGTATCAGCACGAATCAGTCGACTGAAATGTAAGGTTCGAACGAATGAACCCGCAATCTTGGCGAGTGCAGCTTTCATCCGTTTTAGCGTTACTAACTCAAAGCAAAAAGAAGAATGTGGTATGAAACTAGTATGGTGCATGTGTATTTGAGCTTTTCAAAGATGATTTTGAATTCCAGTAGTTCTTTATAGACAATGTACTTGATTTTAAAATAAGAGTACCACGAGACACGTTTAAGCTTCATGATAAAAAATATTTTATGTTTACAACTTATTACATTTCGTTGTTAATATGTAATCAATCTGCGAAATGTCATAAAATAATATACTTCGTATTTTACTTGCCCAATTTCCCAAACTTGGTAACAAATAGGTAGGTAAACTGTAAATACAAAATTGATGACACGATCAATTTTGGCGTCAATAATAGATAGATAGATAGATATACTCTTTATTGTACACAAAATAATATTGAAAAGTACACATTTTTTTAATTGGCTTATACTACAGCATGTACAAATGGCGGCCTTATCGCTAAAAGCGATCTCTTCCAGGCAACCTTTGGATGGACAGAAATGGTGTGTAAGCAATCAAGTGTGGCGATGGTGTAGTTAATTAATTAAATAATATCAACTAATATACATACTGAATATACATAAATGTATAAATATTATATATCATACATATTCTACATAAAGACCATACACATTTAAATGGACAGGTAGTACGTTTTTTAACATGCTTTTAAAAATGTTTAAGGATTTTGCTTTCCGAATCTCTAGTGGTAATGCATTCCACAGTCGCGCGGCCTGTACAGTAAATGATTTGCTAAAGAAATTTGTGGCATGCGTTGGTATCTCCAGCGTCAAATTTTCAGACGACCTCAAGGACCTCACATGTGCGTCATTAAGGAACTTAAAACGTTCCTTGAGATAAAAAGGAGTACTGGGATTAAACAAGATATTATACAATAATGTAAGAATGTGAGTATTCCGGCGAAGACGAATCGGGAGCCACTTGAGTCTGTTGCGAAATTCTAAACATGGTTATTCACCAACTCGACACAAGAGACTGGACACACGTGTGTCCAGTTGGTGAAATTCAAAATTAGTACTACTAATTATTTCGTCATGTGGACACGTCATGATTTTTACGCGTGTCCACATAGTGAAATTTAAATTAAATCACTGTAATGTTTTCGTCAACTGGACACACTCAGATTTTTTGCAATAAAAGGTACAGTTAGGTTTATAATCGCCTCGTTCATTAAATTATTAAACGTGGCGATTTCATAATAAAGGTCGCGACACAGGGGTAAGCGCGTAGCTCGATCGATTTGCAAAGTCAAGCGACTCCGCCATCGTATGAATTATAGATGGGTGACTATATTTAAAAAATAGTCTCGATTGTCATTATCATCTTTAACAGTTGGTATAGATTGTCAGTACCCTCAAATAATCTGACATCTAGTTAACCTTAGAATCTCGAATTCCGCTTTGTGAAAAAAAATATATGGCAAATCTGGTTACACTGCAAAGCCGAGTTAGAAAGTTCAATGTAATTTAAAAACAATAATCCAGGAGGATGTACGTATGTCATGAAAAATTTGCTTTACTCTTTTATTGATTAACCTTATAAACTTTTATTTAAGACCAATTTTTTTTATAAAATAAATACATAATAATTAAATAATATAATGATTTATTAATTTGAAGAAAATAAATTTTCAAAGTTAAATGCAACGACAAACTAAATTGCACCGTTCAATCTCGAGTTGCTATATGTGCCATAAAAAAACCTTATTGGAGCATAACAACAGTTAAATTGGTAATTTTACAAACAGTTATTTATCAATCTACATAGCTCTGTAAAAACAATATTTGACTCTTTGGAAATAAAGCAATTATCCTTATTATAATAATCAACAAGCTTAATAATAAGTACTTATCACAATAATTTTACTACAAATAGAGATAAAAAAATCAACAGCTAAACATTATAAGAGAACATCAGTATAAGATAAACAATATTTGTTTTTTTGGAAATATAGTAATTACCCATAAGAGGAAACACTACGGGCGAGAGAATTGAAAAATAGGTATTTGTAAAATCTATTGCTGTCGCGCAACCTCAAGCCCACAGAGCGCGATAGAGACAACTGCAGCTTGGACCAAAAATACCTATTAAATGTACACAAAATCAAAGTATCGTATTCCCTTGATCCTTCTCCAGAACTTCATCGATTTAACTAGTTTTTTCATACTAAATTAAAGAAAAGCTTTGGCCATGCTCCTATGTTTTCCTTTAATTTAATAATCTAGCTAAATTTATTTTTTGGATGTTTGAACACAGCGGAAAATCTGGTCAATTTTTGAGGTATTTGAAGGTTCATATCGTTTTTAAAATTAAATTTATGAGAAAAAGAAAAACATAGGGACATGCCAATCGCGGCCATACATCTTTTGGAATTATTTTTTTATCTATACTGGCATTATCCAGGGAGAAAACAGGAGACTACGTTTGTATGGGAAAACGCCCGTTGTGTTTCCTCTTAAATAAGTATCACAATCTGACCAGCGGGATAGCAGCCTAGGGCTACTGACCCTGCTGTACAGGAATGCCTAAATGCTAAGGGCCTAATCTAACTTGTTAACCTACACTATCCTAGAGTCGTAGGACGGCTCGAAGGACCACAATGAACAGCGGGCTAGCAGCCCTACGCTACTAACCCCACTGTACAAGGGAGTGATTAAATGATAAGGGATTAATCTAATTTGTAAACCTACACTATCCTAGAGTCCTAGCCTATCACCTATACCTAATATCCTATCCTAGTTATCCTAATCTTTATACCTATATGTATCCTAAACGTATCCTAACTTGCACCTAGCGTAAAGTGCGTATAGGCTTGGTGCTCTGTGGTATTCTGTGATACAGACCAGCACTTATACGCACCTACTACTAAGCGCCTAACCTATGGCACGTACTATTGTGGTACTACTGTGGTATGCTGTGATACAGACCTACGATTCGTACGCGCCTAGAACCTAACCCTATTTGTCCCTACAATCCCTATTAGATCCTAGCCCTACTATACGTATTTATATATACTTATATAGATAGGTGCGGGATATCTGCCACCGGAGACCTATGATGACAGACGGACTGTGGGTAGGACTTAGGTATGGTGGAAATGGTTTTCTGACGGCCAACTCGACAGACTCACCGAGCTGATCAGTACTGATGGCTAAAGGTGTCTTGGCCACCGTCAGAGGTATAGGAAGGGTATCGAGTCAAAGTCGGATTAAACTTGTGACTGCTTTATTTCTTATAATACATAATCTTATATACTAAATTTATCCTATGTACACACACGCAACTTTACGGTTGTGTGCTGTGTGTGTAAGGTGCCATCTCAGCGGTATGTACCTTAGGTGAGTACGTGATTTTCTCTTAATTGAATGAAAATCACGAACAAATTGTTGCTGTAAAAACTCACGTAGGATTATATCGCTGATATGGCATGGCATGTTCATGTGTGAACATTCTGGCCTCTCCGAGGAACAGGCAACTCCAGTTGGTATAATTCTATGGAGTCATCCTTGGCTGCGTCCTGGTTCCGCGGCTGCTTCTTGGGAGGCTTCGGCAGATGGTTCGGCTGGCTGTAGACGGCGGTCCGTGCAGTGTGCGGCGTTCCATGCAGTGGGATGGTTGTTTGCTGTCTTGATGCGGTGCACGTTGCAGGTGTGGCGTATTTTACAGTTATTGGCTTCATTTTCTTATACCGTTGTCGGCGATTTTTATAACTCCTTCGTCTCGAAAAATTATCTCTTCTCGCTAATTTGTTTTAATTATGAACAACCCGTGCATAGATGTTTCCAAAGGATATTACTCGACTTTTAGTGTAGTGATATTTGTAGGACATTTAGTGTTAGTTTGATATTTAAATAATTGGTCAACGATGCAATTTTCATTTAATTGCATGTTCTTCACCACTCCAGGGAAGCAAAGAAGCTGTTGGTACCTTTGTTATGAGTTAATTTCAACACTGTGGTTTGAAGACTTCGGTGTTTCATCACCGATACCTACTATCTCGCATTTTATTTTTCTGCGAGTGTAGGATGGTAATTTGGCTACATCTTCTGTGAGAATGAAGCCTGAGAACCTAGATCACACAGCACCCTTAGTAGCCTTTATCTTGGCTTATGTCTGCTCAAGGGCCGTTGCTAAGAGCGTTGTATTCTGTGTGTCCGGTCCGGTATGTTTGACTTGGTTTTCTTCCAAGTTGTAGTTGTAGTTTATGTTCGTCATTTTTATTGACGTAATTGTTGACATTAACCTTCTTTTGAAGTTCAAGGTGTAATAATACATGTTGACCTAGTTTGCCACAATATCTACACTAAACATTGAATTAATGTATTATGCACTGTTTGCATACTTTACTATTACGCTGTTCTGCTGACAATGCTTTAAGTTCTGCGCACCTGTATATTATTATACATGTAATTATTACATAGCCAGCACTTGTATACGAGCTATTTATAGATTTTGTTGTTTATAATGTGATTTTACTTCAAAGTTGCTATTTTCGAGCTACATATCAATCGTTTTTCCGGGCAAGATATCAGTGATGAAAATGTTTGAGGTTTGCTTGGCTCTACAAGTTGTTCGTATTTTAGAGATTATCTTTGACTATCCCGAAGTAACTAAGTTCTTCTGTTCCTCTAAGATGTCCTGGTCTTCCAGTAGTGGATGGTTTGCCGATGCTTTGGTGAGGTCGTCGGTGAGTTGTGATCTTCTTTCTGCGATGTATTTTTCTGTTTTCCTGGATGCCGAGTCCTTTTTGATGTTGGTTAATATGCGTCCGATTTCTTTGTAGTAGCTCTCCTGGCTTTTTACAATTGCGTTGATCTGTTGTACAGTCACGAGCATAAATATATTACTATGGGCAGATTCGCAAAAATATCTGACCCAAGAATGAGTTCAATAATATCTGTCTGCATGTACGCAGGAATAATATCTGATATTATCAGGCAGCATAATGAAGTGGCATCAAAATTATGTGATGACAATGTCGAAGCATAAATATGTGATGTGACAGATGGCAAAATGTTATGATCCCTTGTGGAGGGCAAATATATGTAACGTTTTATTTTTCTGTATTTTGCATTGATTCCGCCCTAAAAGCATAAATATGTATCACCAACTAGGTGGCAATAATATCTGACATATAATTTATAAACAATAAAATACATATTTGATATTATGTAGGTATAGCGCCGGTCCCCCCCGTGGGATCTCCACCTTGTCGTGGTGGGGGGCTTAGTAACCGTGGATTGGTGACCCGCGGTGAAGCTAAGAGGGATCCAGGAGGGGACGCTCCGCGTGGGCTTGACGGAGGCCTGCGCTGGATGCGTCCAATGGGGCGGGTGCGAGGGACAGTTCTTCTGTCCCTCGCAGTCGGGTGCGGTCGCGGGAGGAGAGGCGTGTCGGTGTTGCGTTGCCGCGCGCCCTATCTCCCGCGACCAAATGGAGGCGCACCATCGTTGCGTCGCGGTGGGGCCGCAGAGGAAGAGGAGATGCGGTGTTGCGTTGCCGTCCTCCCTATCCTTTGCGGCCGCTGAGTGTTTTGGCGGCGGAGCCCAACACCTTAATCCGCCGCCAAGGGGGTTTTGTTCGGGGCCCGCCTGACCATCTGGCGGGCCGATACCCGTCGGGGGGTTGTGACGTATGCTTGGGCGAAACCCGACCCTCCGACACACGGGTACATGAGGCACACGGGTTGGTTTTTAGTCAGCAAGAGTCTGACAGTCCCCTTCGCCCATCCCCCAGGGCGGAGGGACTCCATGAGGATTTTCCAACCCGAAACCAAAAAAAAAAAAAAAAAGGTATAGCGCCGGTAAAATGGGCCAAAATTTTTTATTGTTATGTATTTTGACGGGCAAAGAATATGAACAAAAACACGTGATAAATATTTTTTATTTTTATTTAACTAATTAACTTAATAAAATAATGATTTTAAGCGCGTATTTATGTCACCAGAGAATGACAAGAACCGCAAATTTATTCCTAAGAAATGAATAAAATTTCGTAGGATTCTAAACAAGAGATAAATTGTATTATTTTACGCCCACCTTTTCGCAAATGGCTCAACTTACGAATTCATGCGTAAACTAATAAGTAAACAATTACCAAACGCCATGTGCGTTCTGATTGGTTGAATAAGTCACGTGATTTTTTCCTTCCTCTCCACCTCTCCACTTTAAGGAATAAACTGGAACTATAGCGATGTTAATGAGCCTTAAGTTAACGGAACCCTGCTTCGCAAGGCTCCTATGTTTCTGTTTAGGGTCACAGGAAAACCTAACATAACCTATTAAGTTGAATTGATGCCGACCTTCATTATCACCGACCGGCCAATCAGAGAGCAGAATGTTATTTGCCGTATTTTAAAGAAGCTTAAAATTAATGTGAAACTTCTGTGATTGGTTGAACCGTTTAGAATCTTACGAATAGATATCCGGTAGTTTATAAATTTACCACTAGACGTCGCAAATTGATAAATTTGCGAAAATAAGGGCGTAAAATAATACAATTTATCTCCCGTTTAGAATTTCCTAGTAAATTTATAATTTATAATATTTTTCCTAGTAAATTCGGATCTTGTTATCTTCCGGTGAAACCTAATTAAACTCAATAAATTAAAATCGAGTAAATCCACCATTTGCATCATTACGTCCTATAGCCTCTCTAGCATTGTAGAACTATATTAGCACACACTTGCGAGCCTCGGAGTGACTCCCAAATGTCAAAGGTGTGACAACGTAGAAAATCATGGGTTCTAGCCAGAGTTGGATCCTATTGTTGAAACATTGAACTTCACAGATTCTCAATGCGATTCAAATCAAGGCTCTCTGAAGGGAAATTGATTAACTTTAAGGCCTCTCTTTGAATATTAACTTTTAAACTACTCACGAGTTATTCGAGAGCAATGAATGGAATATGTGCATCGAATAGTATCCATGTATGTCTTCATAAATGGATACTGTTCGATAACTCATCGTCAATCCAATGAAATCCAAAAAAATAAGTAAGGTCTGGGAACCTGATATATTACTATAAAAACAATAGGGGATCGGACGGTATTAAAAATAAATTGCAATTATCATTTATCAAAAAAATTATCTCAAATCACCACTATAAATATTCTTAAATTTTAATTTTGTCCTTAAAGCAAAATTCATATAAATAAAACCATAAAATAGTACAGCAGTTGCTAAAATACAAAACTAGCGTTTCGACGGGTGACAAAAAGTTACTGATTTGACTAGGCAGTCCGATACCCTATTCCTAAACTATTACTCGGTAGCCGTAGTTAAAATAGATCTACGCACTACAATAATACTTAAATAATTTAATTCGGTCGTAGTATTGGATATGTCTAGACATAAATACAGGGTGCCACAAGACCAATCACCAAGCCGAAGTCTACTCGTTATGGACATCATGCCAAGTCATACAAAGCAAAAATAAAACTTTTTTTGTTTTTTAAGGAGACACATTTATTAATCCGCAATTAAAAGTGCGCGCGTGCAATTTTCGAAAATCCTACTTATCCATGGGTGCATATGACATCTATAGAACAGGTTAGCGGAGTAAATGCATCGATTTCGTACCTAATTACAAAAATTTCCTAGTAAGTTTGAGCCTCAATATCTCCTGAACCAGTAATTTCCCAGATATGGTGCCAAAGAAAAAAATGTTCGTAGTGGTTGCTACCACATGGGATTTCAGTTTTCGTTAAGGGTCTTTTTACACCCTGTTTAGTATAAAACGACAGCCTATATTAAAACAATGTAAAATAACATTTGTTTTTCTAACCGACTTCAAACAAAGAAAAAAGGAGTTTTCAATTCGGCCGGTATGTTTTTTTTTTTCGATGTATGTACACAGATTTCACCGAGGTTTCTGAACCGATTTACGTAATTCTTCTTTTGTTTAATGCTGAATAGTTTCGAGTTGGTCCCATAAAAATTTGATTCATGTAGGCCCAGTAGTTTTTTTTACTATTTCGTATAAAGATTAAATTAAATTGAAGATAAAATAATGTCAGATATTATTGCCACCTAGTTGGTGTCACATATAATAATAATATAATATAATATTCTACCACATTCACACAACACCGTCTAGTCCCAAACTAAGCAGAGCTTGTACTATGGGTACTAGACAATGGATAAACATACATATTATACTTTTTTTTTTGTAAATACATACATATTATACATAGAAACAGCCAGACCAAGACAAACATTCATGTTCATGCACACAAATGTTTGACTTGAGCGGGAATCGAACCCGCAACCTTCGGCGTTGCAGTCGCTTACACTACCACTACGCCAACCGGTCGTCACCATATTTATGCTTTTAGGGCGGAATCAATGCAAATTACAGAAATATAAAACGTTACATGTATTTGCTCTCCACAGGGGATCATAACATTTTGCCACCTGTCACATCACATATTTATGCTTCGACATTGTCATCACATAATTTTGATGCCACTTCATTATGCTGCCTGATAATATCAGATATTTTTGCTGCGTACGTGCAGACAGATATTATTGAACTCATTCTTGGGTCAGATATTTTTGCGAATCTGCCCATAGTAATATATTTATGCTCGTGACTGTACGTCCATCTTGCTGCCCCTATCCTATCCTGTTTAACCTAACAAGGGGTGGGTTGAAAACAAAAAGTAACTTAGTTGCGATCTGTTTCCTCGTTACGGTATGTGCGACTTCTCGAGCACCGGGGCGACCCTGTTCAGGGAGACCGATACCTGATCCGCTACCGAACGACGCAACTAAGTTAGTCAGTCACTTAATATACAACGAAACAAGCGCTAGGTTGGTGCGCAAGTCTGCTGTATATCAGTTGTCAGTCAGTAAATTTGTCAATTTAAGGGACAAGAGGACCACGTGCTTCGGGGGGGTGGGCAATTACTGATTCTAATAGGACCAATCCTAAATCCTATCCTACCGGCGAAGGACCAACTGAACAGCGGGCTAGCAGCCCTACGCTACTAACCCAACTGTACAAGGGAGTGATTAAATGATAAGGGATTAATCTAATTTGTAAACCTACACTATCCTAGAGTCCCAGCCTATCACCTATACCTAATATCCTATCCTAGTTATCCTAATCCTTATACCTATATCCATAGGTCGCTGGTTCAAATCCGGCTCGAAGGACCACAATGAACAGCGGGCTAGCAGCCCTACGCTACTAACCCCACTGTACAAGGGAGTGATTAAATGATAAGGGATTAATCTAATTTGTAAACCTACACTATCCTAGAGTCCTAACCTATCACCTATACCTAATATCCTATCCTAGTTATCCTAATCTTTATACCTATATGTATCCTAAACGTATCCTAACTTGCACCTAGCGTAAAGTGCGTATAGGCTTGGTGCTCTGTGGTATTCTGTGATACAGACCAGCACTTATACGCACCTACTACTAAGCGCCTAACCTATGGCACGTACTATCGTGGTACTACTGTGGTATGCTGTGATACAGACCTACGATTCGTACGCGCCTAGAACCTAACCCTATTTGTCCCTACAATCCCTATTAGATCCTAGCCCTACTATACGTATTTATATATACTTATATAGATAGGTGCGGGATATCTGCCACCGGAGACCTATGATGACAGACGGACTGTGGGTAGGACTTAGGTATGGTGGAAATGGTTTTCTGACGGCCAACTCGACAGACTCACCGAGCTGATCAGTACTGATGGCTAAAGGTGTCTTGGCCACCGTCAGAGGTATAGGAAGGGTATCGAGTCAAAGTCGGATTAAACTTGTGACTGCTTTATTTCTTATAATACATAATCTTATATACTAAATTTATCCTATGTACACACACGCAACTTTACGGTTGTGTGCTGTGTGTGTAAGGTGCCATCTCAGCGGTATGTACCTTAGGTGAGTACGTGATTTTCTCTTAATTGAATGAAAATCACGAACAAATTGTTGCTGTAAAAACTCACGTAGGATTATATCGCTGATATGACATGGCATGTTCATGTGTAAACACAATCATTTTACTACTATTAAGATAATATCAAGAAAATCAACAGCTAAACATTACAAAAGAAAACATAAAATATAAATATACAAATATTTTAACTTACTTAATTAGGGTTCCGTACCTAAAAGGTAAAAATCGGGACCCTATTACTAAGCCTCCGCTGTCTGTCTGTCTGTCACCAGGCTGTATCTCAAAAACCGTAATAGCTAGAAAGCTGTAATTTTCACAAATTATGTATTTCAGTTGCCGCTATAACAAGAAATACTAAAAATAAAAAAATTATAATATTAAGGGGGGCCCCATACAATAAACGTGTTTCCTTATTATATTTTGCTCAAAATTACTAACGGTAACAGGTAGACGCTTAATTTTTTTACAGAATATGTAGTTGTATATTACCTTTTAAAATAAATAATTAAATTGAAAAAAAGTTAATTATAAAGGGGGGCTCCCATACAACAAACGTAATGTTCAAGCAATTTGTTACTCGATCTTAATAAACAGGTAGAAACTTAAAAAATATTTAAGTATACATACAACTAACGTGATTTTCTTTTAAAGATAATAGTACGGCGCGCACAAAGGGTTTGTGCGCGAGTCCGACTCGCACTTGGCCAATTTTTTTTTCGATACTGTGACCGATGCTCATTTCACCTGATTCAAACTCCCTTACAGTGACTGCGGTCATATTATTAATTCTGATTGTTTCAATTCTGTCGTTCTCCGATAGAATCCGCAAGCAACATATTGTCTTGAAACTGCTCAGGTACAATGGCGTCAGCTATATTATTAACTGATATGCGAAGACCCAACGATCTGTTCCTTTTTTTATGTTTGGCGGGACGTTTAGAAGCCGTTGATAAATGAGTCAAAACATTTATCTGCATGACTGTACTTTGTCAAGAAATCGGGTAAAATACGACCGTGTGTCCAGTTGACGAAAACATTAAAGTGTTTTAATTTAAGTTTCACTATGTGGACACGCGTAAACATCTTGACGTGTCCACATGACGAAATAATTAGTAGTACTAATTTTGAAGATCACCAACTGGACACACGTGTGTCCAGTCTCTTGTGTCGAGTTGGTGAATAACCCAAATAAACAGATCAATAATAAACAGCTGTTACGGATTTGCTCAGTCTCTGTAATTCATTACAACAAAGTCGTAACCTCTCGTTACAAATTACTTGGAGGCTCAAAATAATTCTTCGTTTTACGTTCGGAGGTATGTAAATCAAAAAGAGTAGGTAAGCGACAGATTTTGTATTCGGTAAGGTCTGGTCTCAAATTTATCTTGGCTTCGTTGACCCGATAAATTGTCGTCTTAACTTGAGGGAACCATTTATTTGCGTTTAGTCTCGAATGTCTCGATACTAGGCTTTTCTTATATTATGCAAACGAGTTTTCATTCGGCCCCGGGATCTGGTAAGAAAATGAAAAGCTTCTAGCGATCTCACAAAGAAGTGGAGTCAAAGGGGTTTGATAAAGAGTCTTCTCGATTATGTGTGATTAGTGAGCTTAAATCGAACTGAATGTAAAACTGATGTCTCTGATGATTTACTGGCTTCCATGGTGCTGGTAATGTTAGATATTCAACAGAATTCATACAAAGGTTGTACGAGCTTGACTGATCACGCCTTTGTAGATGAGATTCACCGCGTTCGATATAAATCATAAAATTCGTGTTCGGCATCTTTTTAGACAGATATTGCCTGCGTTTAGTTGGAATGGATGATACGAGACAATATTAAAAACTTTTGTTCGGAATAATAGCTACCCACTGCTTCCATAAATATTAATTTTATCAAATGCAAATTATTTTCCAATACAGATAGAATACTAATGAAAGTGAAATAACTTCAAGTCTGAAGTTGAAGTATCTTTGGACGATTGCTGTGTTCAACTCACCTTTATATAGATTTCTTGTGATGTCAAAAAATCAATATAATATAGGTAAGTGAACATGTAACGTAATTAAGAATTTGGTTTTATATACCTAAAATACGCAGATATTATAAAAATCGTTCATCAGACGCACAACATCAAGTAATTTGTATTGTACGCAAATTTTTCCTCAGGGCAGCCCAATCCCCATGTTCTGTCTGATTGAAAGCTCCAAAATAAACAACTCGCATTTTTTTAAATATTTACCATCATAACAGCACCTTAAATTGAGTATAAGAGTAGTAAATTATAAGAGAGTGTTAACATTAATTAACCAAAGGTAAGTTATAAATAAATACATAATTCGAGGAAAATATGCGACTGTTATCTGACTAAAGGAAGCTTAAATTCACCGGCCGCACCAGTCTCCTGTTTTGTCTAGCCGCAATGGAACTACGGTCAAAACTAAAAAGTTTATTATTATTACTTGGTGTAGACTTGTAGAGCAAAATTGTTTACAGAACATAATTTAACGACTCTACCAGGGTATCTTCTCATAGAAGATAAACGTGTAGGAATAGGATTCTAGTTCCATGTTATTTGTGTTTTCTACATTGTGTTTCATTCTGCATCGCTGGCAGTAGGCACCTTCCCATCCTTTCTTCTTTTCTTGTAGGCAAAACGAAGAGATAGATATAATAAGTATAGAAATGTGGTTATAAAGCAGAAGTCGAGTATAGGTTGGTCTTCTCCTTTTTGTACTGGGGTAAGCAATGCACGAGAGATGCTTGTTGTAGCTGGACATCACAGGGCTACAATTATCAGGTAGGCTGTATCCAATTTGTCACTATTTTATTAGATACTCAATTAAAAAATATACTTATATAAGTAAAAGTTCTATTGTTTGGCAATTTAATACAAAAATTAACACGCAATTTACCTTTCATTGCGATGCACTTAAATCATCAAAAGCGGTCAATGTTAAATGACTCATATACTGTTTTACGCGCAATACGGTAGTCTTGAAACCGTGTGAAATTCGAATCAAAAAGATTTCAATAAATATGTATACTGCCTGTCATGAACATCTATTACAGCGGATATGGAAATTCAGTTCGCTAAATATTCTGACAGCTGGTGACGCCTTTGAATAAAGCTTTTTTAGATTCACATTTTAGTTTCTTTTTTTATATTGACATACAATTGCTTTTTGAAGTCACTAAGCCCAGTGTCTCAGTGTCAAGCACGTTATGAAATATAAATCTAACATGCACATAATTACTTAAGAATTTTGTTGATCGCAAGAGACGAGATAAGAAGGTAACAAGTAAATTTATCGTGAGACATTTAAGAGTTTACCTTCGCCGTATTATTATTGCATGGTTAGCGTGCGACCGCGCGGTTTAGTTATAAAAATAAACACGGACCTTTTACCCAACCAAATAGAAACATCATAATCACCAAGCAATACAAAACAAAAGCTAACGAATGTAATAAAAAGCTAGTCGTGTTGTTAGTATGTTAGGGGGCGATTACGATACGATAATAAGGTGGTCGGACACTGGAACGAGATGAAAAAACGTGTACCTGCCGTTGTCCTAATGAAGGTCGTTGGGAACACAAATTATTACCCTCAGCGGATGTTGAGTCATACCTACATTACAAAGGTAATCAGTAAATGCCAGACCATCTGAGAACTATAGTATTTTTTACGTCTGCAAATTACAGATATGCGTAATGGCTTCACTGAGGCATGCGGATAAGGGCGTGATAAGCTCAGGTATCCTTTTATATTTGTCCATTATGGTCTGTAGATTACAAAGGCAGACTAATGTGACTTGGGCTTGATAATGGCAAGAGTTACTTTGCTATAATGAAACAATAAATTAACGCTTGGCTGTTGACCAAAATATAACCACGTAATGTTTAATGGTAGTTCTACATACATACATACATAGACTCACGCCTGTTT
Source organism: Euclidia mi (assembly GCA_944739405.2). NCBI lineage: Eukaryota > Metazoa > Arthropoda > Insecta > Lepidoptera > Erebidae > Euclidia > Euclidia mi. The sequence continues at coordinate 59,569,588 of OX123181.2, read as the reverse complement.
CCCGGAGGGGTAGGCAGAGACTACGGAACGCCATTTGCAATGATCCAGACATATCTCTCTTGCTTCATTCACTCCCATCAGATTCCTTAGTTCTATTTATCTCCATTTCTATAATTAACGATGTGTAGTATCATTATTGATTGCCCAGGCTCTACGCGTGTTTGAAAACGTAATTAATCGTTATGAATAGTTAATTTTTATCTAAAAAAAAGGGTTTAACCGGGCGGCTGGTGGCCGGTACGTATTCTCATGTCGCGCGCTCGCGGTAGGTCGCACGCCGACATAATAATAAGTCCATTTGAAACAATCTGCCTCCATCTCTTTTATTTTCCTTCGTCCGTAGCCGCCGTCTCGTTTCTGTCTTTAAGTCCTGTTTGGACTCTTATTTTATACGATTTTTATCAGTATACGTCCTGCGGTTTAATTTGGCTCGAATCCGGTATTACTTCGCGTTCCATTTTGTTTCTTATTTATGATAGGTTACGTTCAATTTCGGTATAAACAGTTATAATTCGTTTGGTAATCGTAGGTTTGGGACATTTTAATATTCACAACCCACTTAATTGCTCATATTTAGGGTTCTACTTTAGAATCAAATATATTTTTTTATTGTTGGCCTATTTAGTAAATGTCCCTTTTCTAATAAAATAGGAACACATTTAAATCGTGTTACGATTTCGCTACCCAAGTTCCTTTGTAAATAATTTATTACCAGGTATATAATATCTACTTACTATTTATTCACTTCCCTTCACTTCACTTCAGTTTCTCTTAAATCATCGTATAATTTGCCCTTAAAAGAGTTGTCGTTTACTGTGGTAATCACAGATCATGTAAGTGGTAATTCATATCCATGACAAAGCAATGAGAGTTGCTTAGTTGTGCGAGTAACTGTAGATCTCATTATGGGGTACCACAAGGCAGCGTGCTAGGACCGTTGCTTTTCCTTATATATATAAATGACCTGCCAGAATCAACTAATCATCCTATGATTTTATTTGCCGATGATAGTACAGTAATTTATAAAAGTATGGACATCAAATGCTATGAAAATGAAATCAATAACTCTTTATATAATATCATAGACTGGCTAAATTCTAATAATTTAATTATAAATTTTGACAAAACTAATATTATGACATTTTCCACTAGACAAAATAAGAAAAACACTGACATTAATATTCATTATGACGACAAAATAATTAAGCAAGCTGACCGAACAATATTTTTAGGTTTACATTTAGATAAAAACTTGACATGGCGATATCAAATTGAAAAGGTTTGTAAAAAGCTAAATCGGTATTCATATACACTATACATGTTACGTAAGGTAGTCAACAGAAGTGTAGTATTAACTGCCTATCATGGGTTTGTCGAGTCTGCGCTTCGATATGGCTTAATCTTCTGGGGCAACTCTTATGGTAACCAAGATGTTTTTAAAGCACAGAAAAAATGTATACGCTCTATATGCAATTTACAGCAAACTGATAGTTGCAAGCATTACTTTAGAACATTGAACATTCTCACATTACCGTGTTTATATATCTATGAATGTGCAGTATTTCTAAGAAATCATTTGAATCTATTTGAGAGCTGCAATAACGCGCGTAATCCCCAAAAATTGCGTATACCAGTATCACGAACGGTTTTTTATAGTAGAAGTATATTTACAATGGCTCCAAAGGTGTATAATAAGTTGCCCAAATATATACAGGAAATTGCATTGCTTGGACAGTTTAAAATTGCCCTTAAACAGTACTTAATTCAAAAGGCGTACTATTCTATTACTGAGTACCTTAATGAGAAACATTTTTAAGTCCGATTTGTTCATGATGTTCACTATGATGACATTTTATAATTTGACATTGTGTACTTTGACATTGTGTACTTAATTCGATTTTCTTATATTAGTATCTTGTTTAAATTTCATAATTTTATATTACGTGTTATTTTCCCTTTTTGCATGCTGCCTTACCAGCAAAACATGTGATTCTAATTATAAACTATTGTAAAAACTCACTAAGTACCATGTTTTAGCAAAATAAATGCATTTGAATTTGAATTATCTTAGATCTATTCTACTCATCAATCTCTTTCAACTCCCTTATTGACAATAAATCGGTACTACATTAGAGTACTATTGTTTTCAATTTGTTTGACCTGAGTCGCAATTTACTATCTATTGATATTGTAATCTTAATATAATTTGAATTTTAACACTGTATTCATCATCAGCCTTTAACTGTCCACTGCTGGACCAGGCCTCTCCTTTGAAAGGAGGAATTGGCCTACTATACCTCGCTGGCCAAACGGGTTGGTATAGGGTTTGTATCAAGTTTTCCTTCTCTTAAAGTGCTGTTCTCTGCATAATATGCTCCCTCTGTCGGCTCTTACGACACCCATGGGATGATATGGGGTGGTGACATTCCGTATTCTTAATCGGTCACCACACGGACAGTGGAGAAGTTATGCGAACGATTTTCTTTCCTGACCAATCCAGCAAACCACCTGCTCAGCTTTTTCATTATCTGCGAGAGTTACTACCGCCGAAGTGGGAGCCGTTTAAGAGCTCTCTGTACACCCGTGGGATTATATGGGGTGGTGACAATTTGTATTCTTAATCCGTCACCACACGGATGCACAACACTGTATTATCAGGAGTAAATTAGGTAGATCATAAATTCAATGGTGTAGTAAATGGATTACATATGTTCATGTATTATTTAGATGCTCCATAAATTAATTTTAAAATTCTTACCCGTTTTTTTAGCTTTACTCATAGGTAAGCTGGAAAAAAGGCTCACGCATTTTACTTGTAGACTCATTAGACTTCTTTAAGACCATAAATGATTTACCTAATGATTAATGAATCTTATCATTTCTATCCCAAAACTACATTTCCTATTACGTTTACTAAATAAGTGATAACATTTTATTAAGATAGCTGTGCTAGGTAAATACCAAAACTCTCGCAATCCCAGTCCCTCATTATAAACCTATTAACTCTGATATTAATTAAAACACGTAGTTTGCATATTTTCTGATAGAAAATTAATTAAACTTTACGATGAAAGTTACCAGTCAGCTTTATTACAAAGAAACTTTGATAGCTTTGATTGTGCTTGTACACTAAATTAAGCTGTAATATGTTATTATGGCTCTGCGGCAAGATCAAAATAAGTTACTTCATTTGTGTAAATAATATGTAAAGTTTTGTTCCAATTAGACAATTTAGGATGTTGACCTCGAAATTATTATGTGTCTATTAATATGATTCTTAATTACTTCGACTGAAAATTTCCTCTTCAGACTTGCAAACCTTGCAAAGACCGTTTTGAACTTTGTTTGAATTGTTTAGTTAATGTAGACAACATTAACGATTTGTTGTACTGCAAAGACTGATTTAATGGTAAGTTTTAATAAAATTTCGTATTCAACCAAAGAACAACATTTAGGTATATCTTCCCGACTGAATTTTCGCCCAACGGTGGCCAGTCTCAATAGAGACCAGCTACTGCGCGGGACGTATAATGGTGCACAAGTGTGTGTGCAAACATAAGTGCACTTTATTCCCTCGTTCTCAAAGTCTGATGGGTTGACATTCTGTGAAGATTGGGGGGAGATAGGGTGCAGATCCAACACCACCAACACTAATGGATTCGGTGTACTAGTGGGTAATTGGTGAGAGAAAACTCACTACGACGTGGCTGACCTAGAAATCGAACCAAAGGTCTCATAATCCTCAGTCGTTTACAACACCTTAGAACCACTGAGTCAACCAAATAACCAAAATAATCCAATGGCGGCCGAATATTCCTAAACTTCTGGTTTTATTAAAACGTAATCATGATAAATTGAGCCCGTCGCGCCCTGTGAAGTGAAATTAATGGAACATCAGTTGTTCAAGTCAAAACGGATTCGTTTCAAATTAGCTTTGAGATACAGTCTCACGTCAAATTACTAGATGGACAATCCGTTTTCGGTCTGACAGGAGGAAAATAGCAAGCAAAGCCAGCGGCTTTAGATATGAATGCATTTCCAGCGACTATCCTGCAGAACGTTTATTCAGGCCTTAACTTTAAATCCAGAATTATTCACGGAAACACAAGCTGAGGTTTTTCAGATTTATCTCTGAAATCGTGAGTTTTGTTGAAAAATTATGCTCTGATTTAATAGATATGAGAACATTGAGTTAGAGATAAGAGTGTTTTTTATGTGGGTGGTAATAATATGCTCTAGTAAAAATACGGCATGATCGGTGCTGGTGGGTCAACAAGTGTCTTTCTTTATATTTTATGTAGCATAATGATTTCGCCGTTTGATGAAGAGCGACACTACAGGTTCTTCATGCATAGACAACAAAAATATTGGAACTGAAAGAAGTGCTTGATACCAACTTATAGATACAGTCTCAAGACAATTATTTTCATTGCTCTAAGTCTGTAGTGAGTTCACGATACCATATTATTTGAACTTTATCTTATAGACTACGCTTAAATTACCTACAAAATGACAAATTTTGTAATTTTGTATCTTATTCAAATTTGAATCACTTGTCCGATGAGAATGACCTGAATGAGGGCAAGTATGTTACGAAAAGCTTTTAATTTCACCGAACATAATATTTGAATATTTGGCGGAGTAGGTAATACTCAAGAAAGTCCTTCTTATAAGAAGGTGGCGGTTTTTTTAACTTTAGTGTAACGTGATAAAGGAAGTCGAAGATCATAGAAAGCTGCTCTGGATATATAGAGTTAATAAATAAAATTTTAATAATGAATTCAATGTATTGTGTTATCGTGAGTACTAATTTGATAGTTATAAAATTCTTCTTAAAATTTTCTTCCTGAAAATTTGTGACAATATTTCTATTGCTTTGTTCTGTTCTGTTCCGGATGTTTGACTGGTTTCTCGAATAATAAATTTAGATTGCCTTACATAATATATTTCACATGGAAATCTCATACCTAAACAAAATCGGGAAGACTTCAATCGGCTTAGATACTACGTAAGTAGGTATTTTACACTCAGTTAATATATGATAAGCTTTTTGAGACGAAGTCACTTTTTCAGTAATAAATACCAAGGCAAGCTTTTGTGACTTCGTATAAAATGGTATTAAAATATAATACATTGTAATGCTAGATTTTATACTTTAGCTCTACCAACTTTTGGACGTTTATTTGTAGGCTAATATTACTTGCAGGTCCATTGAAGGATGTTATTCGATTTTGGGATCACAATTACAACATTTTATTTAGGAAAGTACCTACTGATAGTGTTAGGTTAGACTAATTAAGAACATATATACAATTAACTATTATCTACCATGCATGTACCTTACCCTTCTAATAGTGAGAAAAGGCCCGTGCCCAGCAGTGGGACAGTATATATACTTACAAGGCTGATGATGATGAAATGGTAGATACCATTAACATCATAAATTTTTTTAATAATTATGTCCATAAAAAAATTGTAAACATAAAAAATGTAAAATGTTACAAGACGCTGCCAGAGTCACGTGGCAGATAAAATGTTACATTTGACTAAAGTTATTCTCACATATATTCATTAAAATAAAACGTTTATTACTTTATATTAAAGTAATTATTCCGAGACATGGCATGCACGTTGTTGTGAGACCTTCATATTTTAGTTTAGGTAAATGACTGAGTGGGTCGGTTTCATTTACATTTTAATTAGTTATCATATCTGTGACGTGTTTGTGCTCGTAAAGTGGGTCTCCACGGAATATTCTGCATTCAACAAAACACAGAAATTCTTGAAATTAATATGATTATAAACTTAAGAGGTAAAATGAAGATTTAAGTCTTCGTTTTTGTAAATAGAATTAAGCTTAAAATGTGGATATTTTTCTCTTCAAGAACGTTAGTAAACTGTGGTTGGTAAGAGCGGAAATAATCTGTGGGTCTATAAATTTTCAGGTCTAAATTCTTACCCATAGAAAACGGCTGCACTTCTCGTGCAATGTCAGACAGTTATCACTCCGTGGAGAAGCAAATATTCTGTCAGAGCTAGGCTTAAAAACGAGTAACCCGTTGTATCAAGATTCTTACAGGGAGCCCGTTTACGAAAGTCCGGGATAAAGCTAGACTGACCATGATGGGAAAGGCCACAAGGCTATATGCATCCGTGGAACACTGCACTAAGTATTGTGGTGTGTAAGTTCCACATAATACTTCCGTGACACAGGATTCATTTCTACTGCGGGCGTTATCTTTAAAAAACACCGCAGTGATAGTTTTATTGAAAGTATTTTGTGCCAATATATTTGCTAGTAGGTAGGTATTTGTTTAGAATGTTATACGTGAAACCACATGTTTACTTATTACACAAACACTAAACAAGTAGCTGAAAACCACAGGTTAAACAATAAACCTACATTTGTTGGTAGATCCAGAATCCTGGTTTATCATAATTTATTTCAATTAAAGTACTTATGTGAAAATAATGTGTGAGTATATATGCAGGGATTAAAAGCCGAGAAGAACACGAAATTGTTAGAATTGATTTGAAAAGCTTACGAAGTGATTTACATTATAAAGTCTACACAGATCACTGAAACATTATACCTACTTGTCTTATTATATCAACATTGATAGCATAACTAAGGTGTTTTATCGAACTAAAGCTGTTAGCAAATCTTTCGCATGCTTCATTAACTATGGCAATAAAATAAAAATTGCAGGAACCGCCTTCTGCACAATCTTGAAGAATTAAGTACGCAACGCTAAGTGGAAGTGAGGTCTACAAAGGTCGACGACCTTGCCCTTTATTACCTGAGTTATAGATGAAGCAAATTAGCTAATCCTTCAGGGAAGAGAAGTATGATGAAATCTTAATATATAAAATCCTTGCGTTACTGACTGACTGACAGACACGCTACAGTCGAAACTATTTGGCGCAGGAAGCTGAAATTTGGCATGTATATTCCTTGGGGACCGTAGTGGTGCACTAAGAAGGGATTTCCCGAAATTCCCACGGGATCGGCCAAAACGGGTAAATTAAAAAAAGTGCCGGCGTTGCTGCTGGGGTCCTCTAGTAATATTATCTAACGTAATATTTTTTGTACGAAAACTTCTCTCCGCCTTCTATTATACAGTCAAAGTATACAGTTGAAACCCTTAGGAAATCAAGTGGATCTTAAATAAGATCTTCTGAAAACACATTAAAATCAGCACATTTGACCTACAAGACGAAGGTTTGTGTGCCGAGCTTTTACATAATGTTTATTCAGAAAATAAGGTTTTATTTATATAACTAACTGGTTACAATCGCATAATATTTTAAAGAAAAGATGAATTCCTTCATATTAATTTGCCCCGAGGTTACGGCATAGACTATACTATCCTTACTAAATTGCGTCGTTCGGTGACTGGTCAAGTTACTGAACTTACTTACAGTTTTCTGTTTTTCTGGGAATTATCACCGGAGGACTGAAAAGACAGGATTGCACCTTTTCGTTAGTATTTACCCGTGTATTTTAAAACGAATTATGAAGAGGTCGTGTTATATTTTAATCTAGGTTCGAACTAAAATGTTAGAACGAAGAGGATTATATTACATAAACAAGATTTTACTTGCCATATGTCATACAGTATTCAAAAGTCTTCGGTTAATACGAGTAGCCGCGTACCACGTGGCATCCTACTACTGTAATAAAGGTATGTTTCAAATTCAAACTCCAAACGGTAAATTAGATTTAACATTACAAAGTCTTTTTAAGCGTCATGAGAGTACCCGTCTGCTTTCACATCTCTTTGGAGTCATACACGGTGGGAACACTTGCTTAGTGACCCTGAATTGTCCTTTAGAATTTTGCTACATGTTTGTTAAGGCTTTATATTAAATATAAACTGTGTTTGAAAGGGTAGAGTCGGATTCAAGCTTTTGAATATCTAATTCTCCTACTTTATATGACATAGTTTCGGCGTAAAGTTTAACAAATTAGGTTTTGGCGTTGTTTCTAATTTTCGTAAGAACTGATTTAAAATCTTTAGGTAAGTATTATCATTTTTGTAAATAATGACTTGTATATGCTGGTTTACTGGATATAGGTCAAAGAACAAATCGATGATAACAGTTGATCAAAATCCGTTTTAAAACGTCTCGAATTAACTATTTGAAATACGCCTCCAATAAGGATAAATCTAACTAAATATATGAATATATCACACTTAAACGGCACTTTTATGAAATCATCGTCATCATCATCAGCCCTATATACTGTCCCACTGCTGGGCACGGGCCTCTTCTCACTATGAGAAGGGCAAGGCCATATTCCACCACGCTGACTAAGTGCGTACTTGGCCAGCATACTTTGTACTTTCATGAAATATTGCTCTTTACTAGTAACATAACATAACTTCACGCCTTTTATCCCCGAAGGGGTAGGCAGAGGTGTGTTACACACCCACACTTCGCCAGTTATGTTTCGGCCCCAATGTAATAGTAGTATTTTTAGAAAGAGCTATGCAAACTATAGCGTGTTTCTTTGGACTTGATAGATCAGACTGTTTTCCATAGACACAGCGCCGCCTCTGCGCACCCACACAAATTCTTCATTGTACGTGTATATGTAAACTTTCATACGTCCGGTGATTCACATTTTTGTACCGTCAATTAATGTTTAAGGAAAATATTGCATATTGTAGCAAGGTTACGTCGTCATTGGTGTCAGTTTATAGATAACGAGTGAGATATTTAACAGGGGTCACGATTGTTTATTGTAACCCAGATCTTAATTCTACATACATATTTATTGGACTACTAATATTTACAAAGTGCCGATATTACTATTGCGTATAATTATCTTATTTTTTATACAAATAGGTACTATAATTGGCCCCTTTTTGAAATAAGATCCGATACGTACCATTAATCAAACCAAATTTGGTCCCAGTTCAACTAATTCACGATGTATATTAACGCTTTCTATTGATTAGAAATTATTATGTTTGTGGTTTTATGGGCCGTAATACACCTAAAATTAATATTATATTTTACAAATCATTAAGTGAATATAAGTTTTAAACGGAGCATTACAATAATAGTAAAAGTCATTAACATAATGTAGAAATGACGGGCACTAGTTTGTGATAAATGATAATTAAAAACAAATTACTAGCTCAGTCATTTTATGAATGCGGTTATAACGATTCTGCTTGTTTACCCTGGATTTTCAATATTCACACGACTGTGTCGAATATGATAGGTATACTACACAAACAATGAAACAAGCTCTTGCATTTTAAGTCATATGCAGTCATATGCTCTCAAAGACTAGTAAGACTACTTCAGATCAGAGTCGACCCGGGGACGTGCAGTATCATAACTCTGTTACTATTGCGGTGAACTAACGAAGTGCGCTCAAGTGCGGTCAAAGGACGCCAAGGTACGGACTAACGTGGCCTTTTCAGAGCCGAGAGCACTCCGCTTCCCGTCTCAGGAGCGAATGTATACAAATGTATCCTTACATTAAAACTATACAGTAAACTGTATACCAACGTTTACTTGCAACAAGAAAACAATGATTTATTTGCGTAATACTGCAAGCGTTGTTCTTGTAAATAGTTTACGTTCGCAGAGGCCCTAATTGAATTGCTGAGTGAGACAAAGTGGTAAGTGTTTCAGTTCCGAAAGTCGCACTTCCTATCACGACTTAATAAACTTAAATGTATCCGTGCGAGAATAGGACATGTCTTGCCATTTATGGTTGCTTTATTGCTTTTTACTCCTTTCAAAAAGCAATATCAGTTTAGGTATCAGCTTGGAAGTTCACGGAGACAATGCCGTCGATATTTCGTCTGCACCATTAATTCAATCGAAAAGACACCATATTGTCAAAATCTTTGAGAAATTCCCAAAGAATATCTTCAAGCAGAAATAGAACTTTTACGGTTCAATGAATGTCTAAAATCGCATTAGACCTCTTAAGGTAGTCACGTCGAGATAATAATATTCGTAGAAGTTTTGAATGATGACGTAAAATAATGATGTTCAGAAATTGTATAATAGGAACACTTTAATCTCTTATTGCAGACTACGATATTTATGTTGGCTTTTAGGGGAGAGCGTACATTAAAAGCGTTTCATATTGGACATTTCTGCTAGCTAGCGCAATCAAGTGATGTCGGAAGTAATTCCCAAATGGCGGGCGCCGAGCTTTTGCTTCACAAAAAATTAAAAATAATAACTTAAATTATTCAATTCGAGTCCTATTTTTGTAATAGGGTTTGGGATTACGCCGACACTGGGGCAATTTACTGAGACGAGGTAGAAAAGTGAATGGTGAAGTGGAGTGCGTGACTTCGTTGTTTCATCTTATATCAGAGATCGCGGGGAGGCTGTAGTAGCTACGCAAGTAGATGTTTGCAGAGAACTCTAATTAGTGTACGGAATAAAATTTATAAAAATATGTTTTTCTCATAAGCGGTCGGTGAGTGGTGAGCTAAGTGGCCGAGTTTACTGCGTTGCATTCACCTGACCTGAAATGTAATATTTTTGTGGTGGTGCTGGTTTTTTATTTTGACATATATGTATGAGATGTTAAAGACACCATGCGAAACTAGTAATGTAAAATGTTGGTAAATTAGTTGTGTTTAAAACTCCCTGATTTTATTTAACAAAAATACTTACGTAGTATTTCGGTACTGAAATAAGTATTAACATTAAAAAGGGTAACCAAACATCTACAATATTGACTCTTAGAACAGAATAGAATACTTTATTACTATAATTTACTTTTAGACTAGGCGTATACCTAATTATTAATGGCACATATGCCGAAATAACTTAATATGCATTTTAATATTAGTCACAGCCTACACAGACATCACGTACATATATAAAACATGATAAACCTTGTTTGTAGTTCAAGTCTAAAATTTGCCATAAGGCTGGCTATCCACTGGAGAGGCGAGGAGTGTAGCGGAGTTATTCCAAACAACCAAAACGTTCAATCTCCGCTGCGGAGTTTTAACGAATTTATTTTGTATCTGTCGTCCAACGGTGCGTTGTTTTGCGGACGGGCGCACACCACATATTTGAAGCTACACCGCGAGTGGGATCACTTTTTTGCAATGCGCTTCCATCCACAAAACCGAGCTCCTCAAGCTTTAGCTAAAGCTCAGCTTCTCTCCACTTCAGTGGACACCCAGCCTTATCATTGGTATTTTCCGCAACGGCGTCGTTTCGCAGTCCGCCATACGATTATTTTAGCGGTCGTTAGAAATTTAGCAGACTGTATCAATTAGCTAAACTAGACTATGCTAATACACTATCTAGAATCTAACAATCTATTATAAACAGAAGAACTAATTTTATACGTCAGTTTTGTTGTTCTTTGAAATAAAACATCGTGATTGAACATGTTCTTTGAAATAAAAGTTCGAAGGTCGAAATGTTGATTAATATTTTCTACGTAGTTGCCCCTGGGAATTTTCTGTATCTCACTCAAATAAACATAAAAAATCTGCTTTGAATCCAAACTAGAATAAATCAAACCCGATTTCTTTTCTTTTATAAATTATAGTCTTTATGTGACCATGTACTTAAACTCTACCCTCCTGTAAAACTCATATAAGAAATATTAATTTACATAATGAGCATTAAAGTCCGTTTATCCGTTTCAAAGATTATCCCTGGTAAACAGAAAGAGAGGCAAACAAACATTTTAAAAAGATTTGTATCTTGTGACGTAAATGACTATAAGTTCATAACTTCACGAAAAAAAATTATTTTACAATCTCAAACGACACCATTACTCAACAGTCACGAACAACGTATTATGACCTTTTTTAACTAAACGCATTCGCAGCTAATAATATAAATGCTAAGGAAACTTATTTATCATGCACTCATATGAAATGAAGAGGAAAGTTTACGAGAAATTCAATTTTTTATTCCGAATGAACACATTGTTTTTAAAGCTAGCTGATACTATGAATATGTACTCGTATTTGCTTTATTATTTACTAGACGTCGCCAGCGGCTTCGCCCGCGTCAATTATACTCATAAACCTTTCTCTTGAATCATTCTATCTATTAAAAAAAAAACCGCATTAAAATCCGTTGCGTAGTTTTTAAGATTTAAGCATACATAGAGACAGACAGACAGAAGACAGACTTTGTTTTATACTATGTAGTGATTATATTATCAAACTAGCTTTAGACCGTGTTTCCGCACGTGTGCGTGTTGTTTATTACGACAAGAAGTCTACGTAATGATCTGATGGATAAGCTACCTTACTACAAATTTTCACCAAAAACCATTGAGTTGTTTTAGCGTAAGACATTCTGTCTTACGCTAAAACAACTCAATGGTTTTTGGTGAAAACATGCATCTATTTATACTCACAAATTGTCGCGTTTATAATAGTATTATCGTGGCAAAAGTGCTTTTCTGATACATAGCCATAATACAACAAAGTTACATCATAGTAGCTTGTGCGTGTAAATGCACCCAACTTTGCTTTTATTAATAGTCAGTTTCATACAATTGATGTATATATCTATACCTCATATTTTATTATATACCTCAGTTTTCATGAAAATTATGTCTGGTTCTGTGGTACTTCTTAGTCAACTGTGTCACCGTTCCACGTCTGAATATGAAATAACATAGGTGAGTCATGGGGTTTTTGTTACAAAATTCTCAGTATCAACAACACCCGATAATAAACGTTGAACGCTTTGAGGATCTAATGATAAATATATTTTTTTACCCTAATAATAATCCTGCTTTAACTTTATTATGTAAAATTTATCAGGCAATATACTAGGAACGTTTCTGCGTTTCTCTAGTAGGGATTTTGGCCTAATCTTAAAGATTCAAATGGAATCAAATCGTTTTAAGGAGGTAGTTAGTTATCCTTGTTATAATTTATTCATACAGAACTATTAATCTAGTTCGGCCCGGACTGATCAAGTCTCGCTATATTACGGACTACTCGCACTTATATAAACTCCAATATCAGTAGCGCCGCTAATCTCACGCAGTGCGCCCGCCACGCCTCCCGTCTGCGTCCGAATAAAACAAACGTTTACCCGTCTACTCGCACAAAACGGAACTTGCTTTATATTAAATTTTAAACGCAACAGAAAATATTTGTTCTGCCACGTTACCTACACACAAAACTTTCAATAACTTCCTATCTCTATAGTTCGATGAAGGTTTTATTCCCAGTTCTCGTTTTGACACATGAATATGATAATCCCCAACACACCGAAAGTCACAGGTGGTAAGAAAACACGATGTCACCGCAAACGCAATATTCTATAACGATTTTCATATGACAGATTTTTCGTGTACCTTGTCGTGACACAGCAATGTACGTCGATTATTGAGGATTTATGCAACCACCTGTGAGATGTAATAGTGAGGGGAGCTGATATGTAAGACAATAAGGCGGAGCCCGCATTTGCGTTTTATGTGGTTTTTATTGTTCATCCTTCGGGGTACAGTGGTTGACCGTGCGGCACAGGCACACGTTTGCACAACCGACCGATATTAGCCGGCTTGCGAATATTTATAGCTTCGAAAATTGTATCTAATTCATAAGCGAAATAGGAACGATTTTACAATAAAGTGTATTGAATGCTTCGACACACAATACAGTAAGTGCCAAACGTTAATATGATACAGCGATATTTTGCATTTCCACATTACAAACGCAATTGAAGCGTATGATATTTGGCTAATAAAAGTAAACGACCGTGGGGTTGACTCGACGATTACACTCGAACGAGTATCATTTCAGCAGGCCATCTGTGTAAAATGGACATCGTCATTTTCTACACAAGATGCTTGTTACGCGGCACCGAGGAAAAAGGTTAGGTAAGTGCAAACATAAGCCTGTACATCTGCGATACAGGTGTGTTTTGGTAGGAAGTTTTCTCTGTTTAATTTGCATATTAATAAGTAGTGAGTGGGAATCAAGACGTTGTTTGCGTACGCTCCACTTTAGCGTAAGGAAATGTTGTTCTTCCTGTTTTTCAACGTTCTATTTTATGCTTCTGACGACAGCCTCATCCTATTGTAGAGCGATTGTCGGGAGATGATAAATGATGTCCTCATGGGACGTTCCCGAGTACTTTTTTACTCGTTTTGTACAGCGTTCAACTTGAGGCCACCTTCTAGGACGCCTTGAGCGCCTTTTTATGAGTCAGAAATTTTATTATTGTTATTCAGGTCGTTAAGAAAAAGGCCTGTCAAGATTGTTTATTGAATCTTCAACATTTAAGAATAATGGTTTGGCCTTTGTGTACAATATAATAAACAGACAATGTAAACAACTTTAGAAATATAAAGCTACGAGTACCTACTGTTAGTATCAAAAATATGAATCATGAAAGTGGTCCTCTCATTAAGACAGAATAAACGTTGGAGCATGTTTAATAAAGTTTCGCTCGTTTTACTCCGGTAATGACTGCTCTTGTAAGTAGTCAGTAGTCAGTAATATCTGTCGCTAAGATATTACTGACTACTGACTACTAACAAGTAGAACGAACTACGTACAACAGAACTATGTGTGCCAATTTGCACTCGCGACACACAGATTTAGAAATAATCGTTGAAACCGACGCGGTGTAACTGAAACTGTTAGCCGAATGTTTCATACTGACAGGTTTTCATGGGCCGCATGTAAAATAATTTGTAGCTAGGAACAACTGCTTATACACATGTGGCTATAAAAACCGCGCAGCTTTGATGTAGTTCCAGTATCAATTTTCTTACTGTTTTATAGAAAATCCAAGCCTTTGCAGAATTTTATATTAACTTGTTGTTTTTAAATGCCAGGTATGACACACTTGGCATTTTCAGTATTTACACACTTGATTTATATTGAATCTTACACACGGAAATACATATTTAGGTTACAAAGAAGCGTATCCATAACATTTTGAATGCATATTTCCCTAGCGACTATGAATCATTGATGAAATGTTAAGGAAGTGAGTCGGAACGGTGCATCGGTTGTAAAAAAGGTCTTTATGTTAAAAGAGATCATTGTCGCAACTACCGGCGACAATGATCTCGGAACACTTTGAGCCACAAACGGTCCATCTAGATATAGAATGTCACTATTCTAGTACAAAAACAGGGATATGTTTTCAAAGGCCTAGGGCGTAGGTATGTTAATATTCCGAGGGCCACAGAAACTGGTTTACTAAAGAGGTAGGTCTAGAACATTCTGAAGGTCCTCATAATTATTTATGAGCTAGAGAGTTATGTATAGTTTACGATAAGAACTAAATGTAATGCTAATAAAGTCTCGAAAAAAATAATGAATGGTATGGTAATATATCAACAGCCTTGAAGTTGATTCATCTATGTAAGTATCGTTTCCACGATCTCAAAATGCTAAAAAGTGACCAAGCCACATTTTTTGCGTTATTACATTTTATAATTTTAGTAAAATCGAAGAAAATATTGATATTTTGAGGTAAATACCCCAAAAAACTTCAGTAATTGCTAAAAGTTATAATTTATTGCAAAGGCCAAATCACTTTTAAATAAAAATAAAATAAAAAAGCCTTTATTATTCCATTGGCATGTACATTCATATCAATAATAAATCACATTATTAGTCTTATATATAATTATGCCATCTGGACCCCTCTTCGGGTGAAGGCCTCCTCTAGAGATTGCCACTTGTCGCGATTCTTAGCGAGATTTGACTAATTTTCGTGTTCCAATGGCCTCTATCTCGTCCTTCCCCCTTGCTTTTGGTCTACCTCTGCTTCTGTGCCCATGAGGTCCTTTCCACATAGTGACGGTCTTCGTCCACCTGTTGTCAGTGTAGCGTGCCACATGGCCTGCCCACTTATACTTCAGACGCCGTGCGAAGGACAAGGCATCTATCACGCCAGTCTGTTTTCTTATTGTCCTGTGGCGGACTCTGTCCTTTAATTTTATTTTTAGTGAGCTACGTTCCAAGGCTCTTTGACATGATGTTAACTTTCTGTTGGTTGTTGAATCAAATATCCACGTTTGACAGCCATATGTGAGGCAGGGTAAGAGGCATGAATCCATTACTTTCTTTTTTAAATTTAAGTCCATGTTAGACTTCATAACTTCTTTATAGCCCCAGAACTTTTTCCATGTGATCGATATACGTCTGTCTATTTCTTCTATGTTGCTACTTTTGCGGAAGGATACCTGTTTGCCCAAGTAGATATATTCATTTACATAGTCTATGATGTTGTTATTTATTTGGATTGGAGTTCTGTGGTGGTTAGACATGATCTTCGTTTTTGAGATATTCATTTCCAGGCCAACGTTAGTGCTTACGTTATCAAGTTCTGACATCATGGATTGGAGCTCTGCGGGGCTCTCTGAGAACAGCACAATTTCGTCTGCGAAGCATAGATGGTGAAGACGCTCATTGTTGATTTTCAATCCCTTTTTTTCCCAAGCTAGATTTTTCATAGTGTTTTGAAGAACAGATATGAATATTTTTGGTGACAGGAGATCGCCCTGTCTAACTCCTCTGTTTATTTCTATTTTTTGTCCTGAGCTTTCTAGTTTGATTTTGCTAGTGCTGTTTTCGTAGATGTAGGTATTTAATTATTCTGATATATTTGTTGCTTACGTTTTGTTCATAGAGGGCTTTCCAGATGCTTTGATGAGATATAGAATCGAATGCCTTCTTATAGTCGATGAAAGCGAGATATAATGGCCTGCGAAATTCGTAATATTTTTCGATTATTTGTTCCAGTACATGTATGTGGTCAGTGGTGCTGAACGATTTTCTAAACCCTGCTTGCTCTCTTGGTTGATGTTTTTCTATGTCGTTGTTAATTCTTTCCAATAGACAGCTAGCAAACAGTTTGTACAAACATGGCATTATACTTATGGGTCTGTAATTCCCTACGTCTGTTGGGTCTCCTTTCTTGTACAACAGTATTATTTCTGATTCTGTCCATGTCTTTGGCACTTTTTCTTCATCAATGATTTTGTTAAATAGTATCGTTAGGGGGTGAAGGATCACTGTTTTAGCTAATTTTATGGCTTCATTTGATATTCCGTCGGTGCCGGGACTTTTGTCGTCTTTTAATTTCTCCAATTTATGTAATATGTCAATATCTTTGAAGTATGGTGTCTCTTTATTTTGATTTGGTGCAGTTAGACTTTCTATATTTTCTTGGTACAAGAAGTCTTTTGAGGCGCTATATAGCTGTCGGTAGAATTCTGTGGCGGTGTTAATGACATCTGCTCGAGTTTGTTGTTTTGGAGCGTTTGCGTTTAATGATGGTATCCATTGTTTTGCAGTATTTAGTTCTTCTTCGGCGTCGGGACGTGACGACCCCACCGCCCACTGGGGGAGTTACTCTGACGAGTAGATACTCGTCATAATATCTCCCCCAGCGCAAGCAGTCAACCGAAAGATGGCGGTCAAACCATCCGAACCTGGCGGAAGGAAATCCCGAGATGCTAGATGGGCAGCAGCGTCCAGCACTAAGAACTTCCGCCACTGCGATCGCCAATACGCCTGCCAAGCGTGGCGATTATGGCATATCCCCCCCAATTATGAATCACACCATTAAAAACCGGCCCCTAGTCCCTGGCAGCCCCGCTAGTCCTGGTTATGGTAGCGGCCATGGTAACGGCAGGGCAAGGGGTGCGAAGAATCTCCGGAAGAGATCGGGCTACCACCACCAACGACAATTGGCCCTGGCAACACTGAACACGCGCACACTGCGGACCGACGAGAAGATTGTCGAGCTGGAAGAAGAATTGAGCAAGTTGCGATGGGATATCATAGGCCTATCTGAAGTCCGAAGACAGGGGGAGGACTCGATAGTTCTCAATTCCGGTAACTTGCTCTTCTACCGGGAGGGCGACCAACAGTCCCAAGGTGGTGTCGGGTTCATCGTCCACAAATCTCTCGTGACCAACGTGGTAAATATCGGGAGTGTGTCGAGCAGGGTAGCGTACCTTATACTCAGAATATCCAAGCGGTATTCGCTGAAGGTCATACAGGTATACGCTCCGACCTCGTCGCACCCCGATGAGGAGGTGGAAGCCATGTACGAGGACATATCTCGGGCTATACATGGCTACAAAACCCATTACACCGTGGTCATGGGAGATTTTAACGCGAAACTGGGCAAACGCGACGGTGATGAGCTGAGAGTGGGGCCATTTGGTTATGGGCATCGGAATTCCCGGGGTCACTTGCTGGCTAGCTTTATGGAGAAGGAAGGACTCTATATGATGAATTCCTTCTTCAAGAAGCGAGAATGCCGCAAGTGGACCTGGGTAAGTCCAGACGGTGCAACCAAAAATGAGATCGACTTTATCATGTCGACGAAGAGGCAGATATTCAATGATGTCTCCGTGATTAATTCACTTAAAGTGGGGAGCGATCACCGAATGGTAAGAGGCACATTGAATATCCGTACAAGCCTCGAACGGTCGAGGTTGATAAAGTCCACGCTCCGACCGGCACCGGTTCATATCCAAAACCCCGAGAGCTTTCAGCTCGAACTCAAGAACCGTTTCGAATGCCTGGGTGAATGCGTAGATGTGGACGTGTACAGTAACGGGTTCGTGGATGCTGTCCATACAACAGGGGCTAAATTTTTTAAGCCCCAGAAAAGCCAGAGAACCAAAAAGATCTCGGATCCGACCCTCGAGCTGTTAGAGGAAAGGCGCAAGATGGTTCTGCTATCCTCCGACGACATGCCGAAATATCGGCACCTCAACAGACAGATCTCTAAGCCTCTGACTCGCGATCTCCGCCAATACAACACAAAATGTGTTCGTGAGGCGATCGAGCGGAATAAGGGATCCAAAGTGTTCCAAAGGGATCTGTCTGTTGGGCAGAGTCAGCTGACAAAGCTGAAGACGGAGGATGGCAGAATCGTATCGTCCAAGCCTGAGCTCTTGGAGGAGATCGAAAGGTTCTATGGACAGCTATACACGACAACGCAACAACCCGCAAGCACTCCAGCGTCAGACCCTAGAGCTGGATTGACCCGACACTATACCGAAGATATTCCGGACGTCAGCATGCACGAGATTAGTGTGGCTCTCAAACAGCTTAAAAACAACAAGGCGCCGGGTGATGACGGAATTACGAGTGAGCTTCTGAAGGCCGGCGGTGCACCCGCTAGAGAAGCCCTCCGGAAGCTATTTAATTCCGTCATTCTCGAGGGTAAAACGCCACAGGCGTGGCACAGAGGTGTGGTGGTGCTTTTCTTTAAGAAAGGGGATAAAACCCTCTTGAAGAACTACAGACCCATCACACTTCTGAGCCACGTCTACAAGCTGTTTTCGAGGGTCATCATGAATCGTCTCGAGAGCAAGCTAGACGACTTCCAGCCTCCCGAACAAGCCGGTTTCCGTAAAGGCTATAGTACCATAGACCACATACATACGCTGCGGCAGGTTATACAGAAGTCCGAGGAGTATAACCAGCCCCTATGCTTGGCGTTTGTGGACTATGAGAAAGCCTTCGATTCGATCGAAACCTGGGCGGTGCTACAGTCTCTCCAACGGTGCCGGATTGACTACCGATATATCGAAGTGCTGAAGTGTTTGTATGAAAACGCCACTATGTCAGTCCGCCTCCAGGACCAGAGTTCGAAACCTATTCAACTCCAGCGAGGGGTGAGACAGGGGGATGTCATATCCCCGAAACTGTTTACCACTGCGCTGGAGGATGTTTTCAAGCTTCTGGACTGGAATGGACTCGGCATCAACATCAACGGCGAGTACATCACTCACCTTCGATTCGCAGACGATATCGTAGTCATGGCTAAGACCATGGAAGACCTAGGCACAATGCTCGATGGCCTCTGTAGAGTCTCCCAACAAGTAGGTCTTAAGATGAACATGGACAAGACGAAAATCATGTCGAACGTCCATGTTGTACCTGCTCCTATTCAGGTTGGGAACTCTACGCTCGAAGTTGTCGACAAGTATATCTACCTGGGACAAGTAGTCCAATTAGGTAGGTCCAACTTCGAGAAGGAGGTCAATCATCGAATCCAACTCGGTTGGGCAGCGTTCGGGAAGCTACGACATATCTTCTCGTCCGATATCCCGCAGTGTCTCAAGACGAAAGTCTTTGACCAGTGTGTGTTGCCAGTGATGACTTACGGATCAGAGACGTAGTCGCTCACTATGGGCCTTATCAGAAGGCTCAAGGTCACTCAGAGGGCGATGGAGAGAGCTATGCTTGGAGTTTCCCTGCGAGATCGAATCAGAAATGAGGAGATCCGCAGTAGAACCAAAGTCGCCGACATAGCTCTCCGGATAGCCAAGCTGAAGTGGCAGTGGGCAGGGCACATAGCTCGAAGAACCGATGGCCGTTGGGGCAGAAAGGTTCTGGAGTGGCGGCCACGTACCGGACGACGCAGCAGTGGTAGGCCCCCCGCAAGGTGGACCGACGATCTTGTCAAGATCGCGGGAGGAGGTTGGATGCGGGCGGCTCAAGACCGGTCTGTGTGGAGAACCTTGGGGGAGGCCTATGTCCAGCAGTGGACGTCGTTTGGCTGATATGATGATGATGATGATTTAGTTCTTTTATGGCCTTTTTAAGACTTCCGGCAGATTTTAAATGTCTTGTAAAAATTGATTCTTTATGATCTTTATAATTCTTTTTTATCTCGTTGTTTATTGTTTTGAATAGGTAGGTGAGTCTCGATTTTTCATGGTGGCTTAGTTGTTGTTTATGAAGTAGTTGACTTCTCTCTTTCATTAAGTTTAATGTGTATTTTGTGAATATATTTGGTTTTAGTCGTAGACTTTTGTTTTTTTGTTTGTTGAGACATGTTTTAATTATGGTTTCAATCTCTTTGTAATATGTATTGACGTCTAGAATCACTTTCTCTTTATCAGAAAGGTCATGTTCGGCGTTTTTCAAGTTGGTGATATATTCTGACCGGTCTTCTATTGTTTTTAGTTGGTTTCTTGGGTTCGTGAAGTTTCTTCTACTTAATTTCACGGCTTTTAATATGATTGTGCCTCTTAGCATCTTATGATCCGTTGGGAAACTGGTATATATGGTTTCAAAGTTAGTAAATGAACGTGGGGAATTTGATAGGATAAAATCAATCTCATTTTTCGTTTTCTTGTCTGGGGAGATCCATGTCCATTTTTTATTTTTATTTTTCTTAAATAGAGTGTTTTTTTTTTATGGAATAGGGGGCAAACGAGCAGACGGATCGCCTGATGTTAAGCGATTACCGCCGCCCATGGACACCCGAAACACCAGAGGAGTCACAAGTGCGTTGCCGGCCTTTTAAAAAGGAATACGCTCTTTTTTTGAAGGTTTGAAGGTCGTATTGGTTCGGAAAAACCGCAGGCGACAGATCATGCCACAGTTTACAGGTGCGAGGCAGAAAGTTTCTAGAAAAGCGCACCGTTGTGGCTTGCCAACCATCTAAATGATGGGGATGGAAATTCTGTCGCGTAGAACGATGGCGGAAAGAGGCGGCAGGGATTAATCCGAACAACTCTTCGGAGCACTCCCCATAGTAATAGCGATAAAAGATGCATAGCGAGGCTACATCTCTACGCAGCGCCAAGGGGTCTAACTGATTGCAAATATCTTGGCAGTCGACAATTCGAGCGGCTCTCCGTTGGATGCGGTCTAGAGGGAGAAGCTGGTACTGGGGTGCCCCTGCCCAAAGATGAGAACAGTATTCCATATGCGGCCGGACCTGCGCCTTATAAAGGAGCAAGCGGTGGGCCGGAGTGAAATACCGTCTCGATCTATTTAGCACGCCAAGCTTCTTCGAGGCTAACTTAGCCTTACCCTCTAAGTGACCGCGGAACTGGACTTCGCTCGATATGTCGACACCAAGTATTCCAATACTGGAGGAGGCAGTCAAGGGGGTGCTCTCAAAACGAGGACATACGACCATTGGCAGTTTTTTTGCGGTGAAAACGCAGACTTGTGTCTTTGTGGGGTTAAATTGGACCAAATTAAGTGTTGATTATTGTTAACTTATGCTCGTACGCGTATTGAAGTAGTCTTTCTCCTCGTCTGTTCTTGGTTCCATACCCAAATTTCCCAGTTATTAGTGAATCTCCTTTTTTTAGTTCGCCAATTTTTTCGTTGTAGTCTCCCATAATTATCACATTTTTTCCTGCTAGATCGTGGACTAGTTGAACGTCATGGTAAAATTTTTCGATCTCATCGTCGCTGGCGCTTTCTGTTGGAGCATAAACTTGTATAAGAGTCAGATTGTAATCATCAAATATTAATTTTAGTAAGCATGCTCTCTCCGATATCCCGGTGTAGTTTTCTATGTTGTGTTTTAGCTCTATTCTAATTAGGAAACCAACGCCGTATTGGCCTGGAGTTTGACCCGTAGTACACAGGATATGATCTTCATCTTCTGTAATTTTTGTTCCTAGACGTCGTACTTCAGCTAACCCGATGATATCATATTTTATGTTTTTAAGAGTTTCTTTCAATTCTAGCAGTTTTTCGTTGGTGCTTAGGGTTTTGACATTATATGTGCAGATGTGTAGTGTCTTTAGTGGTGATTTATTATTGTTGCAATTCTCTGGAGGGTTATAGTCGCTTGACCCCACGGTGACTAGCCGGCTTGGGGTGCAATTTTTTTGGGTTGGTTTAGTTATAGCGGAATTATTATCGTTGTTGTTTCGGTTCCGGTTGTCGCCAGAAGCTAGTTTTTTGAAGGGCCAGATAGTGAGTTTGATCTGGTACGCTTGACATAGTTTAGTATCCCTGGTTTCACTATTGTATTTGTATTCTCTTTTTCGGGCAGTGTAGGTGTTGGTTTATTTTTTGTAATCGTTTTCTTCTGCTGTGATTTGTTTGGTGATCCGGACTCCTCTCTTTTCCTTTTGTCGCGGCTTGTCTCTGAGGGTGTTCTTACAACAAGCTTGTCATATTTTATGAAAGCAATGTTCCCTTTTTTCTCTCTCCTCTTCGACTTGAACTTGTAATTGTCGTCTTTTTTCAAGAACCTCCTTGGGAAAGTCTTCTTTGATGTAAATGCCCTGTGGCAAGTTAGATTTGTTCTTCATGATTAGGTGTTTTTTCCATACGGAAGAGATTGATACCACTACGGGACGGTTTTTCTTCCCTGTCCAACGGCCTTGCACGCTGTTAATCTCATGACTATCCAGGTGCACACCTGTATCTACTATCAGTTCTTTAATGTAGTCGACGAGTTCAGTTTCTGTTTTGTCCAGTTCTTGTGTTCCAAAAAAGATGAGGTTGTTTTTGCGTTTCTCTTTTTCTACGATGTTCAGTTTTTGTTCCAAATAGGTTACTTTCTTTTTAAGGTTGTTGTTCTCTTCCACTATATTTGAGAGATTTTCGTTCAAAGCCTCCATTACGTTATTTGTTACAGCGGTTGTTATGACTAAAGTTTGTTGCTTTAATTTTTCATCCAATTTCTCTAATAAAAGTTCCATGTTTTTGTCCATGATTGGGCTAGTTGGATTTTCTAGAACTAGTAACCCTTGTTATTTGTAAAACATGAGTGTAAACTTAGACTGGCAACACTGTTTTGTCAACGCTGTCACTGTCAGGTTGATGTGACCTGTCAAAGTCTATAGTTTATGCTCTGAATGAAAAACACTTTTAGGTACTTTTAATGCCCCGTTCTTATCTGGCTGCAAACAAATGATAACATTAGTTACAAACAAAGCCTCTTTAAATGATGATTCAAGGTTATAATTACTGTAATAATTATGATAAGTCACGCCACGGATTTGAATAATGCCGGCTTAACGGGATTTTACTATAGAATTTAAGATAGTAGAAGTACTCAGTACTTATCACATATAAAGGCTTAAGAAAATCACCTTGAATTACAGTCATTCCGTTATTATAACTATAACTGAGCTCTGCGGTTTTGTTTGCGCTATATTTGGTTTAAATGTCCGTTTTATTATACATGATGATATAGGTATGTATACATGTAAACCAGGTACTTAGGTACATTGCAAATGTAAAGCAGTAGGTAGCTTACATGAAAAGGTCAACTTCAAGGCAACGACATTAATTCAAATCCTGTTCATAATTCTTACTAAGGTCTTGTGAAAAAAATCTTCTTGACTTAAGTATATTTTTAGAACCTTAAACAATTTTACAGTTTATTATTATCAACTGTACAGGTATCCGATCTACTAGCATTGTCTACTTTATCACGTAATTAGAGGCAGACGGAAGATTTGGTATCATCTACCTATACATTATTCGATAACTGTTAGTGTTTGTCTCATTTCTCCAGAAATTGACCAATCAATGATAAAAATGCATGCACTGGCTCGTAAAGGAATGCCTGTGTGGACGATGTTAATTGTTGACTGGAAAATACTGAGAAATTGAGTCATGATGTCTATACAGTCTATACTTTACTGTTTTTATTGGCAGTCGAGTAATAGTTTTCAAGCAAGCTACTTATTAAAACGTCCGACGCTGAGACATTTTGAATTTATGCATTTAGGTTTAATATTACTATCTAATAATAAGGGTTCTTTTTATATTATATTGATGTTACTTTATGCATTTTTGCCAAATTTAAGCCAAAATAATGTTGTGAATGCATCATTCACAATAACATAATTAAGCAGATAATAGAAATTACGTTAAAACAGTATCTTTGCCAACATTAGCTCAAAATGTCCTAAACCCGCATTGCGCATTTTATATCAATTTACATACATTTTCGAGTGAGGCTATTTTAATTTAAAATTTTCACCCGGCGCGAATTTGGCATGGAATCCAAAACATGACAATCAACAGTTCAAACGGTGCATTGCAGAGAATGTAACACATATTGGAATAAAATGAACACTCGAACTGAACTGAACGTAATAGGTTTCGTTCGGCCCCATGTGAACAAAATCGTGAGCAAAAACTAGTATATATGACGTCATAAATACCCTCTTCCCTTCTTTTATTTATGTCCGCCTCGAAGGGAATTTATGTATTTGTTGTTTTTGGAATTATGACGAACAAACAGGGGCGGCAGTTAATTTATCCTAAACAAAGATAAAATATAGAGATCGTGGCTGGCGTGGGTCGATATTTTGGTTCTTTTAATACGATTTATTAAAAAAATGTTTTCTTTTGTTTACAGGTATGTTTGGGGTTTGTGAATGATTCTACTTATTTGTTTTCGGAATTGCATCATAGTGTGTGGTAAGTCGGTGGCGTTTTATTAGAATAAGTACCAGCCACTCTGTTTTATTATTCTATTAAGTCTATTATCATTGTTGGTAGTGCCATTCATAAGTACCTATTTGGTTGTTTATTTAAATTCTAAGAAAATGCAGCATGTAAATCGGATGACTTCGCCACCTAAGTATATTTAAATGTTATTATCATTATGACAATTAGATACAAGTCGGTAAGTCAGTGGCCTGTAATGCAGTAGTGTAGGAATAAGTTTGGTTTATGTGATAGTTATTTGTCACTGCCGCTTACATGCGCGTTGTTGGAGGGAAGTGTGTCATATTAATAGTCATACATATGAGGCCATCAGCGCAAAAGTGACCTAACCTTGAGATAGGTACATTAGAGAAATTAAACATTCTTAGGTAGACATGATTTGTGATATTGATTTATGATCAACAATTGGATATTAATGTAAACTGTGATGATTTTCTTGTTGTTTTACTTAATTGCCTTCGTCATAACATTTAAATTTGTTAAAAAAATTACCTTTAAGTAGTATTTTTGAGGGTTAGGCCACTTTTGTATTTTGGTTCAGGATTTATATTGTAAATTAAATAGAAGGTTAGGCTAAAATTAAAACAAGGTATATCACTAAAACATATAAATTTTATTAAAATAACATAAATTAATAATGAAATACCTTAGCAAATTAGGAAATAATATTTTGAAGTAAATTTTTATTGATGATCCTTTTGATGAATAAAATTTATACCTATTTTATTCATCAAGAGGGTCATCATTGAAAATAACATCACTTGAAGTTGCTGAGGTCTTTAAACATGGTCTAAGGGTGGAATGAAGTTTAACAATTCCAATACCTAAATCTTTCTTTTTTCATTTCACTAATGTCATGGTTATTAGGATATAAAGGTTCAATTCTAACTGAGATACTTTTTTTTTTAATTTACTTCCTGGAAAAGAACTTCTGGAATATTAGAATATTTAAAATAAAGTTTGAAGGGATGCATTTCATGATACATAATCCATTGCATTTTTAACCACTCCACTTTACCTTTATGTGTAGCAATTTTTCTGTTAGTAATGTTTTTTTCTAAAGTTTGACAAGAAAAAAAAAATCTTTGTTCATTGGTACTATTTTAAATGATTTATTCTTTCTAACGGCTAAAATTACATGTTCTCAATCTTTAGGTATAAAAATGTTTTTGAAAAACCTCTTTTTCTTTTCGATAAGGCCAAAAGTCAAATGGCCCAATCGGCTTAGGCCACTTTTGCATTATGGCTGGATGAAAAAAAATATTGCAGAAATGAATTTTGTAACGCCAACTATTATGAAAATAACAAATCAAAGATAGTCCGTTTTTGTGTTAAACTTTTATCAATTTGTAATCGTATGCGAGTGTTAGATTATAAACAAAAAAAAGTGGGTTAGGCCGCTTTTGCGCTGACTGCCTCATATAAGTGTAGAATGTGCTAAGTTTGTAATATTGGATTCTGAATTCCTCATAAAATTTAGTCCATACTTTCTTATCGGTTTGATTAATTATCGCTTGTGCCGTGCCTCGGAGAGCACGTCGGTCCCAGTTGTCATGAAGATCTTTGACAGTCGTTACAGGGCGTCAGTACCTTCTAAATAAATTGACACTAGTCTTAACCATGGAATATCGCTTCCTATCCCTTCGAATTGCGGAGGTCAGACAGGCAGTCGCTCTGTGGAAAAGCTAATATTCAGCCAAAGCCGGTTAGACTAGTAAGCGGACCCCAGATTGAAACTGGGATAACGCTAAGAGGATGACTTTCTTATCGGTCTGGAAAATATTTCTTATTGGTTTTAAATTGGAATATCCAATGCGCAAACCACTTTCAATTTATATTTTTTTATCGTTTGAGTGAGAGAGTGATCTTACACACCAGTGCTAAATGCCAAGTTAATAGATAGTGCACAACGTTTTTTAAAGTTTTAGCTAGAGTTATTTAATTGATTCATGATTTCCTGACATTAGCAACTTTATTATGCAGGCTGTGTGGTGGTCAAGATAGAGCAAATTATAGATCATGTGAACTTTTATTCGTTTGGTCAGAAGGCCGATATTAATATACGAATTTCACTTATTGACGTATGTAATACTAAATAATTCCGAATAGATTGTCTAAATTAATGGCATTTCTGCATGTAGGTAACTCAAATGTTGCCATCATGAATGCAATACAAAATTCTATCAAATATGTCTGTAATATCAACGAAATATGTTTAAACAACTATAATTAGGGGTCAAAATGTTTCGGCAAATATATTAAAGTTTTAGTATTACAAATTGGGCGTCCATTAACGGAATGCAAATTAGTTTATATTACAATGCTGTATCCTTGATTGGATAAAACCGCGGGTTCACAGCAATACCTGGCTACGTACGGATAGGCGCTTCATAGAATTAGAGCTGCCCTTTTGTTCATAATTGACTCAAACGAGCTCACTATCAAAAGTGTCATGTTATTTTGGTGATTTTAGAATTAGCAATTGTGTATATCCATGTAACGTTTTGAGGTAAAATGCAGTTTCAGAGAATCTCTGCTCTAGGTACGAGAGATGTATAATATACTAGCTGAACCGGCCAACTGCGTACTGCCATAATATTTTTAATATACGCAATTTTTTTGTGAATCTAAACCATTCTCAAATCCCCAAAAATTTCATCAAAATCGGTCCAGTCGTAAGAAATATATATATGTCGGAGATTGGAGAACGGAACGTCAAATCTTAATAGATTTGGGCGTATTCGGATACGATGATTGGCAACACTGAGGTCGGCAGTTGAAAGCCGTCAGTGTCATTAAATGTTTTATAAGCGAACGTGGAGCTGTCAACGGGTACTTTTGGCGACAGACACAGCGGAGGAAACAAGTGTGGCCTGCCTACGTCCGACTTCGCCGCGTTTCCCAAAGTAATCCATTTTCATCCGAGCTACATGTGCATATTTAGTTTGTGAAGTGAACTAATTAGTTTGAGTAAAACCTATTGAGTGTATACCGAGTCTTATTTTCCTGAAATGTACGATGGAGGAAGACCTGAGAAACGAAGAACGCTCACATTTTCCTACGTTACCTACGCGAACCTAGGAGAGCGATAACTCTACATGCACAAAATAGCTATAGAACGAGAATGTACCAAATTATATCTTTACTAAGATTTTCCAACAATGAACTATAAAGATTGTTTATGCAATGCATCTAACAGTGTAGCGTAGGTAATTAAAAGTATAATGAAGACATTATCTACGGGGGTTTACCAATATTGTAATAAACATGCTGATGGCGTTAGTTTAAAAGAACACTGAGAATGCCCATTATCATTTAATTATATCTTTGAAAGAATTCTCTTATCGCTTTACTTAGTATCTGGAATATTAATTTGCAAGATCACATTATTACTCTGATATCGTCTAGGTGTAGCCTTAACTAAAAATGTAACATATATAGATCACTTGAATGTAGTGCTAAGCCGTATTAGGCAACTGGAATAATGAGAAACCAAAAACAAAATTTTAGCTCATTGCAAGAGAAGGAAATTGTTTTACACTATGGTTTGCAGAATACCATACATTGAATTTAAACTGCAGTTTATGGATTAAAATTAAGGATAACTAAGTGAAACCAACACTTATTTATTAATAATAACTAATGGAAAGCAATATAACGCGATAAAATCCGTAAACTGTAGTTTAATTTCAATGTATAACATTCGCGTAAATCCAAGAAGATATTCGTATACCATACGTTGATGAGAGTGAATGCAGCAAGAGGGATATGGATCGTTACAATTGGCGGTCCATCTCTGCTTACCTCTCCGGGAAACAGGCGTGAGTCGACGTATGTATATCGTAAGGAAATATTATCTCTTACTATCAGAATGTAAAAAACATCGCTATATACCTACAGAAAGTAATACAATAATACGCAGCCATTGTTTATTAATAACTATGTGCTCACCATTTAGCGTGTGTCATGTATATGCCTTGTCAGTGATGACTGACGGATGATGACGAGTTGTGAAGTAGTTCAGTCATATCTGCAGACTGCAACGCTTATTTGCTCTGCTATTAATTTTGCGCAGCGTATCCAATACGTTTAATACTCCATAAATAATGCCAGAGCTTTAAAGGTTGACTCCATTCTTAATAGAAACGTATGCTTTTGGGGCAATTGTGAATTGTTTAAATCGAGCATCCTACTATATTACCACCCACGATTTTGGTCCTGTAATGAATGCTTCGCATTCGAAGGTTTAATACTGCTCGTTAAGCTATTAGTTTTCTCTTATGAGATCCGAAGAAATACTCAACGATCTGTAAATCATAACATTAATAATGATCTAAATCTACCACATTGCAAAGCGAAGTTAATGGTTCCCAAGAGAGCGCTCGGCTCCTAGATCTTGCCAAGACAATTAATACTACATCCGCGATGGCAGGCACTATTGTTTTATGAAAGCAGACTTGGATTATCACATTCTGTCTGTGTGTTTTGGTCTGCCCCGGCAGCCGACGCCACGTGTCTGTTTGACTTTTCGACAGCAAATGAATAAATTTAGAGCAACAGATTTCAATAAGACCGCCACATTTGTTTAAAAAATCCGTTTATATTATTTCTCCGTGAAAATGCATCCGTAACATTCAATGTTCCCGTGATAGTGCCCCTATGGAACGTTGTGATCGGTTTGTAAAATATAGTGACGTCACAGCCATGTGACGTGTTACACTTTGGCGCGCAAGCTGACGGTCGGTAGAAAAACGTTGAATAGTTATGAAGCTTGTTTTACACTCATAACACGAATTATAAAGCTTTTGTTTGAAGTTCCTGCATTGTGTTTTGTTGACGTCACTACTTTCGCGTTATACCGAGACTTTTCATGAGATTATTTCATATATTTTGCGCAAAAGTAACGTGAACATATAAATGAATACGTTTTGCTTGTGAATATTTTGCGAAGTTTACTTTGCAATAACAAAAGTATTTTGAAGAGCAAATTTGTTTGTCTTATTGTACTTCGACTTTATGTGATTACCCGACTGCATATGGCAATGATGCATCGGCGTTATACAAGTAGATTCTTAAAACAAACTACAAGTGCTTTACGCCAGTATGCTAGTAATGCAACTATGTCTAGCACAATATATGTAGAATGGGTAAGTTCTTAATTGGGAAAAGCCAGCTAGTTTCGGATCTACCTACGTATTGAACTTTTTGGAGTGAGAATCTCATCAATATTTTATCCATATGAAATCTAACGATGCATCTGCTTACTTCACAGTATCCACAAAATTTTCAAACATATGGCAGAGTACATAAACAAGTTTCAGACACTAAAACCTTCACACATCATACGTCTTCCTCGAGTACAATACAGAGTGACGTATACTAATGAAATAAGTCCTTTATTAAGGACAGGTTAATCCGGTCACATTTCCCCAGCGAGTGTAATAATTCTCTAACATATTATTATTGTGCCTCTAGAAATATGACGTGATGTACTTAGTAAATTATTTTGTTCAATTCATATTCAAAGTCAGGGTAAGCCTTTATCTAATTACAGTAAGTACGCCTAAATAAATTTGTATATAAATACTAGAGGACACCAGCAGCTACGCCTGCATTTTTTTTTAATTTGCCCGTTTTGGCCGATCCCGTGGGAATTTTGGGAAATCCCTTCTTAGTGCACCCCTACGGTCCTCAAGGAACATACATGCCAAAATTCAGCTTCCTGCGCCCAATAGTTTCGGCTGTAGCGTGTCTGTCAGTCAGTCAGTAACGCAAGGATTTTATATATTAAGATTAGTAGTTTGTCTAAACGCAGCCAATTATTAGTAATTAAAGTTATTACGTAGCGAATGACCTCTGGTGTAAGTTTAGTCGGACGAATCATACAATTGAACACGTGAGGTTCAACATTCGACGAATAGATTAAACCCTACCTTGCCGTACCTTCCATATAACTTCCATCCGCAATCATACCATTTTTTGCTTTCGTCATGTGATATTTTTCCGGACTTAGAGCGACGGATGCTCGCAAGCGTTCTTTGAAACTAAATGACTTTTAAGCCTCATTGGTATCTTATTGTCAACAATCTGTAAGAGTCCAATGGGAAATAGACACCTATTGGTGATCATGAGATTCTAGCTGGCGTTGGACAAGTGTATATAGGCTTAGCGTTCTTTTGCATTTTTTTGACTAAATTATATAACCAAATGGACATGAAAGTAACAATATTCACGGTCTAAGGGTATTTGCTAACATTAAACAAAGATAGAAAGCAGTAACCAAGCACCCATCCGCTGAACACACTTATGCTTGCTACAAAAATAATGCCCTTTTTATCTACTCCGTGAACGAAAGTATCATATTTTAAAAATCAAATCCCATCTGTACATACATATCTATGTATTTCATCCTTAGGCAGATGAATGGATAAATTTATATTGCGATGCGGTATTTCTCATATTTTCTCATATTCTTATTTTCAAAACGGCCTTATAAAATGTACAACACCGTCTCACATTGTTTGACATACTTATGTAAATCGGGTACTGTTATGCTTCAACCTTCAAGCATTCTGATACTATTTTGGAATTGTTTTGCTTTAAACATGTTTATTTACTTAGTTTTTTACAAATTATTATTGTAAAGCGGGTTATACGGTTCTTAGTCTTTAAATTTGTAAATGAAACACCTTCTTGTCAGAATGAATTCTACTAATGCATTTACGCTTTGATTATCGCGCACAATAGTTAATTGGTCAATCAATTATTCAAATTATTCGTGATTGTTTGCTGATCTTCTTTTGATGCAGCGATGCACTGTCGTTTTGTGTGTACTAAATGAGTTTGTTACAATTGAATGGTTGACAGTTTAATGGGCTAGTCTTGAAATTGGACTACATTCCATTATCTTACATACCTGTATGTGTATTATCTATAAATTTTCTTATTGGGTATACTCATGAACATGGTACATAGCAACAGATATGACACCGTCCTTATCGAGTAAAATGTACTATTTATTACAGAGACTAATTTTTTAATTAATTGCACTGCATTTCTCATTAAGCGACGTGTATTGTTTCGTTACCAGTATCAATAATGAGAATAATGAAGTATGAACCTTTGTTAATGTTTAATTGAATTACAAAGTTCGAGGAGACACACACTGTAGCGGCAGCTTCATATGTATAATTAGTGTCATCTATCGTACAATGGCAATGGTGGAAACTCAAACCCTGGCGACACCTACCGGACGACGACGGAAACGATTGTGAATCATAGATCACGCTATTCAAATTTTTCGCACGTGATTAGTGTTTACAAGTTCAAAAGCAATATCCGTCAGGCCACGAACCACCATCTATCTTCTCCTAGTCTGGCTTAATCCTCCCTTAAGTTGGAGAACCACCGTGCCTTATTCCGCTACACATGTAGCTATGATAATGTGTATATAGGTTCATTGCATAATATGACGTGTGCACTATCTCATGTTATACTGTGGCTTGGGGTCCTATAATAAGATTGAGGGATTTGGATAACAGAACCCGATGCCCTAATGCGTAAATAACGTAGAACAAACATGACGTTACTAAAGAGTATAGCCATCCTATAGTCTTTATAGTGACGTCACAATTGGCTATGCATCCACCAGCTTTGTGCTGGTTTAGCTGAGCGGTGTGTGGCGAAATCCTACTGCTATGAAATGCAAATTGGTAGGGATGGATGTTCGGTTCCCTTTGACGTGAAAATTACTTAACGGATTTTAATAAACCGCTGTAATATAGCTCATACATCAGAATAGTACATACCACAGGTACATACCCAGCTACCATTTATCCCGATAAGTGACACTCATGGAGCCCTCGGCATAAACTTGTCATCTATAAATCATAGCGCAAGTTGCTGAGCTTTTTAAATTGTAGGTTTACCAGCCGCCTCTTTCGCCTGTAATGAGTACGCAGCCTTATGTATATGGTACTAACTACTAGTTTTAGAGAATACTGCATTGTTTTCGGAAGAGCATTGTTTTGCAATTTGTTAACGGTGAGATAAAGAGGTTTGCAACAGCCTTTTCTTTATGTAGGCACGTCGGTTCTGCTCTTTTGTTCATTAGTCTGCATTATAAGCACCTGCATACTATGCAATTTAACTAAGAAACGTTTATGAAAATAAATTATGCTTCTATTATATGCGAAAGATTGTGAGGATGAGATGTTTGTTACTCTTTCACGAATCAAGCACGGAATTAGATTAAAATTTACGGTAGTATAGCTTATATTATATATCAGGAATCACCATCTTCCTTTTGATGCGATTACCAACTCCAACGCAGGCAGAGCTACGAGCTGAATCTAGTTAATAAATAATACGCTTGCCCTGCCATCTACTTAGAATATTTAGTATGTAATTTTACTGAAAGTTATGATTAATTTCAATAACAAATGACACCGCGCATTAAACTATGTAGTTACCGGAATGCCTATATTATCCATTTACTTTATAACCTTTTGTGCTGTTTGCGTAAAATCCGTTTTATTGTTTTGTATTATACTAAGAAATTGCTTTGAGTAATGTTGGTTGAAGCAATTCCCAGATTTATTTAGTGATTTGCAGACGCGCCCATTTAATTAAAATTGTTAGCAGTACGTAACGACTTGTGTCTATAAAAGTCCATCATAATTTGCCCCGCTAGGCTTCAGCTGAAGCGATAAAAAAGCATAAAGTGATCTATTTGCGCTATTTTCATCACTTTAACCATCGCATTTGACGTTAAGTAGGTATTTCAAGGAAGCAATTCGAGCTAAGTAAGACATATTTATTTGTCATAAGCAAAGTTTTGTTTAGTGACATTATCTAACGGTCCATGGGGATTTTGACCAACCCATTATGTTTGCCACATTTCGGTCAAGGGATACGTTTGAGGCGAAACGACCGAAAGACCATTTCATGTTTACGCTGTGCGCAGTTCGACCGTATCCTTAGAGATACTGTCTGAACTACTTTAGTCAGCATACTACGTCAGCAAATTGACCGAATACCTTTTCTTTACAAAAATCGGTCCCTTTCGCCGTTTACCAGGTCAAATAATATTCCTGTGACGATCGCACAAACGTGGTGATTTCAACGGAGAAATAAGGCTCTTGAGTTTGCACCTCCGAGAATAGATTTTAATAGTTGTACGGTAAATTTACTCCTTTTATGGCTGCCGTAAACTGTTCGAAAGAGTTAAACAGCGATTTGCAGTTACCACAAATAGGAGTGTTTTATGGCAACGTTAAAGCTACTACTGATACATCGATTTAGCTTCCAATTGCTCCGGACTACCGGCAGGGTCTCGATTGATCATGTGAATTAACTTATTTAGAATCCCAGTTTGGTTGTATCGATTCCTTATTTACATCGTCATAAAATCTCCACTACATGAAGGTTGATCATGATGCGGCTCAAATAAAACGTACACAGAGCAAGACACCCAAATTTATATTTATCACAGAAAATAAATTGTCTCTTTGGTGGCAGTGCATGCCTAGCAGCGATGCTGTAACTAGCCTTCCTTGCGCCAGATGAGATCCTCCAT
Source organism: Euclidia mi (assembly GCA_944739405.2). Classification (NCBI taxonomy): domain Eukaryota; kingdom Metazoa; phylum Arthropoda; class Insecta; order Lepidoptera; family Erebidae; genus Euclidia; species Euclidia mi. The sequence continues at coordinate 59,534,818 of OX123181.2, read as the reverse complement.
AATTGCGCCCTTGAAAATGTTTGCCTGTGATAATTAGGGAAATTTGCCCGTCTAGGATCTGCACCCTGTACACAGCAAACACACACACAGTACTAATTAACGGCATTGCCCAGCAGACTGACTGATTATGAATAAGGTGATGGCGATGACTTTCTATCACGGTTTTAACACATTTTTCTCTACGTGTAACATACGCATAAAGCATATGAAGAAAGAGAAAATAACAATATACATAATTATATCATAACAGACCCAGAGGAAACTACACAATATTTCCTATTATTCGAAATAACAATGTTGATGTATGAGTTGGGCCGCTAAGAAGTGTTACAGTTCGGTCGGACGCTAAAGCTTGAAAATAGGTTTGTTTTATCCTCTAACCGCCGTTGTGAGTAAACGGTATTGGCGTTTTATGATCGTCACTAAAGTATTCGAAATGGTAAACTTCGAAACATGATTTACAAAAGCTCTCTAACTTGATTTATTTACTACTTTGTTTGTAAACGTTGTGCAAGCGTTTTAGAAATATTACAGTAAACCTTATAGTACTATTTTACTTTTCAGTGCTTTTGACCTTTTCTCACTATCTCAAACATTTTTACTGTAGATTAAATCTATCGATCAAACTTGTGAAACGACGCCCGATTTATTTTATTTAACCTGATCCAAAATTATTCTACCAAGATATTTCTGTAGAAAATCCGCAAAATAACTCTTCTGCCTATTTTAGCCTTATTATTAACAGACTTGGGTCCATTTTTGTCCTATCTAAATACGACTGAATAACTTTTGGAAATAGAATTACGTAGTTCTTCGCCAGAAACTTACAAAAGGAGAGAACTAATAATAGCTTATCACTTTTATTACCTTAGTTTGTGAGTAAAGTATTATAGGTCGTCCACAAGTTCAGCGAAAGTTGTATTTTATTATAACTAACGGCATTTTTGAGAGCTGCTGAATATAGTTCTAAATATACTAGTCATCTTTTATGTTTCTAAATCACGCTATTCAGCGGTGTATGTCATTCACATTTGATTTGGCTGACTACCCGTGCTAGGTAGGTACTTAGCCAGAATACCTAATGTGTATCTATAGGATTGGAATCTGACGGTCAAATATTCTGAATATTTTATACAAAGTCATATTCAATTTACCCTTAACTTACAAGGGTGACAACCTTGAATTAATTCAGAAGCTTTGTCAAGGAAATTTTATACTAAGCTTAATTCTACCTTAGCTATGTTGATTAAGATTCTGGTTTTGTGAGGATCTTATTTCTCGAGGAGATTTGTTAAATAAAATACATTTTCGTTGAATACGTCTCAGCCAATTTGATTGACTGCCTCGTTAGTCTCGCGGCATAAATGTGCGCGTGGGATTGGGAGGTCTCAGGTTCGATTCCCGGGTCGGGCAAAGTGTTATTGGGTTTTTCGGTTAGGAAAATCTCAGTAGCAGCCCGGAGTCTGCTTATGTGCCCGGTACGGCAATAGGCCCGCCCCTATTACGTGGGACCTAACAATTCCTGGCAAAATGTGGGTGTAATATTACACCTCTGCCTACCCCTTCGGGGATACAGGCGTGAGTCTATAAAATAAAACGTCTCAGCCGTAATATATTATTTTCATAGTAATGTACGAAATGTTGTATTATGATACATTTATGATATAATGTTACAAAAGTCTGTTTAATTAGGTTTTATTTTGATGTTTGTATTTGATTTAGGAGTATAATAACCTGCCCTCAGAACTTCAAAGTCATAATTCTCGATGTCTCGTCCGACAGACAATAAGTTTTAATTAATGTTTGTTATATCGACAAGCGGAGGGTAATATAATCTTGTAATTAGTCGAGTTCATTGTATGCCGCAATAAAATTTTGTTACTCGCGTTCATTCATCTAATTTAAGTCCCTTGTTTCCTTTCGTCACTTTTCATTGTAGGTTTACTCTCGCCTCGCATATTGCGGTGACCAAGCCGGGGCTTGATTGGACGGATTTAGCTCAGATATTTTTCATTCTATCTGGGTTCTACATTTTCCCTGACCTTATGAATTCAACCGGTGATCGTTTAAACCGCTTCGTTAACTTTATAGAAAGAAACAACGGAACTGTGTGGCTTTTTTCAGAGGAGTGAAGGTTTTACTCTGGACTTTTTAATTTTATTCCTGATAAACCTAGCCCGTTGTATATTTAAAGGATTACGGTAGACTGCCGTTTAGCCTAGATCACCTAGCTTTTGTATAATTCCCTTGTGCTTGCATATGTACATCTTAATTACCTTCGCGTGCTGTGTACGAACTAATATGAAACTGGGGTGACAAGTAAAAGTAATAACTATTCTGAGAATTAAATGGCTGTTTTATTGTATGTCTCGCAACATCTTGCAAAATGACGTGAACATTAAGTGTGACTTGATAAAATTATTTTTGTTTCATTTGCCTTTTGACAGGAATTTTATTCAATAGTCGATTGAGATTTCAGTCCCTCATAAAATTATAATACTTTACTAAACTTTGGTGATAATACTTGTCTTTTAGATCAAGACTATCACTATTACAGCCTTTAGCGTCGACTAATGGGCTAGACGGCGTAGTACCTGAACTGACCCACATTTTATTGTACTTATCTTGTAGATTGTTACTTATGGCACTCTTTTTTTGTGAAGGCCAAAGCTTCAATGTGCAATAAAATATAACTAAAACGAGACAATTTTTTTTGGTGCCCATGAAAGTGTTTTAAACGGTTTTATTTAGCTTGACCTGTTTATTTGCTTGGGTCAAATTTAGTAATTGGAATTTCACCTCCTTCCTGATGACAGATTGATCTGATATTTGGTACACACTCTTAATCTTGATTACAACATAATATATTCCTTATGATTGTAAATCCAAGATGGCTGCCGATACAAAATGGCGGATCACATATTACTTCACAACAATCTCGATATGGGTATCAAATGAAAGGGCTTGATTGGTAGAATAGAGCTCACTATGAAAAATCCAAGATGGCCGCCGATACAAAATGGCGGATCACATATTTCTTCGCAACAACCTCAATATGGGTATCAAATGAAAGGGCTTGATTTGTAGAATAGAGCTCACTATGAAAAAATCTAGATGGCCGCCGCCACAAAAAGGCGAATTATATTTTTCACAAATACTTCAACATGGCTATCAAATGAAAGGGCTTGATTGGTAGAATACAGCTCAGTATGAAAAATCCAAGATGGCTTCCGCCACAAAATGGCGGATCACGTATTTTTCACAAATACCTCAATATAGGTATCGAATGAAAGGGCTTGATTGGTAGAATAGGGCTCACTATGAACTAAGAACAAAACTAAAAACTTGAAAATAAAAAAAAAAAATATTTTTTTTATGTTAAACGGTTTTATTACAATAAAAAAATATGTAGGTTATGTACTAAAAGCTAAAAAATAATTTGGCATGTCCTAGCTACCAGATTGCACCAATCTTCTCATCAATCTGGGGTATTGATCAGACAAATATAAAATCGTTGGGCGTAGCGTATCCAGAGTAAACATTTTGATAAAAATTTCACGCGCCCAAAAGTGAAGCGCTTGATATACGGGTAGGTTATCCAGTCTATGATTATTTTCTAACACCTAAAATCTAGCATTGGCGTATCAGTGACGTTGGTCCTGAGACGCAAGAACGCATTTCAAAGTTTAGATCCTGACTTCAGCAAAGAAAGTGACTGTTGGGCTGAGGGATAGATTTCAAAGTTATGTATTACTTTTGCGGCGAACAAAAAATTAGCTGTAAAATATGTTTCCTATATAAATACTATCGGGCGGCCACACGAACAAATAAAGAGAAAACACTGACACTATACAAACCTGTGTAGATTCGTAGTATATACCAATAAGTATAGACGATAAATACTGAATAGAGCCTTAATCCGTCTTAATACAGATGAAATTTAATAATGTCGTAATATGAAGTATATGTTATTTATTCATCTTATTAAGATTCGTGACCCCGGGGACAAAGGTGAAGAATTAACCACCAAAGGTCGAGGGAGGCAAAAGGGTGATGCCAATGCGGTCTGATCTATAAATATAATAAACATTTTTCTTTTGTGATCTCTTTTAGATTATTTCGGTGATAGTGTTTACTTTAATTTTCTGCTTGATGTGTCTTAGGATTGACACAGACTGCATTATTGATATTCGTGTTGTGTTTTTTCTCTAAGTCGAAATTGTTTATCGAATGTCTAAGATTTATTAACTAGCGCAACGTAGTCGCTTTAGTTCCATTCTATAAAAGCGAGACTCATTGTTTACTAAACCTTTTGATGCTTTCATTTTCAAGTAATCAAAGTATGTATTCGTAGTCTAGCTTTTGCAGCAGAAAGGTGTTAAATTGATTTATCTGGCAATAAAACCCAAAAGTTTGTCAAGAAACGAACCATAATGCTGACATACTCGTATATTCTCTCACTTCATTGGCCCTCACTATGTTTTTATACGCACTCATCGATCTTAAGTACTTCTATGAACAGTCCAGGTAGAAGCGTGATATGTTTTCTCAGACTTATTTATAAAGTTTACCGACTTACTAGAAGCAATCTTTAGAGATTTATTCGACCGTTAATATCAATTCGTGATGGATAAACGAGTGTGCCAAAAGCGAGTACTTTGAACACAACCTCATAGAGCAAGTCGTTTAGTGTAACTACAGAGTAGCAAGAACAACGTGCAAACATCTGTAATCCCAGCCAAATTTCGCAATAAATAAAAACTTTGTATGTAGTGTTATTTGTGACGAGACAGTTCGCGATGGATTATGTTGCGGGCTAGACTAGTGTATGTGTCTTTGTGTTCTTTGATGTTCGCTCTATCGGTGTATTAATATCCCAGGCGTATGTACGCAACCGCGACTGTTGATGGTGCAATTACAGATGGATTTCAAAGCAGGATATGTTAGTGATTTTTTTATGTATAATTAAAATAGTGTACCTACCCTGTAGATGACAAATGGGATGTCTGCTATGTCATCCCGTTGTCTTTAGTCGTTATATAAACTGAAATTTTCGAAGCATTGCTTAAAATTCAAGAAATATTTCGAGTTTTGTCTTTTTGCCTGTACTCTGAAAACATTTTTCATAATAGCAGTTTATTCGAAGTCGATATGAGTAGTGATGACTACAAGAGTAATAACCAATAGGTTTTGTTTTCGGAACAGAATGGTCGGGTGTTCGTAGATAATAGACATGACATGGACATGAGACATGGTGGACAAACTGTAGTATCTACTACCAGGTGATAGGATAGGGACTTGGCCATTGTGTTTTTATTTGGGTGATATCTAGATTACAAAGGATGCTAATAATAGGTAAGTAGATAATACAAAAATAATACATATTATTTATTTACTTCTCATTGAACAACAATATATATTACTTGAGGCTATTTGAGTTATGTTTATATTAAAATGCTTACAAACAATGTGTTTCAGCGAACCGAATGTTCCTAGTCGATTTCGGAAAACTATTAATATTATGGACTGTAGGATGGCGGTTCTTATCGACTAGGAAATGAGGAAGTGAAAAGGTGTTGTGGTTAGGAGCCTCTTACCTTGCTCGGCAGTCCTTTTCCTTGCAAATGGCGGCCACTTGGTTTCTTCGGGAATTCTGAAGCTGCTTGAATCACTCCACTACACAAATCACTTTCACTCGCGAGCGGGTTTGTTAGGTTTTTTGGTATAAACGGTAATAATTATATATAGCGGTGCGGATTGCGGAATGCGGCGGACATGAGTTTTCGAGCGTCTCGAATCTTTCATTATTTCTTCGTCGCCGTTGAGCAGGGCGGCCAATAGCGAGGCATTTTGGGAGGGGATTCATGAAAAGGATCGCTCGGATTGGCCGAGCAGCGACGAACCATTGACGTTGACATAATTAACTAGCAATGGAAAGGATAGATGGCGCTACCATATCCCCCCGGCCTAAAGGGTTGCCCTAAAATTAATCTAAATTAACTTTAGCGAAAACTACAAACGCAATAACAGCGAAAACTACAAACTAAATACTTAAACTAAGAGGTAGATCCAACTTCAGACTAGATCTCACTGAGTTGGAAGCGGACAGAGACGTACAACAGGGCGCACGTAGCTCCCCTTCGCGGTTTTCACAGTAACAACGCGGGTTGTACCATCCTTGGAAGTATGCAGTTTCTCTACGATGGCAAACGGCCATGAAAGCGGCGGAGCATTATCATGTATTATGACGACCAACGTACCCTCCTACATAGGCGATGCAGGACTATTCCACTTGGATCTAGCTTGAAGCTGGTGTAGATATTCCGCACGCCAGCGCCGCCAGAACGACTGCACGAGTTTATCCAGCAGAGTATGTCTCTGGAGCAAGCTTGAAGAGTCTGCTTCAGGAGCCGGAAATGACGATAATGGCACTGTGTTCAGAAAATGTGCAGGGCTTAACGCGGATGGTTCTGCAGGGTCACTACTCAATGCCGTGAGCGGACGCGAGTTGATCAGTGCCTCGACTTGTGCAAGGACAGTTAAAAGCTCTTCGTAAGAGAGGATCTGTTGGCCTATAACTTTGAAGAGATGCGTTTTAATTACTTTGACCATGCTTTCACAACATCCACCGAAATGTGGAGATGCTTGCGGAATAAACTTCCAGTCAATATGATTTATGGAAAGTTCCTCCTGAAGATGAGTACGATATTCTTCCTTGTGAAACTTATAAAGGTCGCGTAAATAAGAGCTTGCGCCCACGAAACAAGTGCCGTTATCCGTGTACAAACACTGCATAGGGCCGCGCCGTGAGAGAAATCGTTTAAGGGCTGCAAGGAACGACACCGTGCTTAAATCTGTCGCAACTTCAATATGCGTAGAGCGCGTTGTTAAGCATGTAAAAATACATAGCCAGGCTTTACGGCTTTTAACACCTCGACCACGCACTGGCGTATACTGCAGTGGTCCTGCGTAATCACAACCGGTGTGTGTAAACGCTTTATCAACCTGGTTGACGGGCTGGCTAGGGAGATCTGCCATGGGAGGGAAAGTCGGACGCGGACGAAATTTGAAACAGACGTTACATTTATGTATTCTGTGACGAATTATTCGTCGAGCGGCTAAAATCCAATACTTATGCCTAAGTAAGGACATAAGCAACTCTGGACCAGCATGGAGGTGCTTCTTGTGATAAAAATCAACAAGAAGGTCGACAACATGATCATGTCGCGGCAGAATGCAAGGATGTTTGTAGTTATAAGGTTCATCCGAATTTGACAGACGACCCCCAACGCGTATGACGCCGTGTTCATCGAGAAACGGCTTGAGTCTAAGGATAGCGGGAGAACAAGGTACATTGTATTTCAAATTTTGAATGTCGTTACTAAATGAACAGCCTGTACAGCTCATAGTAACTTACATTCTGCGAATTTGTTATCAGTACTTGATATAATAGTCCCATTAGGTAGGTGCCTAAGAAACCTATAGACATAAACGATGGCGCGGAGTAACTTAGACCACGATGACATGCGTAGTGCGAGTGCATAGATGGGAGACTCCGCAACCTCAGCAATCACGGGATAAGAAACAGACTTCCGTTCGGGTACATCTTCGTCTTTTGCACTGTGGTCAAAGGGTTGCATGGGCCATTCTGACGGATCATGGGAAATCCAAGAAGGTCCACGATGGATGATGCAGAAGATTAAGTGGAGTGACACAACGAGACAAGCAATCTGCGGGGTTCTCGGTACACGCGACGTGATTGAAACAAGTAGCGGGAACAAGTTCTATCAATTTACTAACGCGGTTGGCGACAAAAGTCTGCCAGCGATGAGGAGAAGAATGAATCCAAGCGAGCACTACTTTGGAGTCGGAAAATGCGTATATTTTATTAATAGGGTAGTGGGGCCAAACTGTGTCTTGAACTTTGCGGAGCAACTGAGAGAACAGAAGGGCAGCGCACAACTCCAGTCTCGCAACCGAAATGGTTTTAACAGGCGAGACCTTAGACTTGGCACAAACTAACTGCACCGAGTAGTTAGAACCAATGCGGACTTGCAGATATACGACTCCGCCGTAAGCTCGCTCGCTTGTCAGTGAAACCTATTAAGTTGATGGTACATCCATCTACCAACCCAAAATGACGTGGAATAGTAATTTGATTGAGCGCGGTAAGCTCAATACAAAACTGGCCCCAAGCGGCGACAATATGGTCAGGGGGTGTTTCATCCCACTCACACTTTGATAGCCAAAGCTCTTTGATCAAGAGCTTGGCGTACAAAATTGTGGGAGCCACAAAACCCATTATGTCCCATAGTCGAGCCACTGTGGACAGCATAGTGCGTTTGGTGCACTTATCATCCGGTGCTGAGATGTCAAACCGAAAACTATCGCAGGATTTGTCCCAGCGTAAACCGAGAACTTTATGCGGTACAGACTTCTCAAACTCAATGTCTGGAGAAGCTTTATGAGAATCTGGCATGCGTGCGAGAACCTCCTTAGAGTTGCTCGTCCATTTGACAAGATCAAACTGGCCTCGCTTGAAAAGCTGAATCAGCTCTTCACAAAGCGAAATTGCTAGCGGAGCGGATATAACACTACAGGCAATGTCATCCATATACAAAGCGGAAGTAGCAACAGCTGCTGCGGCGGGAAAGTGATCGCCTTCATCTGCGATCAACTGGCGAACAACTCGTAAAGCGTGATATGGGCTAGACTTGAGTCCAAAACAAACACGATTGAACTGATACACAGATAAAGGTTCCTTATTGTTAAAACGATAAAAAATCCGTTGAAATCTACACGGTCAGACTCGCAAACGATACGATACGATATTGAGGAACATTTGGCGGCAATCAGCTGACAGAGCGATTTGGAAAAGACGAAACTTTATTATGATGTTAAATTAATCACCCTGTAGATTGGGGCCGGCATGCAAAATGTCATTAATCAACTGACCCGATGTAGTCTTACAACTAGCATCTAAAACCACACGAAGTTTAGTAGAGGTTTTATCTTCGCGAACTACGCCTTGATGCGGGATATAATATGAGGGAAGAGAGTTGCCCTCGTTGTTTACAACTACACTCAAAAAACCTTTATCTATGTAGTCACGAATGACGTCATTATAGGCGCTGCGTAACTTAAGCGATGCATCAAGTTTACGTTCCAAACAATGGAAACGTCTAAGCGCAGCAGAATACGAGTCGCCTAACGAATAAGGGTCACCATATAATGGCAACGCCACAACGTATCTGCCACTGTCGTCACGAACAGTGGTAGCACGGAAATGTTCTTCACACTCGAGATCTTTACGGCTCATCGAGGGCGGTGTGGTAACCTCTTCAAGCTCCCAAAATCTCTTGAGAAGAGAATCAATATTATTTTCTTGAAGAACAGTACAACAGCAAGACGTAATGTATTGAGAAGTATGTAACGTACCTACGTTACCCATAATCACATACCCAAATACCGTCTCAATAGCGGGCGGTAAATCATATCGCTCACTACGTACCACTTTAGTTAGTAGCAAGTGCGGGAATAATGCAGCTCCGATCAAAACATCAATGTCTGCCGGATTCGCAAACTCCGAGTCTGCCAGCGGCAATAACTTGAGGTGTGTGAGTAGCGATACGTCCACATTAGCGTTTGGTAATGCGTCCGTAATACGCTCCACGATAAGCGAAGAAATGTTAAAATTAATATTCCTATCAAAACGCGAATGTATTTTAATATCTACGGAACCCTTGCAATGTTTTTCTGACCCGCCGATTCCTTTGACCACTGAACTAGTATTTCTAAAGTTATTCCACAATCCGAGGCGTTTGAAACATTCCAATGTTATTAAATTGGTCTGCGACGCGCTATCGAGTAGACAACGTACCATGTGCGGCGACCCATTAACATCATAAACGATAACTTACGCTGTCGCTAACAGTACCGTCTTAGACGCCGTACACTGCGTTTTGGCCCTGCGCGGATCATTATAGATGCGCGAGTGCCGTCCTCGCGTGCGCGTCGCCCGCGCGATGGATGTCGTACACAACGATATTTCATTCTGAATCGTGGGAGGCGCAGTTATCGTAGCCTGCACCTGCGACGTAAGTGTGTCAAGGTTTGCGGCTTGGCTTGACAACGGACTACTTTTATCAAAATGCAACAATGAGTGGTGTCGTTGATTACATGAACGACATCTCGTCTTACTAGAACAATCACTAGTTTTATGCTTTATACTCAAGCAATTAATGCAAGCTTTGTTGTCTTTCACGCACTTGAAACGAGCAGTCGGATTTAAACCATTAAAGGCGGGACACTTGTAGAAATGGTCGTGCACTATATTACTGCACAGACACTTCTGTGAATTAATTTTATTAGATTCCGAGCATGTTACGTAAGATTGTGGATAAGAGACCGAGTTATTATTACTATTTCGCGCTTTATTCAACCTTTGTTTGCTGCTGTTAGTGTTAGACGGGCTAGGTGAACTAGACTACGTATTATGAAATATTCGACACTGATCTTTGATGAACGAAATAAAACTATCTAGTGTAGGTATTTTATTATTGCGTTCCGTCATCTTGAAAGCACGAATTGTTTCAGTGTCAAACTTTTTTAAATCGAGTTGAAGCAACATAAAGTCGGAAAGATCTTCTAATTTTAAGTTCCTAAGAGAATTAACCGCGGTTACGAAGTTATCTTTAAACAGCTGGAAATTCGAGACAGATGCGGCACCGGACAGTTTAAGATTTAAAGCTTGGTCAAAGAAGGTAGACGCTAGGACGCGCGTGTCTTGATATCTATCAAGTAGTGACTGAAATAGGACCTGATAATTCTCAGCACTGGGTGTGACACCTGCAAATACGGACTGGGCCTTCGGTGACAGTTTACCTATTAAATAGTACAATCTGTCAGCATCTGTCAGAGAACCATCATCGTGCACTGTAGACTTAAAACTCGCATAGAATAACGGCCAGTTTCGTATATCGTCATCAAACGACACAATCTCGATTGGCGGTAACTTCGGCGTGCGAGCCGCGGAAACGGGCTGTGCCGAATATTTACCCTCCAATTGCGATTGTATACGCCTAATAATACAATAAAGGTCTTCGAAAGAGGTGTACGCCTGATAATTCGGTTTTTCATCAGGATCAGTAGAAAGCAATCTTGCGTTATAATCGTCTAACAACTTATGAAAATCTGTTCAAATACTATCTACTGTCATACAATAGCTGAGAAATGACTCCCTATTACTATAAGAAACGGCTGCGGTCTTTAAACGCTCATAAATGTTTTGAATACGCTCAAATAAAATATTGCGTTTTGCTTCTAAGATTGTCATCTCTTTGTCTTCCGACACGCGTGAGTTCTTTTGTTGTGACATGCTTACGTAAGTATAACCTATGAGACCGAAACAAAATAAGAATATCTAAAGTACCTATTATTTTACCTAAGTACTTAGGCAACACTTTAAAGCGGTGGAATTAAAAAATGCTTGAAATATGAGATTTACAAGACAACTATGATAGTTCCAGAAATAATAATTGGGTAAGTAGGTAGCTACATAAAAGTATATTACCTACTGATGCGTGCGAAAACAACCATGTGACGGTTATGTGAATGGACTAGGAGTATAGCTAGGTGCTATAACTGCCTAGGTATATAGATATAATGAGGTTTTACGTATAAAACGTAAATGAATCCGGCTCGAAGGACCAAAAAAATGTTTCGGCGAACCGAATGTTCCTAGTCGATTTGGGAAAACTATTAATATTGTGGACTGTACGATGGCGGTTCTTATCGACTAGGAAATGAGGAAGTGAGAAGGTGTTGTGGTTAGGAGCCTCTTACCTTGCTCGGCAGTCCTTTTCCTTGCAAATGGCGGCCGCTTGGTTTCTTCGGGAATTCTGAAGCTGCTTGAATCACTCCACTACACAAATCACTTTCACTCGCGAGCGGTTTTGTTAGGTTTTTTGGTATAAGCGGTAATAATTATATATAGCGGTGCGGATTGTGAAATGCGGCGGACATGAGTTTTCGAGCGTCTCGAATCTTCCATTATTTCTTCGTCGCCGTTGAGCAGGGCGGCCAATAGCGAGGCGTTTTGGGAGGGGATTAATGAAAAGGATCGCTCGGATTGGCCGAGCAGCGACGAACCATTGACGTTGACATAATTAACTAGCAATGGAAAGGATAGATGGCGCTACCACAATGTTTTCCTCTTAGTCATACCAAAGGTAATTAATCCTCCGATTTATTCGCAAAAAGTGACCCTGACGAGGTCATCGCATACGGCGCCGGCACCGCACTTATTGACAGGTATGACAGATCATATCAAGATGAAAAGAGACTGCGGTATATGAGTAAGTAAGATAGAAATAGAGGCTAGTCACTTCGCATTATAACATTGTATAATGACGTCATGAAAACGGGCTTTAAGAATTTGTTGATAGAATTGCATAACGTATATTGTATAATTGCTGCGGTATTGTATGACATCTTGTATAATTTCATACGAAATAATTGACTATATTGCCTATATGACGTCAACTTTTTGGTCAACGTGTGGCATGGATGTATGAGATATTATTATGTGTCGATTCGCCGAGTGTGTTAAATAACTGGTATTTCGTGTGTTAAACATTTTAAAAGTATAAACTTTAACCGTTGTACACCACATGTCAGTTATGGCATTTTGCATTAGTGTTTTTGTCAATAAATACATTAAATTGCGGTTACCTCAAAATGCCATTAACGTATGTCGCGCTGTGGTAGATATAGCGCGAACGTAAATAGTCCCCTTATAGCGCTATCTTTTTAGAGTATTTAGCCTGCCAGAGTTTGTGGTTATGAACGAGCAAAAGCCAAATCCAGAATTATTTCACATGTTTGCAACAGCAATGCAACACCGTCGCTGTTTTATTCAAAACGCAAAAATTGTCTTTTATTTATGAATGTGGCTGAAATCCAAAATGTTGGCCTGTAAAGTAAAACTAAGAGTATAAATCTTTCGGTTTCCTCGTTTATGTATATTCGTACAAGGTTTTCGCCTTAAAAGTGCCTTGTATTGAGATTTTGTGACATAAATATACGGTTGTGTATTATCAGGGAGTGCGCGGTGGAAAGTTTATGCACAGTTGATGTGGTGCCAACTAGGCCCTCGGCGACGCTGAATTAAATTAAATTCTAGACTGCACGTGAAAAGCTATAATTATCTCTCTTTTGTGTATCATCTTTGTTGCACAATAAACGGTTCGTGGCGCTAACGTCTTTAGTACGTATATAGCGTGAAGGTAAAACCATCCAACCACTGTGGACGTCAGTTATTTAACTGAACTTTGAACTGATCTAAAATTAACTAATTACGTTCTGTGGGGAATTAGTTTTCATGTTATATACGTGTTAACTGATAAATCGGGCGAAGAATGTCATTCATTAGTTGACTTGGTATTGCATCACGCATTCCAGACTAATATTTCTTATAATTGTTTTGTTATTACCGATGGTAACACAGATTGTTATCAACAGCAATAAAATTTCAGATTTAAAGAGAAAACTTGTACGTCGCTTCGAGGCTTATAAAATTACTTCATATTTTATATGCGATAACCCGTTTGAAACAGAAGCAAGTTTCGAACTGACCTAATTAATTTAGCTAATTTTAGGTCTCTGTGGCTATTACTAAGTCTTTAACAAAATTTGCTTGTTCCTAAAGTATGGTCGGTAATACCCACGCACAAAAGTTGTGGCTTTACCAACAGAACCCATATTGAAGGGAACAAAATACTCCTTTCCAATTAATAGCTGACTGAACTAATCCAAAGTGTTAAAGTATGCTTTCACAAAGAAGTTGCGGTTTGAATTATCGACACTTTAATGGGAATGCAGTGCTTACAGTCCAGATAGAAGATGTTCAGATACAGACAGTCGCTAGTTTGCTAAGGCATTCTGCGAAAAGCTTCGAGTTCTATTTGTTGATTTCGAAGAAGTTTGTATTTGTATTCTTTATAGAAAGCTTATTGTGTGGCCTCTACTCGACTGATCTGTATGTTTATTTACGATCAATGATAAGGTGATAAAATAGTTATTTCATACTTGTTAACAGACAAATAAGTTTGCTTAATAATATGATATCAAAAGTCCTGAAAAGTTTTATCGAAAGATTGTGTTTCAAAATTCACACTACATTTAGCTACTGATTGTTTTGTATAATCGTTAAATGGAACCACTTATTTTCGTTTTTGCCAGATAGCCTAGCATAGAATTAATCATTTATAATATAGTGAAAAGCCTAGTAAATCCTACTCTTGTTTTGGAAAAGTGTATCTAGACACATGTATAGTCACATTCTCACGTGTAGTAAGTATACACATACTGAGAAACTCAGATAATATGAAAGGAGTATTAATAATTATGCAAGTCGATAAGATTGTTACGAATTGCACTCATGTGTTATATAAACAGTGAGTAACAAATGATATCCAGAACATGACTATTAGCGCTTTGATAACGTCATGTGATCACGGCTAGATTTATTACACGTTTGCAATCAGCTTGCGACAAATCACTTCTGATAAGGTACAAGGCCTACAATGTATTGATATCGTACGTAGGCTTAAAGTATGTACGTTTTTTAATCTAAAGCAGTGTGCTGGCAAAATATTAATAATTAGGTTTAGGCGTTTAAAAACGTAGATGCGATTTCGGGTGCACATCTTATAATCCAAAAGCATTTCTTCAAAGAACCCTCACGCACTTGTTTTAAATTCTTCTATCGTCAAGAACCTGACATGCATTAAAAATCAAAGGGCACTAAGAACACCCAAGCTTAGAACAATAACCTGTAGATCACACAAGGTATTGTCATACATAAGGACGAAACTCATATTCGGCGAAATGCTAATCAACTATACGACCACTTGTTTGAGCAGTGAACCTTCAGGAAATTGTAAATAAAACGGTTTATTATGTCACGATCTATAAAACTTCAATTGAATGTATGTATCTACATATAATCCGCAGTAAAACTTTCTTTAGAAACTCACGTTTCAAACGAGAGCAGATCCTTAGCCTCGGCATTCAAATTCCCCGACGAATTAACCCAATTTTTCCTTCATGTCATTCATTTTAATGTTACACATATAGGTCATATTTATAGATCGGTATATTGGGGTCTGGTTTTTCAACAATGCGTGAACAAGGGGCGGAGGACAATTATAATGGGACTTGAAAACCCACTCGCTACATGACCTTGTTTGAGAAACGAATCTTGGAGATACGAATTCCTTAAAGTTTTGGATACAATTCATAGCGTTACACTATTTTATGTCCGTGAAATTTGGTAGGTACTGTATCTTTTTGCCGAATATAGAAATCAACTAGAGAGAGATGCCTGGTGACCTTTCAAACTCAAACTAAAAATGTTTATTGCTTTCATGTGTTAAGTACAAAGATCTTAAATTTAGACACATTTTCAATTTAGGCACTATTGATCTATTTATTACGCTCCTTTTTTAATTTTCTAATCTACCTAACCTTAGTTATAATTTTATTGTAATTCTGAATAAATAATGTTGTATATATTTGTAATTTTGTTTAATTTGTGTTATTGGCTAGCCGCCGTTCTAATAAATAACTAAATAAATAATCTTTACATACATTCCTTAACTACTTAAAGGAAATTCCTTTACCATCGCTTTAAATTTACGAAATTTAAAGCGATGGTAAAGGAACACTATCTGTCCTTGTAGCTTAAGCTATCATTCTACTATAATAATTAATATAATTATAAGTCGTGTTATTATAATATAGTATGATTATTTAGTTGTATGTATATATGTTTAGTTACATAGGTATATATTATAAAATTATAATTGAAATTTTGGAATATAAGTATTGATGTAATATTATCATGTATTTATGTATATATTATAAATATATATTTATATGTATTTACTTCGTACGCCTACAACCACCAATAATTTCCTCTGCAAACCATATCCATCCAAAGGTTGCCTGGCAGAAATCGCTTTTAGCAATAAGGCCGCCCACTGAACTTTTGTTATAGTCTTAGTTTCTACTTTGTAATAATTATATAGGTGTACAGTAAAGTATATAATAAATAAATAAATAAATAAATACTGAGACAACAGTCTCAGTAATTAAGGAATGTATGTAAGGGAGAGCTAGGTATGGCCTGTTATTAAGTAGAGCAGCTAAATCTAATGAAGTCAACGCAAGTGCTACCTGGGAAATCATCACTAGATGCAGCCCGCGGCTTCGCTCGTGTCGGCTATCGCGTCAACAGCTTATGTGTTAGTCTACTAATATTAAAGCTGTTCTGTAGCTTTTGCGTAAAAGAGATCAATGACAACGTCCATACATTGATCAATTCAACCTTCCTTACACACTTTTCTCGTTTATAGTAAGTAAGTAGTAGTTCTTACCTGGAAATCCACTTTTAGGAGCAGTAAAGTAAACAAGTCAATTTAGTCAAATGGCTATACTTATTTGTATCTTTTGATTTAAGCATAGCATTGTTCGATTCACCGTAGATATTGAGGTAAGCTTTTTATAAGTGTGTGAATAAAATTGGACAAAGCATACGTACTCGTCTAAGTTTGCTCTGCCGTTTATCATTCGAGGTCATACGGAAGGACTCAACGACGAGTGACGACTCTGTTATAAAGATGTAGACTACAAATAAAAAATCCCCGCTGTAGATTGCCGTATTCAAACGCACTATATTTAGTCTCTATACCTGCTTATACAAAACAACCACCTTAACCTGCAAACAATTGCAACGTGTGAGAATGAAATAAATTACGTTAAGTTACAAAGGCCAGAGCTAAGAATACAAATTATCGCGAAGTACATTGAAACATTAGTGCATTTCTTCGTCATCACAGAAAGAACTATTTCTTTATATCCGGTAGAATTTCTGCTACATAAACACACAGAGACTGTCCATGATCTTTACAAAATTTACCATACTCTAGATAAGAAGAAAAATATCTGTTTATTTTCAGTAGTCTAGGAAGAAAGAGCCGGCCTTACAGGCTTTTGTGGGTATCCCTTGGCACGTTTGTCTTCATAATTATTTGAAAGGGTTCAAGGTAACGCTTAGACCGCTTGCCATACATAGGTATAGGTAAGTACATGATCCTGAGTACTCAAAGAGTAGTATTATTATGTAGTACTAGAGGACGCCAGCAGCTACGCCTGCATTTTTTTTTAATTTACCCGTTTTGGCCGATCTCGTGGGAATTTCGGGAAATCCCTTCTTAGTGCACCCCTACAGTCCACAAGGAACATACTTGCCAAATTTCAGCTCCCTGCGCCCAATAGTTTCAGCTGTAGCGTGTCTGTCAGTCAGTCAGTAACGCAAGGATTTTATATATTGAGATTATGTGTCGTCATCGTCCTAAATTAGCGTCTGCGGTTTAACTATGACGGGAATGAACATAATGTTAAGAAAACCTCCGATAATGCATTAATGACGATAGTTCTGAATTTAGGTAGAGTAGTCCTGTAGGCTTACATTACATAAAAAAATTGGGCAAGTGCGAGTCGGACTCGCGCACGAAGGGTTCCGTACCATCATCTATAAAAGAAAATCACGTTCGTTGTATGTATACTTAAATACTTTATAAGTTTCTACCTGTTTATTAAGATCGAGTAACAAATTGCTAAAAAAATTACGTTTGTTGTATGGGAGCCCCCCTTTATTATTTACTTTTTTTAAATTTAATTATTTATTTTGAAAGGTAATATACAACTACATATTCTGTGAAAATTTAAAGCGTCTACCTGTTACAGTTAGTAAATTTGTTGGCGGCAACCGAAATACATAATTTGTGAAAATTTCAGCTTTCTAGCTATCATGGTTTATGATGTCACCAGGCTGTATCTCATAAATTATGAGATACAGCCTGGTGACAGACAGACGGACAGACGGACAGACAGACAGCGGAGGCTTAGTAATAGGGTTCCGTTTTTTACCTTTTAGGTACGGAACCATAAAAAAGGAAAAAAATATGATTAAATGATTTCAACATTTTTAGTAAAGATTTTTTTTTATTGTCCAACCAATTTAAAGCCGTAACGTCATGTGAAAGAACACTTATGAACCAATTCTTGTAAGTACACGTAAATTCTTTTTATAGCCTCTGTTCTCATTCGTTTCTGATATAAGCGCATTATAGCCTATTTTGTGGTGATTATACCGAAATGTACTGAAAATTGTTCTAAATGTATCACACACAAAATTACTCCAGTTCAACGAACAACGTCACAACACTATTGTGTTAGCGTACATTTGTACAGGTATTTATCTATAATAGACTATTTTCTAAACATCCACTTGTTTACACTTTTTGTTTGGGCAGTGTTTGTTATACTAAACTAGGTAGATTCCAAGGAACATTTTCAAGCGCTCTTATATGGATGCCTGTATCATCATAATACCTAGAAATTCGAAACATGGCACGTTTCGAATTTCTAGGTATTAAAACCTGATTATGTCATATAAGATTTCCACATCACAAAAGGGCATTTTTCTTTTCTGAACTATAATAAAATTCTATATATTAACACGTGAAGCGAAATTTTGTGATCCCTTTTTACGAGAAATGCGCGAACGGAGAATTATGAAATTTGGCACATTTATTGCTTACATGTAGAAGGTGTACAGAATAATTATAATTATACAGAATATTAATAATATTTATATTTAATATGCATTAGAAATATATGATTTTAATGAAAATACACTACTAATATCTTAGATTTCGCACACACACATAGGGCATAAGGACTATATAAATTATGTCTAAATTTTCTATTTTAGAATTAATACCTCAGATTCCAACCTCAAAAATATGAAATTGAGATAATCCTTACGTGTTTGGTATCAAAAGAAAGGCATTGATGAGCACATCACAAATATGTACATATATTATACTGCTCGAGTCAAAATATAAGTTAAAAACGCGGTTGTACTTACAATTCACGCGGTTCAGACGCTTTGCGTTACCTATTTTGCTTTCTTTCTTCCTTTAAATATTACAATGTAAATATTGCAAGGTTAGTTTACATGCCCCATCGGGATAGGGAAAGGTATTAAAAAAAACAAGTTTAAAACTATAATCCGACTACGTAAAAAAGGGGGTCTAAAAAGGAAGAAACAAGAAATTAGCTCACTATAAGTAAGTACAGAAATGCTCAAACTAGAGCCGTGGTCGCACCTATTTGAAATAGCTGGAGTAATTACATAAAGTAAGGCCCAAAGGTGGAATAACCAAATAAATTTTATAATTTTGAGATTTTTCTTATTTTCTCTTGTTATTACAAAGACGATGTTGTAGGAAGATATTATTAGTCATTGATCTTAAAGAGCCGAAAATCGAGCTTAGTGGCGTGACGTCTATATCAAGCAGTGGACTACGGCACTACTGATAATGATTAACATATTTATTTTGCCTATTGTACCTTAGCATCTGTGGTAGTGAGATGCCGATCTTTAAAAATGCGGACGCTGTGTTGCCTACGTATAAAAAAAATGAGTTTTTATAAACCCTGCTCGTACAGAATGTATATCAGTTCCGATGTTCTTTTAAGTATTTTCGACACACAAACTACGTGTAAATTGTATAAGTCTAGTAAGTCTAGTTATAAGCCGCGCCCTATAGTAATAATAAGAAATTAACACAAAGAACATACAAAGTCTACAGCCATTGTACGGTAGTCTAAATGGCCTTTATATATCGCGCATACGTGTGATATTAAAGTTGCAGGAGCGTACAATAGCACGCGTATAATGCCCAAGTGGCGTAGTGTCCATTGTCGACGCCTACAGGATGCTACAGCAATCCTCAAGGCATTATTATAGCTAAAGTGTTGCAGTTATTTATGTACCGGTTGCCAAGAGCTGGACACTTCCAACCGCTGTTTGTGTATCCTAGCTATTATTTGCTTAGACCAAAGTGGAAATGTACTGTTTGAATTTGGGTAATGGAAAATGTAAGGATCTATTTAGTTGTACGGATGGTGTAGTCGTTTAAGAAATTTACTATTCGTTCAGCAGGGCGTTAAGTGTTTTGGGTTTAATACCAATATTATGGCACAAAATTTATACGATCCGCAAACTGTGTTTCAGGTCTAGGTGTTGACTATGTCGGTTGACTTTGGAGTTTACAAACATAGGGGTAACGGTTGTCTGTCCAAGGTGGACAAGTATTTTTTATTTGGCACCGTAGAAGAGAGCTTATAACTGCGTAAAAGGTTATAAATATCAAAACTGTTCAATAGTTTTTTGTGTTCCGTGTTTCGGTTCATAAGTGTTTGCTGTAACGATTGTGTTACGTCCCTTAAACTTTACCAAAGACACAAACATTTCCACTCGTAGAAAGCATCTCATGCTAGTTACGGTTGATTTTCACCTTTGCGAACAAATTGGAAAAATAAACGGTGTTATTGCAAACGAGTAAAACTTTTATTGAGCACGGCACCAATTTATTGCAGTCCGTATAGAGTGAGACATCCTCAGCGAAGCCACGTGATCCCGATACAAATTTAAACTTTCCTCCTTATATTACCTTTTTACTACGTCAACTCGTTATGATGTCCGCGTGCTTTGAAATATTTCTAACGTTCCTCAACTTCTCGACGGTCCAGTGCTTAGTTTAATGTACCTTTGTGCAGCATTTATTGCTTCGCTATACTAAAATAGAGTACTTTTTATAATTAATTATATGTAAACAGAGAGAGTAATCCATTAAATTATTATGTACTTGTAAATAGGATCTGATGTCGTTCCTTATATTATAATGCTTGTATTTATGTCTTTTAATTGAGCTTTTATGGATCTAGTCGTACGGCTTATCTCATCTAGATGAAAGAAATAAATACATAAGTATTTTAAATATACGATATATATATATATATTTTTTTAATGTATTTTTTAGTTATTTAAGTATAGAAATTATTGTTTTATTTTATGTGTAATTAGTCATTTAGCTATGTTAGTTTTAATTTGATTGCAAATAAAACATGTGTTAATATACATGACAGGTGAACGAGACAGACGAATCATGGCGAAAAGAGGGCAAGTGTGAACTTACCCTCTTTTCGCCATTATTCGATCTGTTCACAGACCTAGAATCTGTTCGTACATAACATGAATTAGCATGCATTGTTCATGCATATAACGTATCATTGTTTTATAATCAAATATGTTTAGCAGACCAATAAAATCGCCACAACATTACAACTTCTCTCAAAACAAATAAATAAAGATAAAACTCAAACGTCAGTCAAATGAATGTATTCAACGAAATGTGCCATCAAAATGGCGTCCCTGATTTGACCGTTGCGTTGGGCCGTTGCAATTCACTTGTTTCGAACTCTTTGTTTGAAATAATTTATATTCCCTCAAAAAAAGTTGTGATGTCGTTAATGGCGGTTAGTAAAGAGGACATTTTTATTACTTAAGTGCAACAATTCACTTGGAACAATAGCATTGAATTATTCAGCTAAAAACAAAATATATAGGTTAATGTTGATGTTCGAATTAGTATCGGCATGTTAATAGTTTGCCCTTCCAACCGAAATCATGATACGAGACTGGTATTCTAAAAACATAAAAGGAAATATCTTTTGTGATGCTTTGTAGCGTTTATTCTGTGAAATTCAAAGCGCATCTGGTAGATAAACAAAATTCCGACATTCACGTCGACTTTGATTGTAATATATCGTTTCAGCTACTGGTTAGTTTTCAAACTTATTATAGTAGGATTTTTCACTTTGGAGCGCTTGAGTTTCCTATTCTATTCATACAACATATGTGTATGTAGGGATATACCTACATGCATAACTACGCTCGCTGTGCAGGTTTATTTTTAAAACAGCAGAGACCCTACAATTTGGATTTCAAGTGCTTATTTTAAATAACAAGTGCCCGTTTTATTGAACTGTTTTCTGTATCATTTTTTGTAACAGCTGTTATGTCATGTCAAGAAGGGTAAAATGCAGCATATAAATAGGAGGTATATAACCTATTTATATCACAACAACGTTGTACCCTGGGCTCCAAGCCGAGGGTCTTTGATTGAAACCGGTAAAATGCAGAAATGATGATGATTACTCACTTATTAAAAAAAAAAAAAAACAAAAGTAATAATTGTAGGTAGAGATGATATGTTTGCCTTACGGCATTATAACTTCAGGCTGACCAATAATGACTAGTGTTCGTCCAGAACGGAACGTGAGTAATTATAAGTGACCCTGTGTACCAGTCGGTCATTAGATGGTGCAGAAATAAATGTAGTAAATACTTTGTAACAGATGATCATTTCGTAATATGCGTAGTTCATTATTTTGCTTTTGCTTATAAACCTCATAATAATACAATTGTACTCTTTATAAAACCATATTAATTATACAGTAATCGTTTTTATAACCATGTTAATTACGAAAATAATTGTGCGTTGGTTGAATGGCGGTTATCCTTTTGCCATTCTTTGATACCCTTTTCTTCAATTAAAGAGCTTAAGCCTCTTCCATGTAATTCTATCTTCAGCCAGCGCTTTGACCTTACTAAAATATTATCAGAAATTCAGAACTAGCCGCTATACATCACATCATTATCAATAAATCAGTTCATGGCACATGCTAAATATTTACAATTATCGAATGCAATATCCAATCAAGTCTAAGACGTATCTAATTTGACGCAAGACCGTTCATGTTTGCTTTAGTGCATCTGCACATATGGGCGGGCCGTTAGCGTTTACTGCGAACATGTAAATACATATTAATTATCGTGATTTAAGTCCCTATTGCTTATTCAATGCATGTTAATCTTCCCCTGATTTGTGTTTGATCTGGTCATAATGTTGGTATTATAAGCATTTGTGAATTAGTAAGGATTTTGAGGAAATTGACTTGAAAAGTAGTAAGTAGCTTCTCCATGTCCACTAGGGTTGAAATTATACTACAGTTTAAGGAATTCTATCGCTATATATTGGTTGACTGAGGTTACATTTAAAAAGAATAATCTAGTTGCTACATTATTATATAATAGTAAAAAGAAAACGTTATCTGTAGATTTCTATGTGTGACATTCGCGATAACCCAATAAAATACTACACACTAGAATATAGAACAACTTTTCTATACCCACTCGGGTATTGAAAACCTAGTATCAATTGACTATGACATGAAATTAATAGAAAACGTTGGTGTTATAAATATAGATCTATGAAAACATACGAAAGTTAAATAAACTGCTTTACTCTTACACGGTGCAGGTAAAATATCAAATACCAAGTAAAACGAAAATTTGTTTTTGTATAAATAGCTAGACGTCTCGCCGACAAAAATGTAGCTTCAACGTAGTTTCTCTCTCTCAAAGCAAAAATGTCCAAAAGCCTAGTCTGTCCGTTCGGTTAAAACCTTTTCAAAAGTCGAACGGGATACGTCAAGTTTATACTTTAATTTTGCGGGATTTTGTCTACGTTGCAACTTACTATGTTACGCCGACTTGCAAAATTGAAATGTAAACACACTGAACATTTTTAATCCCCTGAATTAATTAGCTGTGAAAAATGAACTTCTAAAATTGGTCGGTCGTGTACGGATATCTGCTGAAAACCAATGTTGATGTTTGATTTTGCCGCTTGCACAGCTTGCTAGAAAAGTGTATACAGTGTCAAAATTATTCATCAGATATAATCTCTGTCGAATTGGCTATCTGTTCTGAATATTAAAAGTAATGACGATTAGCTGTTTGTAGCTTTGGTAACAATTTAATGTCAATGCATTGAAATAGGATAACTACAGATTATGCTGAGTTTGGTTTGTGGTTTCGAAGACTATTGACTTAATCAAATGGTGGCAATTGTGGTCTTAAACCAATAATTAGAAATATTTGACGGCATTTGAATAATTTTGCACAAAAAATCTTTTAGAAGTAATTACACCTATTAGTGTACTCTGCAGTTTTACTCGGCCAACTTACAATTGTATGTCTGCGGGCTCTCTAAGAATCCATAACACGAAAAACTAGAGAATAAAACGTTTTGAAAATAAGCTTGCAAAAAGATACACGTAAGTATGCTTACTTGATGATCCAATCCAATAAAGGTTTGTATTTCGATTGGCACGAATCCATTTATAATGGTTGTTATAGATTAGTAGGGTTAGCACGTTTTTCGAAGCACGAAAGTTACCACATGCTCGTATGTAAAGCACGTACGGTCGATCAATCTATGCAGTAGTAATTCAACTCCGGACCCAAAAATTTTACTCCATATTGAACACAAAATTGGCTGTTACAAAAGTCAGTTGAATATTTAATGAAAGGAAAATTTGCAAACGGAAGCCCGTATCGTACTAAAAATTCGAAAACTCATTCGCATATTACTGATAGGTCAAACAAATATAAAAAAATTGGGCAAGTGCGAGTCGGACTCGCGCACGAAGGGTTCCGTACCATCATCTACAAAAGAAAATCACGTTCGTTGTATGTATACTTAAATACTTTATAAGTTACTACCTGTTTATTAAGATCGAGTAACAAATTGCTTAAAAATTACGTTTGTTGTATGGGACCCTTTATTTTTTACTTTTTTTTTAATTAAATTATTTATTTTGAGGTAATATAAGGTAATATACAACTACATATTCTGTGAAAATCTAAAGCGTCTACCTGTTACAGTTAGTAATTTTGAGTATTATATTATATATATTTTTCCCATACAAAAAACACGTTTTTTGTATGGGACCCCCCCCCTTAATATTTTCATTTTTTTTATTTTTAGTATTTGTTGTTATAGCGGCAACTGAAATACATAATTTGTGAAAATTTCAGCTTTCTAGCTATCATGGTTTATGAGATACAGCCTGGTGACAGACAGACGGACAGACAGACAGACAGACAGACAGACAGCGGAGGCTTAGTAATAGGGTTCCGTTTTTTACCTTTTAGGTACGGAACCCTAAAAAAAGGAAAACGCCAACATTCTATCTCTTGGTATCAGCTTCGGCGCCCGAGTTCATTAATTTCACAGACAATATCGGATTTCTGTCGTGCTGACAAAGCGTAAATTACAAGGATTGGAATTTTTAAAAGTCAGTCAGTCTTGACAAGCAGGCGAGGACCAACGGTATATTTTATTTGATTGCAGTGCCAACCCAATATAAACTGACGTGTATTGTTTAAACTTCACTTTGTATTCAATAGCAGGGATGAAAAATATGGAAAATGGTCACCAGTATTATTTATCGTCTTAATCAACAGATACCTTAAAAAAGCAAACTTTAATATTACAATATACATATTTGATATATTTATGATGATAGCAAGAAATATGTTATTTAGGTATACCTATACTTAATACTACAAATTATGCTTCATTTACATTATTCGCTTTGGCCGTATTCAATTTGCTCGTTTGCGCGGTGTACGAATATTATATACAGGTTTTGGTATTAGGTCAAACACCTATTTTCGACCCTCTTGGACTCTTGATATAATTTATTATTAGGTCGGTGTACGCTCACAAGCCGCTTAGTGCTTCGCGGAAACGCCTTCTGTGACCGATGGATGTAAACTGACACAATATGTTAACGAATTCGGTTAAATGAAATGCGGTCGACGTATTCTGCTACCAACCTACTGCTACTATTTAGAAATATTAATTAATATGATTAAAACTAAAAGCAAATCAAAACAACGCCATTATATATATTTTTCTTCACCTAATAACAAAAAAAATAGTATACTTTCTGTTCAAAATACATTTTTCTGGCTTTTTACAAAGTCCTAATATCGCGTGTCAGTTATTCATATATTTTTGTCTGTTTGTTTCAGGTAAGCTGCAAAACCTAGCTGAAATTATTAGATAGGAGTAATTATATTGGTTGCATCTGGCAAGTGACATTTTTGGGTAACGCGTGAGTAATCCTTCAAAACTAGGAACTGTATTCTAGTCAATGAAGCAAACCACAATAAACTCTGGCGACACCACGAGGTCAGTATGTCTAAACAAATGAAATTATAGGTTAGTCTGATACGATGATGCTTTCAAGATTTGTACATGTTGCAGTCAAAACTCTTGACCAGTCAAAAGTACTATTGACTAGCAAAATCAGTCAAAAGTACTTTTGACTGAACAGGTTGGTCAAAAGTGGTTTTGACCGAAAATTATTGGTTATTAGTACTTTTGACTGCAAATTTGCGGTTAGAAGTACTTTTGACTGACGCTCTTCGTCAAAAGTAGTTTTAACTGTAAAAAAGCATCAGTCAAAAGCACTATTAACTCGTTAGATGTGAATAAAAATTACCTAGTCGCCCAACAAGCTTAGTAGACGGAGCCCTGCGAAGCAGGGCTCCTATTTTCGAGTACGGGGTCGCAAGAGAACTTAACATAACCTATTAGGTAAGTACCTACACATAAGTAATTATCCGGGGCGGACGAGAACTTTTCATAATACCTAATACCTGCGTTACAAAAATATAATTCGCTTGTGAACTGTTTGTGTACTCGGAACACGCGGCGCGGGGCTTATTGCATGCGTCCGCTGTGTGGTGCGCTGTGCACTCGGCAGCGTGTAGTTGCGTCGATACCGACGCAGTCACTGTGCGAGAGATGCGCAGCTGCGGCCGGTGTTGCCTGCGCCTCTGCCGGTAGATGGAGCCGTGCGAAGCAGGGCTCCATCTACTTAGCTTATTGGGCCACATAACTTTTCATAATAAGTAGGTAGGTTAGTCAAAAGCACTTTTAACCAGCTCCATTGGGCAAAAGTATTTTTGACTAAAATAACAGTTAAACTGTTATTTTAGTCAAAAGTATTATTAACTAAAGCATACGGTCAAAAGTACTTTTGACTGATTTTGCTAGTCAATAGTACTTTTGACTGGTTAAGAGTTTTGACTGCAACATACACATACTCATATTTATGTTCTAAGGATGATATAATGAATGCCGACTGCAACTATTAATGTAGATAGAATATGATAAACAATAGAATTAAGAACAATCAAGACTAGAACATAATACTACAAATGATTAGTATCACAATATTCAAGGCGTATCTCCGTACCTAATAGGTTAATAAGCTGGAATATGCCTGCGCGACTGTTTCATTGGCACAAGTACACTAATTGATTCATAGATGTCTCGCAGACTCCGCTCAGACAGACGCATATCTTTAAGTACAATGTCTCAGGCATATTTACTTGTATTATCTGTAGTAGTCTGCTATATAGACTCAGTTATTTGGTAAACTGAGCTAATTAGTTTAGTACACTAAATTAATATGATATTCCAAATGGTATTTCGTTGAATTTTCTCGTAACACGCAGCGAGATAATTAGTTGTATTAAGTTTTGGCCAAATGAGTTGATCCAATTTTCTAAAAAATATTTTTGCTATTGTGCTTAGTAGTCTTGTGCATAATTTGTGTAAGTACATTGATTTATTAATGTGACCTCGTGAAACCAAGTGCTTCCCTTTTTTTAAAGATGTCTATCCTCTTGCTAAGAAAAATTCTGTACAGCAAAAACAAATAAATTCTGTAACAATACATATAAGCAATGAAAACAAAGGTTAGCCATACAAAATAAATTAGCGGATCTTAATTGCGTACAATTCATTTATTTAAGGTATAAATACCTGAGTCAGCCTGTCTCAGAGCATCCATTTGATGTTTAGTGGATCTTGTTTCCACTCGTGAGAATCGAACCCACAACCTCTTCAGCGATGCGATTCTACAGCAGTGCCGAGGCGGCCATTTACAACCGTTATGAAATACAAAGGAGTCAAATCATTGACTAGGAAGTGAAACGATAATGAATCTTACTAATATTATACATGTGAAAGTTTGTGAAGATGTATGTATAGATGGATGGATGTTTGTTACTCTTTCACGCAAAGATCACTGAACGGATTTGGATGAAACTTTACCATAATATAGTTTATACATCAGAATAACACATAGCCTACAATTTATAAAGATTTTGTGTAATTTAGCCATAATATTACGGATAGTATCAACAAAGTCGGCAAAAATCCAGAGTTCTAAACCGCTGAAGTTGATATCGATAGTCTGACACTTGGAGAAGGACATAGGCTACTCTATATTAAAACTAGCTTTCGCCCACGGCTTCGCCAGAATGCAATTTTAATCAAAAGTACCCTATGTACTTCCCCGGGTTTCAGACTATCCATGTCAAATTTCATCACGGAAGCTGCTCTGCAGATTAGCCGTGTAGCATACATATTAACAGATAATACTTAAAAATTACTTTTGTTTTCATAATCGTCGAACTTTAGGTAAAGGTTAGTATGTAGGTATATTATTGAAGTTATGAAGAGCTAAAATATCTAATGAATATAACAGCAGCAAAAATAAGAACTGAAAGCATTACCACAAAGTACACATCAGACCGTCTCGTCTCTCCGTCCCGCTGCTTTTAATGACGCTGCACTTAGGTCAAATACCTATATCGTGACAACTTTTAAACTATTTGTCTAAACTACTTACTTTTAAAGACAAAGTTCATCTAAATTAAATACTGAAGGCAATAGATCTATCAATTTTGAAAACAATTTGAAAAGTACTCTAGAATGAGCATTGTAAAAAACATAAATATTTTTTATTTATTTATAGTATCACGCCTGTATCCCCGAAGGGGTAGGTAGAGGTGCAAATATTACACCCACATTTCGCCATGAATTTTTAGGTCCCACGTAATAGAGGGCGAGCCTATTGCCGTAATTTTGTACTGTTTTATTACAATAAAAATGATGTAGGTAGTTAGGTTATGTCTCAGATTATAGAACAACTAAAAGCTAAAATGTAATTCGGTAAGTCCTAGCTACCAGATTGCACCAATCTTCTCATCAATCTGGGGTATTGATCAGACAAATATAAAATCGTTGGGCAAGTGAAATTTCTATCATAATGTTTACCTACTCTAGATACGCTACGCCCAAAATATGTTTTTTTAGTTACCTAATTTTATTTGCAAGGTTTCAGTTTTGTTGGTAGTTGATACTTCTCATTCTATTTTCATAGTGAGCCCTTTTCTACCAATCAAGCCTTGTCGTTCGATCGATAACCATATTCAGGTATTTGTGGAAAATAGGTAATCCGCCATTTTGTGGCGGCGGCCATCTTGGATTTTTCATAATGAGCTCTATTCTGCCAATCAAGCCCTTTCATTTGATACCCATATTGAGGTATTTGTGGAAAATATGTAATCCGCCATTTTGTGGCGGCAGCCATCTTGGATTTTTCATAGTGAGCCCTATTCTACCAATCATTTCATTCGATATCCATATTGAGGTATTTATGGAAAATATGTAATCCGATATTTTGCGGCGACAGCCATCTTGGGTTTTTCACAGTGAGCTCTATTCTACAAATCAAGGCCTTTCATTTGATACCCATATTGAGGTATTTGTGGAAAATAAGTAATCCGCCATTTTGTGGCGGCGGCCATCTTAGATTTTTCATAGTGAGCTCTGTTCTACCAATCAAGCCCTTTTATTTGATACCCATATTGAGGTTGTTGTAAAATAATCTGTCATCAGAAAGGGGGCAAAATTCTAAATAATAGCTTTCAGAGCTCAGGGTTTTAGCCGACTTAGTTGATACTTGTAGAAAATAAGTAATCCGCCATTTTTTGGCGGCAGCCATCTTGGATTTTTCATAGTCGGCCCTACTCTACCAATCAAGCCCTTTCATTTGACACCCATATTAAGGTATTTCTGGAAAATATGTAATACGCCATTATGCGGCGACAACCATCTTGGATTTTTCACTGTGAGCTCTATTCTACGAATCAAGCCCTTTCATTTGATACCCATATTGAGGTATTTGTGGAATATAGGTAATCCGCCATTTTGTGGCGGCAGCCATCTTGAATTTTTCACAGTGAACCCTATTCCAATGAATACAGATTTACATAATAGAAGCGCATTTCTTAAGGATTTCGTGTGCCGATTAAAAGTGGCGTGTTGGCGGGTGTCGTCAGTTCATCTCTCTTGCACTCATAGAGACAGCTATCACAGCGCGACTGCCACGCCGCCAAGCGACAATTTGGGTCACAGAAAGTTTGTCTACAGAGCGCCCATAAGAAATGCGCTTCTATATAAATATCTATGCTCTATGCCTATTCTACCAATCAAGCCCTTTCATTCGATACCTATATTGAGGTATTTGTGGAAAATATGTAATCCGCCATTTTGCGGCGACAGCCATCTTGGATTTTACATAGTGAGCTCTATTCTACTAATTAAGCCTTTTCATTTGATACCCATATTGAGGTTGTTGTGAAGTAATATAATATGATCCGCCATTTTGTATCGGCGGCCATCTTGAAATTACAATCATTTAAATATTATCTTTTAATCTTGATGACAATATGAGTGTATACCAAATATCAGATCAATCTGTCATCAGGAAGGGGGCAAAATTCTAATTAATAGCTTTCAGAGCTCAGGGTTTTTGTCGACTTAGTTGATACTTTTCCTTATATTATGGCAACATTATACAAAGCTTTATAAATTGTAGCCTATGTGTTATTCTGATGTATAAACTATAATATATAATATATTATTGTAAAGTTTCATCCAAATCCGTTCAGTAGTTTTTGCGTGAAAGAGTAACAAACATCCATCCATCCATCCATCTATACATACATCTTCACAAACTTTCACATTTATAATATTAGTAGGATTAATATTAGTAAGAAAGGAATAGGATATAACGCGGGCGAAGCCGTGGGCGAACGCTATTAAGTATATAATGGCTTCCACGTAAAAGGTAGATATATGCTATAGCGGACTTTTAATTAGAGTTTTTTGAGATAAACACGCGTATATTTGCGCGGGAAAATACCCATAAATAGTAATAACGGAGATAACGACGGCGGTAGATTAATTTCATTAGCTTTGCATATTATTATGTATCGGTAGCGCTTCCTCCTGTGGTTGTACACAGATGTAGGAAATACGACTTTATACGTGATACCTTAGCTTGTTTAAAAAAGAAATACGGCAATATTCCAAATTTCAAATCGTTCATTCTCTAGTGTACGACCAAGACAAATGTGTACGAAGTACGGGTGTCCGATCATTTGACAAAAAACAAATGACAAATTTTCATTTGACAAATAACATTTGACAAATAAAAAAAAATAAAAATCAACTAAAAATAAATCCCGTCCGCCATCTTTGATTTCCTATCCGCCATCTTTGATTTCCTATCCGCCATCTTTGATCACGAAATGAATATACAACATGTATTTGGATTCACCATCCCTTAAATCATCAGAGACGATACCCATATTGATTTTTTAAATTTTTCCCATCCGCCATCTTTGGTTTCCCATCCGCCATATTGAATCACGAAATAGATGTTGTATTTGGATTCTCCATCCCTTCAAACATCGGAGACGATACCCATATTGATTTAAAAAAAATCCCGTCCGCCATCTTTGATTTCCCATCCGCCATCTTGAATCACGAAATAGATGTTGTATTTGGATTCCCCATCCCTTTAAACATCGCAGGCGATACCCATATTGATTTTTAAAATTTTTCTCATCCGCCATCTTTGATTTCCCATCCGCCATCTTGAATCACGAAATAGATGTTGTATTTGGATTCCCCATCCCTTCATACATCGGAGACGATACCCATATCGACTTTAAAAAATATCCCGTCCGCCATCTTTGATTTCCTATCCGCCATCTTGGATCACGAAATAGATTTTGTATTTAGATTCGCCATCCCTTAAAACATCGGAGACGACAACCATATTGATTTTTTTAAACATTCTCATCCGCCATCTTTGATCACGAAATAGATGTCGGATTTGGATTCCCATCCCATTAAATATCGGCGACGATACCCATATCGACTTTAAAAAAAATACCGTCCGCCATCTTTGATTTCCTATCCGTCATCTTTGATCACGAAATAGATGTTGTATTTGAATTCACCATCCCTTAAATCATCAGAGACGATACCCCATATTGATTTTTTAAATTTTTCCCATCCGCCATTTTTTATTTCCCATCCGCCATCTTGAATCACCAAATAGATGTTGTATTTGGATTCTCCATCCCTTCAAACATCGGAGACGATACCCATATTGATTTAAAAAAAAATCCCGTCCGCCATCTTTGATTTCCCATCCGCCATCTTGAATCACGAAATAGATGTTGTATTTGGATTCCCCATCCCTTTAAACATCGCAGGCGATACCAATATTGATTTTTTTTAATTTTCCCATCCACCATCTTTGATTGCCCATCCGCCATCTTTGATCACGAAATAGATGTTGTATTTCGATTCTCCACCCCTTAAAATATCGAAGGCGATACCCATATTGATATTTAAAATTTTCTCATCCGCCATTTTTGATTTCCCGTCCGCCATCTTGGATCACTAAATAAATTTCATATTATTAATCAGCGTCCCGAAAATCTCGAAAACGATACCCATATAGATTGTATCCTATTCGTTTAGCCTTTTTTTGCCTTTGACCCAACCCTCCCCCTTCTCGTTTGACCATTTTATTATTTTTGTCTGACCCCTAAAAGTTGTGGCGTAATTTTGTATAGCCTATAGCCTTTCGGAATAATTGGGCTATCATAGGCAATAACAATTTTTAAAATCCGACTGCTAGTTCCTGAGATTAGCCGACATTATGCCTTTTTTTAGCCTTTTTAGCCTTTTGCCCGGCCCCAAAGGGTCGAAGCGTTATGTTATATAGCCTATAGCCTTCCGGAATAACTGGGCCATCGTATACAAAAAGAATTTTTCAGATCCGACCGGTAGTTCCTGAGATTAGCGCGTTCAAACAAACAAACAAACAAACTCTTCCGCTTTATTATATTAGTATAGATTAGCATAATTATGTAAACGTATCAAATCAAAAACACAATATTATGTAAGGAGGTCGTTACCTCTTTACACGATATTTTGTTTTTAAAATAATAAAAAACAATCCTTTATAAAAGCAATGCAGGCATAATGCATTCTTCATTTAAACTTTTATTCGTGTTCTTCTGTTTGATTTTTCTGTGTAAATATTTTTCTAGAGATTTGAGCATCTTTCGATTTTTACGAATTATTGTTAGAGATATTTATTTTGTTAAAGTGCTTTTGTAAATTAGTAAGTACGAGTAGGTTATAGTTTCATTTGGTTGATGTGTTTTTCGACATTTTGCCATTCGTTTTTTTACGAATCTCCGTAAAGTGCGGCGGCAGCGTTACATTATGGACCGAGGCTCAGAGGAAAAAGGACAATTTTATTTAGTAAGTAGGTAATTTTATAAGTTTTTACTAAATATAGTGGCATCCCACTGCACACTGGCGTTATCCCATTTTCAACCTAGGGTTCGCTTATTAGTCTAATCGGATTTTGCTGAATTTATAACTTAAGAACGGCTGAACCAATTTGGCTGAAAATTGGTGGAGATGTAGCTTAGAATCAGGAAAAACACATAGTAGCATTAGTTGCAACAATTAAACTGGGAGGGATTGTAGGGAGGGTCGAAGTTTGTAGGGCATAAATCTACCTATTGAAAGTAAGAATGCATGCGCTGTAATAGGTAATTGAGTGTTGCACATGTGCTATCGTATATATTTGTCAGTACTGTGTCATCATGCATTGTCATATTGTGCACTGTAATTACATCGTTCGCTCATATACTAATATAATTATTGTGACTGCCTTGACTAATCCCTACTAATATTAGGTGTAAATGCGAAAGTGTGTATAGACATAAACCTACTGGACCATGGCTTTGATATTTGACTGTTTTTACAAGGTGATGTTGTTGAGTAGTACCTACCTTTCGGTAGATAATGTCATGGATACTGACCAAGTTATTTCGTATCCTATAGAGTTTCTGAACTCTTTAGAATTATCAGGAGTTCCTTCACACAACTGAGACCTAACATTGG
Source organism: Euclidia mi (assembly GCA_944739405.2). NCBI lineage: Eukaryota > Metazoa > Arthropoda > Insecta > Lepidoptera > Erebidae > Euclidia > Euclidia mi. The sequence goes on along the minus strand of OX123181.2, from coordinate 59,500,841 downwards.
TGTTCCAGTCCTGTTAATGGGGCATCTTAATGCATCAAAACTATGTAATGTCAAACGGCTACAAGTAAAACATCTAGGACAAAACATTATAAAAGCTATTATAATGACTGGGACGGCAAAAGGTGAAAATTTCCTAAATCCCCACATACCCATTATGCCCACTGATTTGCCGTTCCAGTTTATAAGAGTCCAATTTCCCCTGAAATCTGCTTTTGCTATAACAATTAACAAAGCTCAAGGGCGGGCTAACACTAAAATAGCAGGTGTGCATTTAGGAGATTCTGTTTCTTCCATGGGTACTTAACAAAAGACGGAAAAATATCCATAATTAAATCAAGAGCGATTCAGACTCGCTCATAAAGGGTTCCGTAGTAGAGTTATTCACTTAGCATACCCATTATCTTCGACTAACTATATACGTATACCACTGCCAGTTTTCCGCCAGCTTTGTTTTCCATAGTATTTATATAAACGACAATAAAGCTATATTTGCGATTTTAAGATGTGCTTTATTTTAATACATCTAATATCGTTCAAACCAATTTTCGTTGGAAGTTTTATAACGATCTAAAGCATATATTATATTATTTTAGATTTGTCACTATTTTACTTTAAAGGTTACACTTTCAAAGTGGTAAAGTGACAAAAAAGTTTTAAAACTTTGACTTTAAATTTATAGGGACACACAGCCTCATTTTCCTACTTAGGAAGCATATAATTATCTTTCAAACGATTGACTTTGAGAAACAATGGTTTTAGGAACCTCAAAGTAATATTTAGACCCATTGTCCACATTAGTTCCATGTATCGAGAGCCACCTTAATATTTTATATCTTTCAATTTTCTATAACGTCGTAAAGTGGTTCACAGAATATTATACATGAACCTACCAATTTTCAAATGTGTACTGTGTAGACTCAATCGTTGTGGCATAAAGTGAGTGACGTACGGGCTGACAGACAGACATAGGGCATCTATAATAATTATATTTAAGTGTTTCGTATTTGCCATTTTTGGTTACAGAATTCTAAAAATTCTGTTTATAGAAATTTATTAAAGTAAAGTGATAAATACATCTTGCAGTTATGTTTCTTATTAGTATAAACAGAATTAAAACGAAACTTTTACACATTTTACATTCCGAACAATATACGAGATTGGTGTTACGGTGTTACCCCGAATTTAACGCGAGCGAAGTCGCGGGCAAAAGTTGTTATTAATACCAGTATTTGAAATGACGTTATACATTGATAGTATTCATAAACTACGTATAAAATCAGTCAGGTAAGTACAACTTACCTCGCTCTTAGAGCTTCAATCAGCTAGAGAAAATCTCTGAAGTAGAAGTATCTATACAAAGGCCTGGGCATGTTTTTTATTATAAGATGTTTTTTTATTAGTTTATTATTAGATGTTTTTATTCTAGTTGAAACTAATACCCATACTAAAAACATATAAAAATAATAACCATATTTATGTAATAAGTGTTTGCTGATTTGTAGGTAAAGTAGTCACGTGTGCATTAATCCGTCAAAACAAATTGCATTGTCTTACGTAATGGTATCAAATATAATATAACAAACAATAGGTACATTTGACACGGTCATTTGGCCTTATAACTAACTTGAAATGTTGCTAGGTTGCTACTTTTGAACAAGTGTTGGTTGCAAATAAACATTTCTGCACATACCGGTCTACTTGATGATTATTTTGCAACCAACACCCGTTACAAGGCAAGAATTTGCTTATTAGGATTGCCTCGCTTAAAAATTGCCTTTAATAGTTTAATAATATTGATACAAATATGATAGATCATAGAGCTATTTGCTTTTAAGTCCGCTTTTGTGATTGTTGTCCGTTTGATGAATGATATAGAAGTTGTGATTTGTAGGGGTGAAATGGTAAACATCAATATGAAAAACCTCGTATTTATGGATTTATAATGTATGAATGTAATACATGATTAAAATTACAAGGAAAAGTTACCCACTTGTAAGACGGTAACACGAAAGTGGGTACTAAACGCGCCAAATTTGTAAAATCCGTCATTTTGAATTTCACTCGTGTTCCCGCCATTATCTTTAGCGGAATCACGAACCGTTATGAACCAGTAATTGTAAATTGTAATTATATAACCCGTATATTCCATTTGCATAACATTGTATTACGTATTGATAATAATAATGGAATATGGGTAGCTATGCACAAAGCAATGATGGTAGCATTATACTTTGATTTGTATGTTTGAAATAGGCTACTGCAAAACATAATACTCGCAGCTAAAATTGTTTCATTTCATAATAGATCGTAGACTATGTACCTAATAATGAACATGGAATATGTTTCATGCAGCAATATTTAAACAATTCGTACAATAATAACTTATATGTAAAGGTTGTTATAATACGAATGTATCCTTATTAGATCATGTTTATGTAAATATTACGTATGTTTCATGGCTTTATATTAAGAGGTCTCAATGACCTCTTAATATAAAGCCATGAAACATTTTGTAGATGTCTAACTGTTCTTTACGTGCCTTGCTTTTATTTGTTAGTCTTCGTGGTATTAAATTATTCCTTAATTATCTATATTTACAAAATTATATATATATGTATTTACAAAAAACAAGTATATAATATGTATGTTTATCCATTATCTAGTACCCATAACACAAGCTCTGCTCAGCTTGGGACTAGGTGGTGATGTGTGTATGTGGTAGAATATTATTAAATTATATTATATCTGCTAGGAAAGGAAATATACAACGCGAGAAAGAATAAAAAGTAACTGACTGAATAGGTTCTAATGGTAATAGTCACATTTGTGATTTAAGAACCATCACCAACATTATTTTCTTTCAGACATAGCCAACTTTCCCACTCGGGTCAAATCCTATATCGACTTCACTCAGTCAACGGATAAAGTACACCCAAACTCGAAATAACAATTTCTGAATCACTTAAAGTTTGTCTCGCATGGGAAGCGAACCCACAACACTGGGCGCAGTTCTAAACGGCAAGGCGACACACCTTAAAGCACAAGCACTTTACTATACTGAAGGGGGATCCTCATGCCACTTTCCACCTTTATCGTTTAATCCTCATGATGAGCATAAAGCTTCTAATCTGAAGAAAATACCAAAGGTTGCTTAACGTTAGTACAAGAGTAATATCGTACATTCACAGGGTACACAGTTATGTGATAAGACAGCCCTTAACATTTATGGGCAGGGTTTCATTTCCTGGTTGTAACTGTTCTTTTTGAGAGGAAATCTCGGCTCGTTTATTTCAGTAGAAAGCTTGGCTTAGCTAATGCAGGATAACTAATATGTCAATGATAAATGTGATTCGATTTTCTTTGATCAATGAGCTTCTATAAGAATTCCTACACAAAATAATTAGTCACCACGCATTTACTACTTGTTCCAAAAACATATTTAAAGATTGCCTATCGGCTAGTTAGATAGTTTCCAAGACATCAATTAATCTTTTATTAGCTTTTTAAGTTAAGATTTCATGACCTGAGAAATATTTTATGGCTAGGTCTAAGGAACATTGTTGAATTTAGAAGTGTTCTTTAAGTTAAAACGGCACTTGTAAAACGATCTTAAACTTCCTTGAAATTAATGCGGTTTCGACAATTGTCTGAGAATTACTTTGGAAAATTGGATTCGTTAAAAAGTAGTTGCTATGTCTAATGTTCCTAGTTTCAAAGGCTTTTAAGCTTCTCGTGGCTACGCTTCGTACAATTGTTCTATTGTGTCATTTGACATGGTGTTTAGACCGAAAGGTTTTCTATTTATTTCATTCTATTGTTAAAATGCTTTGTTTAAATTGTCATCAGAAATAAATTACTGTCTAGCTGATTTTTCACTGTAGGCTGTTGTGTAAATATTGTAAAGCTGTCTTTAAATAATTGTAATAGACGTAAACATGACTTCGACAAATAATCTATGCTTTTTAAAAGGAAAATTGTAGTACATGAAAAGAGAATGCGATTTATTCTCTTTTTCCACGTATTAGAATATCTATTTTCACACGTCACATATCTATTAACAACGAACATGCAACACATTAACATTATCTTAACCGAACTATAATTTAGTGCCTAATTCATAATCAATGTAACTTGATACCAGCTGTTAACGCGAACATAAAATATGTTGATTATTTACGTTGCTTGATTAAATTTATTAGAAAACCGCTACCGTGTGTATATTTGTATATTTTTGTATATTTCCCATCATTACGTTATCTATTAATTAAAATAAACGAAACCGTTAATCGAGTTGAGCATAAAACAAACATGGACGCCAATATCGGTTTCTACCGTATACTAATCGATACGTAGAATAAACACCAATCGAAAATTGTTTCTTTTATGTGGATTATGACTATGAAATATAAACTGTGTGGGATTTTTCAATTATTATGTAAATCGACATCATTTGGACGCAGTGTTTGTTTCCGAATACACGGCGTAATGATTCTTTATTGCGATTTGAAGGCATAAGTTTGTGATGATTAATGGTATTTGATTCTGAGTAGGTTTTTTAGTTCCGTCAAGCAGTGCCTTATTTTCCTGTTAAATAATTCTTAGAAGAAATTGGGGAGTGAAATTTTGACGTGGGATTGGGACGTCTATTCCTTCTTAGTATTTTATTGATAAAACAAATTACGCAGAATATTTAATTTAAACCAATCTACCTTAGAGTGGTGTAGAGAAGTTTATGAAGCATAAAAATATGATATTGCTTGCCTCTGAAATCACAGATTATTCTTTTATACTACTTAAATTATTATGTATAATTATATGTTCACGCATAATGCTTCACAGTTCACACACATGCCTATCCCCGACTGTCATAGTTTCTATTCATCGATTTAAGTAAAATATCGTAGGTGTTTTTATCGAAGCAACGTTTACTACATATAAATGTTCTGTAACGTTTCAGGTCAATCGCAATTTGACCTTAAACCAGATTATACTTATTTTATCGTAGTTTACGCAGTTCCCAAGCTATTAATACTACGAATATCTTTGATAACCAGTATCACGAGGGCCCGCATGTTTATTTTTCTCGTGAATTGGTATAACTTAGAATATTGGTAGATACTTATAAGAAGTATAAAACATTATTCATTGCTTGAAGATGGCGACAATGCAACCATGTGTAAGTGTTGTTCAGAAATGTATATAGACCTCACCATTTTAAATAGATATAATACAATGCAGACATCCTAAAGCGACGGCTGCTGGTGTAATACAGGCCGTAATGTAAAAATAGAAAGAAATATTACCTTAATTTTTAAATAACTACGCGAAGGGGCCCGTTGTACAAACATTCATAGTGTCTTAAACTTAAAGGTTTAAAATTAGTTTAGTATTTTCAGTATATGTATTTAACCGTCTGATATGCAAGAACGGTTACTAGTACCTGTCGCTGAGTCATCAAAGAAAATTTGCTCCTAAGTAAATAGAACCTATTTAGATAGGCATAAGGGATATTATTTACCGTGTTAGTTGCGAAACCTGATTAATTATGTACATATGTAAGTACACAGTGTTTATTCAGTTCACTGTGCAAACTATAATTAATTTTGTAAGACGTAGCTAATTTCAGCCGTCTAGTCTAGTCGCAAATGCCACCCATATTCGAAGTGTGAAGCTAGATCATCATTTTGATCAGCCTTGTTCATAATCTGTCCCATTGCTGGGAACTGGCTTCTTCTCATTATGAGAAGGCTTAGCAACGCTGGTCTCCACGCTGGCTAGATCTTTTGTATGTTTTTTAGACTAGTTGTGATATTATAATATGTATATAACGTTCTTAATTAATGTTAATAAACTAATAAAGCTAAAACGCATTAATTATGCAAATAAAAAGCTAACGAGCACATTAAGATAGTGGGGCTGTTTGTCATAATGACATTGTTGACATAATTATAATAATTTAAAACAACCATTCTCTAAACTGTCTCAGTATTATTAGTTGCATTATTAAGGTATTTTTGTAATATTGAGATTGGATAATAGAATTCTAAAACGGGTATGAGATCATTTATTTTCCAAACAAAATCAACTATTACATAAACAGCAACTTAATTATGTCTTTAAATTAAAATAAGCCTATTTAATATATACAAGATGAAAAATAAATTAAAATAAATTTAGAAGGCGTCATAGAATAGTTAATTTTATTATTATTTGTTTTATTTATTAGTTTCTTCATGATTTATAGGTACACATTAGTGTTGTTACAGACACATAAAAGGTTAAAAAATCGTGCTAGCATTTACTGTAGATACCTACTATAAATCCCACACTATTATGACTTGATGACAAATAACAAAATGTGATGGTACGTACATTGATTATGCATATACAAAAATATGTAAATAATATTAATTTACTATAGTTGGTGCCACGAGAAGATAGACTTTTTGTAAACAAACATTCAGGGCTTCACAACCTTTGTTTCAAACAGTTGTAAGTATTTTAAATTTTATGCTTTAGTGAAGTATATTATGTTAATATTATTTATGACTTTCAGTCATATCCAGAAAAATAAATTTGAATGAAAATTAACATATTTGATTTTGTGTAAGAGTGGTCGAATTTTCCTGGAACAATTTTCAATAATTTGGCCACTTTTTTGTAGTTTTTAAGACGTAAGTAAATTCAAGTCAATAATAGAGTACACACAGGATACTCTATTATGGACTTTGATTTTTTTTACTCATAGGCAATAAATAATAGTCAATAGTCCTAAGCCTAGCTATCCTAAAATATTAAATAATTGTCCAGACAACTAGCTAGTACATCTCATTAAAATGTTAGGCATGGAGATTTTACGTTGTGTATGAATGAAAACGTCAGAATGAACTTTAACAAAATCCATTAAAATGTTTCGATAAATTTAAATTCGGGGTAACCTGAGTAAAAAGACGGAATTAATTTTTATTAGGTGTACAGAATCTTATGGGCGAATAATAGTTTACCAACTGCAATTTGCACCCACATTGTCGCAATGTCAGCCGCGGGATAAGCAATGTGATAAACGTGCATTTAACTTTACACTTACCCCTTCTTGACATCTAAAAAAATATTTTTCCTAAAATAAATGCAAGCTAAGCCCAAGAATGTAACATTTCAATGAAGTAAAACCAAATGTTGACATTCCAGGTTCCAGTACCACAAAATATTATAAGATGCTGTTGACAGAGCATAATATCGATAAAAACCTGATCCATTGACATATTAGTTTCCAATGACACGTATCTATGTACCGTTGCGCTCATTCGATTTGACATTATTTGTATTTGACAGAACTGTCGCTAAGTCACTTAGTAGAAATTCTTTGTTTACAAAAAGTCTATGTTCTCGTGGCACGGACTATACTCTAATTCTTCCAATGCTTGGCGGTGAAAGAAAACATCGTGAGGAAACTTGCATGGCTGAAAGTTCTCCATAATTAAATAAATTAATTTTCTAAAGGCGAGCTGTACCTGGCTACACAGGTGATACTATACTGAAAACACAGAAATATACTACAAAAAACATAACGTTGTCTTTTGTGCAACTTTACCAATTTTACCACGCTGTGGGCGATTACTGTTACCACATCTGCTATAAAACTTCCGAATGGTCGGTAAAAGTGTAAAAATGAAGTTAAGAATCCTTCTGTTTAAAATTAAACACTGTTAAAACTAAAATAAAATGCAATAATAGCTGCAGCATGGAGCTTAATCCAATACGAGTACACACTTTATACTACTATTAGAGGAAGCCCGCGGCTACGCCTGCACATTTTATTAATTTACCCGTTTTGCCCGATCCAGTGGGAATTTCAGAAAATGCCTTTTTAGTGCTCCTCTACGGTCTCCAAGGAATATACATGCCAAATTTCTGCTTCTTACGCTCAATGGTTTTGGCTGTAGCTTGTCTGTCAGTCAGTAAACTGATTTTATATACACAGATAAAACTAGTGTTTTAAAAGTAATGTAACTATTTTAAGCGACAGCCTAAATATACATGGGCACTATCATACGGAAAGTTACAAAAAAAGTTTAATGGAATTTGTATCTTAAACATAATTTAAACGGAATCTGACTTGCCTTGTTTAAATGGTTCTTACCGATTAGTAATAACCTTTCTTTGCTCCTTCTGCTTTTTCTGATCTATTTTCTCTTTCCAACGTCATTCTACTCTAATGCTTTATTTGTTTTAGTTTCTGCTATTTGTATTTAATTTTCAGTAATCTGACTAATCTCGTCTTGCCTGTTCCAGCATACGTCGAACTTGATTTGCCCAATCGCACTGTAATTTGACGGCTGAGTGGTGTTAATTAGCAATGTGTTTTTTGGAATGTAGTATTGAACGTAATTATGTTTAATGATGCTGAAAGTACACATACAACCATCAGCTTTCATAATTTATAAGTATATAAAGTTTCTACTATACAATTTCTTAAAAACGCTTGCTTCTTATAAACACTTGTTATAAAATTCTCATTTGGTATTATTATTTAAATAATTCATCATACAAAACAAAATGAGAAAATTGTCTTGGACAAAACTGTCAAAAAATGTTCCTTTCCCACTGTTGGGCACAGGCCTCGTTTCACTATAAGCAGCGTTTCGCCATAGTTCAACCTCTGCGCAGCAGTCTGCTAGTTTCGCTGCTAACCAATGGCTGTTCGTTCGTACAGATAATTTAAATCGATCCAGAAATGTGAACGAAAATGCTAGCTTTGCATAATAAAAGTGTGGACACCATGTCATTCATAAAGATACATATTTGAATAGCCATGAAATCTGTTATATTGTAAAAATTAATTACTTTCGGTTTATTATTCAACATTTGTTTGCACAGGATGATGAATGAAATCAATTTTGGCTCGTTGACAAACAGACTTTCGCTTTATTGTTTGAATTATTATGGATTATAAACAATGTAATTTTAATATCCCTCGTTTTCAGGCTGAAACTTAATTTGAAAATTTTCATATTTTTACGATATTTCTGAAGACTATCTTTAGATGGATCGTGTTTTATTTATGTATCATGTCGATTTATCAAATTTATACTGTTAAACGTATTAATATCAGGTATTTGCATCGCGATTCAATTTGTACGAGACGACAGAAATGATTTATGTTGCTGTCTGGACGTTCAGTGATAAAAGAATGCTAGTCGCCAGAGATAGGCCCTCGAGAGAAGTATCCTATTCGTGCGAGTCTAACAGACCGTAAACGAGTGTTCGTATTATGATGTTTTTATTTAGAACTCTATTTCATAGAAATTACAGGTCACATTTCTCAAATGCTTTAAATTACTAGTAGATATTGAATTTACTAGTAGTGAGAGTGAGTTCTGCCCACCAAAGTTTGTCTAAAGTCAAACTTTTTATTTTGCGTGTTTTTTTTATAGGAACCAACCTGCAGTGATCTTCAGTCTGTTTCTCAGGATGTAAACACTGATAACCGATCCAGGCAAATCATATATACATACATAGGACTCACGCACGTTTCCCGAAGGGGTATGCAGAGACTACGGAACCCCATTTACAACGATCCTGATATATCTCTTGCGCTTCAATGACTCCCACAAAATTTCTCATGCATACTCTTCTGTTTAGGATACTTCTAACCTGTTCTGTTCAGGCAAAAATCAAACTAGTTTTTATCGAATAACTTCGTTTCATTTCTTTTAACGTCCATTTTAAGATTAATGCGCAATCTATATGATAACTGTTGCCTCAAGGGACGATCAATAGATAATGCACACCGCTTTTTCTTTAAATATCAAATCGGTGTGTAAGTAACAAAGCGTAGTGGCTAAAGTCTTGTGGGACTTTGTTAAATCGCGGAAGCATAACGAAAGTGTTTCCAGTCGCTTACCAAGGGATTCTACTAAATCTAGTTCAGTTCACTCATTGACATCGAAGCTAGGAGGGTGTAATACTGGAGTCATTGAATTTTAGGTTTTGGAATATATTATCAAGTTTAAGAAAAAGTGTCTGAATCTCTCGGATTGGCTTATAAAATATTTGTTATTTCAGCAAGTATAAATGCAAATTAAAATTCGAAGCTTTTTATTTGCAAGTAATATTCCGGATTATTATTATTTTTTTTTTATTTTTTTTTATAGCATTAGGCGGCAAACGAGCAGACGGATCGCCTGACGGTAAGCAATTACCGCCGCCCATGGACACAAGCAACACTACAGGAGTCACAAGTGCGTTGCTGCCCCTTGGGGTCAGGAAAAGGGATAGAATGAGGAGTGGGATGAGGGAGAAGGAATAGGGGATAGGGCCTCCGGTACTCTCACTCACCGAACGAAACGCAGCAGTTTAGGTACTGTTACTTTACGTTGATTTTCTGTGAGAGGGCAGTAACTCCTCGGTCGAGGCGGCCCATTCATGCTGAAATCAGCAAGGCTCTACTACCTAAAAAGCCAATAGCTTACTTTCAGCCAATAGCTAAAAGTTAACGTGCTGTGAATAATAAAACCTTCAAGTAGTTTCTTGCGAAATCTAAGGTCTGCGAGACCGGCCAACCTCACTATTATCAGAGTAAATGGACAAATTAATATTTCAATAATCTATATACGAGTATAGGATTGAAATGAGTGTCATTTAGCGTACACGAATAAAAATAATTTCTCTTAAATATACGTATTTACATACATTTTGTCTTAAACAATACCACTCTTTATCATTTTATTTGCACAACAGCTTTTCCGCGTCAAGCACGTCGTCCAAATAAACTATTTAAAGATAATTTGAGCCAGTTAAAAGATTTTGCTTTCTAAAGCCTTTCTGAATTTGGGCCTTATTTGATTAGCGCAGCGAAAAAAATCCTAAATCTATGATTTTAACTCACATCGATTTAGTTGTATCATATTGTTGAGTGCCTTCTTTTGTAGTCATTAGGCGTAGACGTTTTGCATAACGACTTTGACTTTATTTTTATCTGTTTTTTTGTTGTTATCTTACTTGGAAATACACATACTAGTATCAACTTTTACCTCGTAAGTTTGCGGAATGTCCGTACTTATGACACGAGAGGGTAGGTACTGTTACGAATGACACAGCGGGGACTTCGCCTTAGCCAGGGATTTTATATTCGATTTGGATATTACCTTGAACCTACATAAAGCCGCAACTACCTAAATTCTTGGTTTGCACTGTGGTAAGCAAGGATTTCGGGACTCTTATGATGTGATATGCGATCTAAAGTGATCTTTATCCTTGTTACATTAGATTGCAATTTTGTATTAATACACCAATTTTGTTAAGAGTCTGGTCAGGTATTGACCGTAGGTATACATTTTAAAGGGAGCCAACAGTGTAACTATGAACGCATCCTTATTATGGTCGTATCGTGAGTCTTGGGTGTGAATAGCCCAAGACCGACGATAAATTTGGCTCTTGTTATATCTATAACGAGATAGCGATACAACAATATAGTGGCGTGAAACACGCAAACCTCGTGAACCGACGTACATATATTATAAGTTTAGACGGGAAATTATGTCTTGAAAACCTGTAATTATGAAGATACTTGTTTGTTTATGTTGTTAGATAGTAAGCGCTCTACAAAACAAAGAACAAAAGGAGATTTCGGATTCAAAGTTACGTGTAGCTTGTTCTACCCGGATATTTTCGGGGCGCTCTTTTAGGTCCAATCAATCTACTATATGTTTCTATGAACATAGGTATACTTAGTTTAGACTGCCATGTAGAGGGTATCGGGTTCGAATCCACTGCGCGCACCAAGTTTTCGGAGTTATGTGCGAATTAAATTGCTAATTATCGCTTGCCCCGTGCCTCGGAGAGCACGTTAAGCCGTCGGTCCCGGTTGTCATGCAGATCTTTGACAGTCTTTACATGGCGTCAGTACCTTCTAAATAAACTGACACTAGTCTAAACCATGGAATATCGCTATCCCTTCGGGTTGCGGAGGGCAGACAGGCAGTCGCTCCGTGGAAAAGCTAATATTCAGCCAAATCCGGAGCTAATATTCAGCCAAATCCGGTTAGACTAGTAAGCGGACCCCAGATTGAAACTGGGATAACGCTAGGAGAATGATGGAGGAGATGAGGTATACTTAGTGAAGTAGATACAGCATACTGAGACGTTCTTAGGTACTAAAGCAATCACTAATGGTGCACTGTCTCTACGTACATAGGTATATCTAACCACTTGACTCAAACTGTCAAGAGCATACACAGAGCTACTATCTTTCAATCCAAACACATACATGTTGTTTATGTTTAATAATGTGGTTTAAGATAACATGTATCCAACTTTATAATCACTTAATAGAAGTGGGTACACAAAGTTTAAACGCTTGACGTTTTGTATGTGAAATTTAACGTGTTCGCGTTATAACTTGTTATCAGTTTTGTAGTAATAGTCTATGCGGGACTGTGAGCTTGCATATTGCATGCGCTCAGATTATCGGCCATTATACATACGATGCGTTGAACCGTGCGAGATAAGAACCATTGATCCCGTGGAAGAGAGAGAGAGCACTACCCCAAGTATACCTCCGTCCTTCTCACACGCGAACTTCTAGTATTATATTATAGTGGTATGTTGTACGTGTTCTATTCTATTTGAGAGTACTTAGAAGGCGTTCGTTTGCGATTGCATGACCACTTGTACAATTATTGGATTTTAATGTATCCCAGGTCTTAGGCCCTTCTCTCACGAAGCGACTCTCAAACGATTTGTGTTTTGTACCCGTATCCTACGCGTCGCTTGTGAGAAGCCGCCATACATATTCAGCTAATTTCGCACACGACGAGACGCTATGACGACGCGTTTGATGTCAGTCGCACGCTACCGTCTTGCTGGTCGCATGCTACGAGAGTAGTATATGCGTCGCATTACAAAATGGCGGCAGTACAAACTTTTAATATTATTTTTGTGCAGGAGGTAGGAAATTTTCCATGTTTGTATAATTATAAGGTGCCAGAGTACGTAAGAAAAGATGTTACATAAAAGGCTCAGATCATAGAAGTAATAGATATGTAATGAACGCTCGGCGCGTGCGAACGCAGTATGCTCTACGTCGCATACTCGCCGTCGCGCGCCCGTATGTCGCGATCAGTTGCAATTTGAATGCGCACCCGAAACTTACTCAATTTTTTTCAAAAAGCCTAGCTGTGCAGTGGTTACGTGTCAAAATACGAGCAAAATTCAAACCTATGCGAGGAATGGAATCACATACCACATGTAACAACGACAATTTTACTATTAATATGCATAAAACATGATATTTCAAATAAAATATCTGCCTCTACAACGATAACGTACTAACACTATCCTTCGTCACAAAACTGCATTATAATTATTTCCATTGATGGTTTTGTACTGTGAAACTGTCAGGTTACACTTATTTAGAGCGCAATGGAATAAACACACATCGATACCGCTGACTATTGTAGGCGTTTGTAGTATCTGCCGCTGTGAGCGTTGGGTTGCATCGCTCGCCAAAGGAGCGAATTAGTGGTGTACCACGAGTAACTGCAATTTGTATAATATCGATATAAACATTGCAAAATAATAATGTAAGTTATAAACAATTATTTTATTTGCTTTTGAAGCGCTATTGTTTCGTAAGCAGATAATGATTACACTGGCGTTTGAAACAGTAAAGATGATTTTAATACAATGTTATAACTAAAACTAAATAAATACCTACATTTTACCGGCTAGTGATATGATAGCGTAGAATATGTACATATATTCTATTTTACGGAATTAATAAATATTTGATAACAGTATTGCGTGAATTTTATTTAGTTCTCCCTGTTACCTTACACTGTATATACTCATAGTAGGTATATTACAACATTTCAAAATATAGCTACCTAAATAAGTAGGATCACTTTATTTAGTTTCATATTATTGTGTTGTTCTATTTCGTTACTTCTGTGCTTTTATTTAATATAATAATTACAAATGACATGTACATTACATATAAAAAAATATTAATTTAGTTACTTTTATTTATATACATTAAAGGAACATAATGATTAATTAATTATGACAAACAAACACACACTCATTTTTATATAATTATTATTAGACGTGCTCAGTACTTAAATGAAATGAAATAATACTATAGACAGCTGACACACGGCCATCTGATTTCAAACTCAGCAGTGCTTTATTAATTCTTATATTATAATATTTTGGATGCATAGGGTTCCTACCAAGAATCACGAGCCAACCTCACCTGCAAGTGGTGCACCGGCCGATTAACGGACGATGCTCTGGCAAATAAAACATCCCGATAAGCGGCAATAGTGTCGCCACCTATTACGTGGTATCAAAACATTGGCGAAAAGTGGGCGTTTAAAATTCCTCTGCCTACCCCTTCAGGGAAACAGGCGTAAGTTTATATATATATATATATATATATATTACTAGCTACCGCCCGCAGCTCCGCTGTCGTGGAATGTTAATAAAAATAGTCAATCCAAGTAATAATCTATCTGTGTACCAAATTTCATCCAAATCCGTTCAGCCGTTTTTGCGTGATTTAAATCCAAACATCTAAAATAAAATCTTATTCTATTTAATTCTATTCTTATTCTAAACATCCGTACTCTTATAATATAAGTATCTCGTACATTTATAATATAAGTAGGATAATATTTTAAAATAAAAACACATATTAAATTGTCCTAGACGGGCACAGATATGAGAAGTAGTATCAGATAGAGCGCATTCGTCCAACTAAGTGTGGCACGTTGACAGCTATGTGTGCGTGACCTTTGGCGACTGGCACTGTACGGACACGCGCGTCTATGTGTGTGAAAAGTTGCCAGATTATGAATAATCTCCCAGTATTTTGCATATAGTTATGTAATATTCTTATATTCATTTGCGGTTTTGAAGAATTTACCATGGATTTAATTAATGCTTTTATAAATACATTTCTTAAATGTAGGTACCGAGTTAAGTTTTAACTACTTCGTAAATCTGTATATATAAAATCATTGCGTTACTGACTGACTGACAGACAAGCTACAGCCGAAACTACTCGGCGCATGAAGCTGAAATTTAGCATGTATGTTTCTTGGGAACCGTAGGGGTGCACCAAGACGGGGTTTCTCGAAATTCCCACGGGATCGGGCAAAACGAGAAATACGAAAATATGTGCGTGCGAAGCCGCTGGCGTCGATAAGTTGAGAAATAAATAGTATGTATGTACACACGCCACCAAGTCAAGCTAAACAGTTGCCGCACGATTTTGATACTTATTCCCTACGCCATAAGTATGTATGTACACACGGCGCCAAGTCAAGCTAAACAGTTGCTGTACGATTTTGATACTTATTCCCTACGCCATAAGTATGTATGTACACACGGCACCAAGTCAAGCTAAACAGTTGCTGTACGATTTTGATACTTATTCCCTACGCCATAAGTATGTATGTACACACGGCACCAAGTCAAGCTAAACAGTTGCTGTACGATTTTGATACTTATTCCCTACGCCATAAGTATGTATGTACACACGGCGCCAAGTCAAGCTAAACAGTTGCTGTACGATTTTGATACTTATTTCCTACGCCATAAGTATGTATGTACACACGGCGCCAAGTCAAGCTAAACAGTTGCTGTACGATTTTGATACTTATTTTTTACGCCATAAGAGCGGTGCAAAGGACAAAGTGTATAAGCTTGACGAGTAGCAGGGTGTACACGACTATTTGGATCGTTTGGGGATCGAACTCAAAACAATATTATGTAAGGTATATACTAATGGAAATTGAAATTCTATTATTATATTTATGAGAAAGAAGATATATCTACAATATACTTTTATAATACGGTAATGTATTTTTCATTAACATGACAATCATTATCACATAATCAATTGACAAGTGCATTTTCCCTAATTCAGGCAGAACGGCGTCGACAAAAACTGGCAACACTTACATATTTCTTGCACAAATACGAATTTTATCGAAATTAAATTAGGAAACAGTCAAATTATCAATAGTTACCTGTGAAAAGATATTCCATTTTCCTGTTTTTGTTTTTAGGAACAACTTTTACAGTGTTTAAGAACACAAGACGGCATTTTGAGAATTTAAAAGTTCAAGTGATCGTGACGCGTGAACTGTACGATGCTTCGTAGCGAACTGAGACGAGTTTGTATTCGCTTTTCAATTTTGTATTTGCTTTAGTGGCCGCATGCAACTGTGCCGCGCGTTCCATCTGATACTACTTCTCATATCTGTGTAGACGGGCATTGAATCCACGACCTCAGGCTCAGCAGACAGCGTCACTAACTAATAGCCTAACTAGCCAGACAATACATTTATACAAAAAAATATCAATGAGCTTTTATTATCGATATTTTATATCGATAGAGTCAACCCCTAGTGTAATCGTGTAAATGTTATTGCATTTATCAATGTGTGAGTAAAATGCTATCTTCTTCATGCGCACGTACGAGACATAGGCGATGTTTCTTGTTAAGCGTGAATTTACTTGTGTGAGTGGCGAATGGAAGCGCCGTTATAGTTATGTGCGTATAAGAAGCGAAGCGTTTATAAAGCGCAGGTGTGTGGGTGTAAAAGAATTGGCGACACTGGTTCTCTAGGCCGGGGCATATCTCCTTACTTCAATGATCTGAGATAAAAGGCGTGGCTTTAAATTTAGAAAAAACAATATAACAGGTCATTTATAGGTATACACAG
Organism: Euclidia mi; assembly: GCA_944739405.2. NCBI lineage: Eukaryota > Metazoa > Arthropoda > Insecta > Lepidoptera > Erebidae > Euclidia > Euclidia mi. The sequence continues at coordinate 59,484,108 of OX123181.2, read as the reverse complement.
ACCGGTCTGTGTGGAGAACCTTGGGGGAGGCCTATGTCCAGCAGTGGACGTCGTTTGGCTGATATGATGATAGGTATACATTAAATTTATACACAATAATTTTATTGCCAAGGAGGCGAAGCAGTATTATATAGTATTATTTAGATAGTTGGCAAGATAATTTCTCAGATAAAGATTCAAATAATAATATGATTCTATTGACATTCTATAAAAATGACGAATCGTCCCTCGACAAATGCCCTACAATTGATATTTTTTTTCGATATACAGGTGCACCCAGAATCTTCTTTTATATTTTCGTTTATTCTTGTAATAATATAAATACCTACAGAAGAAAATGGTCTTCATCGCTAGAGTCACTAGACATCGTCGTACGAATGTTGTTCTTCAAATGATAAAATATAGTCTCATTTGCGTAGCACCGTGTGCGGTAAGGAGTAGCATACCAGTATTCGATCATGGTTTGCATCTCAGTCCCGTAGCATTTGAATAGCTTCGTGAGAGAAGGGCCTTAGGGATAAACTGGGAGCTTCAGATATCTCTCGAATACACTCGCAGATAGAGTTTTAGACTAAAGCAAGAAAACTCTTTGCAACGTTTTTGAACAATTTTCAGACAAAGTTTTAATATAATGCTGTACATATTCTAAACGCTTGTTTAATTTCTACACGAAATACCTCACTAACGTTATGTTTATATCTGACTGTCTTTTCGGTAACGATAGTTTAAATGTCAAACGTGTTAAAATGTTGGCATTTTACATCTGAATACAACAACTTAATTAAAAAAGAAATACTAATCCTGTTAGGTAGTGACAAAAAACACTGTTTTAAATCAAATTGTCAATCTTCATACATCGCCAAAATAAATTAAGCAGATTGCCTATATAAACCTGTAAAAACTACAAATTTATTTCCCAGTAGGTATGTCTAATGATAAAATGCACTCTGCAATCCGTGCACTCACATTAAACTTGACGGATACGTAGGTACGTTCAACGCCACAGAATAATGAATAACCCGCACCTGTCATTTACGAACCACTAATTCTGTAAAAACAATAATAAACAAGATTTATTGTCATCATTTGTTTAGCTATAGATGTGCGATAGTTTACACATTCCATATACAACTTTATGTCATCTTCGATGAACAACGTGATGTCAATTTGAGTAAGAATGTGCTAATAATACTTGTCAATCGATTATAAGCCTTATGATAAGAACTTAAGGTTGTATGAGTCAATTACTTTATAAGCTACTAGAGGACGCCAGCAGCTACGCCTGCATTTTTTTTAAATTTACCCGTTTTGGCCGATCCCGTGGGAATTTCAGGAAATCCCTTCTTAGTGCACCCCTAAGGTCCCCAAGGAACATTCATGCCAAATTTCAGCTTCCTGCGCCCAATAGTTTCGACGGTGGCGTGTCTGTCAGTCAGTCAGTAACGCAAGGATTTTATATATTAAGATGATGAGATGGCTGTGCAGCAGTTGTTTGCAGTTTATTGAAGCGTTAAGCGAACGACTCGTTGATAAGGGATGCTCAGAATACGAGAAGCCGAAAACTAGTCTTTCACACTTTGTCGTATTCTTAGCGCAAATTGAATTTTCTAAAATGAATTCGATCCGTTTGGAATAGCGAGAAACCTATTTGTTTTCAGCTTTTAATTTACTTTATTTGTGTGTAAGGCGATAAAGACTTAGTTAAGTCTTTGAGAAAGTAACAATTTAAAATAAAATTTGTTAGACGCTTTGAGTGCTACACAAAAAGCAAGAAAATTTAATTGAAATTGTTTGTAATCGTCTTAAAATATATTTGCAATTGTCGTCGACTGGCGTGGTCACAAACCTAGTGACATTGCCACGTTAAATGGCAATGCCTATTTCAGATATGACAATACTCGACAGAGTTTATGGGAAACCTATCTCATAAAGCACTTGCATAGCGCCCCCATTGTGCAGGACCAACTTGAAAGGACCTTCTTCCTTAGACGGGGCACATAAATTCTAAGATTATGAGTTCTATAGTCCGAGAACTTTTGTATAATTCAGTGTGAATTACTAGGAAGCTGAGAGCAACGGAATAATGAACATTATACTTACAATGTAGCTGAATAATACTATATCAAATAATTAAGAAATTTGAGTCAATGTTACATAGATCATATCCTTATAAAATAAAATTTCTTGTTAGGAACACTTAGGTTGTGTATATTTTCGAAAGAGTGGATAGAGATATGTATATAAGGCTTTTCCTTTCGTTAGCTAGTTGTTAGCAAAAATCTAAGTAGAGCCTAATCTCTTACGTGCCAGGCACGCTGCGAAACTCTGCTCCTAGAATAAAAAAGCTTTATCTGTATGTATACAATTCTTGCGTTAATGTTGACAGACAAGCTGAGGTTCAAATAATTAGGCCCAAGAAGTTGAAAGTTGGCATGTGTATTCCTTGGGGACAGTAGTAAAATCGGCGGGCGTAGCTGCGGGCCTCTTCTAGTATATTATAAAAATCAATCATGAACATTTATTATTAATATTAAGTATTTTATTACGCAGTATTTAAACCCAGAATCAGACGCAAGCAATACACGCAATCTTTATTCACGAAACCAAGAAAGTAATCTTATACATGCATTTTGTCTTACGTAACATTAATTAAAGAGAAAAGTGGCTTATTGGTATTAGTTTATTACACGTGCTACAAATTATAATGTAATATAAATCTTAGTGCATGCTTATCATAAATTAGTTTCACGGTATCTTATGAGATTAGCTTTTCAACTTGGCTTTTATATCGAGAGACTAGTGTTATAAACGTGGCCTTTAAAAATGTATTACATTCATATTACTTTAGAAATAAATCATGTGTAGTGCGTGCCGTTAGAGAATTTTACATTTAATTGCAGAACAATATTTTTTCAACTGAGTCATCATCATCATCATTGCCCTAGCGTTATCCAGGTTGCATCCATACAAGGCTCCAAGACTGACACGCCTTGGAGCCCGGGGTCCGCTTACTGGTCTAACTAGATATGACAGAATTTGAACTTTTCCACTGAACGACTGCCGTCTGGCCTCTGCAACCCAAAGGGATAGCGATATAATTATATGCCATGGTTTAGACCAGTATCAGCTTATTTGAGGGTTCTGTCTCCTAACGACTGTCAAAGATTTTCATGACAGCCGGGACCGACGGTTTAACGTGCTCTGCGAGGCACGGGGCAAGCGATAATTAACAATTTAATACACACTAAACTTCGAAAAGTCATTGGTGTTCGCCGTGGATTCGAACCCGGTACCCTCTGCATGGCAGTCTGTTTGGTATCTCCACTAGGCTATCGCTGCCTGCATTTTTTAAAGTGAGTATCAGTCCATTAAGAACCTTGCAACACAGAAAAATATGACCGAATAATTCACAAAGCTTTGTCATTTCTAACATCTTGTAATTAAATGCATAAGTCACAAGTTTACTATATGAATCGCAGCAATAAATTATAACAGTTACTGTTGTTACTAGCATACGAGCATATTTAACTGTGCTAGTTAAATATGCTCGTATTCTTGTAAATAGAGCAATTTCTGGCGAACTGTCAACACAAAGTTCAACTTTGTTAACTTTTGAGTACTTCTGACCCACTTGTAACCCGTCAAATAGTATTTCCGCTTTTATGAATGTTGAATTCATAGTATGTAGCATTCATTTTCTTCAGTGTTGTAAGTTTATTTCTTCGTACAGAATGATCAATGAAAGATGAAAGCTAATATCCTTTGCCTAACTTTTACGGTAAATCACGACTTGACACGAACAACGTTGTAACTAACGGTGATAAATCTGTTGATATGTAAAAATTGGAATAAAAGTTACAGCGCTTTTGTAATCATGAGGCGAGGCAATATGGCGAAAGGTTATTTTTAATCAAATTTGAGTGCAATATAATACATATATAATTTTTACAGGTTTTTGAAAAGGAGGAATGCGTTACGGCTTGTAATGTTATGATCGATGGACAGCGAGTGGGGCAAGTTAATGAGTTTGTATATTTAGGTACGCTGTTTACAAGAGATGGTAAGAATGTAGAAGATATTGAAAGAAGAGTTAATGCAGGTAATAGAGTGAATGGAGCTCTGAAGGCGTTTATGAATAGCCAAAACGTGTCCAAAAAGGCACGTTTGGCTGTCCATAGAGGGGTGTTAGTACCTACTCTTATGTATGGTAGTGATAGTTGGGTATGGCAGAAGAGTCAAAGTAGAATAAATGCTGTAGAAATGAGAGCACTGCGAAGTATGTGTGGTGTTTCTTTGACTGACAGAGTAAAGAATTGTGTGATAAGAGAGTGTTGTGGGGTAAAAGAAGATGTAGTGACAAGCATCGAGAAAGGTACGCTAAGATGGTTTGGACACGTGGAGAGGATGGATGACGAAAGACTGACCAAGCAGATATATAAGGCAAGTGTGGAAGGGACAGGACGAAGGGGAAGACCTAGGCGGACGTTCTCTGACCAGATTGGAGACATCCTAAAAACAGGACAGGTTAGAAGTACCCTGAACAGAAGAGCATGCATGAGGAATCTGATGGGAGTGAATGAAGCAAGAGAGATATGTCAAGATCGATGCAAATGGCGCTCCGTAGTCTCTGCCTACCCCTTCGGGAAACAGGCGTGAGTCTATGTATGTATGTATGTATTATGTGTAGTACTTACGTCTGCACATCTTGTTCATGCTCGTTGATAAAATATGTGCGTAATCTCTCTAACTTTACATGTATTAAAATAAGGAGCATAAAGAACACCAGGACTCTGAAAACGATCTGTAAGTAGATCACACTAATTTAGTACCACATGCACTCGGCGCGGTGGTTGGTAGCGAAATGATCAAATAAACCACGCCGCTACATGTATACATATTAGTTTCTTTATTATTTTTAACGGTATTTATTAGTTAACGACGTGGCGCACAAAAATCGAGAGACAAGAATAACGCCACCACGGCCATCAGTGACAGTTACTCGAGCTACTCAGATTGTATTCCATTTGTTACTAAATTCTTCTAGGCTAACATAAAAGTGAGTGTCTTTTTGCAAGAAACATTTTTTTAATATATATACTCACGTCTGTATCCCCGAAGGGGTAGGCAGAGGTGTAATATTACACCCACACTTCGCCAGGATTGTTTAGGTCCCATGTAATTGTGGGCGAGCCTATTGCCGTACCGGGCACATTACAAGACGCCGTGCTGCTACTGAGAATTTCCTAACGGAAAAACCCAATAACAATTTGCCCGACCCGGGAATCGAACCCGAGACCTCCCAATCCCACGCCCACATTTATGCCGCGAGACCAACGAGACAGTCTAAGAGGCAAGAGACAAAAACACTCGATTTTAACTGTTTATATAGTAGTACGAAATACCCAGATCATACGTACATGTAATACGAACCTGTTTATAAAATCGGTGCCAAAAAGCTGTTAATTTGTAAACAAAGTGGTCGCACCGGCTGTTTTAAAGAATCGGCATAACCGCCGGTTTGTCGAAGAGGGGTCACGGTTGCATTCTTCTACCTATCCCAAATATCACGTTGTCTATTCCTGTGGTCGTTGGTCAAACCATGTCATTGTCACTAACAATGACGTAGATTATATAACCCGGTATAACCGTGCAAGGAAAATTCTAAGAATGGAGTGAAGAAAATCGTTTAGAGGCGGCCTTTCACTGGTCACGCACCATTAGGAACTTTAAAGTCAGCTTGTGTGTGTTACGCCTAATCAGTCTCTACTTGGTCGGTTCTCCGGTATATTCACAAAGGTACGCAATATTTGGTTTCAGAAACTTACTTGCCTATTAGTAGACTTTATGTTGTTACAGTCAATAATAGCGGCAACCGTCTTAAACTTTCGTTGCTAAGCTACGAACTCAGGTAAGATTACGACGACGTCTATTTTTGGCACCTTCCGGGTGGGAACTGGGACTAAGTTTCAAAATACGGATCTTATCGTTGACGTAAGATAATTTTTGTGCCTATCTCCTTGGAATTAATATTATACCCATTTTTCCGAATATGTGTACAGGGAATCTCAAAAAGTGAGAAGTTTAATATGACTAATTAAATGACTAATAGACTGTACCATGTACCAAACGCCTCTGATAGCACGCCACTGAGCTCGATTTCCAGCTCCACGTGTCCAAAATATGCCAGCAATGTATATATAATTAATGTTTATCTATTTGAAGCTTCTTGAAGGGTTATGAGGTATGTACGGTTCAACAATATCGTCGCTATTAAAGGGACACCGTACAAAATCCAAATCATTTTCTGAGTAATTCGTTTACCCTTATCAAAAAGACCGCAAGGCATGAAACCAATAACAATATCAAGATTCTTTAAAAATGTTATTAGACAGTGATATTTTTCTAAATGGTAATTTAATGTTCCCAGATAAAACAAGGAAACTTTGTGGTAATCGCGTCTAAAGCATAACGCTAATCTGCAGCAAAACGATATTATTTGCTTTGATAAGATTACCTATTTGATGTTTAATTAGGTCACAAATAAGTTTTGCTCTCGTTGTTGCTGGCCAAGCGAAATAATTATTTTTATACGAAAACCTTAGAACAACAATAATACTTTAAATATGAATCCGATGTATGATATTACTATTAGGTTGACTGGTAGAGAATGCCTTCGGTCATTAAGTCCGCCTTTGTACAAATTACGCATTTTGTTTTGTGCTTTAAATAAAAAGTGCGGTCATAATAATCAGGTTAATAATGTGAATAAACTATCAGTGATAACATTTTGTCATTATGAGTGACTACAAAACTTGTCAAATCACACTTAGTGATAGAGAAAACGCCAGCGATGTTCACTGTCATGACATTACGTATCCCGACGGGATCGCAGCAAAGTGCGCTAACTGCGATTGGAGAGCCTTCTCCGCTGACAGACACCGCGATGAATTTGTTGAGTGACGCAGTCACATACTCTCTCTGCCAGCCCCAAAAGGCGGAGAAACTCTGGGATTCCGCCTCGAAGACAAAAATAAGTCTACGTAACTTTTTTTTTTGTAAAGTCGCTAAGTCTTATTTCTGCCGTTTCGCTGGCTTAACCTTATAATACTATAAGCTTATTATTGACTTCCCGAAGGTAATTTGCGTAGGTATTTGACGATTTCAAGGCGAGTATTAATAATGTCCCTAGAAATGAACAGCGCTATCATTGATATTAATTTTAGTTCATATTCATATTTAGGAAGTCGGACCAGTACTTGTTTATAATGTTTGTATAACAATAAAATCTTATAGGATTCAAAATCTTATCTTTAGAAACTTAGTATTTACACATTATCCACCTAACAGAAAAATAAGAAGAAAATAGCCCATAATTTCAAAATTAGGTGTCCATACGAAAATAAAACCTCTAGTCAAATAAAAAGGCATGAAAAACGACATTGATGTAACTGACCACCATAAGAATATTGTAGTCGTAGTGTAGCAATATCTGAGTTAGTCGCTGAACTCTCGTTTTAAAGCATTTGTTTAACATAAAATGGTCTGGCTGAAAAAGAAAAAAGAAAAGATCTTAAATTATTCCTCCTTAGAGTAAAAGTTACTGCATAAATTCCTCACTAGTAATGAGGTTGATAAGTGGTATTTCAAAGGATAGACGCTTTCGGTATTTGCCGTTTTGGAAATAATAACTTAGTTTCAAGAATTAGCATCATAAAGTCTAAACATTAAGTTTTGAAGTGTTTGCGTTTGAGCTATAATTTGTGGCTATTTAAGTTACAAATGATTGGTGGACCTGTATAAAATGAGATGTTAAATATTGAGTTGTCTGTCAAGAAAGTTGAAAGTTTACGACAATAATATTCTTATCAACTTGTGCATTAGCAGCTAATGCTCATAATAATTTCACTTAAGGACTACTAGTGTCGGTTGTAGAACGTTTTCACAGATATTGATGCCATGAAATGTACGTAATAACTTGTTCGATAGAGTAGATACGTATGTTTATCGGTAGCAAGAGCTGCGATAATAAGATTATTGCCGATCTAATTTGACTGTTGATTGGATGTGATAAACGTCGACCACTCAGGAAATTAATAGTGACCAGAGCTGTGACTACTTGCGGCTTTCATATAACAAGGATTCCTAAACATGGCTATGACTATAATTATAGAACCTTTTAGTTTATCTTGCTGTTTTAAGGGTGAAACCTATTGAAAACATTTTCATTTTATAGCATGCCCCATCTATTTGTGACTGCAAAAAAATATTAGATACCTACGTTGTGTCTGAGCGCGTTGTTTCAATGTGTGTAAAATTTTGCCACGATTCAAATATTAAACATACTAATATTATAAATGAAAAAGTGTGTTAGTTTAATTTGTCTTCTTCATCTTAAAGTCATCTTAAAGTTAAAACAGAGTAAGTAGTTGTAAAGTTGAAGCTGAAGAGTGTCATAAGCATTTTATCTTTAAATGTCATATTTCCTTGGAAAGCTTAGGGTCCCAAGCCAACCTCACCTGCAAGTGGTGCACCTGCCGATCAACGGACGAGGCTCTGGCAAACAAAATATCCCGATAAGCGGCAATAGGCTCGCCACCTATTACGTGGGATCAAAACACTGGCGAAAAGTGGGCGTTTAATATGCCTCTGCCTACCCCTTCGGGGAAACAGGCGTGAGTCTATGTATGTATTGTATGTATGTATTTCCTTGGAAAAGAATTGTTTAATCAAATAAGCGACGATAATAGATGACGATAAGGGCGTCGATGTAGGCAGACTGACACTTATTTAGACGTTATGCATAAAAAAATGTAGTGTGGGCGAAGCTGGGAGCAACAACTAGTTTTTATATAGCTATGTTAAAAATATTCAATGTCCTAGCCAAGCGAACTAGGTATATAGGGGTTAAAAAAGATAACAGTTGTAAGCTCTTTTTGACGTGGTCGTGTACGCAGTAGGTAATATCAACACGGGTCGCCGTGTCCGTTATCGTAAAAATTAATCGGTGGTACTGTTATTCTCGATGGCTAGTATACAGGCTTGGGTATAAGGCTTTTTTATTTACTAGGTACTTACATTTAATATTGTATTGTTATCCTTTGGATCTTATTAAATTCTGGTAAAGGGGAATTTTCGCGTCTGAAAGTTACATATTTGATCATTATTGAACATATTAGTACAATATAATATTATCTAAAATTTACAATTTAGCCTGTGACATCACTTATACTGCGATCACGACTGCTGTTACCCATATCGAAATCCGGTCTGTGAAAATCGCCAAAGTACCTATTAGGTTGTAGTGAAATGATAAGAAGTAAATAGTGTTTTAAAAGTATTTAAAATATTTTTAGTTCCCGTATTTGTGGCTGGCTACATTATGCCATTCGCGACATTAACAAGAATGTTTCTCAATGAAGAAAAATAAGTCAACCACAAGATGTACCTTATAATGTTGTGTATCTAGTATCTACGACAGGGACATGCATTAGTAGTGAAACAGCAATAAGTTTGTCTAGTCTGCAATAAGTATCTATTAATGGTTGAAATCAATTCGCAGATGTAAGTAATGCGCTGTTGAAACTAAGAAATGTAATGTAATATACTGTAATGTAACGTTCGTAATGCAACGCATTAGTTACGTTTGCTTCCTTACTTTGTCTTCTGCCTGACACTAAGCTCTTATTAGATGTAGTATGAAATACAGGTGCTTGTTGCTAAAGCTCTAAGTTTATGTATTTGTGTACAACTGAAGTAGGTCAAATTCACAGTTCTATCGCTCAAATGGGGTAAATTGTATGATTAAATGTAAATGTTCTTTTTCTTATACAGAATTTGGATGACACGATTTGTTCGTTGATGGATACCTTTCCGAAACCAGTCTATATTTAAGGTTTCATACTCAACTAATTAATTAAATTAAATCTTGGTCGGCTAAATTGAATCAAGCTAGTAAACAAAGATGATTTGTGATTAATTGAGTGTCAATCATTCGCAGCTTGCAAACACAAAATCATAAGGGCTGAGTTTGTTCCATACTAAATCACACAGTACTACAGAAAGTTTTATTTGTTTGGTTTTATGAACCAAAAACTAATATTATTCAGGTCTCGTAGCGCTGTTAGAATTATTTACGACAAGAATATAGTAGGTTAAATTTAATAAAAGCGCATTGAGCAGTGGCGAATTGCCACCCCCCCCGTGGGATCTCCACCTTGTCGTGGTGGGGGGGCTCAGTAACCGTGGATTGGTCACCCGCGGTGAAGCTAAGAGGGATCCATGAGGGGACGCTCCGCGTGGGCTTGGAGGGGCCTGCGCAGGATGCGTCCAACGGTGCGGGTGCGGGGGACAGTTCTGTCTGTCCCTCGCAGTCGGGTGCGGTCGCGGGAGGAGAGGCGTGTCGGTGTTGCGTTGCCGCGCGCCCTATCTCCCGCGACCAAATGGGGGCGCACCATTCGATGCGTCGTGGTGGGGCCGCAGAGGAAGAGGAGATGCGGTGTTGCGTTGCCGTCCTCCCTATCCTCTGCGGCCGCTGGGCGTTTTGGCGGCGGAGTCCAACACCTTAATCCGTCGCCAAGGGGGTTTTGTTCGGGGCCCGCCTGACCATCTGGCGGGCCAATACCCGTCGGAGGGTGGCGACGAGTGCTTTGGTGATGCCCCACCCTCCGACACACGGGTACACGGCGGAAGTCGAGGTGGTTTTTAGTGGAAACACCACATACTCCGGCTCTTATTTCCCCCAAGAGTCGGAGATCCGAAGGGATTTTCCACCTCGTAAAACAAAAAAAAAAAAAAAAAAAAAGTGGCGAATTGCCAAGTCGCGCTCTATCCGCAAATGCAGCAGCACACCTTTTCTTAGTTACTTTCACGAAGAAAAAAATCGGGCAAGTGCGAGTCTGTCCCGCGCCCCGAGGGTTCCGTACGCATTTCACCTTATTTGAGGTTGGTGCTAATTACGCTAGGCCTCTAAATCTGTATGAGCGCCCATACAACTTAGAGGACTGTCTTAAATGGAGTCTAATATGTATGTATGGGGACACCCTTAAATTTGCCACTTTTTTATTTATTGTAATTTTTTTCCTTTATTTGTGCTGTAAGACCCTGCTTTTGGCCAAATTTCGTGATTCTAGTTCAATGGGATCTACCATATAGGTTTTCGGCCCAAAACCTATAAAACAACTTACTAATAATTATCATTCTGTAAGCTTTATCTCTTCGTTACATTATGTGCCGATTAAAGTGCTATAGATACAATTTTATCGAGTGGTTGATATTAATTTTAACTAGCTAACCATTTTATGATGAGGTAATCAGATGAAAGTCTTACATTAACTCTGGAAGAAAAAGAACGTATATGTAGTTAAAATAAGATTATAAGTCTTTATACATGAATACCTACGTATGACATACCTAATATCAACACATCATCAATGTATCAACATAAATAAAACATTTAAGCGATACAGCAAAAAAGAAACATGACAAGGCAACGTGCGACGCGCAGACGGGATGATTGTGACGTAACTCGATATCGCAGGCAGCCATGATGGACACGAGCAAAGTTATTTATTATTTTTATGTAATATTATATTTCATTCCAAGTAATTAGGTATTTTTTTTTTATATCAGAGCATTCTTGAACACTATCGGCAAAATACTTAGGGCCAGCTTCACTGTTGTCTGATAAGTTTCTGGTAAAATTATTTGTGTAACTAGCTGTTTCCCGCGGTTTCACCCGCGTCCTGAGGGAACTACTTCGCGTACCCGGTTACTTTATAGCCTAAGTTTCTTCTTGGTACATCAGCTATCCGCCAGTGAAAGTTCCGTCAAAATCGGTCCAGTCGTTCTAGAGATTAGTGAGAACAAACAGACAGACAGACAGACAAACCGACAGACGGACAGACAAAAATTAAAAAAAATGTAATTTCGGTATATGTACCGTGAGGATAAAGCCTGTCCAGAAGTAGTGAATCTGGGCGTCACTCTTGTAAATTCGAGTGGCAGTAACTAATTTTTAAAACAACTTTTCAGCAAACCATACCATCTTTATTAACGATGAAAAGTCTTCATATGTGTAATAATACATACATACATAGACTCACGCCTGTTTCCCCGAAGGGGTAGGCAGAGGCATATTAAACGCCCACTTTTCGCCAGTGTTTTGATCCCACGTAATAGGTGGCGAGCCTATTGCCGCTTATTGGGACATTTTGTTTGCCAGAGCCTCGTCCGTTGATCGGCAGGTGCACCACTTGCAGGTGAGGTTGGCTTGGGACACTAAGTTCTTGGTGGGAACCCTATGCACCCCATATGTGGGAACAATATGTGTAATAATTATGCGAATAATCCTGTTTTTTTTTCATTCAAGCTTATACCTGGATCTTGGGCGTAGCGATGGCGTTGCTTTTATTATATTTTCTTTCAATTTCACCTAATCGTGGAATTAACCTTCTCGGTTTTCTGCTTAGAAAGATTTTTGAGCGTCATTCGTTTATGGGCAAAACAAAAATATTTTTTATGAACCTATTTAAAATTTAATTCTGCTGAATAGTTTTCAATTCATGTAAGTGTAGGTGTGAATTTCAAGAACTGTAATATTATATCAGAACTATTTTACTAGTTTCTTCATTATAGAGTTCTTTATAACTACGTGATAAAATGTATTCTTTCAATTAAAATGATTACTAGTTGGCATATAGAAGCATTTACATATATTCGGCGTACGCGATGAAGACGGCTTAATTTCACTGTTGACTTAATTTCACGTATTTAATATCGATCACCTAGTGAAAGCTTAAAATACAACAAGTCTTTCTTATCTATCCATTGATCGCGTTCTAATTTCAACGCTAAGTTTTTTACTTAAACATTTCTGCTGACCTGCAGTTTTTATCAACACAATAATATCTCGAAAGGAAATCAGTTGAAAAAGTAGAGTTTCAACTTCGGGCAGTTTATCTCGTCCGTTTTTACTTAAAGTAAATACAAGTTACAATTTATCCGAGGAAAGTTGTTGCAAGTGCCGCGTGGCGGGTCCATTCTACTGAGAATTTGAACGAAGTAATTCCAGTTCCGTCACGCCTGTGATACTTCGGAGGGGAGCCAAGAAACGTTAGGCTCAAATGTTATTTCGGGGACTCATAGTTCGCCGATGACGGTATTTTTAGTATTAGCCTGCAATATGATTACCGAGGAACCGACGATGTTATCCGATACAATAATGACCTCGGTTGTTCACACATGCGTTCCTATTACAAATTGTTCATCAACTGTTTCAGGATCAATTTCGAACATATTTAAAATTCCCCGGCATTTCAAAGAGGTTTAACAATTTTATTCTATTTTATTTCATGCCAGCCTCATAAAAAATAGTACGATTCAAAAACAGTTTTAATATGTATTTTACTGTGCGTACAAAACGGTATAACTTTGTTGTATATTTTTGTAAGTCACGAGTATTTTTGGAGCTGAATTATTATTTTCGGTTGCCTGACCCAGATTAGTTATAATGTAGTTTTTAGATTTAAATTCCAACAGTTTAAAATGTGTGTTTAAAAGTTAATTTGTCTGAAGTGAACTTGTTGGTAAGTCGATTTTAGATTACCTGTAAATGTTAGATGTACATACATACATACATACGCCTATAACCCCGAAGAGGTAGGCAGAGGTGTATTTCTACACCCACTTTTCGCCAGATATACTTTAGTCCCACGTAATAAGGGGCGAGCCTATTGCCGTACCGGGCACATTTCCAGACTCCGTGCTGCTACTGAGAATTTCGTGACAGAAAAACCAATTAACACTGCCCGACCCAGGAATCGAACCCGGGACCTCCCGATCCCACGTGCACATTTATGCCGCGAGACCAACGAGGCAGTCGTATAGGGTTTGATGTCGAGTTTTCCGTCTCTACGCAAAGATGGTATTTGCATCGTGTTATCCCTTAGTCGCCTCTTACGACACCCACGGGAAGATAGGGAGTGGTGACACTTGTATTCTACGCCGTCAACCACACGGCAAACAATAATATAAAGAATATATATATTTATCTTCTATATATATAATTATATAAATGAATTGCTGTTCGTTAGGTTCGGAAGGTAGGTCGTTCGGAAGGTTTAAAAGATGAGAAAAATTCGAATAATCGCCGTGAAAACCCTCAAAACAGCCCCTTTTCTATTTCCTATACAAACGTTTCTAAATAAAACGGAGAGTCAATTTGTAATTTATTACCGCTGCATATAGTTCAAATTCGCGTGCGCGTTTATATACTTCTTTGTTTGATGGCAGTTTTGACAGGTTTCCGGACCTGAAGTCTCAGTGCTGCCGCCCAGCGGGCTTCATGTCAGAAGAAACCCAGATCCAAATGCAGAACCTTGGGGGAGGCCTATGTCCAGCAGTGGACGTCTCTAGCCTAACATGATGATGATGATGAAATAATATTTGTAAATAGCAGCTGATTACATACATACATACATAACGTCACGCCTTTTATCCCCGAAGAGGTAGGCAGAGGTGTATTTCTACACCCACTTTTCGCCAGATATATTTATTTATTTAAACCTTTATATACAGAGCGTATACAGGCGGACTTAATGCCGTGGGCATTATCTCCCAGTCTACCTTTGAGTGGTGCAGAGAGAAAAGAAGTAGGTGGTATATAAATGAGGAGAACATTATTTGAACTTACATAAATATATATAGATTATAATAAATATATAACATACATACATAGATATCAATAAAGATATATAAACATAATTTCAATTAATACTTATTATTGCTACATACTAGTACATCTATATATAATATATCATACATACATATATATTTATATATATCTACATACATAGGTACTATAAGCCAAAATGAAATATAAATGAATTATGATACACTTGCTGCTTCAGCCTATAAGAGTTCTTTAACTTTGAACTTGAAGGAGCACTTGGTCCTGGCCATCCTGATCTCAAGAGGAAGGGCATTCCAGAGAAGGATTGATTGAACAGAAAAAGAAGAGTGTAGAAAATTAGAGCTGTGAGTTGGAACCATGAGGAGAAGGTTATTAGAAGAGCGAAGGTTACGAGCATGATTAGATGATAAATACTGGAAGAGGGGCGTTAAATACTCAGGGGGAGTAGGAGACGTAAGAATGGTATAAAGAGTTGTGAGAGCACGCAAACTACGGCGTTGACGAATGGGGAGCCATTTCAATTGAGAACGATAAGTGGACACATGGTCATACTTGCGAAGATTGAAAATGAATCGAATATACTTTAGTCCTACGTAATAAGGGGCGAGCCTATTGCCGTACCGGGCACATTTCCAGACTCCGTGCTGCTACTGAGAATTTCGTGACAGAAAAACCCAATAACACTGCCCGACCCAGGAATCGAACCCGGGACCTCCCGATCCCACGCGCACACTTATGCCGCGAGACCAACGAGGCAGTCGTATAGGGTTTGATGTCGAGTTTTCCGTCTCTACGCAAAGATGGTATTTGCATCGTGTTATCCCTTAGTCGCCTCTTACGACACCCACGGGAAGATTGGGGTGGTGACACTATTGTATTCTATGCCGTTAACCACACGGCTAAAATTAGATGTAGTTTTAGTAAATAATTATTAGGTGCAAGAAAAAGAACATTGTAAGACATATAGAAGCGTATGTTTATTTAAAAAACGACGTTGTCTTTTTATAGTTTTCTTGTCTATAATATACCTACACCACTTCACCCTACCTACATATACATTATATATTTATATCTATGCATAGGCAATAGGGTTGTTTCTCTCACTTTTAATGAAAAGTCAAAAACGATCTTTGCTGCTGCGTTTGTATGAAATAAGACCTAGTGACGTCATAGCTTTTTTGCTGAAAAATAGAATACTTATTATCAATAAATTGTCGATAAAAATGTTAAATAAAGTTTTAACATTAATTCATGAATGAAACTACCATTGTTTTGACATATTTTACTAGATAAAAATACTTGTATAATTTATTTCACTTCCGTAGTAAAGCAAGTTAGCACAAGTAGGTACCATAGAAAGACAATTTAAAAAAAGTTAAAATATCATCTTTCTAGCGATTGGTTGGGCTCTGCTAGAAGAAACTGATGCATCATTATTCAATGTTTTATTGACTTCAAGCTGTGACTTCAAGATTGCCGCAACGATTTATACATTCGTGAGATATGTCAGGATCGTTGCAAATGGCGTTCCGTAGTCTCTGCCTACCCCTCCGGGAAACAGGCGTGAGTCTATGTATGTATGTATGTATGTATTTATACATTGCATGCAACGGAGGCGGAGGTCTGTCCAGTAGTAAACAACCATTTCTGTAAACATATAAACAAAGATAACGGATCCGAGTGTCTGTAATTTGTAAACTGCCAGTACCAAGCGAATGAAAGAATAAAGACTACAACTGATATTTAATACAGTCCCTGTCTCTAAAAATAAACTCATAAATACCAGTTTAAGTAATTATTGGTTTTCTTTGTTACAGGTAAGAGGCATTTATAAAGGGCAGCAGACTGATTGCAGTGTTCCCGCCCGCGCCATCTTGGAATGTGAGTGTAAGTGATTCGGCCGAAGGTAATCCGCAATTGAATGTCACTTGAAAAGGACGAGTTCCGCATGGCCTTGTTCAATGTTGGGTGGTAAGTGGTAACTAGTTCTACATTGTAGATCATTCTAGAAAACTATATATCACTCAGGTCAATATCAGATCTTGGTAGACATACTTACTATAGATTGTTTATAAGGTGTCTTTGCTGCATTTAAGAATACCTGTTTTTTGTTCATTTTTAGGGTTCCGTACCTAAAAGGTAAAAAACGGGATCCTATTTATTACTAAGCCTCCGCTGTCTGTCCGTCTGTCTATCACCAGGCTGTATCTCATAAACCGTGATAGCTAGAAAGCTGAAATTTTCACAAATTATGTATTTCGGTTGCCGCTATAACAACGAATAGATACTAAAAATACGTAATGGGGGATCCCATACAAAAAATTCGGGCAAGTGCGAGTCTGACTCGCGCACCGAGGGTTCCGTATGCATTTTACCTTATTTGAGGTTGAATTACGTCCTCTAAATCTGTATGAGCGCCCATACAACTTAGAGGACTATCTTAAATGGAGTCTACTATGTATGTATGGGGACACCCTTAAATTTTCCACTTTTTTATTTTTTGTAATTTTTCCTTTATTTGTACTGTAAGACCCTGCTTTTGACCAAATTTCGTGATTCTAGTTCAACGGGAACTACCATATAGGTTTTCGACCCAAAACCTATAGGGTACTTACGGTTGACCTAGAATTGTCAATTTTGGTCAAAACCAAGGTCTTACAGCACAAGTAAAGGCAAAATTCCGAAAATTAAAAAAAGTTGAAAATTAAGGTTAATTATGGTACTTACAAGTTTTCACAAAAATCTAATTTTGACCATATCTTTTTATTGGGTTGACCCAGGACCCTGATTTTCATACACCTAATAGCAACCATAGACCTCAGTATCTGGTATAAATTTCAATTTGCTAGGTCCACCCGTTCCTGAGAAAATCGGTGGTGACACACGGACAGATAGACAGACAGACAGACAGACAGACAGACAGACAGACAGACAGACAGACAGACGGACAAGAAAGTGATCTTATAAGGGTTCCTTTTTTTACCTTGAGGTACGGAACCCTAAAAACGTGCTTTTTTCGTATTTTTTGCTCAAAATTACTAACTGTAACACGTAGATGCTTTAAATTTTCACAGAATATCTAGTTGTATATTACGTTTCAAAATAAATAATTAAATTAAAAAAAGTAAATAATAAAGGGAGGCTCTCATACAAGAAACGTAATTTTTAAGTAATTTGTTACTCGATCTTAATAAACAGGTAGAAACTTGGGTATTATCGACGGAAATGTTATAAATACAAAAGTAAATCAGTGTGTCTATCTGTTAAGCTGTTATGTCATAGAATTTTAGATGGGAGTAACAATACATTCCGAGAAAGGTCTTGCGCTTTGTTTCGTTACTTCAATTTTTTGTGTTTCCTGGAAATTCTGAACTTTATTCTTTCCTAGCAAGTACCAGTTTTAGCTGTGATAACTGAAAACTATTGCATTATACATAACAATTGTATTATATTATTTCAGTATGTATTCATAGAAACAGTCTCAATTCCGTGCTGGGGCTTATACTGTAAATTATGAACCTACACTACCTAAATACCTAATTATACTTATTGCCTAAATCCAGCGAGTCAAAAATATTAATGATTATTATCGGTTGTGACTTGGTTGAGACATTAACATACGTATTTTGCTCAGAATGCAGATATGACTGTAAAAACTCGTAGCTTGTTGACGTGTTGCAGTGGATATTATTATTTATGAGACCATTGTTAGGTCTTCTATATTACGATATTGTTGCATAAATATGTCAAGAAATAATATTATTCTTAAGATTAAGTCATGCAATACAGTAATTATAAAACACAATCTCGGAGACACCTCTGTCTCTTTGTAAGTGTAGACTTGGTGTGTAAGATTGGGTATTTCCCTAAACTGAAATGAAGAGAAATTATAAAAAATACATTAAATATACTGAAGAAAATTATATAATAATAATGTTCTCCAGACGGTACAATAGCCAAGGCGGTTAGTCTCAACGGAACCTATTCAACTTTAGCATAAGTGTAACATGCTAAGTGTACACTGCTATATGCTACGGCTTAACGTGCTCTCCAAAGCACAGGCATGTACTTATCTGAATATGACCTTCTTATACCTATTAGCCTGGGAGCCTATTATAAGAAAAACATGTAAATATGAAGCTGACTGACAAGTAGTTTCTTTTTTTCGATAGGTACTCAGTTAAGTATAGGTTAATATGTAATCAAAGTTATAAGTTTCTATTATCACTAATTACTTATAGACATATCCAAAAATGAACACACTTCTATGGAATATCTAAGAAATATTTATGAATTTCAATTGGTATCACTATTTTGTTCGAACCGTAATCGGCTCTCATGATCCGAAGTAGCCGAAAACAAAATAAGTTAGAAAATAAAATTACATCTACTACCTAGTAACTTGTAGGTACATCCGACACAGAATTTCTTGAATTTGATATCAAATCGTTGTGATTATGAAGTAACAAGTAAACCTGAAGATATTTCTACATCCAAGTTCTACTCAGTAGATTTAATTTATTTCGTCTCTAAACTTAGTCTTGTTTGTCCATCTGCACGAAATTATCTTTGAAAGAACAAACAATTTCAAAGTTTACTGTAGTTGTGAAATGTAATATCAGTCTGGAATTGACTTCTTTAGCATCAAGATATACAATTTCAGCTGATTCCAAGTACAAGCAATTCGAAGTATCTAACATTTATTGCTATGTACTTATAATTTACTTAAAGGATTTTTTATCTGCCAGTATCAGTATAGGTTGGGGTTCTTACTTCTTAGAACAAATTCTATATTACATTTTGTGACTGTTTAATAAGATCTGACTGGACAGATATAAAGCGCCTCTGGGTCTGTTTCGTGTTTCTGACCGTGTGGTGACGGATTAAAAATACGGAATGTCACCACCCCATATCATCCCATGGGTGTCGTAAGAGCTGACAGAGGAAGCATATTATGCAGAGAACAGCACTGTAAGAGAAGGAAAACTTGATACAAACCCTATACCAACCCGTTTGGCCAGCGTGGTATAGTAGGCCAAAACCTCCTTTCAAAGGAGATGCCTAGTCCAACAGTGGACTTTTATAGGCTGATGATGATGATGGGTCTGTTTTATCTGTCGTAACGATACAGAAAATAAAACCTAGCACGCTATGCTGCTTAAATTATATACTTTAACACATCATTGTAGTATTTTGACACAAAGCCTTATAAGTGCATTAAACATAGACAAAACACAATAGGACAATTTACCTACAGAATGTATTCTTCATGTTATACAAAATTGATAAAATATAAACGTAAAAGGACAAACCACTCGCATTACCTGAGATCAAAAGTCACAGTAAGCACCGACCGGTGTTCCCAAAAATATGACTTCAAACAAAATCAACAAATAAAATTTGTGAGGTTAGATAGTGAAAGCTGACGGTTATATTTCCTTTGCGATAGTATTACGGCTCACAAAGAGGTATGAGAAAAAAGCTTTGATCAACTGCCAACGAAATGTCACGTAGCTTAGGTACCCCGGGATCAGTGACTTTTGCTACTAGCTTTGTAATGTTGTTTCGGTAAAATTGCCAGAAGCAATACCAGTGTCTTGAAGTTATTAGAGCAATAATACTTCTTTGATATCCGACGCTTGTATGTCACTTGTCTTAATGTTTATTACGAAACTAATACCTTATTTTCCCTATATTATTCGTTTGGAATGGTTCGCAATAAATATGATTCAAGAATTCTTTATGAGAATTACATATATTGTTCTGATATAATCTCAACCTAGTGTATAATAGGACAAACATACCTATGTACCGTTCTATAATATATTTAGCGCATTAGGAAATAACTTAATTGTCGGTCGTTACTGGTTTCGGCAAACGTAGTGTAGGGCGTCTAGTAGCCAGATGGGGCGATGATATTCGTATAGCGGGCAATTACTGGAAGAGGAAAGCTGAGGACCGAGCTCATAGTGCTCGGCCACAGTGAAAGGCGGGTGCGGGTGCGGGCGCGACGCGGGAAACTCAAACATTAGGCGTGCCATAGGACCGGTACCGTAAGTCCAAAAGTGGACTGATACAGACTGATGATGATGATGACTGGTTCGCTGGTTTGGCTGTCGTGCCAAAAATTGTGTTAATCTCATGTATACTACTGCAGCTTTATCAAAATCCGATGTGTGAATTAGGAAATTGTAGTGTCACAAACCGTATTATTCTCTTCAATAATCCAAAACTTTGCTGTTCGTTATTTAGATAACGGCACCTAACCAAACCAATCTTTACAAGGTTTTACAGAAAACTTACAGCAGATAACAATTGTCCAAAATATCTCCGAAGCTGAGTCGATATTATTCAGTTATTCAAAGTCGATTACAGAGAACTCGCACAAAACATCGAGCTCAATCGTTCCTTAAACTTAGAACTAAACAGTTAGAAACTCGTAGATATATCTCTTGTTAAAGCCGTGTTAGAAGTATGGAGCTTATCGATAAGTCTGGCATCGTTAAATCCTACGCGGACGATCCGAAGAGCGCTCACGCCTGCCTCAACCCGGATGTAGAACGCCCATGACTTCTCAGAATGCACGGACTTATTTCTTTTCAACGTAATTCTGATACAAACGTAAATGTATATACATACTCCTTTTATACTTACTGTTCACGCCTTTTATACTGGCTGATTTCAGATTTCACGGGGGACTGCGGCTTATTAGGGTCGGTAATTCGATCTATGCCTGCCATGGCCATAAATAAATAGGTCGGTACTCTCATAAGTTTGGTTCTCTACTGGGGCAATCTATCATGTTGGTTATACGATAAAATATATAAAAGAATTCATATTCTTTACTGAGTATACGAATGGCAATCATGCAAGATCGCCCCTGAATGGCCAGTAAGGCATAATGTGTTCTGTACATGTAGGCACATTTTTATTTTAATTAATAAAATCAGTCTCTTTGAGTTGGGGTGCGGTGATTTTCATATCACTTTGCTACTCAGATAGCTACAGACTAGAGGCTGGTTTATTGCCATGTGTGACATAATCTGTTAAAACTTTCATGTTATATTGCATTTCGCCGTAGATTAAGCACTGAAGATATTCGGTTTCAATGAGACGTGAAGACAACTTTGGCACTACGCCATTTTCGGTATCTAGTGACAAATTGTTTCAAAATCTGTATAAATTACGTATTTAGAACAGATATCTTATGATAATACACTAATGAGAAATAAACATGATTGTTTACTATATTAAACCCAAAGGACTGAATACGGCCTTAAAAAGTATTTGCAAAAGCGTGCAAATGTTTTTCAAGGCCGTATTCGGTATAAGTATCTTTTATAGAAAAAAGTCGCCTAGTTTAGCTGTCTACTGGGTCAGTAGTATGTTAAAGATTTTTTCACAAATCAAAGGCACTGCGCATAAATCCGCAACGCGTGCCAAAGATGTGGCAAATATACTCGAGTCGAGGCCGCGTGTTCTTAGCCACCCCACTGCAGATATTAGAAGCTCTGAGTGGCTTTATACCTCTTAGTAGTAACTTTAGGGGCCACAAGTTCCCTTAGCCTACCAATTGTCTACAGCATCTGCGAGATATCGGTTTGAGCTTAGATGTAATTACATATTCATAAAAAGGACATTTGGCGCAGCTCACCGTTTCGCAGTAATTTATCTATGCGCAAAATATTATTTACTGCCGCATTGGAGTTTGTTGTACTTAAATTAATATCGACTGTTGTTCAAGATAAAAAGTTCTTATTACCAAATGTAATTTAACAACATTTCCCAAGTCTTCCTCGATATGATCAGATCTTCTATTTGAGAATAAATTACGACGACGCGACGTTTCGAATTAATAAACCACGTCTGTATCCTATGTAAAGGCCAAATTGCAAATTAGGTTAGGTACTTGTGAATAATTATGTTCTTGGCATCCTACAGTGAAAGAGAATTTTCAGCTACATACTTGACCCAATTGCCAGTGATTTTTTTGAGAAGGTAAAATTGAAAAATCGCAAACATCGTCGAAAACGAGCCAGGTGTTTTATTTGTGTGATATCGATGAAAGGAACTTCTACGGAGGCAAACTTTTATTTTTCTTCTATTGCAATAAATCCATTTGCTTGTAATTCCCAAGGAGATACAAATTATTTATTTCTCTTTTCTATCTGATGAGAATATTGTATTTAGGAGTGTCGGCCGGGGACCATTCGTTTGTCTCGGCCAAAAATATTGCGGATGAATAAATTTTTGTCAGTATAAATTCGATTTGTTTTTTCCTTTATCTGTGCTGGTTGGTATAATAGCTTAACGTAACGACTGCACGGTTGGCGTAGTGGTTTAAGCGGCCCTCTCACCGCTTGACACTGCGCCGAAGTGTTGTGGGTTCGATCCCCACACGAGACAACACTTTGTGTGATTCATAAATTGTTGTTTCGGATCTGGGTGTTCATTGTGTCCGTTATTTGTATGTTTGTAAAGTCCTCCGCGACACAGGATTTAGTCCTAATGCGGGAGTTGTCTTTTTAAAAAATAAAAAAGCTTGCGGGGACGCTCGCCATTAAGAGCGCATCTTGAACTAAAGGAAAACTGCAATACAAACCGCGTATATCTTAGAAGTTATTTGTGGTTGACACAGATTCAACGTGCGGCATCTATAGTATCTTTTTAGAAACTATTTTACGTACTTGACTGTCGTATTTCAACATTTTATTGGATACGGTCAGCATTATTTTTATGTTTTCAAGCGATGGCACATACGATAAGAAACGGGAATTTTTAAAAAGTGCATTACATTCAGTGATGATTCTTACATTATAAGCACAAAGGCTTTTTAAAAGTAGAAACCGTTGAAACACATTCAACAAAATTATAGACATCCAGTAAATCAAATCACTGTCTCAGTTGTACGAGGAATCACCGCGAAACGGAACAAGTATAGTCCATCTGAGGCACAAATTGGCTAAATTTTACCCCGTCTCAACTAGTTAGAGTCTCAGTTGATTGCCGCGCGGGCGTTATTTGATATTCAGTACAGGACGAATGTACATAGACCAGAAATTCTTAACCTTTTAAAGCTAGATATGTTTTTATGTAACGGAATCGATCGTGATTCTCAACCACTTAAAGATTGAAGAAAATGTTGTACTCTCAACAATCCAGGGGCCGGTCACAAAAGAAGGACTAAATACATAATAGTTTTAGTTTAGTCCTGTTTCACCACCTCTTAGGAAGCGTTATCGTCCAAGTAAATTCAAAATAGGAACTAAATTTGTATGAATTATATGTCAAAATAATTTATTCAGAACTTATTAGACAGTAGTGAAACAGGCCCTAAAATCAAAAAATCACGTTTTAGACTTAAAGGTAAAAAATAATATTTCATCGTAAAAATGTGTGGATTGCTTTTAAAACATTTTTCTACTACTTAACTATTATTTTGTTATCACGGACCTCTTGTGAAATTTAATACAACATCATGTTCATGTGTTATTTTTTTTATTATGACAAGTAAGTCTTCTGAAGTTGCAAGCAAGGTTTTTCAGAGTTTGGCCACTAGCAATATTTTTTAACATATTTATTGACCCCGATACCTCACCTATAGACTTCTTAGGGATACACGACCCAAGGTTTAGAATCCCTGATATAGACGTTTAGTAGTCTAGCGAACTAGTAAGCTTAATTCGGCTGTTATTCTACCCTGGCCCCGTTGATCAGGATATGTTGAATTGCACTACGTAGGTACATGTATATTAA
The DNA here is from genome assembly GCA_944739405.2 of Euclidia mi. Taxonomy (NCBI): domain Eukaryota; kingdom Metazoa; phylum Arthropoda; class Insecta; order Lepidoptera; family Erebidae; genus Euclidia; species Euclidia mi. Next base: position 59,459,663 of record OX123181.2, on the reverse strand, counting down.
TTACCAACACTACGCACTAATTACGCCACAACAATTGATAAATTGCTGCATTGTAGCAAACTAGCAAATGTTCCCAATTTGTGTTAGTTTTGGTGTAAGGTTATTTCAATGTGGAACGTCAGTATCATGTACTAACAATTACATTGAATTAGGTGTCAGCATTCACAAAATACGTATATAATATGACCTTTGTTCGATTTCGGTAGACCGGAAAAGTCACCTTATGGATGGGTGAGTGCAGGTTGTGATATTTACATCATAGCGGTTAGGAACATCGGACCCGGTTTTTGTCTCAGGATAAGAATCGTTAGGCCATAGGCTTTTAGGCGACTTATAAATTCCGATACAAGACTTAGTCATACACTTACATACATACATACACACATAGACTCACGCCTGTTTCCCAGAGGGGTAGGCAGAGACTACGGAACGCCATTTGCAAGTTGCAACGATCCTGACATATCTCTCTTGCTTCATTCACTCCCATCAAATTCCTCATGCATGCTCTTCTGTTTCGGGTACTTCTAACCTTTCCAGTTTTAAGGTTCACTAACATGAATCGAAATACTTATAGTTCAAAGTGTACAATATTTGATAAGAAAGTTCTCGTCAGTAGTAACATTTCTTAATATAAAGTTCATTACTTTATATGTTTAGCTACTCGTATACACACATGCATGCATCAGTATAGAGTTTTCTACGCACACATAGAAGGTAAACGAGTTCTATAACGACTTCAGATAAACCTTTTCTGTTTGCTTCTATTACTAGAAATTGCGAAAGGTCCATGTTCTTATTAATTCATTTGTTTCAATTTACAACTTTCTTGCATGGTTCTCTTTTAAAAGGTAGAGATCTAATAAAATTATAAATTAAATCTTTTTATCAGGGGACTATGTGTAGAATTTATTACATACCTATGTATTATATTTCTAAAACAGTTCTTTCTAAACGAACGTCTATAAAGTACTAGCTTTCGTGTGTGAGTTCGCCCGCGTGCGTGTCAATTATGGCGAAAGTGTCCTTATGTGTTATTATGATGTACTTATAAGCTATATTACTGCAAAAGTTTATAAAAATACAAGAGCATGCTCGCACTTACTCCCGCTCATCTTATTAAAATAATATTAAATTAACCGTTTCTGCCCGATGCTGTCAGAATTTTGGGAAATGTCTTCTTAGGGCACCTCAACAGTCCCCAAGTAATAAACATGCTAAATTTCACCTTCTTGCGCCCAGAATTTTCGGCTGTACCTTGTCTGTCAGTCAGTAACGCAAGAATTTTATATGTACTTACAGATGTTCGGTAGTAAAATATTGTAGAAGCTGTAAGTAAAGTCGCTATTGAATAATTTGCTGTCGCTTGCTCGGCTACACTGGTAAATCCGATTAAGTTAATTCAAAGAAACATCCGAGCTACTCCACAATAGTTTGAGAAAATCGATAGAAATCTGGTTAATAAAGCAAGTTACAATTGAAAGAAGGGTGGTCTTATTGGTTTGTGGCACAAACTGTTAACTTGAAATCTTTGTGTAAAGATATAGTTTTTTACTTTGTTTGGGTGTCATTTGGCTCGTTTTAGCTTTGCAAAAAATCGGGCAAGTGCGAGTCGAAGATCGAGTAACAAATTGCTTAAAAATTACGTTTGTTGTATGGGAGCCCCCCTTTATTATTTACTTTTTTAAATTTAATTATTTATTTTGAAAGGTAATATTATACAACTACATATTCTGTGAAAATTTTAAGCGTCTACCTGTTACAGTTAGTAATTTTGAGCAACAAATACGAGAAAAACACGCTTTTTGTATGGGACCACCCCTTAATATTTTTTTATTCAGCTTTCTAGGTATCACGGTTTATGAGATATAGCCTGGTGACAGACAGACAGACGGACAGACAGACAGACAGACAGCGGTGGCTTAGTAATAGGGTCCCGTTTTTTACCTTTTAGGTACGGAACCCTAAAAATGAGAAAAAGTTGTCTACAGAGTACCTTTTGTACTTCACTACAGTCCGTGTGGTGACGGATTAAGAATACGGAATGTCACCACCCCATACCATCCCATGGCACTATGGTTCGTCTAGAACAAGCTAGCTAGACAAAATTATTTTATTTGATTTTTATGTCTAGATGCGGTTAATAAGCAAAGATATAAGGTTTTTGGTACTTTTTTCAAGGCAGTTTGTCATTTGAGCTGGTATCATGAAAAAAAAAACATTTATCGGGCATATGTGTATAATATATTTTTTGAACATTTTATAAAGTGATTTATCCCTCGACGTCGCTATAAAATCTAATAACAGATGCATAAAATATCTAAGAACTAAATCTATTACTCATTATCATCACTATCATCAGATGAATCATCCATTGAATAGTCATGATCGTGAGGGGCAGAACTATGAAAAGTAGAAATCATATTAACATTTTGTTCCTTACAGCTAGGTGGGACAATTAAATCTAATACTTCAGTTGGAAGCGTACCTATTTTCTTCCGAGGAACTTCTCGTAAACCGTTTATTACAGGGTCAGATGTTATCAATAACATATTAAGTAAATCTCTATTCGTAGCCTCCCGTGATCGCTTTCGTGTGTTGTGCTCACGAAATCTTCTGCAGTCCTTATTCCGAGCTTTCTGTGCTTCCTCGGAAAGCTGGCCTATAGGTAGAAGGGACGATCTAATTACTTCGCCACTGTGCAAAAGTATTTTGTGGACAGTAGCGGGCATGTAATACCATGAATAGAGATTTACATAAAGTTGTCTAGTTTCTTGAGCTAAGTTAACGAATTTTTCAATATTTATATCATATCCCGATGATAAAGTGCGAAGTAGTATGCCAAATTTTTGTATTAGTGAAACATCTAACCCTGTAATATCGGCACTAGCCTCGGGATTTCCAAAAAATCTTCGCGCGGTGTTCCCGTCATTAGTGTTACCGAACCCTGGTTTTGGTTTGTCTACAATCAAGCCCATTTCGCTTTTAAATCGTTTTTTAATGTCATCTGAACGTTGTTTCACACTAGCTTTGTCTTCGGCTGTTCTTAACTGCCATTTTTTTATATTTAGTCGATAGCTAATGTGAAGCAAGCATTCAAAGCACCTTATCCAAGCGTGCAACGTAGACAAACCAAAACCAAGATTATCTTTGTCCGCAGCAAACTCTTTTGACAGATCATTCATCATTGTTGGAGTTGCCCCACAAATAAAACATTTTTGTGAGGAAGAAGTTTCGGTCAGAGCATTGCAAACTTTTCCGTCAATCATTGTTAAAAGCATAACATGTGTGACAGATACTTCGGTCTCCATCACCTTGCAGGTTGTCGGCAATAAAGCGTTTATCTCTTCTAAAACCTTATTGGTTTCCGAAATCGTAAAATCTTTCGTTTCCTTAGAAAAGATAAACTTTATTGGCCGACAATACATTGTAGAACAGGGCCGAGGATTCTGCCACACAATATTACCACTTTCATCTTTCAATTGAAGAGGAACGAAAGAAAATACAAATAAAAACTCGTCACTATCGTCACAATTAGTGAATTTTTGTTTGTACATACTATGACCGGAACTTCCATCACAACCCCATTTACTGATTAATGTGAATGACGTGCAAGGTAACAGACTATGAACAACTTCTTGTTGTGCTGAAACTAAACGTTCGGCAGTCTTATCAAGAATTGCCTGAACTTTGATTTCAGCATGCGTTTCATTGACTGTAATTTGTTCACCTGACGGGTAGCAGGCTATTTTAGCCTTTCTAACACTGTACATTGACGGAAACACCTTATGTCCAGCTTTAATACTCCACTTCCGAGTCTGCTTATAGCTATGGCTACTTGATTTACTATCAACGTAGTACGCTAAAGCTTCCTCACTTGTTAAACTCCTGGGGGCACTTTCTTCACTCGTGGTCTTGGTTATTGAAGGATCACTAGTCACATCTTTAATTTGACGTGCTACACTTCTCTGATCCGAGATTCGAGCTGACACTTCAGCGGCGTAAATTAATTCACTAGCACTTCTGGACTGTAATAGATCGTCTACACGTCGTCTCTTCGTTTTGAGACTAGAATGTTCAAAATCTTTAGTAGGTCTTCCGGGTCCCGGTTCTCCAGATGTAGTTGGCAGAGATAAATAAACGGACACATCGAAAGATATGTCAAGACCCTCCAGCCACGTCGAATACTTTTGTAGGAATCGCTCTCGATTTCTTCCACAGCTGCTCCACTTTTCAGCAAATTTCGTTGAATATCTTGAGATTAGTACTTTAATATCTCGCAGAGACTGCTCCGTAACACCATCAAAATTATATCTCAAAGATATAAACCGAAAGAGCTCCTCATTCCGCGTTTCCTTCGGGTGTTTCAGCCATTCTTCGAAAAAATCCATTCTTGAGACGGTAAAAACTGTTGAAAGAAAAAAATAAATAAAAATTAGTTGTGCAAATATATCGCAATGAATTTTTTTACGTATAACTACTAGACACTTATGAGAATCGTATATGATAGGTTCTACGGTGGGGACAAGTGGGGACATGTTATTATTTGACCGATGAATTTGAAAAAATGAGTAAAAAAGTGGGTGAAAATTCAAACATTTCATTTTATAAGACTAAAGAATGAAGTTCCCATGTTGAAAATGAAATAAAATATAACTACTTACCCTTACGTATACAATCCATCACAAAAACACTTTCACAAATTTCTTTTAGTGACATAAACAATGCTATCAAATATGATGTAAAAATGCAAATGAATGCCCTTTAAATAGTCAACATCTTATAAACATACCTTAATGACGCTCTTAATGAGGGTAGTATTGATAATTAATAGGTGTAATCCTCAATGTAGGGAGTTCGTAATAGTAATTAACTTCCAGGAATTTAAGAGTTGTTTTTGTCTAGCTAGCTTGTTCTAGACGAACCATAGTGCATGGGTGTCGTAAGAGCTGACAGAGGGAGCATATTATGCAGAGAACAGCACTGTAAGAGAAGGAAAACTTGATACAAATCCTATACCAACCCGTTAGGCCAGCGTGGTATAGTAGGCCAATTCCTCCTTTCAAAGGAGAGGCCTGGTCCAGCAGTGGACTGTTAAAGGCTGATGATGACCTTTTGTACACCGCAATCTGAAAAGAAATGTATCAATATTCAATAATTAAGATCAGTGTCAAAATTTGAGATCACGAAGTCATGTAAAACGCAAATTCAAAGCGTCCCAAATAATTATGTTAACACGTTACAAGCTGATTTGTTTCAAAACAAATTAAAACTAGTAATTGTCAATTCGTATTCAAGACCGCACATCCCACAGACCTACACTAAAAACAAAATCAAATTATGCATTAAGTTCCCTTGTAACTAGAGCGGCAAGTAATTACAATCCTAGAAGTGCGGTTTAAAATGACAGCAACTGTTGAATTAAAGATACGTGCTCCGTATGTAATAAACGAAGCAAATTACAAACTTCTCCGGGAACTTGGCTAGAGCAGACGTCACTTGTTTATAAATTCCCTCGCCTCTCGGTTTGACCTTTGCAACTTTCATTTGTCTAGCTCCATCAAACAACTTCGTTAGTTCTCCTTAGTGATTGTTTCCACTGAACAATTAATTAGCTACATACGACGCGCCGGGATCTTTATTTGTAGTTTCGTGTTCATGTGTAACGACACCGATCATTCTGACGTCTCACTTTGGCCAATTTGTTAATGGCACGTTGTCGTTGCTAGTTCTCATTATTCCAATGTTCTCGTGTTCGTGGTGAATTAGCACCTCCAATGAATATTTATGGCAGTGGCTAACTACAATTGGACTATAATTGTGATTTGTGGCAAATCGATGAAGTCGAAAGTAATTCGTTTCCCTCAAAGGGCCGTGAACGACTAACCTTAATGAAAATAAACGTTGGTCGGATAATATTCGCATTTTTCTTCCCTTGTAATTTATTCGTAAGCAATTCTTGTATGTATATTGAAAACGTCAACACTTTACAAATATGGTAATTAAAATTTACATTTGAAGTGGATAATATAATAATTAAACATTCTTAGGTAGACATGATTTGTGATATTGATTTATGATCAACAATTGGATACTAATGTAAACTGTGATGATTTTCTTGTTGTTTTACTTAATTGCCTTCGTCATAACATTTAAATTTGTTAAAAAAATTACCTTTAAGTAGTATTTTTGAGGGTTAGGCCACTTTTGTTTTTTGGTTCAGGATTTATATTGTAAATTAAATACGAGGTTAGGCTAAAATTAAAACAAGGTATATCACTGAAACATATAAATTTTATTAAAATAACATAAATTAATAATGAAATGCCTTAGCAAATTAGGAAATAACATTTTGAAGTAAATTTTTATTGATGATCCTTTTGATGAATAAAGTTTATACCTATTTTATTCATCAAGAGGGTCATCATTGAAAATAACATCACTTGAAGTTGCTGAGGTCTTTAAACTATTATAAAAGATATGATGAATGGGTGGAATAAAGTTTAACAATTCCAATAAATCTATTTTTTTTTATTTCACTAATGTCATGGCCATTAGGATATAAAGGTTCAAGATTTTCAATTATAACTGAGTTTCTTTTTTTTTTAAATCAACTTCTTGGAAAAGAACTTCTGGATTATTACAATATTTAAAATAAAGTTTGAAGGGATGCATTTCATGATACATAATCCATTGCATTTTTAACCACTCCACTTTACCTTTATCTGTTGCAATTTTTCTGTTAGTAATGTTTTTTTCTAAAGTTTGACAAGAAAAATAAATCTTTGTTCATTGATACTATTTTAAATGATTTATTCTTTCTAACGGCTAAAATTACCTGATCTCAATCTTTAGGTACAAAATGTTTTTGAAAAACCTCTTTTTCTTTTCGATAAGGCCAAAAGTCAAATGGCCCAACCGGCTTAGGCCACTTTTGCATTATGGCTGGATGAAAAAAAAATATTGCAGAAACGAATTTTGTAACGCCAACTATTATGAAAATAACAAATCAAAGTTAGGCCATTTTTGTGTTAAACTTTTATCAATTTGTAATCGTATGCGAGTGTTAGATTATAAACAAAAAAAATGTGGGTTAGGCCGCTTTTGCGCTGACTGCCTCATATATCTTCTTCGTCAGTCTTTCGTCACCCATCCTCTCCATGTGCTCAAACCATCTCAACATGCCTCTCTCGATGCTTGTCACTACATCTTCTTTTACCCCACACCACTCTCGTATCACACAATTCTTTACTCTGTCGGTCAAAGACACATCACACACTTCTCAGTGCTCTCATTTAGCATTTATTCTACTTTCAAGTCTCTTCTGCCATACCCAACTTTCACTACCATACATAAGGGTAGGCACTAACACGCCTCTGTGCACAGCCAAACGTGCCTTTTTTGTACACGTTTTGACTGTTCATAAACGCCTTCAGAGCTCCATTCACACTATTACCTGCATTACCTCTCCTTTCAATATCTTCTTCATTCTTACCATCTCTTGTAAACAACGTACCTAAGTAAACAAACTCCTTCACTTGTTCCACTCGCTGTCCATCGATCAAAACATTACAAGCCGTAACGCATTCCTCCTTTTCAAAAACCATAACTTTCGTTTTACTTACATTCACTTTCATTCCTTTCTTCTCTAACGCACCATGCATGATTGCTACCATCTCCTGCAACTCCTCCGCTGAAGATGCAAGTATTACCTGATCATCAGCATAAAGGAGGCATTTGACGAGTAACCCATTCATCCTTAATCCGCAGTCACTATGTTTTAAATCTTGCAAACAACTGTCCATGAAGAGGTTAAACAGCCACGGCGACGCTACACATCCTTGTCTAACACCTTTCTCGATGGTAAACCAGTCAGTGTATGCCCCGTTTATCCTCACACAAGCTCTAGAATCCTCATAAAGGGATTTCAGAGCTCGAATGAGGCTGCTGTCCACCTTATTCATTGACAGCACCGACCACATATCATTCCTCTCCACTTTGTCGTAAGCCTTTTCCAAATCCACAAATGCACAATAGACCTTTTGACCGTTGACCAAAAACTTTTCAGCTATGCTTCGCAAGGAAAAGCCTGATCCGTACATCCCATACCCTTTCGGAATCCCGCTTGTACATCCCATATTTTCTTATCGGCTACTTTCATAAGTCTTTCAATCAGTACCTTTGCATACAATTTGCCAACAATGCTGGGAAGGCTAATGCCTCTTGTTGCGAGCCTTTTCCTTTATACAAAGGCACAACTATAGCTGTGGCCCAGTCATTAGGTACTCGGCCGGTGCTCCAGCACAAGTTATATAACCGCTGCAACTGACCAACTATGATGCCCAGTCCAGCCTTCAGCATTTCGACTGTAATCCTATCATATCCTGCAGCCTTACCTACTTTCATACTTCCCAGTGCCTTCACGATCTCATCCACGCCAATAACGCTTTCATCATTGCTATCGTTACCATTCATTTCATCGATTGGTGTCTCTATCGCCGTTCTTTGATATAAACCTTCAAAATACTCTTTCCATCTCTTCAGCACGCACGATTCACCATTCACTATCCTTCCATTCTAGTCTCTGATCGATGTGTATTCTGAGGATTGAGTTTTCCTCGAACTGCACGAACGGATTTCCAGAAAAACTCAATGTTTTTCCGGCAATCGTCAGATAATCTGCTATCAAACTCATCTTTCTTTTCCTCTTTTTTCCTTTTAACCATTTCTTTCACTATTCTTTTTGACCTAACAAACTCCTTTCTTGCTTCATCTGTGTCTTCGCTCGCTTTGCTGCTGCTTTTCCCATTCTTTCATTTGCTCTGACAGCCAACCAATCTAACCAAGCTTTCTCTGACACTGCTGATTGTACATCCTTGTCCCACCGTGTATTCTTAACCTTTCACATTTTCCTTCTCTTGATCATACCACATACTTCAGACGCTACACATTAGTATGTCTCTTCTTTAAAGGACTGCCACAATTCATCCATATCATTTATGCCATCGAATCTCTCAAATCTTGCTATCAATCTTCGCTTATACTCATCTTTCACATCTTTCTCTTGTAGATTTTCTACTTTTATTCTTTCCAAGACTCTATTTTCATTATGCTCTCGGTATCGCCATCCTTTAAAGAGCCCACTTATCCGGCTCAACACCAAAAAGTGGTCTGTGTGGATGCCGATCCCTCGATACACCCTTGTATCCAACACATTCTTTCTCAGTCGTTCATCTACTATTACAAAATCAATCATACTTCTTCTAACATTTTTCGCCTCACGTGTATGCAAATGTATCCTTTTGTGATCAAACATGGTGTTTGTCACACAAAGGCTGCACTCCAAACAAACCTCAAGCAGAGCTTTTCCATTTTCATTCACACTCTCATCACCGAATGCACCTAACACCTTTTCAAATCCATCTCGTTTTACTCCTATTACAACCATCCATTGAAATCCCCTAACAAGATCAATCTTTCGTTATCCTTACATTTCCTCAAACTATCTCTTAAACTCTCCCAAAACTCCTGCCTTTCGTCTTGCTCTTGCTGTGACATACCCGTAACTATGTATTGACCGGGGCGTACACCCCAATAATAACGACACGAGTAAGTCCTACTTTCATTCTCATCCATAGTAGCCTAGCATTTACACATTCAAACTCTTTAACACACTCATTCATTTGCGCAGATAGTATTACACCAACTCCCTTGCAGGCTCTGGTGGTACTATCTACCCCAGACCAATACGCCGTATATGCGCCATGCTGGGTGGTGCCACAACCTTTCCTTTTTGTTTCACTCACACAAAGAACATCAATCTTTCTATCATCCATCATCTGACATACTTCATCCAATTTGCCGTCCATCCCTCCTCCAACGTTCAACGTTGCAAACCAGCTTTCCGTGGGCCGCTTTTCGCCCTCGCGGGGAACGGGACGGGTTGCGAACCGCGTCGCCGCCGTATGGAGAAGTAGTAGATTTTGTTCCCATAGCGTTCCCAAGAGATGTAGGGATCTAGACTGTCCACCCCCGCAGAGCCCTTTACGGGGGTAAGGCGGAATATCAGCTGTGCCTTGTGACCACCAACACAGGCACCCTCCGTTTACGACCAGCTTGCCCTCTAGCCACGAAATCCCTCGGCACGGGTCGGTTCACACCTTAGATCGGGGTTTTGTGTCAGGTATGCTCCCTAGAAGTTGGTTTAATTTCGAAATTTTCCTTCTCCTAGATAGGTTGCCAACCAAGGCTAAAGAAGCCCATCTCCCCGAACGTTTGGTTTAATTTCGGAGTATTCCTTCTCCTAAACAGGTTGCCAACCAAGGCTAACGAGGTCCATCTCCCCGAAATTCTTATTCATTTATTATATTATGTATTAGTATGAAATTCGGCCAGTTGATTCGTTCTAAAACAGAGCTTGTGTTGTTTAGAGCTAAAGGCGGTAAAGCCGCGTTATTCCCGCAAGAGCTCTTCTTGGCACAAGGGTCGTTAGCGAGCCGCCAGAAAACCACGTGATTTTTTAATTTGAAAAGCCGTCCGAGAAGCATTCTCTTTGCGACATACCTGCAAATGTTGATAGCTGAAAACTGTGTGTAAATGCTTTGATATTCAACTCTATGATGCCAGCACCAACCTCTATGAAGCCAGTTAACAACATCTACAACAATGACAACTCAAAGTTTAATCTTTTTATATTTCTTTAAGAAACATTTCTTAAAGAAATATAAAAAGATTAAGTTAGATCCCATTCTCATTTTAATTATTTAGATTTGAATTTAGTCACGATGATTGCTGATGCGCTTAATCCTAGAATAGAATTAAATACATTGTTATAAACGACTGAACTAAGTTTAATCGACAGTTATAAATTCGAAATCTTTAATATTAAGTTTAAAGCTCTCTTGGAACATTTTATTAGGTATAATGTACCAAATAAATTAGAGGAAATTTATCAGGCCTCGCCGACGCCGCGAAGGTGTAATGTAGCAAATCAAATTTAGGGGCTTCACTAGGCGATGGAACCCGGGTTGGGAAAGAGCTTCAACTATTTTTAATGAAACGATAAATAAGAAAGGCTGGGATGGCACGAAGCGCCCTGGAAAAGGAATTAACCCTGTCGATTGTCGATACGCAGTGTCCCAACGAGATTGTGGTACAATTATTTTTAATGGATTTTTCGGTTTGGTCACCCAAATTCGACGTGCGTAAAATTGATGACTGTATCTGCATGACAATTTCATTAACTGAAGTAAATTGTGGTTGTTCCGTGATGGACTACTACTTTACTTAATTATTTTTCAGTATAGTTAGGTAGGTGTATATTTCGTTTTGAGAATTCCAGGTACTTCTTAAACTAATGCTGTATATTATGGATATAACGGAGAGGTATGAGATGAGGTTAGCAATAATATTGAGTGTTATATCTGAAAGCAACACACAAAAAACTAGTATATGATTATATCATTTAGTAAGGAACTAGAGCACCCGTGCTGCTCCACAGCATATTTTAATATTATAAAAAAGCTCTCTCTCATATAGGTATGATGAGTACATTGTAGCCTTATCTAATAAGTAAAAAGATGATATTCTAACCAAAAATTTATATATCACAAAACTTCTTTTCTCACAACATTGGCTTTGCGTTGCACCTTAGGTATCGTGAAATTTCCACCTTGGCATTACTGAATGGTTTGCCGCTCAATAGGGATATATGTATATACTTAATATGTATAACTGAACATTGACGAAAGAAAGTTCTTCAATATGACTGTGCTGCCCTACCATTATTTCCATTAGGACACTGTAATGTCCTTCGTCCAGGTGCCCAGAAAATAGCAAGTTATGAACAATTTCGCCAGTACCATAGTCAGTAATCGTATTACTGTTTTCCAGGTGAACTCTGAATTGACACTCGGGATATAGCTCACTTACACTCTGAAGTTCAGCATGCCCTGCGTACTGTCCATTGGCACCCATCACACGTTTGTAATCTTTTGCATTTGTAATGGTCTGGCCATATGCTTCGTCCCCAACAATGAACTTATTATATACATCCCAATTATTGATTATGTTATCAACAGTGGCCAAACGAATTTCATAATGTTTATTCTCACTTCCATATAAACAATAAGAAATTGCGCGAAGTAAGCAATTACCGTCACCAAGAATGGAAATCACTTGAAAATAAAATTGTTGATGTTAGAATCAATCAAATCTGAACCCGTTACCATCCGTATTTTTTTAGCAGTAGGAGGACCATCTGGTACCAAATCTCCAACAGAGCCGTCATTGACCAAGATTCTTTGTTCAAACTTTCTCTGAGCATTTTTCAATTTCCTATCAAGAACCATCATTATAATTGAAAACACAACTACTCACAAAAAATACGCTATTAAATCAGAAACTTAAGTAACTAACTTACGCTAGCTTCACTTTTTTCTTTATCTGTCAATATTTTACTATCAAAATAAAAAATATAGAAAAACCACTTTTTTATAAGTAAGAAAATAGGTTTTATTTCTGTTGTTCGCGACAGACATTAAAACTATGACAGTGAATAGTGTATTCGAAACCGCGAGTGAAAATCGTAGAAAATCAGTGTTATCTAATCGTGCGGTACACCGGGTTCGGTTCCCGGACGTGTCAAAACGTTACAAAATAGCTAAAATAGTGTAAATGGTTAGATTGTTAATATACAACAACTATGTAATACATGAACATTAGTCTTAAACTTGTGCTAACTGTAGGGGCCTTAGATATCGAATCATAAATAGCGTTATCAGTAGTGACAGATAAGAGTTAATGCTTCATAAAACAGCTGTTTGTTTACATATTCGTTTTATAGTTTTATAAGTGTTTTTAAGCTTCATATAGACTTGAAATCATGTCTAGATACCTTTTTATTGCTAGTTATTACCTTATATAGTTAAAATAAGCATAATAACAAACATACGTATGTTTATCATAAAATTTGTTTACTTACGATGATAGTATTTACTTAAGAAATTCTGTAATTTTTTTATGCTTCAAAGTTATCATGTAATATGTTCGAATTGAATAAAGATATTTTCATGGTGTTTGTTTTTATAGATGCCCCATATAGTTGCACACAACGGCCTACCAAAATTATATATATAAATTTAGTATACGATAGTTTTTCAATAGAAAATATAGTGGGCGGGCCCTTGTGTGGCAGCATTTTTTGGGAGTTTTTATGGAATAACTTAGTGACGCTAATAGTTAGGTTTAGGTATTGTATACCAATAGATAGAACTTAATGAGACCTATCTAACGATGTATAGAACATGTATGTATGTATAATAGGATCGAATCATACGTAACATTTGTACTGTTTTTGAAATAAAAATAAACGAAAGATTCTCTGTGCACGTGTTCGGTGCGATGGTCGTCGATAAGGTAAAGTTTCGAGGTACTTAAGCGACCATGTATTCGGCCAGTTGTTGGCGTCTCAACCACCATCTTGTGACCTATGTAACCATCAAGCACCGCACACCTGAACAGCATCGCTCTCAACGTATGAAGATGTTTCATTTCTGAAGCCCTTACACATCGAAGCCATACAGTCCACACACATAGAAGAACATGCATCGTCGTAGGCACACGTCAGCAGCACACTACCAGCGCACTGTAGCGGACTAGCAAAGGTTCGATTCCTGGCATCCGTTACATTTGTTGGTCGCTTCGAGCCGGATTGAAGAATGCCTACGACGCGTTCAAGAGGTCGTGCTCCCGAGGTCGCCGGGGGAGCGGCCGGCGCCGGGCCTAGTTCCAGTACCCCTGCCCGCGCCGCCGCTGCCCGCAACCCAGCCGCCGCGGTCGTCCGTCACGACGGGCCACCGCGATCGCCGTCGACAACAGTCGGGAGCGACGCGCCGCCGTCGGCCCCCCCCGGCCCCGCGGGGAGGGACGAACGAAACATCACTCAAGACGCAAGGGAGCGAGCAGAGGTGCAGTCGAAAAATGAAGATGGCAAGGAAAGGACGTTGCAACCATCCGATAGATCGAGCGTTTGTACAGCGCAACATAGTATAATAGAAAATAGAGATAGAAAGAAGCCAACAAGGGAACGCGACCAACGCTCAGCAGCTACGGGACGCTCCAATAAAAATGTGATGTTGGCTCGAGAAGAAGTTTTGAAGATAAAACTACAGTTAGCACAGTTAGCACTACAGAAGGCTGAAGAAGAGGCGGACTCCGATGACTACGACGAGGATGGACAGTCGAAACAAGACTACGTACGTTCGTGGTTGGAAGAGGCTCCGGAACCCCAGCCCGGCCCCGAAGATATAGAAGTGATATCGGCGCCCACTAAGAAGAGGGACGTCGACGGGGCACAGAAGATGGAAGATGGACCGCCCTCACAGAAGATGGACGTTCATCAACAAGGAGGTGATTCGCTGAAGCCGTTCATCACGGATCTCACCTCCGCGATCGCCGCGCTCGCCGATAGGAAGCCACCGGACACATCGATAGTTGCACCACACCCGGCGGTTTCGAAAGTCATCATGACGCTACCGACGTTCGGCGGCGCGCACACCGAGTGGCTGTCGTTCAAGGCGATATACGACACCACCAAAAATTTCTTCAACGACGTGGAGAATACAGCGAGACTGAGAAGAAGTCTCAAGGGAAGAGCGTTAGAAACAGTTAGCTCTGAACTGATTGGGCATGCGCGACCAGATGAGATTATGAAGGAGTTGGAGCTGCAGTTCGGACGACCAGACTCGATCGCACAGGCAGAGACGGACAAGCTGAGGACCCTGCCACGCTGTAGCGAAGCACCTAAGGACATATGCGCGTTCGCGAGCAAGATTAGAAGCGGCGTCGTCACACTTCGTGCGTTGAAAAAGGAACACTACCTCATCAATGCGGAGCTAGTGCGCGTGTTGACCGAGAAGCTACCGAACTCGCTACGTGTGCAGTGGTACAAGACGTATACCGAGAAGTGCCAGTCGAAGCCGGACCTCAGCCGATTCAGTGACTTCGTGACAGAGTACGCGTTACTGTAGCGCGTTCGCGCCGGCTGAGAACATCACCGATGGGCCGCCAAGCAGACGTACCGTGCAGAGGACGTACACGGCGACGGAGAAGCGAACGCATACGGACACGTCTAACGCAAAGTGCAGGATATGTGAACGCGAAGGACACTACTCGTCGGCCTGCAGCACGTTTCGTAACGCCAACACAGAGAAGAGATGGCAGCTAGCTAAGCAGCATGGATTGTGTTTTCGCTGCTTACGCCGAATAGAACACTCGTGCAAGCCCAAGAAGTGCGGTGTAGAGGGATGCCGCGCTACACACAACCAGTTGCTTCACTACGATAGAGGAGCCCATAGGACCGAAGACGTGAACATAGAAAAGCAAGAAACGGTCGCCAGTTCGTGCATACGTGCAAAGGCTCAAGCATACTTAAAGATAGTGCCCGTGCAGATAGTCGGACCGGCGGGAGAGGCGTCTACGTTCGCCCTACTCGACGACGGAAGCACCGTATCGCTCATAGACGACGACATAGCCAAGGAAGTCGGCGCGGAAGGGAACCTGGACCCGTTTACGATCCGTGCCATAGGCGATACGTCGATCGACATGCCAACGTCGCGACGCGTAGACATACAAATACGAGGAGCCGGCGCCGACAGCAAACAAGTGCCTTTGTGTGCGCGCATCGTAGCCAGCCTACACCTGTCGCCGCAGAAGATCGCCGAAGAGGACCTGATAGACTGCAAACACCTCGAAGGCATCAAGAAGTAGCTGGTGTATGACATAGGCGTGCCAAAGGTGCTAATAGGTCAAGACAACTGGCACCTGCTCATAGCGAACGCAGTACGAAGAGGACCCAACGATCAACCGGTGGCGTCGCTTACATCGCTGGGATGGGTGCTGCACGGCGCGCGCTCACGCACCTTGGGAAACACCGTACACTTCGTCAACGGTCTCTCCGCTATAGATGAAAACATAGAAGCGCAACTGAAAGAATATTTCGCACTGGAATCGCTCATAGTGAACCCACGTCGACCGAACTCGGACCCCGAGAAGCGGGCTACAGATATGTTAGAAAAACATACGAAACAATTAGAAGATAGACATATAGAGACGGCTCTTCTGTGGAAACAAGAAGACATCGTCATGCCAGATAGTTACGAGAACGCGACAAGGAGGCTCGCACACATAGAGAAAAAATTAGATAGAAACATAGAGTTGAAAACAAGATATACAGAACAGATGAACTTGCTGATAGAAAAGGGATACGCAGAAGAAGCTCCCATGAATAGTACGCCAGGGAAGACTTGGTACTTGCCTCACTTCGATGTACACAACCCCATGAAGCCTGAGAAGATTCGTATAGTTCACGACGCCGCCGCGAAGACCAGAGGTATGTCACTCAACGATTACCTGCTCACGGGACCGGACTTGCTACAATCGTTGCCGGGGGTGTTGATGAGGTTCCGTCGACACCGCGTTGCCGACTCAGCTGATATAACAGAGATGTTTATGCAGGTGAGAGTACGCCCAGAAGACCGAGACGCGCTGCGCTACCTGTGGAGAGGTGACCGGCGGGAGGGACCGCCCCAGGAATACCGTATGAAGTCCATTATCTTCGGCGCGGCAAGCTCACCGTGTACAGCTATATTCGCGAAGAATTGGAACGCTCGCAAGCACGCAGAAGAGTACCCGGAAGCAGCAGAAGCCATCATAGATAACCATTACATGGATGACTATCTGGACAGCTTCAGGGACGAACAGGAAGCGACGAGTATAGCGTCACGGGTGCGAGACATACACAGAAAAGCGCACTTTCACCTCACGAAATGGGTGTCGAACTCTAGAAACGTCATCGAAGCAATAGAACCAAGTCAACATCGCCAGGAGACAGTCGGCCTCGCCAGCAAGGGGCAAGAAGAGAAAATTCTCGGCTTGATGTGGAAAATGAGCGCGGACGAGCTGAGCTTCAACCTTACACTCGCACGGCTTCCAGACGGACTCATCGGCACCGAAGCGCCTACGAAACGGGAAGCGTTGAAAATAGTTATGTCGCTATACGACCCACTCGGCCTCGCATCGCCCGTGACTGTTCGAGCCAAACAGATACTACAGGAAGCCTGGCGACTCGGTACAAATTGGGACGAGAAGTTTGACGAAAGCCTCAGAGTGCAATGGGCATCGTGGATACAGCATTTAGAACAGTTGAAGTCGATACGCATCCCGCGGTGTTACCCCGGGTACAGTGACGCCTGTACACTCCAAGTACATGTCTTTACGGACGCCAGTGAAGCGTCCTACGCAACAGCGGTGTACTGGCGAGCGACTACACCAGATGGGCGTGTGCACGTGACGCTCGTTATGGCGAAGGCGAGAGTGGCACCGCTTAAGGTGGTGTCAATCCCGAGACTCGAACTGCAAGCCGCCGTCATGGGTACGCGAGTCGCTCAAGCGGTGATAGAAGAACATCGCGTCCAACCCGAGGCCGTCGTGTACTGGACGGACAGCAAGACCGTACTAACGTGGATCAGAAAAGGAGCACGGGCGTACAAACCATTCGTCGCGCACCGCCTAGCCGCCATAGAAGAGCATAGTAAAGTTGAAGATTGGCGCTGGGTACCTACGAAGTTGAACGCGGCGGATGCGGCTACACGCGACGTGCCAAACAGCTTTAACTCCGAACACGAGTGGTACACCGGACCGTCGTTCCTGTACGAAGACCCGTCACTATGGCCCGTACAGAAGCACATCGCCCCTGACGCGACAGGCGAAGAGCGCACACTGACAGCTGTAGAGAAACGTCAAACACATAGAATTATAGAAGCCGTACCGGACCCGTATAGATTTTCCAAATGGGAGAGGCTCTTACGAGCGACAGCAAGAGTTCTACAATTTATAGCATTATGTAAGAAAACCGCAGAGAAGGTTCTATATAAAAGAACGCAGAAAAATAGACAGAAGGATCCAGATTGGCGTCACGTGACGAAGACGAAGCACAACATCAAGTCGGGCAGAGCGGCACCTCGTCCAGCCGCCGACTCCCGAAACTTCGTGCTTCTCTCCGCAGAACACACCCGCGGCGCCGAGGACCTTCTTGTGAAGGCGGTACAAGAGGACTCCTTCGGCGCCGACCTTCGGGAGCTGCGGCGCGGAGGAGGTGTCGCCAGAGACAGCCGCCTGTATTCGTTACCCGTGGAGATGAACAACGGAATGATCACTCTACGCAGTCGTATAACAGCTACAGAAGAAATCTCCGAACAGACAAAGAGACCGCCGATCTTAGACGGCGATCATCGCATTACACAGCTATACATAGATTGGACGCATAGAAAATTACATCACAGCGGTACAGAGTTGGTAATCAATGAAATACGCCAACACTATTGGATTCTTCGTCTGCGGCAGACTACAAAGAAAATAGTACATAGATGTCTACCATGCCGCATTAGAAAAACGCAGCCGCCTGAGCCAGCCACAGGGGACCATCCGAAGACGCGCCTTGCTCACCATCAGAGGCCCTTCACCTACACGGGTCTCGATTATTTCGGGCCGCTCTCCGTAACCGTCGGTAGACAGCGTCACAAACGTTATGTGGCACTGTTTACATGTCTCACTTCCAGGGCAGTACATCTGGAGGTCGCCGCCAGCCTGAGCGCCGACTCCGCAAGGTTCGCAGCGCGCCGAGGTTGCCCCGCAGAGATCTACTCGGACAACGGCACCAACATGCACGGTGCCGACCGAGAGATGAGAGACGCCGTCGCCGAAGAAGCGAGTCGCCGTGGCATCATGTGGCGCTTCATCACCCCCTCAGCGCCATTCATGGGGGGGGCGCATGGGAGCGCCTCGTCAGGTGCGTGAAGACCGCCCTCTATACGGTCCTTCACGAGCGCCATCCGCACGAAGAAGTCCTAGCTACACTACTCTGTGAGGTCGAGTACACAGTAAACAGTCGACCCCTCACACACGTCTCCGTCAACGCAGCAGACAGCGAGGCCATCACCCCGAACCACATCCTGTTCGGTGGTTCTGCTCGCCTCCCTCCGCTGGGCGAGTTCAGCGAGGCTGACCTCAACAGCAGCAAGCACTGGCGGCGCGCCCAAATCCTCGCCGACATGTTCTGGCGCCGTTGGGTGCGCGAGTACCTACCCGAGCTGCAACACCGGCGGGAGCCCCATGGGTCTGGGCTCAACCTCGAGGTCGGCGACCCCGTCCTGATCGCCGACGGCCAACTCCCGCGCAATACCTGGCCGCGCGGTCGAGTTGTGGCTGTCTACCCGGGCGCCGACGGCGCCATACGCACTGTCGAGGTGCGCACAGCAGCAGGCGTCCTCAAACGGCCGGCTAAGAAGCTGGTCCCCCTGCCCAAGTGACGAGGCGTCGCTCACCGGGTGCTCTGCAGCACCGCCACACGACGGGTCACGCGCGTTGCTGCACGGCGGGAGAGATGTTCGCGACAGACATTAAAACTATGACAGTGAATAGTGTATTCGAAACCGCGAGTGATAATCGTAGAAAATCAGTGTTATCTAATCGTGCGGTAATTGAAAACACAACTACTCACAAAAAATACGCTATTAAATCAGAAACTTAAGTAACTAACTTACGCTTTGCTTACGCTAGCTTCACTTTTTTCTTTATCTGTCAATATTTTACTATCAAAATAAAAAATATAGAAAAACCACTTTTTTTATAAGTAAGAAAATAGGTTTTATTTCTGTTGTTCGCGACAGACATTAAAACTATGACAGTGAATAGTGTATTCGAAACCGCGAGTGAAAATCGTAGAAAATCAGTGTTATCTAATCGTGCGGTACACCGGGTTCGGTTCCCGGACGTGTCAAAACGTTACAAAATAGCTAAAATAGTGTAAATGGTTAGATTGTTAATATACAACAACTATGTAATACATGAACATTAGTCTTAAACTTGTGCTAACTGTAGGGGCCTTAGATATCGAATCATAAATAGCGTTATCAGTAGTGACAGATAAGAGTTAATGCTTCATAAAACAGCTGTTTGTTTACATATTCGTTTTATAGTTTTATAAGTGTTTTTAAGCTTCATATAGACTTGAAATCATGTCTAGATACCTTTTTATTGCTAGTTATTACCTTATATAGTTAAAATAAGCATAATAACAAACATACGTATGTTTATCATAAAATTTGTTTACTTACGATGATAGTATTTACTTAAGAAATTCTGTAATTTTTTTATGCTTCAAAGTTATCATGTAATATGTTCGAATTGAATAAAGATATTTTCATGGTGTTTGTTTTTATAGATGCCCCATATAGTTGCACACAACGGCCTACCAAAATTATATATATAAATTTAGTATACGATAGTTTTTCAATAGAAAATATAGTGGGCGGGCCCTTGTGTGGCAGCATTTTTTGGGAGTTTTTATGGAATAACTTAGTGACGCTAATAGTTAGGTTTAGGTATTGTATACCAATAGATAGAACTTAATGAGACCTATCTAAAGATGTATAGAACATGTATGTATGTATAATAGGATCGAATCATACGTAACATTTGTACTGTTTTTGAAATAAAAATAAACGAAAGATTCTCTGTGCACGTGTTCGGTGCGATGGTCGTCGATAAGGTAAAGTTTCGAGGTACTTAAGCGACCATGTATTCGGCCAGTTGTTGGCGTCTCAACCACCATCTTGTGACCTATGTAACCATCAAGCACCGCACACCTGAACAGCATCGCTCTCAACGTATGAAGATGTTTCATTTCTGAAGCCCTTACACATCGAAGCCATACAGTCCACACACATAGAAGAACATGCATCGTCGTAGGCACACGTCAGCAGCACACTACCAGCGCACTGTAGCGGACTAGCAAAGGTTCGATTCCTGGCATCCGTTACATCTGTTATCCAGCTAAAAATGTCTGTGAGAAGCACGATTTATTTTGTTTTGTGTATGGGTGTGATTAATCCATCATAATTTAGAAATGTAATAATGACGTTTATAGTTTTGGTCGAAATTGTAGTTTTGGTAGAAATGGTAGCTTTGGTAGCAATTGTAAGTAACATTGCTACCAAAACTACAATATGCCAAAAATACAATTTCTACCAAAACTACTATTCGTACTAACACTATCATATCTACCATTTTTTCAAAACTACCATTTCTACCACAACCGCCGGTGCTGTCAAAAGTACCTACCTTTTCTCTCAAAACTACTATTCTTACCAAAACTACAATTTCTACCATAACTACCACTTGTAATAATATAATTATATGACAATAGTACTATGAACCACTGTAACATGTTCCACATAAAAAATAAGATGCCCGAAGAAAATCCGTAATTTAAAAACACGAAAAATCAGTTCACCCAACATTAAGGGTTAACTGGTAACATTCGGGGAATATTACCTGGCATTAGCGATAATTCACTATTGTGATAATTTTACCAACATCGGATATAATTTTACACACCACCACACTCACACCCGTATGAAAGTAAGGCAAGGTCACCTTAAGTAGGCATAACGTTTTTTCCTGGCAGTTACCGCAAGGAACTTATTAGATGCCATAAAAATATTCTTGAATTTAGAACCGTCCATGTAGAGAGAAAGCAATGGAATCTTAAGAAATTTATAGGAAAATATTGAAAAATAAGTTCAATGTCCACACCTATCTTCCTTTAAACTTACCCAATTTAAATGAGCATACCATCAAATGAAAGAGCTCTTTTCAGCGCGTGTTTTATGCCTATAAGGGAAACGCCTAACTCAATGAGAACCAGATATATAGAAGCAGAAAGTCACTGACTACGGCTACGGAAACGTAAAAAATGTATGGGAGAAAACTGTTTTTGCATATAACTTGATGAATGTGCAAGTTAGGTAATTTCTAATGCTTGATGACAAATCTATGCAGCGAGAGCTTTCATTTAAAAAAAAAAAACATGCGAATTGGTTGCGTAGAACGGGCTGGCCGACTCGTATTATAAAACACAAATTCTTTTAATATATAGACTAGAGGACCCGTGCTGCTCCACAGCATATTTTAATATTATAAAAAAGCCACACGTATTTTTTTAGTAGTAGGAGGACCACCCGGTGCGAAATCTCCAACAGGGCCGTCATTGACCAAGATTCTTTGTTCAAAGTTTCTCTGAGCATTTTCCAATTTCCTTCCAAGAACCATAATTATAATTCTGGACCTGAGATGCATATGGTCGGATCTGGAAAAAGTGAGGTTTTCAGGAGAGCAAAAACAAAATTCGAAAACATTTTTGCCAATATTTAATATTTACCAGCAAACTGGAACAATTTTATGAATTATATTTATGGATAACAATTGTATCTTATATTTTGTAACAATTTGAAAAATCTTGATGTTAAAATACTATGGTAAAAAGCATTTATTTTAATTTTTTGCTCTAATCCGACTTTATGCCTTTAATAAATCGTTCAATAATAATACTTTTCGAAATTATAATATCATACGTCTGTATGCTAGCAATTTTTATGATTGAACTGTAGTTTTATATTGAAACACGACATTATGGTGTAAACCTCGAAACAAAAGTCAACGTTTGATGTCCGTTTAATCCTGGCCACGACATTATCATCAGCCTTAATAGTCCACTGCTGCACTGAAAGCGAGGCCTAATAATCAACGATTATAAAAAAATATCTCTCTCAATCATATTTTTTTAATTATATGTAGGTAATGTAATCTAAAATCACACAAATATCTTCAAACAAAATTATCTGAAATTAAAAACCCAACAAATAAATCTAGTAAGCCTCAGGAAAACTTGACTCATAAGCACAACCATTTTTTTTTTATATTTGTGAAATTCTTGTGGCGCAATGGCAAAAGGGCTATTAAATCTTAATGTTTCGCAGAAGATATTGGTTTTTCTTTCTTTCTAAAACACGGTAGGTCAGCAAACAATTTTACTCCTCTAGAAGCATTTCATTCTAAAGATATTAGAAAAATCAACAAAAAAGTATTTTTATAATAAAGGAAACCAAGTCGCTGTTGTCTTAACAACAAGAACACACATTCTGATATTTTGTACTTCATACTTTCTAAGTTTTTATTCTGCTGAACTGAATGTCTATTGTCTTTATACAAAGAGGTTAAGTCCTTAAAAAGTTTATTTTGAAAAGCATAACAATCATCACAATCATGTATCTACTGATGATCACTTAAAGCTTAGGAAAAAATAAACTTTCTTTTGCATTCAAATATTCAGGTGTCTTCCCTTCTTTAATTTGTATTTTATAATGACCATACATAGTTGCAACATTAAGATCTGGTCCTTAATATATTTTCTCAGATTTTGACGAGAATTGCTTTCATAAGATGGGTAAAATTGAATATGATACATTTCCATTTTAATCTTAAGTTCGGGTGACTTGTTTCTTGGATCACGTTTGGCTCTCTGATATTCAATCGTTAGCTCTTTGATTCCATCTTTTTTCATCAATTGCTTTTTGTCTTGTTCTGGGTTTTTCTATGTATAAATGGCTTTGGTAGTCCAAGCTTTTACATTGTTTCTTAAATTGGTTAAATATAAGCTTTAGATGACATTTTGCTTTAGATTTAGATGAGTAAGGAAATTTTATCGTACTGTCTTCTACTTCGATTTTTTTTAACCACTGTAGAATGATATGGAGATCCTTTCTATCTTGCAATATTAGATTGTTTTTTTTTCCATTCTGATGGATTCACAACTGGCGGCCAATTCTTTTATTTTTATATGACATTGATATTATATTTTGAATGGATTCAGAAGCGGTATTCTGATAACCTTATGTCATTATTGTATAATTTGAAATAAACAGTTCGTCGTTGACACATATTTTGAAGAATACGCTTTTTGTGACGTAAGTATGACACTGACATGATATCAAAACTATATTTATTTAGGAGAACTGGGCCCTTGGTTTTTTACTTTATACTTAATAACTGGATCATAGCTTTCTTAGTCTGTCCTCAAAGTGTTGACAAATATTTTGTGCCATCACAGTCCACAGCCATTACAACATAATATAAAGGTGTATTCGAATTATAACCCAAGCAGTGGAATCTACTTGAGTCGCCAAACATTTTAGTTTGCAAGTATATATCTGATACTTTACTGATATTTGCTTGATAAACGACTAGAAATTTGGAACAATTTGCTTATTTCTAAATCTTGTTACCATTTTGATTATTTTCGCCTGCATGAGGTAAAAAAAACATACATACATAGACTCACGCCTGTTTCCCCGAAGGGGTAGGCAGAGGCATATTAAACGCCCACTTTTCGCCAGTGTTTTGATCCCACGTAATAGCTGGCGAGCCTATTGTCGCTTATTGGGACATTTTGTTTGCCAGAGCCTCGTCCGTTAATAGGCAGGTGCACCACTTGCAGGTAAGGTTGGTTTGGGACCCTAAGTTCTTGGTGGGAACCCTATGCACCCTTAAAAAAATATCAGGCGATTTATATGGTAAATATTTTAATGTAACCATACTCATCAAATCATAACACAATATCTTATATCTCACTCTGTCACGCTTAAAAGCAATGGCACAAGAGTAAGACAAACAAATTCGCCTTCTCGTCCGCTCCCGAACGGCCCGCACGAGCAACAGAAAAATCGGAAGTATTTTCAGTACCGACCAAGCTTCGACTTGATAATTTAGTAAAAGTTGGCAACATTATGATTTATATTAACATACAGTCCTAAAAATTGATGTAATGAGAGTTATATTAGAGCTAGAATGCCTTATTATTGCATTCGACTTAATGATTATAAGATAAAAACATAATTTTCAAAGCATAATGGTGTATGTTATGATCCGTACATTTGATCGGTTGCAAAATTTAGAGTCATAAGTACGTATCTGTAAATACATCCAATGAAATCATGCATGACTGTTAAAAACGCTTTGAAAGCATAAAGAATTATATGGATTTGCGACTTTGTTAGATATAAGTTATTTATAGAAGAAAGGTGCATATTAAAATATTGTTACGAATTGAAAATAACGCCATCTATCAGTGAATGGGAGAACTACATGAGATTGAATGTATCGGTGGTTTGAAGGTAATTCAGCTATCCTCTAATAGATGGCGTAGGTGTAAATAGAACATTTACGCAATTCTAGAAACACCTTACACGTTTCCAGAAATATCGTGAGTCGTCTCGAAAAGCCTAGTGATGTTATCCGGCCAGTATAAATAGAGCGAGAGCGCGCGAGGCAACACAGTAACAATTGAATACGGAAAGCGATCAACATCAAGCGAAGGAAGTAATTCGGAAGTGTTTAGTGGTGTTTTATTAGTGTTGTTCTAGTGAAGTGAAAATTAAGTGCGTGTATCTAGTGTTATACTTAGTGTTTGTGTTAGTGAATAAAGTTCAGTTTAAGTGGCATAGTGTATATAATTTATCACGAACCCCAGCTCGTAACAAATTGGTGTCAGAAGAAAGGGATAAATTATGCCGGTTATGCCGAAAGAAGAAACTGAAGGAGTGCGCACCAGGAACCAGCGCCAGCAAGACCTGGACCAGAGACGCTTCGGAGACGTTCCTTCTCCATCGTCTGGTGGATCAGGCGACTCCGCGGTTGCAGTGGAGCCTGCAAGCGCACACTCCATGGCGGTGCCCGACATCGCGGCTCTGATGGCGTTCATGCAGGAGCAGGCGCGCCGCATGGAAGAACAGCGACAGCGCGACAAGGAGGAGCAGGCCCGCCGTCAAGAGGAGCACGCGCGCCGCCTGGAGGAACAGCTTCAGCGCGACAAGGAGGAGCAGGCTCGCCGTCAAGAGGAGCACGCGCGCCGTCAGGAGGAGCACGCGCGCCGTCAGGAGGAGCATGCGCGCCGCCTGGAGGAACAGCTTCAGTGCGACAAGGAGGAGCAGGCTCGCCGTCAAGAGGAGCACGCGCGCCGCCTAGAACAACAGCTCCAGCGTGACAAGGAGGAGCACGCGCGCCGCCTAGAAGAGCAGGTGGTGCTTATGAAGGACCTCAGCGCCGCTGTAGGGAAGGACTTGAAGGCGGTCAAGGAGGAACTTCAGCAGCATGAGGCCCGTATCAACGACATAGAGAAGCGTGTACACGACCACCACGAGACCTGTGTTGCTGAAGTGGAGAAGAAGTTGCGTGGGCTCGAAGTGACATCAGCGGCTGTAGCGCCCTCACCTCGTGGATTTAAGGTTCCACCATTTGATGGCTCGTCATCATGGTCTGCATACAAGATCCAGTTCGAGGCTGTGATGCGATCGAATGGGTGGACCAAAGAACAAGCCTTAACCGCCCTAACCTTGGGCCTTCGCGACCGGGCCTTGACAGTGTTGGAGGCACTCGGGCAAGACGTCACCTACGAAAAGCTCCTGGAGGCGCTGGAGGCGAGATACGGTGACGCGCACCTTGAACACGTTTATCGTGCTCAGCTGAAGGACAGGACACAACGCAACGGAGAAACTCTGCAGCAGTGGGCTCTAGAGGTGGAAAAGCTGGTCAGGAAGGCATACCAGTCGTCTCCTGCGCTTATTGACGGGAACCTCGTACAGGCGTTTACGGATGGGATCCGGGACCTGGAGGTAAGAGCAGCAGTGAGGCTTGGGCACTTCAAGGACCTCAAGGACGCCTTAGCCCACGCTCTGGAGGTGGAAGCAGTGCGACGCGACGACCGAGGTCACCGCATCAGGGAAGTCTTGTCATCACCTCGGTGCTACAACTGCGGAGAAAGAGGCCATATCCGTTTGAGCTGCCCAAAGCGTAGGCAGCCTGGTGACACCCTGTCTCCACCAAAGGGGTCGCCTGATGTGCCTGCCAGGCAGCGAGAGCAGGGAAACGAGTAGAAGCCAGGACTGCGGGGCGGGTGCTGGCTGGTAATGGAAGAGCCCCAAGTATCTCGATCTCGCAATCATGCGACGGGAACAGCCTGATCATCGAAGGCGAAATTAACAGAACACCATGCAAGCTGACATTGGACACGGGTGCTTCTCGGACAGTCGTCGGTTTCCATCTGGCAAGACGGGTTCTTCGGGGCTGCTTCAGGAACAATGAATGTGTGAATCTGAGAACAGCTACCGGTCAGCACATAACCGTCCGAGGTGAAATGGAGGTGGATCTGAAGCTAGGCAACAAAATTTACCGTCACAAAGTCATCGTGGCCGATATAGTGGACGACTGCATCTTGGGCCTGGACTTCATGCGGAAGTATCGCTGCGAGATCGATGTTAGCCAGGGAGTGTTGAAGTGTGGCTCGGAAGAAGTCTTCATGGAAGGTGCAACTTCAGGAAAAGTGTACTGCCTGAAGAATGTCATTCTTCACCCGCGGTCGGAAACTGTTGTACCAGTTTGTTTATCAGGAAATTCTGGTCGAGGGAACCGCTGCGTACTAATCGAAGGTCTAGAGAAAGAGGCCTCCTGGAAGATTGCACGAACCTTGGTAAGGGGTACAAAAGTTTCATCAGTACGCGCACTGAATGCAAGTGACAAGGAAGTGTCGCTCAAGAAAGGGACGGAATTGGGCACCTATGAAGGAGCGGCTTGGATGCGTAGATGTCAAGAGCAACCTACCAGCGCCAAGGTTCAGGGTGCACGATTCGACGTGTCTACTCTTTTAGAGGACTGCGAAAGTACCCTGTCGGAGGAAGAGAAGACCGAGGCTCAGAAGATGTTGAACCGGTTCGCGGATATTTTCTCGACCAGTGATGCCGACATAGGGAAGACAGCACTAGTCCAGCACAAAATAAACACGGGAAGTGAAGCACCAATTCGCCAGCGACCAAGACGTGTGCCAGTGGCACGGGAACGTGAAGTGGAAGCTATGATCGACGGTATGGTGAAGGAAGGCGTAATCGAGCCTTCGTCCAGCCCGTGGTGTTCTCCGGTGGTGCTAGTTAAGAAGAAAGATGGCAGCATGCGCTTCTGTGTAGACTACCGCCGATTAAACGACATCACAAAGAAGGACAGCTACCCGCTGCCAAGGATCGATGACACACTGGATACGCTGACGGGGATGAAGTGGTTTTCTACCTTAGACCTAAAAAGTGGCTACTGGCAGGTGGAAATAGATCCTCGAGACAAAGAGAAGACGGCATTCTCCACAGGCAAAGGACTGTGGCAATTTAACGTCATGCCCTTTGGATTGTGCAACGCTCCGGCTACTTTTGAGAGACTGATGGAGCGAGTGCTTATGGGACTGATTGGAGACGCCTGCTTGGTCTACCTGGATGACATCATCATCGTGGGGCGCACCTTCCAGGATCACCTTCGAAACTTGGAGCAAGTGCTGTCAAAAATACGAGGTGCTAATTTGAAGCTGAGTCCGAAGAAATGCGCGTTATTCAGACGGCAAGTGAACTTTCTAGGACATGTGGTCTCGGAGAACGGTATTCAAACTGACCCGGATAAGATCATTGCCGTGAAGGAGTGGCCAGTTCCAGAGAACAAAACGCAGGTCAGAGCATTCCTCGGATTATGCTCCTACTATCGACGGTTTGTGAAGAACTTTGCTGACATTGCTCGACCTCTTCATAAGCTCACCGAAGACAGAGTGCAGTTCTGTTGGAATGAGAGCTGTGACGTTGCATTCCAGAAGCTTAAGGAACATCTGTGTACTGCACCTATTCTAGGCTACCCTGACAATGAGCATGAATTCATAGTTGACACAGATGCCAGTAACACCGGAATTGGCGGCGTGCTGTCACAGAAGAAGGGTGATCAAGAAGTTGTTATAGCATACTTCAGCAAGACCTTATCCAAACCCGAAAGAAACTACTGCGTCACCAGGCGGGAACTCTTGGCTGTAGTAAAGACGTTGCAGCATTTCAACAAATACTTGTTGGGCCGTAAATTCCACCTGCGAACCGACCATGCAGCGCTGAAATGGCTACTTCAATTTAAGGACCCAGAAGGACAAGTAGCTAGATGGATTGAACTACTGCAAGAGTTTGATTTTGTAATACAACATCGCAGCGGCAAGTCCCATGGTAACGCAGATGCCCTATCGCGTAGGCCGTGTCCCGACCAGTGCAAGCACTGTAGCCGGCAGGAAGCAAAGCAGGCAGCATTAGTGAGGATGTTGAAGACAGATCTGAGCGACGAATGGAAAGAAGCTTTGCAGAGTGCTCAACAAGACGACAAGGACATACAGCCGATTCTCGAATGGAAGAAATCAGACGCTCCTAGGCCCAAATGGAGTGATATCGCAGCAATGAGCCCTATCACCAAGAGTTATTGGGCACAGTGGGAAAGCTTGGTCGTCCAGGATGGAGTTCTGTGCCGCAAATGGGAAAACGCTCGCGGTAACCAGTGCCATTTGCAAATGGTAGTGCCTAAAACTAAGGTGCCGGAAGTCTTGCAGCTCTATCACAATGGTGCTTCGGGAGGTCACATGGGAGTTAAGAAGACGCTTACTAAGATCCGAGAGCGGTTTTATTGGCTCCACTGTCGGGATGACGTCGAGGATTGGTGCCGCAAATGCACAAGTTGTGCGGCTGTGAAGGGGCCACACACTCGTAGCAGAGGTGCATTAAAGGTGTACAATGTAGGAGCTCCATGGGAGCGCATAGCGTTGGATGTCGCTGGGCCGTTTCCTGAGAGCCAGGACGGAAACAAATACTTCTTGGTTGTGATGGATTACTTCACGAAGTGGCCTGAAGTGTTTGCGATCCCAAATCAAGAAGCTACCACAGTGGCGGATAAGCTGGTGCATGAAGTCTTTTGTCGGTTCGGGGTGCCCTTGGAAATCCACAGCGATCAAGGCCGGAACTTCGAATCTGAGGTGTTCAAGGAGACGTGTCGCGTAATGGGTGCACATAAAACCAGGACCACGGCTTATCATCCACAATCAGATGGCATGGTTGAACGGTTTAACCAATCACTGGAAAGGTACCTGGCGAAGGTGGTGGAGAACAAACAAAGAGATTGGGACAAGCACATCCAACCATTTCTCCTGTCATATCGCAGTGCGGTCCACGAAACTACAGGAGTAACACCAGCTTTTGCCAATTTCGGTAGAGAACTCCGTTTACCCGCAGACCTTATCACCGGTATTCCACCAGAACCTCCACGCAATATAACGGATTACGCAACCGAGCTACGCAACAGGATGAACGACGTATACGAGCACATCAGGGAATCTGGACAACAGATGTCTGAGAAGATGAAGACTCGCTACGACCGGAAGGCAAATAACAAAGGCTTCGATGAGGGATCATTGGTGTGGCTTCATAACCCAGTACGAAGCAAAGGAAAATCGCCTAAGTTACAAGCCAGATGGGACGGGCCATATCGCATAATTACCAGGATGAACGACGTTACCTATCGAATCCAGAAGGGGTCGCGAGGTGCACCGAAGATAGTTCATGTGGACCGGTTGGCTCGTTACTATGGGTCCAACGATGTTCGAGACGAACACGTTTAAGAGGGAGGCCGTGTTACGAATTGAAAATAACGCCATCTATCAGTGAATGGGAGAACTACATGAGATTGAATGTATCGGTGGTTTGAAGGTAATTCAGCTATCCTCTAATAGATGGCGTAGGTGTAAATAGAACATTTACGCAATTCTAGAAACACCTTACACGTTTCCAGAAATATCGTGAGTCGTCTCGAAAAGCCTAGTGATGTTATCCGGCCAGTATAAATAGAGCGAGAGCGCGCGAGGCAACACAGTAACAATTGAATACGGAAAGCGATCAACATCAAGCGAAGGAAGTAATTCGGAAGTGTTTAGTGGTGTTTTATTAGTGTTGTTCTAGTGAAGTGAAAATTAAGTGCGTGTATCTAGTGTTATACTTAGTGTTTGTGTTAGTGAATAAAGTTCAGTTTAAGTGGCATAGTGTATATAATTTATCACGAACCCCAGCTCGTAACAATATGGCTTAATGCCACACAAATATTTCGGTAAATTGGTAGATCAGACATTATGAATGTAATTATCTCCACAATAAATAAAGATAGAATTATAAGAATTAGTTTGCCAGAAAGAGTAAAAGAAACCTAGCATTGTGGTGGTAAAAAGTGATTTTGGGTGGATCTTTAGATACGACCATATGCATCTCAGGTCCAGAATTGAAAACACAACTACTCAAGAAAATACGTTATTAAATCAGAAACTTAAGTAACTAACTTACGCTATCTTCATTTTTTTATTTTATCTGTCAATATAAAAAATATATATAAACAATTTTTTTTTTATAAGTAAGAAAATACGTTTTATTTTTGCTATCCAGCCAGCCAGAAATATTTCTGTGAGAAGCACGATTTATTTTGTTTTGTGTATGGGTGTGATTAATCCATCATAATTTAGAAATGTAAACTTTGGTAGAAATGGTACTTTTGATAGACATGGTAGTTTTGGTAGAATTGGTAGGAATGGCACCTTTGGTAGCAATCGGAAGTAATATTGCTACCAAACTACCATATATGCCAATAATACAATTTCTACCAAAACTACTATTCCTTGTGAAAATACTATTCGTATCAAAACTACTATTTGTACCAAAACTACTATTCGTATTTCGTACCAACACTATCATATCTACCATTTTCTTTAATCCTACCATTTCTACCAAAAGCGCCGGTGCTGTCAAAAGTACCTTTTCTCTCAAAACTACTATTCTTACCAAAGCTACAATTTCTACCATAACTACCACTTGTAATATTTTTTGACATATGACATATGACGTGATTATATGACAATAGTACTATGAACCGCTGTAATATGTTCCACATAAAAAAATTAAGATGACCGAAGAAAGTCCTTAATTTAAAAACAAAAATTTTCCTAACATAAAACGTAATTTACCCGTCTGTAGGGTTGATTTTCCCAACATTAGTTTTTTTCTCGGGTCGCGGGTATACCCCCGAACATCTAGGGGGGAGAGCCGAGCCACACACCCCCCTCCACCTGCCCCAAACTCGGTACAGAGTTCGCGGAGGCGTCCCTTTGAGGGACAGTCCGTAACTGGATTTAATCGCGATACAAAAAAAGGGGGAAAATTCCTCAACATCAGAGATCAGTTCACCCAACATTAAGGGTTAACTGGTAACATTCGGGAAATATTACCTGCCATCAGCGATAAAATCACTATAGTGATAATTTTACCAACATCGGCTATAATTTTACACACCACCACACTCACGCCCGTATAAAAGTAAGGCAAGGTCACCTTAAGGAGGCTTTACGGTTTTTCCTGGCAGTTACCGCAAGGAACTTAATAGATGCCATAAAAATATTTTTGAATTTAGAACCGTCCATGTAGAGAGAAAGCAATGGAATCTTAAGAAATTTATAGGAAAATATTGAAAAATAAGTTCAATGTCCACACCTATCTTCCTTCAAACTTACCCAATTTAAATGAGCATACCATCAAATGAAAGAGATCTTTTCAGCGGGTGTTCTAGGCCTATAACGAAACGCCTACCTCAATGAGAACCAGATATATAGAAGCAGAAAGCCATTGACTACGGCTACGAAAACGTAAAAAATGTATGGGAGAAAACTGTTTTTGCATATAACTTGTTGAATGCTCAAGTTAGGTAATTTCTAATGCTTGATGACAAATCTATGCAGCGAGATCTTTCATTTAAAAAAAAATCATGAGAATCGGTTGGGTAGAACGGGCTGGCCGACTCGTATTATAAAACACAAATTCTTTTAATATATAGATGGTAAAAGTCTATACATAATTATGATAACAGTTAAATGTTTCAGTATTTTCATTTATTGTTTGATATCGCGCATCGTAATTGACCTTAGAAGGACTAATTCTTCCTCTTAGCGTTATCCCAGTTTTAATCTGGGGTCCGCTTTCTAGTCTAACCGGATTTGGCTGAATATTAGCTTTTCCACAGAGCGACTGCCTGTCTGACCTCCGCAACCCGAAGGGATAGCGATATTCCATGGTTTAGACTAGTGTCAGTTAATTTAGAAGGTACTGACGCCCTGTAACGACTGTCAAAGATCTTCATGACAACCGGGACCGACGGCTTAACGTGCTCTCCGAGGCACGGGACAAGCGATAATTAACAATTCAATACGCACATAACTCCGAAAAGTCATTGGTGCGCGCCGTGGATTCGAACTCGATACCCTCTGCATTGCAGTCTGTTGGTATGTCCACTCGGCTATCGCTGCCTTTTTAGAAGGACTAATTAACTATATTAATATTTAAGGTAGTCGAGTATAACTTTGAGTGAAGTTTAAATATAGCTGTGGTGGTTTTCCTTGTACCTAACTCTAATTCACATTGATTACATCTACCCAAATACTAGTATTTAGATTTATGCAAAATATTGCCCAACCTAATACCTGAATATTTAATACTACTTAAACCATTAATGTTTTAAAAAGAGTTTTATAACTTCTCCGTTTAATATAATAGACGATAGCACTCAAAATTCTTTCGAATTTACTTGTGTAGAAGCTAATAGTAATAAAAACAGTTTTGTAGGTGTTTTAACTTAACAAATTTCTATTCTCAAAAACCTTAGTGTCTGTCCGTAAGAGACGGACGAACGGACATGGCGAAACTATAAGGATATCATATAATACCACGGAGTCCTAAGAGTAAGCAGAAATCCAAACAATAATAATATGTGACATATCAGCGCCGCAAAAATGCATTCCATAAGTTATAAACTTATAGGATGTATATGGTGCAATTTATAATGTGATTATTTCTAAACATGATTATTTAAAAGATGGCAATTGGCTGACAGCTTCATTATTTACGACCAAAATACAACACGGCTGGCGCCATCACAGTAATAGATACACCAATCAAACGAATACAAACAAACAAAAAAGAAAACCTCAGTTCTTCGTAGTCTGTTTACTGCGCTAGTTTTCGGTAGAGAGTGTCTGAAGAGAGTACGTGCAATTAAAGTTTTCATTGCCTAGTTGCAAATGTAGTTTAGAACATTAAGACGGAAGGGGATCCCGCGTAGTTTAAGATAGGGTGAATTATTAGTTAGCTGCGTCGCATCTGCATCAGGATTTCCTATGTGAGATAGATTTAATTCAGAATAGTGTGGTATGGAGGAGTTTACAGTTGTTTGATGTTGGTAGTGTTCCAATGAAATATTGTCTGGATTTTATTTAAATGGGTTGTTAAATCAATTGTGCTGTATAAAATTACATATATAGTACGTTTTACTGATCTATAGCGAGTAATATCTATCTGCTGACTATCAAACCGCATCCTAAAGTTTATGGATTTCCTTGGATTGTCCTTTTCATTAATAAACATATTTATGATTTTATGGATTATGTTCCCAATGAAACTATCACGCCTTGGAGTTAATAATTGATTATTCGCAGCAAAGCACCATGAAAAAAAAACATACATTACTGTTCCAACAATCAAATTTGACTGTTAAAGTGCTCAATTCTTACATTATATTCAAGGACAAAAGCGTAAAAACTAAGTGATTGAGATTTTTACGGACACTTGTCTATTATTTTACGACTATCATGACGTAATTTGCTATCGTAGGTGTAGTACAATTACGGTAAAGTGCCAGATTATATTTTCATCGTTGTGGCACACGCCATAGAAATAATAATAAATTATCCGCTTTTTACCATTTTTGTACGCTTCCCATAACGCATAATAATATTAATTACAGCACGTAGTCTCTATTAGATACCCTTTAAAACAAAATGCAACAAAAACAACGGTCAGGCGAATAGTTTTACGTGTTCTGGGCATTTATCTAAAATGTTATTTAATGCGATTGGTTCATCGTTTTCAACGTAACTGGATAAATATTGGTCGGCTCCTGTCTATTGCCTATCTTAGCAAGTGCAACTGATTGCCGGAAATAAACGTGGCAATTGAAGTTGACGATTCATTTTTGCGATTCAGGATAGAATTCCAGATTAACTTGAATGGAAATCTTATAGATAGAGATATTTCTAAGGGTGTTATGCAATTTCGATTGCTTGGGTTGTTTTGTATACCGAAGCTGCTTTATATCTATCGCTGGTATATAGAAAACAGAGGCTACTAACATTTCTAAGTTCAAAGAATTTGTCTTGAGATTGCGCTAGATGAGAAGTTAATTTAAGAGATAGGTGAATCAAACATCGTGCCTATTGCTGAGATAAAACTAAAGTAAGTTTAAAAAATAATATTTTGCATCATCTGAAAAATAGCATGTCGTCAAACCGATCAGAATCGATCCCACTACTAAGGCAAAATCGAAGATGAAGTAAATGCGACTTGAACAGAAGAGTACGTAAAATATATAATATATTTTCCATGAATAACAGTCCTTGGTATAAATCGGTCTTATCCACGATGCTGATTACACCTGAGTGCATTATTCCTCAGCTACTTTACCCCACGGTCAGTGATGTCTGGTCAATTTGCAACATACGACACAGCAATGGATAAGAGGCACTACTTGATAAATGTTAGTACTCGATATTCACCCCGCACCACTAGTTCCCGTCTAACTCGACACTACCAATACATATAGCCGCTTTAAGAGTATTGAAGAACTTAACAATTTATAACCTACACATTGGTTTATTCGCTCAATAAGTTTGACACGGAGTTTCAGAGTGCTGCGATTGAATTAAAGGACAAGATGTCTCTTCCGATGTCTGTCTTCTTCTTCTGATGTGGGTTCCAATTCATGTTTACTAAAGACCGTATATGACAGTGTATGACTCTATCTTGTGTTCTTATTGCCTATAGATACTAATAGAAAGAATATAACGAAATATCTTTTACGGTCGGTACATATCTGACGCAAAATGCGTCGCGTATCATCGGTCGCGTAATGCCAAAACAGACAAATGTATAATAAAATATTTAACCTTTCACACCTGACCGATGATGCGTTAGTGCGTCGAGCGTACAGTGTCTGTTCCGTTTCCGTTAACGTATCGTCGGTCGACGTCGCTCGCGTGCGCCACGCACCACTAGCAATTTGACTTACGCGTTAGGCGTTTTAAAATTCAATATTACACAACGCAATCGCACTTTAGATGCTGAACGCAGAAATTGACTAGACGCGTAATGTGGCAGGTCTAATTTGACGGAATGGACGCGACCGATGCAGATACGCTCGACGCATTTTCCGTCAGATATGTACCGACACATTTGAGGGAATAGAGGCGACCGACGATACGCTCGACGCATTTTCCGTCAGATATGTACCGACCCTTAACTGTTCCGGAGTTTCGGCACGGGTTAAACTGCAGGCTATGGTCGCGGTATTCCTGAGTGGTTTTAACAGCCTATGTAGTCAATCTTAATTCTTGAATTTCGAATCAATCACTTTTTCAGCGGATTATAGAAAAACGTTTATTAGTATTCGTCTCAAAAAACGAACACGCGTAGCTGGACTAATAATTGGTGAATTATAAGATTTCATCTTATTTTAGATCTTTCAACTCATCAATTATTAGCCCATTAGCCATTGTCATTTATGGTCTTAATATTTTTTAATTGAAGTACTTTCGTTGCCTATATGTAGCTACATAATTATTTTTAATGAATACTTATTGTGTTATTTTCGCAACAAATGCGACGAAATCTGGTGCAATAAGTTCTTTTAAAAATAACTTTGTATCTAATCCGGTGATTACAGTAAATGTGTCCCAGGTGTACAGTCACATCGTATAATAACTCTCGAGGGCGTGTTTGTTGGGTTAACGTCAGCCATTACTACAAAAGAATTGAATTTAAAAGTGTCAATATGTTGTCAAATGGCGGTCTTATTTTTTTACTATTATTGTTCAGTTTAATTAACGTATATTGTGTAAATAATTATGACTTCGGTCAAGTCTAGGTCTTGTTGCAATATTAATCAATTTTAAACTGTCGCGATTTGTATAGATACCTACATCATCATCATCATCCTAGCGCTATCCCGGTTGCGCTGCAAAACCCACGCCTTGGAGCCCGGGGACCAACTAACCACTTGGCATTGGCATGCATATCATCCCTTACGACGTCAAGCCAGAATTTCTTTGGGCTTCCCCGTTTACCGGGGCCCGGTGGAGGTAGCATGGCAAGACATTTGTTACCCACGTAAGATTGCACTCTTGCAGTTTGTCAGCAATGTCACGGACATGAAGGCTACCTCGGATGCGGGAGTTCCTAATGCGGTCCTTCCGCGTGACACCACATATCCAGCGCAGCATGTTCATCTCCGTGATACGCAGACTCTGCTTGTGTCGCTCAAGCACAGGCCACGTCTCACTGCCATATAACAGGACAGGTCTAATGATGGATTTATAGACCTGTCCTTTGAGCTTAACTGGCATTTTGGGGTCACATATGACACCGCTCACCTCACGCCATTTGGCCCAGGCTGCCGAAATGCGTATATATGCGTATATATAGATACCTACATCATAGAAAATAAATTAGCGGGTCTTAATCGCATACAATTAATTTATTTAAGGTATAAATATCTATTTGTTTGTGGAGTACCGACAGTTCGAAATTAAATAAAGACCAAGTGAGGGTAGGTGCCGAAATCCGCACTTCCACAAGAAGGCGCTGAGCTCTCATCAGTCTCCGACTATGCTTGCGCAAGACGAGCGAAACGTCGGAAACAAATAGGTATTTATACCTTACTACTACCCAAATGTGTCGGTACATATCTGACGGAAAATGCGTCAAGCGTATCTACATCGGTCACGTCTATTCCGTCAAATTAGTCCTGCCACATTACGCGTCTAGTCAATTTCTGCGTTCAGCATCTAAAGTGCGGTTGCGTTGTGTAATATTGAATTTTAAAACGTCCAACGCGTAAGTCAAAATGCACGTGGTGCGTGGCGCGCGTGACGTCGACCGACGATACGTTGACGGAAGAACAGACGCTGTACGCTCGACGCACTAACGCATCATCGCTCGGTCAGGTGTGAAAGGTTGAATGTTTTATAACACATTTGTCTGTTTTGGCGTTACGCGACCAATGATACGCGACGTATTTTGCGTCATATCGTTATATTCTTTCTATTAGTATCTATAAGCAATAAGAACACAAGATAGAGTCATACACTGTCATATACGGTCTATAGTAAACATAACTTGGAACCCACATCAATACAGAGCTAATTTATTTTGTATGTTGTTGCAATATTTATTTGTATGGATGTAAGTAAATAGCATACGAATCGAATAATAGATGCAATATCCAAGTAATTATTTTCTTTTATTTGGATTGTGATATCGATTGTAATATTATGTTTGATACGGAATTAATTATTACTTACGTTGGTTCAAATTTCTATTCCAGAGTAATAAGTAATCGTAGTGTTTAAATAAGTAGGTAATATGTTCTTTATAGCGGATTCATTCTCTATATTAAACTAAATAAAGAGATGAATCAAAGTAGATATACTCTGTCCACATTTTCAGGGATTACCCTTGTGATATATGGAAAACGTATAAACAGTCGATTTCAATGGAAATTACAGATATTTATATTAGTAAGCGCCGTGTGTTGATGTTATTTTTAGGTTGAGTGGTAAACGTAATGAACTTCCTTATTTAGGTACTCTTTGATATGCCTAATAGTATTGTGAATAATAACTACCAGTAGGTACCTAGTTGTGTTATTTTACGTAGAATAAATAAATACACTCTTTACGTAAATAAAGCAGCAACAGTGTAGTGGAGATACCAACAGACTGCCATGCAGAGGGCAACGGAGAGCGCTGTAAGCCGTCGGTCCAGGCTGTCGTGAAGGTCTTTACAGACGTATCACGACTCAGGATC
This sequence comes from Euclidia mi, assembly GCA_944739405.2. Taxonomy (NCBI): domain Eukaryota; kingdom Metazoa; phylum Arthropoda; class Insecta; order Lepidoptera; family Erebidae; genus Euclidia; species Euclidia mi. Next base: position 59,420,937 of record OX123181.2, on the reverse strand, counting down.
TCATACTAGCCTAAACCATGGAATATGGTGATCCATTTGTCAGACAGGAAGTTGACAGACAGAAAAAGCCGGTTAGTCTTGTAAGCGGACCCCAGCTTGTAACAAGGGTAACGTAGGGAGAATGATGACTTTTTACGTAAAAACACAAATAGTATTGTAGAAGGCCGCTGTCCAGTAGTGGACTTCGAAATCTTATAAAATCTTTAGTACGCAGTGCAGTATCGCCGAAACTATACCTTGGTAGATACATAGTGTTCCTATATAGAAACTATACATTGCGGTATTCATCTGACCGATGATTTGAGTGTGACAGACAGTTAATTAGTTGGCATAATTTATAACGTTATGTTAGACGTGCAATACCACATGTGGATATTGACTGCGGTTTATGTATCAGCTAGAATTTGAAACGGCCAAATTGTAAACTGTCTGTTGTATCTATATATATTAATCTATACATATTACCTGAATGTCTGCCTCTGTCCCCATAAATGCGAAAACCTCAAAAACTACTCAACAGATTTGTGTCAATTTTGACTAATAGATAGTAGGTACTAGAGAATGCTCGAAGCTACGTTCGCACATACTATTTCTCGATCCTGTGGAAATTTCGGCAAACCCCTTCTTAGTGCTACTCTACGGTCCCCAAGGTAGATACATGCGAAAATTCAGCTTCTTCTGTCGAATAATATTGGCTGTGGTTTGTCTGGCAGTCATTCAGTGACGCAAGAATTTTATATATTATTATACAGATGATTTCATAGGAAGGTTTCGGTGTAGCTTATAATTCACGTGGGCGAAGCCGCGGCAAAATCTAGCATTCTATTATGAAAAGATAATTATTTTGCTTAAAAATGATACTTATAATAGTGAGAGGACAAATTTCCTATCACCATTATATCATTTTTAAGCAAATTACCACAGATATGAATGAACCTAAAGGAAGCTCAAATTGTGAAAAATAATCTGTTTCCAGTGATATGTATGACAGAAACGCCTAAACGCACATAATACTTGGCATAGAATCCGTTTAACCACACATTGCTTATTAAAAGATAATGCAAACATCAGTTGAATTAGAGAGTAAACGCGGCAAATAAATACCAAATAAGCAATAAACTAAAATAATTGATACGAATGGGACCGACAAATCAATAATCACTCATATTTTATATCAGTAGTTGTAACATAAAAGCAATTAAAGTCTATAAATAACAATTATGTTACTTCTAAACAACTCAATTACGATTTCTGTAAATGTGATTTCGATTTAAGAAATAAAATAAGTTATTTGTTTTTTATACCTACCAATTCGTTTCGGGTAACAGTCGGTTAAAAATGGTTTCAATAGGTATACTAAACACTGACCAATTCGAGCGTTTAGTTGGACAATAAAATAAATTAAACCTCATCAACGAAACGTTTAACCGATAGTACAAATGTACGGCTTTAATTGGTGAAGGATATGTACACGAATGTCGATAAACAGCCGATAAAAAAGACTCGCAATCGATGTAAACCATTTATTTGGGGTACAGATAATGATATAATTGCAGTTCTGGCTGTATTGCGCAGTAGTAGAAACAGTCACCTCGTCGTATGTTACTGTAAAAGTGACATGAGGCAACAATTACTTAAAAAAAATAAACAAATCTTGATTTTGGTCGCAAACAGATAACATAGGCAAACAGTGTTGCTACCAATAATTTTGAGTTAGTTTTTATCTGGCATTTTCTAAGAACAATTTAAACGAAAGATAATATTTGGCTTTGCATACACGCGCTGGCCAATCGAGAGATGCCTCACTAATCTTTGAGGAGAACATGAATCTAATGCGAATGTATCGTAAGATACATTACCAATAATACGAACCATCAGCATTCGGCTCTAGCGATGAGAACACTTACCCAAGGCACAATGTGAATTGTTGGAGCCTAAAGACAATACTTGTGTCTAGAAGCAGCACACAATTGAACTGAGAGTACAATACGGACGTCTGATGGGAATACTGCGATTGCTGCGATTGTTGGCAGACGGATTCCGAAGACGTCGTTTTGTAACATATTATATGGTGCCTTCTACACCACGTATAGTATCTAGACCTTTCATCTTTATACTTATTCAAAGCTATATTTAC